>OY720677.1:6269269-6960667 GCA_963170755.1 Amphimallon solstitiale
CTTTCTTTTTTGATGCCGCACTGTTGTTCTCTTTCTCCCGTCTCATTCTCGAGTTGACTCAATGAAAAATGAAGTAGCAATCGCACGATCGACGGACTTTCGTCCCTATAGACCGGTGCGAGTGAGGTCCCATGTCGCTATGCGTCCCGCATAGAAAAAATCCAATTTATTTTTTTCGGTGGTCTTAAGTTGGACGCTGCTTTCGACGGAGCGGCATACATGGGATTTTTAAATTAAAGCTCACAAGAGAAGCACAACATCGAGCACGGAGGATGAAATGATCGGTATGTTACGAACGATTTCACATCAAGTGACACATAAAACAGTAAAAGCTTCTATTAGATCAATTTATATTTC
Organism: Amphimallon solstitiale; assembly: GCA_963170755.1. Taxonomy (NCBI): domain Eukaryota; kingdom Metazoa; phylum Arthropoda; class Insecta; order Coleoptera; family Scarabaeidae; genus Amphimallon; species Amphimallon solstitiale. The sequence continues at coordinate 6,269,627 of OY720677.1, forward strand.
TTGTGTAGTTTTTTTCATGACATTATTTTGAGATTTTCTCTTTTCCAATAACTTTAAGACAATATATACTTATACACTTAATAACAATAAGAAATAAGTAAGTACTACGACAGGCAGGTTGAAGTCGAAAGATACGTAAAAGAAACAGAAGAATATAACAAAACCAATACAAATAGAATAGAATATATGACACGTTTTTTTAATAAAAACGAAGTGTCCATTAGACAAAAACAAGGGTATATGAATCAGTATTACTGCCAATGCTTATATACGAGTGTGAATCGTGATATTAACGAACCAGGTGAAGAAAATGGCAGTAGCCTGCTGAGAAAGATCGAAGGTATGGCACGAATGGATAGAACTAGGAACGAGAACATTAGAAACTGATTAGGCGGAGGAAGCGTACTGAAAAACTTGAAACGGAACAACTAAGGTGGTTTGGGAATGCAGTTGGAATGAGAGGGTTATGTAGGAGTTATGGGAAATGGGCGCAGGAAAGAACAGAAAATACCGCCAAAAAAAAAACATAAAAGAGTGCGATGTCAGATGCGCTGAAGAAAAAGGTCTAAACTGGAACAATGCTAAGACATATGCCAAGGACAGAAAGATATGGAGAAAGACCATGGCCTGGAAAACTTGAAACGCAACAACTAAGGTGGTTTGGGAATGCAGTTGGAATGAGAGGGTTGTGTAGGAGTTATGGGAAATGGACACAGGAAAGAACAGAAAAGACCGCCCAAAAAAAACATAAAAGAGAGCGATTTCAGATGCGCTGAAGAAAAAGGTCTAAACCAGAACAATGCTAAGACAAATGCCAAGGACAGAAATATATGGAGAAAGACCATGGCCTAGACACCATAGGTAGAGGCGGTTCCGGATAAGTAAGTAAGTAAAAGAAGTTAAGGATATTGTAAATATTGTAAATATCCTGATAAATAATTATCCTTTGTTGTATGACTAGATCTTTTGAAAGTTGTGTCAAAAAAAGGAACAGTTTTCTTCTTCTTTCTTAGCAAGATGATAAGACACAAGACCATCGGGCTTTTCTTTATCGCCCGATGTATTAGCACCTTACTATTTTTATACTAGCGATTTTTGAAATAACTGAGCTTTAAAAATATAGAGCAGAAACAAATAAAGCTACTGGAGTGCTTTCAAATTAAGCTAGATCACTGGAAATGTTATAGAAAGACGTCGAGAGGAAAACATAGAGCAGCGCATACAAGAAAAGATAGATTAATAGAGATAAGTGCAAGAAATTATTCCATAATAATTTGTAGACTATAAGCCAGCAATTCTGCTTTTATACAGAAACTGATACTACTTCCAGATTTGTGCTAGAATGTCTAAATAAGTCAGAGGTATTCTGCAGCAGGTTTCTCAGATAGTGTCTACTCTCCCTCTTATCTCTCTCTTCCTCTCTCCCCCTCTCTCTCTCCCCCTCCCTCCCTCTCTCTCTCTCTCCATCTCCCCTCTCTCCCCCTCTCTCCATCTCCCCTTTCTCCCCTCTCTCCCCCCTCTCCCTCTCCCTACCCCTTCCTCTCCCCCTCTCCCCGTCCCTCTCCTCTCTCTCTCTCTCTCTCTCTCTTCTAAGACAACATATTATAATGCAGTGAACACGTTGATCGCCAATAGTTCCAGTGCTGCGCAATAGTTGCAACAATTACAAACAACATTGACGTCAGGTGTTAGTTAATCTGCTACGTACAATGCGAAACTACAACAGCCATGTCTACCAATTAGTATAGTTAGTTCAAGAGTACGATACAACATTTTCATCACTGTGCACTTACTGCAGAGCTTATGTATTGGTTCTGTAGTCCAAAACCTATTCTCCAACCTCTGTAGGTTTCTTGACGCCGATGCAATTATCACCTCGTGGCTGTCGACGTTTGTCGCTTGGCTGTCTCGCAAACCATGCATTTCAGGCTTTCAGGTCAATGTTTTGTCGTTAAGGGCGAACTGCCGCCGTCAGTAGGATTCTTGACGAGAGTTGTAATTTTCTGTTTTGTAGAACAAATACAAAATCAAGTAATATATTCGTGTGTTTTAAGTTAAGTATATCTTATAATTGACTCATTATGAGAGGAACACTAAAAATTTAGGCTATGTGTATTCAGAAATAGGGCAAAACTTTGTAATTCAAGTTTTTCTCAATAACTATTCTGTAAATTAAGTTGAATTAAAGCTGTACGTTTACAGTAAGATTTATTGAAGGTACCTAAAGGACGTGTTTTCCCTTTGTGGAAAAATAATATAGAAAACATATAGTAGACTTGAACCACTTTCTAGACTCCATCTATAAATACTTTAATAAATTTTATAAAATTTAATTCTTTAGGTTCTTCAGAAAACCTTAAAATATTTGTTGGTTTTTGTTTAAATAAAATCGCTGCAAAAATAACGGAGAAAAACTTGAATTTCTTACCTTTTGATTTCGGTAGTCGGCAGTTCCCCCTTAAGCTCAGCACACCACTGACTTCGTCTATGAAAGATTTCTCTTAATTATTCATTAATAACACAGAAAATGAAGGAGTATTTGACATTTCAAGATCATTTCCTTTGCAAATGACATGTTCATGTACAACAAAGACAATATTCACCTGACCTATTTTGTCTTGTTAAACCATTGTGTTTAAATTTAAAACTGATCTGCAAGACCAACAATCAACTTACCTCAAGACCTGTGTTTTCGTTGGTACACATTGTTTATCGACGACCTGAAGAACTTTTATATTGACACAATACACTACGAGTACGACGAAATTTCGGCTAATATCACATTCTTACAGGAAGTCACTTTATCAAACTCTTGTCGATATCTTACTGACACCTATTGTAAGCTTCGACCTTCATTGCGACCATTTCCGTATGAACGAGTATTATTTATAGTTATTTACTTCATTTCTCAAAGGGTACATGGTGCTTGGATTACCTGTAGGACTGGCAATCCTTTTTACAGGGCAAGTAAATCCATGAATTTGGTTTTTACTTTACAACGGCCGCTTTGTCAAACTGATGGTCAGTAATTAGTTGAGCACTTTCTATTATCTCTTGAGAAGAAGTTTCTTTAATATTTTTAATATTAGTGATAAAAGCCAAATCGGTCTGTAGGATTTTACTTCATGAGATGATTTCCCTGACTTCGGATCATAATAATTCCAGCTACTTTCCAATTGACCGGCACGTATGTCCGTCTAAAAGCTGTATTTATAAGTATAAGGTAGGTATGTGAGCAGAACGTGCTACAGAATTAGACCAGTAATTAAGTATGACTCCGGTACTTTATCGTTTAGATTTCTTTTAATTTCTTTTGCTTGTTCTTTTGGAGTAACGTTAGTAATATATTTTGCAATAATATTGTTTATTTCTTGGAAATTGTTATTATTTTGCTTAATCTTCTGTGCTTTCTTTTTGTTAGCGGATGGTTGGTATTTTCTACACTGAGAAAAATGAAAATGTATATTCAACAAAGCAAGTGGTGTCCACTTTTTTTTGTTGAATAAAATTAAATATATATTCAAGCAACACTATCTTATTCTTCAATGAAGCTTTCTATTTTGTTTGAATTTTATTAGTTGAATAAAATAATAAGTTAGTTGATTCAAATAAGAATATTTCCCCTCAACATATTCTTATTTTCAATATATTTCATATATTAAAAGTATTTCAGCTGAATTATTAATCGGTAAATTTAAATTTCCCCATACGTTTGAATCAACATGTTTTTGTTTCAACCTTAGAAATTGCAAAGGTCTCTTGACTGAACTATGTTAGAATAGTGACCAAAGGCGGCTCCGGATAGCCCAAAATATCCAGATTGAACCTGATGTACTAAAGCGCAATTAAGGAAAAGATAACAGTCCTCCAGTTGTTTCCTTCCTTTTTGCTGGTTTAATAAATCATAAATACTATTTCACCGGGTTCTTTGTGGCAAGGGGGATGGTGTGTCATATGTAGGGGGCGGACACGAGCGGTTGATGACTCATCCCCATGGGCGCACTATTCAAATGTTGTATTTTTAAAGAAGTTTTAATTTTATTTATATAATTGGATAACATATAACTATAAAATACAAAATACTTTATTATTTGTTCATTTTCTCTCGTGTACGACTTGTTCTCTTTGAATTAAGTACATCCTTGTAGATAGAAAACGTCCTTTCTACACCGCAACTGATTATAGATGCGTACTGGAAATATTATTTTATTTCAGCGTATTTAGCATACACAATTGCCACAATGTTATTAAATCTGGATTTCTATTAAAAACTGCGTCTAACTTTTGCGGAAGGCCATATCCGAAGTCACTTGGAATTATTAATAACCACATCTAATGTGGTTATTTTTTAATTTGACATTCGATTTTCAAAATATGTGATTAGTTTAGGCCAATTTCCAAAGTGCTCCTGAAGGAATAACAACTGATTTTTTAAATTTGGGATTTGTGTTGGTTCCTTGCACTCAGTACTTCGAGCATTATCATTCAAACATGTAAAGAAATTTTGTAAACTGTCGAAATTCTCTACATAAAAACTATTTCTGTGTATGTTTTAGCAAAGCTAAGTGACGAACGTGCGATATTTTGGCACTCTGTAACGATATTTTACAGACTTTGTAATAAATTTCAGAATCACTGACAATTCATTTTCATATCAGAAAAAGTCACATAAACAACGTTCTAGATCCAAATAAATGATAATTAAAAATATATGCGTATGTTATTGAAACTAAATAACAGTAAGTATATACATATTTACATTATTTCTCTTGCGAAATATAAGGTAAATATAATAAATTTTAAAAACCCCTGACGCTCCTATCTACGCCGATGGAAAAAGGATTTTACTCATAAATTCCTTATTTTATTGGTATTTTTTGCTCTCATTCTCGGGCACTTCTTCGGCCTAAACAGATGTTGCAATTCACCATACGAATTAGTGATATTCAATAAGCGTGTGTTGTCTACATTATTTCTTTGCTCCGTTGTAACTTCGTTGTAGTTTAAACCGGTCATGTCCGCCCCCTAGTCATATGTGGAAATAACGGAGTTCGGCAATTATTTGCTATGATTATTTGCATCTTGCATGCACAGTTATCACGTGACATGGACGACTAGAAGAAAAGTTGGTCAGTTGGGGATTTTTCGAATATGTAACAAAGTTCAAAGGTACGTTAAATTTGTATTTATAATATTTGTTTAATATGTAGGTATTCTAAAAAGATCACAAACTGCACACACGATGTTATACCTATGTGCGTGCAATATAATTAATATGGTATACAGGGTCATGATAAAGTAACGCACAAAATTCATAAAACGTACAATGTTCATTTTTGAAAAAAATGCAAAAATACGTCAAACAGTTTATTTTATTCCGCGTCTTTTAACATAAGTCAAAACGTCAAATTTGTCAAAGTTATGACGTCATTAATATTTTTTTTAAATATGAAGCTTGGTTTTTTTTTACTTTATTTGATAAAGCTTGTTTTTCTGCATTATAAAGAAATAATTGAAGTAGGGGTCACATAAGAAAAAACTGAGAGAATTAATAAAAGACAAAATAAACTTTATTATAGTAATAACATTTAAATTAACTAAACAGTCCATTAAAACAAAACGATTTCTTACAGGAATTGTTCAAACTGTGTCCCGTTCACTATCTGACATAGGCCAAGACGATGGTACACCTGATTTACAGAGTCTTCGATCATCTGCGGGGTTATAGGAGTCATTTCATGTCTAATTCGTTTTTTTTTTTAGTTTTTTCTTATGTGACCCCTACTTCAATTATTTCTTTATAATGCAGAAAAACAAGCTTTATCAAATAAAGTAAAAAAAAACCAAGCTTCATATTTAAAAAAAATATTGATGACGTCATAACTTTGACAAATTTGACGTTTTATTTTTTTGACTTATGTTAAAAGACGCGGAATAAAATAAACTGTTTGACGTGTTTTTGCATTTTTTTCAAAAATGAACATTGTACGTTTTATGAATTTTGTGCGTTCCTTTAGCATAACCCTGTATATAATAATACGTTGATAGCTAAAGATACGGATATATGAACGGTATGTAAACAATTATATTCTTGAGGTATTTGCCGTTTGAATTACTTAATTTTCTAGAAGATACATACAATATACTTTGAATTATAAATTTTGCTTATGTATATTAGTAGATACTGTCATATATACAAGTTTAAACTAACTTTCTCAACAATTTTGAAGAAGTCTCAACTATATATTGTCTTATTACTTATTAATATAGAAGTGTCACACCGAGGTAAAATGTATTTTATATAACTTGTTCGCACATATATGTAATTTGTAATTTCATTACTTACAGTGTTTTCGAACTTTCAAGTATTTATCTGTAAACCTATAACCTAAAATATAACGTATCATGCATGTACCAAACGAAACAAGTAACTGCTTGTCATTGTTATTTAAAACATTTTCTATAAATATTCTCAAAAGACACATGTTATCAGAAGAAGTAGCTCCGACAAATTTTATTCTCTATTATATGTATTCTATACAGGGTGATCTAAGTTAATTGCGCACTATTGCCAGCTCCCTTATTATGCACCCTACGAATAATAAAGGATATATAAATAGCATAAAAGAAATTGCCACTACGGATTTAACCGATATTACAGCATCTCTAATCTCTAGGGAGCTCTGCCATGGTGAGCCCATAAACTAAAGCGTTTTGTTATTTTTACTTATTCTTTTCCCTGCAATTGCGTATGTTTAAGTATATGTAATAAAACATTTTTTTAAGTACGTGAGGAAGGCTAGATTTTTAACAGCTATAATACAAATTCAAAAATTTTATTTCTATCCCTCTGTCATTCTAAGTAAATATTCTTATAGACGAAGAAATCGATTACGAAACATTTGACTTGGATGTCGACTTAATAAGGGAATTATTTCCAAAGATAGAGGGCCTAGAAGTAAATTCTTGAAATACCTGCAAGAACTAAAAGCTGCAAAGAGTGTAAAAGCAATTACTGTAGACGAAAGTGAAAATATATTGGTATTGCAGTATTTTTTCTATTTGTAGATTTTTTTATGCTTATTATTATTTTAGCATATATCAATCAATCATATCAAGAAACGCAACACTTATCAGTGATGATAATGGGAATGAATCGAACTATACAACGGCGTCCACTGAAACCATAAGTTACCAAAGTCAAATAAATTTAGGAAAACAAGAACAAAATGAAATAATTCATTATGACACTGCTGCAGAGTCCACGTCTGCCAATAATGAAATAAGTAGCAGTTATAAACAAAAAGACCTTGTTTTTGACACTAAGAATAATGAAGCCGCCGCGGCATCCATATCAGCGAGTAACCGTAAATATGCATTTTGTGGGTAAGATATGTAACAATATGCATGCCGGAAAACATACAATATGGACCTAAAAGTGCTTTTAAAAGTTACTACTGCTGGAAATGTTGTCTTGGCAGCCTTCAGGGACTACCAAGTAAAACCAGTAATATTTTAGTAGACCTTATAATAAACGGTTGGATGACGGCATGTGGTGGGTAAGTAACTCTGCTTCATAGCGAATATGGATTCTATATTCTAGTTTCTTTTCCGTTGCTATTAGAACACTTAACACAACCGATTTCGAAATAATTTCGAAAAAAATATGTGAACTATTTTCTACGGAAACTAGCCCCGTGTAAATACGTATAAAGGACAGCACTACAAGCAAATCTATAAATGCCAAAGCAAAGCTGATCGACAAATATCGAAATTTAAAAAGATTATACAATTAGAGTGCACCAGTTTAGGGAGGAAAAACCAACAGAAAAGTTATCCGTAATTACAGGTAGGCCTTTTTATATCTGGCATAATTCAAAGCAGTATGAAATCCAAAAAAATACATTAGAACATTTTTCATTTTTGACAAGTAAATAGCGCAAACTTTTACCATTAGCATCCTAGTATACATATATCTATATTAAATTTAGCAAATATTTTTTTCTATATCATGGAACTTGTAGTAACATAGTTATACTTCCTCAAGTACTTGATAAAGTCAATATTACAGAAGATTCTTTATCATTTAACAATCGGACAGAATCCAACAGTTTTAATAGGCGAACAAAATATACAACGGATGACTTTTTAGATACAATGCGAGAAAGCGCTGTTTGGCTAAAGTATTCTTGAGAACCATGGAGTTTAGCATTAAAGCATTCCCAAAACATATTCATTCTAAGACGAGAAAGTAGAGTTCAAACTATAAGCAAATTTATAGAAGATTGGCCAATATTAAAGCACAAGGATGCAACAGCATTAGTAAGCAATTATTTATGTAATACATTCGTATCTATGCATGTAAAATTATATTTAGAATGAAAACGACTTTGGCAGAATATTTCCTGATTCCCCTGTAAATCTGTTTTCTAAATTGGATTCCTTCTTTCAAAAGTGATTACATAATAAAAAAGCTATTGATAAAGTCACGTAGAACAATTTACTTTATTTGATATAATAATGGCCTATCAGAAGGTGATATAAATTTTTTACTGTTTTTAGTATTTACATTTTAATTGTGTTTTCTAGACACTAAATACGCCTTACAGATATTCTCTCTTGCTAGTCTGTTTCCACCCAGTGGAAGAATAAAAATAAATAACACTCATTGGAAACCAAGGATAACAGTGTCAGCAAAGTATCTTAATGTTGTTAAGGTGCAAAGTTTAGATTTTTCGTTCTAAATATAATACTCTTGACATGCGTAGACATATTTGTGATCTTTACAGTAATTGAGAACCAATATAGATAGACATTCTAGTACACTATATTATTTTATTTTACACTAATGCTTTGTGATACATTATATTAGTCATCTTCGAGCGTTTGAAATTACGCACTGACTGATAATATCATACTTAAAATGCATGAGGAAATTGTAAGTTTTTTCCTTGCACGGTTCATAAGGTTGGAAACAAAGTATTTATTATAAAAAATGAATTTAATTATGAGTATTTAACTATACGTTTATTTCTTACCTAATAAAAGTCTTTGAAAATCTATTGAGTTTTTTCTTTCAACAAATATATCAATTTCTTTTTTGTAATGATGAAGTATGTAAACAAATGTGTTGCCTATACGTTTAATAATACCTACTTATTTCTTCTCAACTGATGAGTTATATTTTTGATTTATGCCTGTGATTAGGCCACTGTTATTGATATCAGGAAACTCAGTTTCTTAGACTGAATGCTTTCTCATTCCAAAAAATATATTTGGTTTGTTTCAGCATATATTTTTGTAGCTGCATGGAAATGTTCTGTTTTAGTTCTAGAATTGTATTTTTCACGAGTTTAAAATGTATTGGTAATTTAAATTTATCTTGAATTAGAACACTTACGTTAAAACTCAGGACTGTTACTATGTACCTAAGTAACAACATTTTATTTGTACGTCTTCGGAAACTTGACAGATTTCATGTTACCGAATGTAATGTCGGTAATTAGTATCATAGTTCAAAAGTTTATGTAAAAACAAATTAAATATAGTTACCAACTTGCTGCATAAAACAGTCCTAGCTTTAACTTAAAAGTGATGGTTCAACATAAATTTAAATTATTCATACATTTTAAACTCATGATGACCAAATGCAAGAATTTGTATATTGAAAATTAACACAATCTTAAGTGAAACCTCATATGTCTTGCATTAATAGACTAGAATATTTCATTCAACTGAAAAAGGATTTCAAAGAACGACAAAATTATATTCGTTTAACAAATACGAGTTGTTGACTTGAAATTATTCTCATACAATAACTTGCCATTGTTAGGCCAACAACTTCACTTGCATTGCATCAAAACAGATGAGGTATTGATTATAGGTAAATAAACACGAATGTTGACTGAAAGTGTTTTGTGTTGACTGAACATTTTATTTTTCTCGGTGTATCTTTTTTGTGGCTTTCCACAGTTAAGAACTTTTAAAAATAATCACTTTAAGAGGAAATATTTCCTTTAAAGAAAATCTAATTCTGCATCTACCACAGAATGCGCCAATTAATATTAATTAAATCAATATTAAATTAAATTATATAAATGAATTTTATAATTACTCTTAGTAGAAAGTTATGTACGCATTGCACATATCATGCATGTTGTTTTCTTCTGATCGTTCGTTGTTTTTATCACTTGTACATTACATTTTATATATTTATTGGCTGGCTTTCTAAATGTAAATTCCTTATGTCTATTTAACATATTATTCTCTATGATTATACAAACAGGATTTCATAATAATTTTTCGTAATAATCTTATTGGAATTAAAAATAATAATATTACTTTGTAGCATATTTGTTCAGACTACCTGCAGGCTGTTCTTTCACTGATATTGTTAGTCTATATTCATAACGGCTGAAGAACCTTATACTTAATGTTGTATAATTTTTTTTTAATATGGTTATTGAACAGATTCATGTAAAAGGAATAACACTAATCTTGATTATGAATTTAATATTTTTTTTGTATATAAACAAACATAAAGACATGCAAATTGTGTATTTGAATCTGTATATTTAATTTCCAAAGTGTTATTTACTTGTACTTTTGCTATAGCTTGTAGCAGTCCTAAATTATCAGTAAGAAAAAAAAATAGGTGTGCTCATCTCACGGCTTTTCTATAGGTATGCGAACTCCGATTTTTTTTATACAAATGTTGTTCCAACTTAAGTTTTAAATACTCTTCTTAGCGAAATAAATAAAGTTTTAAATACGTTTCTTAGCGAATTAAATAAGTGAGTAAAAGCGTTATTTCCGGTAATAATTTAAAGCTTTTATTTAAAAATTATTCCAAATGCAGCTTTAAATACATTTATACTTTTAGTAAATCTGTATAGAATGCATAATTGGCGAGATATTTGCAAAAAAACTGCTAATGGATAATAGTAAAAGTGTTATTTCCGGTTCGAATTTTGGAACTCCTTTAATACAAAAATTGTTTTTTATACTTCCCTAAATACCTTTCTATTTACATCACTTCCATATAAAATGCATACTTTTGCAAATTTGCTATTATAAGATAAGACAAAAAGACCTTCTACCGGTAGTAATTTAGAAAAAACTTTTAAACACAATTATTCAAAATAAGCTCTAAATAGCTTTGTACTTTAAATATATCTGTTTAAAAATCACGACTTGCAAGATATTCGAAAAAGTTTTTCCCCCATAAAACTAAAAACTCGACTTTTGGTAGGAATTTTGAAAAAAATTTTTATAAAATTTTCCTCAATTCACATTTAAGTACACTTGTATTGTTTTGAAATTTATTTAATCTTATTTGTTGACGAGATGTTGGTAAAATTTGATTTTTTCACTAAAGTAAACTAACACATCTGATCAGATCTGCCGAGAAAGATTATACATATTTCTAAATAATATAAAGATTGGTATTATATCTTTTAACATTTGCCACTATTGTGGTCACACACAGAGAGACAGAGACAAACATTTTTTTTAAAAATTACTTTTTTGATATTAAGGAGACTTCAAAACGTGAACATTCACAATAGCATTGTGGCCCAAGATTTTTGTCATCACTATAGAAAAACAGATTTTTATTATAATTTTATTGGAAGATATCAGCTAAACGTTTTTATAATAAATTATGACAGTTGATAGAACAAAACAATTTTCTCGTTTGAAAGATGTTCGACAAGACTGGAGTCACTGCTGTTCATGAAAGTAGATTAAAAGTTTAGACTTTAAAAAACGAAAAAAGTATGCGAGTTGACATCCGCGTTGTAGCAATCATGCTCAACTTGACAGCTACAGAAAGTCTGTTTACTATTCCTTTTTTTATCTTTCCAAGAAAAAGAATGAACAATCATCTGATAATTTGAGCACTAAAATTCACAATTTGCAGCTCAAGATAGTTGGATAATAAGACCTATTTTCATCAATTGGCTGTAAACATCTATTGCGTATGTTTGCCCTACCAAAATTGTATTGTATTACTAATATTAGAAGGACATGGAAGCTATAATGACTTAAACGTTATTTAAATCTCACGTGCAAATAATGTCCACATGCTAGGTCTGTCTCCATATTCCACATATAAACTGCAGCGACTTTATAGAACCATAATGAGCTATATAAAGATACTTGTTCTTAGTGTATGAAAGCAAATATTTTTACCAGAATTGCAGAATATGATATAAATTATATCTACACAACTCTCATGTTTTCACTAATTTAGATTATGCAATCTCACATAATTCCCGACACTTCTCCTTTTGCTTTTGCTAAGTCGTCCATAAAATTACAATAGTCACCTACGAGTTAAGTCTTACAAATGATTTTAAATTTACCTGGAACCTCTAAATAACCAGCATTTTCTGCTGCACCTCTGTTGTCCGATAATTTTTTAAGCCAAACTTAGAACCTATCCCATCAACGTCTTTCCAAAAATTTTTATAAGTATCCATTCATTTCGACGATGATGAACAACACCAAACTGTTATAAAAAGAAGTAGTACAAAAGGAGAAGATTTAAACTCAACTCCATACAAGACGAGTATGAGATAAAACAATGAGAAAGAACACAAAAAAACCAAACCAAACAAGAAGGAAGGTTGATTTTGACGATATTTCAAAGAAGATACAGATATACATTGTATATTGGGAACCACACCTCCAATGAGTACTCTAATTTGCTTACAACAAGAGTATAAAAGAGGGAACATATCATTTGTAAGTACGTATAATAAAGCCAAGTAATTTATGAGCAAAAACGGCAATAAAAACAATATCAAGGTCTTTGACAGATGAAGAACTGAATATGGATATGTTGTCAATATGATATTCTGAACGAATGACGAGAAAAAAACTTGGTAAAGAGAAAAAAGGACAAAGAAACTTTCCAAAAAACTGGACAAGATTCGACTTTTTCTTACGTTTGGCATTTGAAAATTGACGGCAACCCTGTTCACTATGAATTTGAAAGTTGAATCTAATCAGTAATGATAATCAATGATAAAAGAGTACGTGGAAAAATCTCCAATAGATAAGAAAATAAATACATACATATATAAATTAAAATTCATATATGCATGCATAAATTGATGCACACTCTGCTCTGGTGTCCGGCATTCCAGCTACCAACGCACGGACACGTGTTTCGATCTTCTTAGATCTCGTCAGCGTGCGAACGTGGTTTGCTGGAATGCCAAATGATCTCCAAATCTCCCGCAATATCGTCGATAGATCACATCTCCCTGACGCGTTGCTTTTGAATGTCAGATGTCGCCAAGATTTTCTCACAGGGACCGGTCATGCAACGGGACGATATTGTGGGAAATTTTGAGATCATTTGGCATTCCTGCAAACCACGTTTGCATGCTGCCGGGATCTAAGAAGATCGAAACACGTGTTTGTTTTTTTTGTTAAAATGTAACTTCTGATTTTGTATGTCATTTCAACTATCACTACTATTATCTTTTATTAATTTTAATAAATGTTGTTTCTCTCAATATTGTATGTATGTACCTAATGTTTGTTTTTTTTGTTAAAATGTATCTTCTGATTTTGTATGTCATTTCAACTATCACTACTATTATCTTTTATTAATTTTAATAAATGTTGTTTCTCTCAACATTGTATGTATGTACCTAATAGCGTGTCGCAAGCTTAAAAAAATCAAACGACTATAAAGTTATAGCAAATTATATTTCGTAACCTCTTTAAATTGAATAACTGAAGAGCAATGCACAATAGAAAAACACACATACATCAAAATTAAACCGTATTACTATTATTATCTGTACACAGACACTAGGAACACAATAATTATCGTCAATTGATTATACCAATTTAGATCTGTCGTTAAAATCAATCGCACGGGCATTCACAAAACATCTCTTCCTGCCATGTTTATTTTAGCCATCGATCTCCGATGCGTATGCCGAATAATTATCAGATAATTACACGTTAAATTCGAAAAGACCTATGTATGGTGTACGTCCGACAAATTCGAATTTAATTGGATTTTTCTCTCTGCTGCCGAAAGTGCCGCTCCATGAAGATACGGGTCGAATATATATATATACGTATCTATATATACGGAATACAATGAAGGTGATACTGCTATATTTTAATTTGATATTTTTTTAGTTACCATCGTACCCAGTAGCACTTTTAGATTGAACCGTGAAGAAATTAGTTTATCCATCCTTGTGCCTGCATGCTCTATACAATATACTGTACTATGTGTGTTAGTATACATCTGCTGCCTTTTGGATATCGTGATCGTGTTTTCGGCCTATTCATTGTCCGCGGAGGTAAACCCGTGAACAGCGGGCACCCACCAAAACCACGAAGCTTTCGTCTTATATATGTACGTCTATCTTCAATGTATATATCAAGCGACGACAATGTAAGAGCGTACTTGTATTTTACAAATGATGTATGTACTTTGTATAAGTGCTATTAGGTGAAAGTTCAATAAATCATTTCTCTAAGTAACATTTAACGGTAATGAATATATTTTAGTGGCTTCTAAAACACATATTTTACGTATTAAAAATCTAAGCATGAAGAAAACTAATTTTGAGACGTATAACTTTTAAAAATGCATTAAGAGAATATAATCTACAAATGTATTGGAGAGAATAGTTTATTTAAGTTCCTGTATAATGTATAAAATATGTAATATTTATAAGAATATTAAAATGCAAACACAAACTTTATAAAATCGTAAAATGAAAATTTCAAAACGGAAAATTTCAAGCCCTATTATAATGAACCAATACTGAGAATATAATTGTCATATTATTCAAAACAATAGATTAACTATGTATTGTAATGGTATATCTGTCATTATTTACATTCAACATGGGTAATAATTCTTAGTTTTTGGTCACATATGTGACAGTTTGGCTGGTGATAGTGGGTCTTTTATTGTGTCTAACTTCGTTTCTTGTTAGATACATACATATATATATATATATATATATATATATATATATATATATATAAATCCTACTAACAATATAGCGTCCTTACGGAACTCATGAATGTAGCGTCCACCTTCGAAAAGTTAATTAGTTCGTTAATATTTTGCATATACTTTGTGTTTTTGATCAAAACAGGTATAGTATTATCACTAAATTAAATATCAGATAAAAAAAAGTTAGTTACATTTTACTTTAATGGCGAAGTAGCGCCCTTTTATTTTCTCGTGCATGAAGCGCCTGTAATATACCATTTAACTTTCACTTCTTCGCTATTCTGGCTTCCATCGGGTATATTACATTACATTTGGTAGATATTAGAGAGTCCAGCAATGTTGCCACAATGTGTCTGTATGCTTACTTTATAAAAATATATGTACTTTAAATCAAGAGGAGTAATACAATGAACACATTTATCTACATTCGGCGACACAGTGGGTTATATTGTTCAGAACAGAAAATAGTAGTAGTTTCTGTTTGTTTGTTTTTTTTTTGCGTCATACATAGAGAAGAATATTCCCTCGAGAAATGAATGTCTGGAAATTCATAATAACCATTCAATAGTCATTCAAGATAAAGACTCGCTAAACATAAAATTCTATATTTGGAAAGATTTAAAATATATATAATATTCAGTTCTAAATATTTAACATTTTTATATAGGCGTTATTGGCAATTAATAATTACATATTTAGTCTTTTTATTAATATTTGAAACATACATTTTCTGATTTAAACTAATTTATCTGACGGCCAGCTGTATGAATAAATTATATTATGCCGATGCAATAGTAAAAGGAAAAAATTAGGTGTGGCCACCACACGACTTCTTTTTATACGTATGGGCGTTTCAAACTATACAATTTTAAGAATTTTTTACACAAAAATTATTCAAAATTCTATTCTAACTACTTCTATTCTCTTAATAAATCGCTATAGAATACATACTTTGCAAGATATTCGAAAAAAAGTGTTTCTCCCTAAGAGTAAAAGTGTTACTTCCGGTCCGAATTTTGAAATTTCATTTACACAAAAAATATTGCAAATCTAGTACTAAATAATTTTGTACTCTTGATAAATATATATAGAATGCATAATTTACGACATATTTGCAAAAAATCGCTATTCGATAAGAGTAAAAGTGGTACTTCCGGTCTGAATTTTGAATTTATTTTTACACAAAAGATATTGAAAATTAAGTTCTAAATACTTTTATACTCGTAATGTACCCGCCTCAAAAGCATGACTTGCGAAATATTCGCAAAAAACTGGTTTTCGATAGGAGTAAAAGACCTACTTCCGGTACGAATTTCGAAAAATGTTTTAAATAAAATTGTTCTCAATTTTAATTTTAAGTACATATGAATTCTTTCTAAATATGTTTAAATTAGTAGTTGACGAAATATTGGCAGAATTCCATTTTTTCACTGAAGTAAACTACTACTTCAGGTCAGTCGATTTTCCTGAAAATCTAATCAGTTCTCAAGATTATACCTGTAAATACAAAATTTTGAATTGATACCTATAGCGGTTTGACCGCTATAGGTATCAATCAGGCAATATAGGCACACACACACACACACACACACAGAGAGAGAGAGAGAGAGAGAGAGAGAGAGAGAGAGAGAGAGAGAGAGAGAGAGAGAGAGAGAGAGAGAGAGAGATTTAAAAAAAACACTTTTTTAGTACCAGGGGACTTTAAAACGTGTACATCTGCAAAAATCTCGAGGTCAAAAATTTTCATCATCATAATACTTCCTTATACCATGTATAAGAAAGTAAAAACAGGATGCATACTCCTGTTATGACCTACTCGTAATCAAAAATATACTTCTAGACATTTTCCGATAAATCCAAAAAAATTGCTCCAAAGAGACGGTTAGCTAAAAAATGTGTTTAGATATTAACTAGGCGGGATCTCCTTGAATCTCGTTATGCGGAAGTAGTGTGATTTCGAGATATAGCAGATATCCAAGTTTCGAAATTACTTGATATAGAAAAAGTGGTTTTTGCAAACATCTCTCTCTCTCTCTCTCCTTCCTATCCTCTTCCTAACTCTCGCTTTGTATGACCACAAGACTTAAAATATGAAACTTTATATTTAAGAGTATAATCTACCTCTCGAGATCTGGTTAGAGTTTCGGTAAATTCGGTAGAGCGTAATTAGTAATTTACCTCACTCGAAATATCCAATTTTACCAATATCTCGGCAACTACTAAGTTTAGACGAATTTCTAAAGTATAGAAAAGTATTTAAAACAGAATTATAAAACAAGTTTATAAAAAATATCGAACTTCTTACTCGAAGTTGACTTTATATTCTTATCGGAATACAGTTATTTGTGAATATCTCCCAAAATTCTGCATTCTAGACAGATAGACTACAAGCATAAAGGATGTAAAGCTTGATTTGGAACAATACTTTTACTCTTATCGAGTAGAATCTTTTTGTAATTACCTCGCAAATTGTGCATTCTATACTAATTTGTTAAGTTGTTAAAAGTATTTAAAACTTCATTCAGAACAACTTTGTAAAACTAATTCGAATCACATACATCTATGACAGTCGTGTGATGTCGACGCCTCATTTTCTGAGCCAATATTATCCTAACAGATGGTTTGGTAGAAGCTTTTGAATTCAATGGCCAACAAAGGGAATATATCTAACAAAACTTGATTTTGTGACTCAATATGACTATCTTTATCAATATTTACTATTGCCGGGTAATTTGTAAATTTCTGTCTAATGATGATTTAGACATGACAGAAATAATAGTAGGGAAATAATAAAAACCATATATCACACATATAGAAGTAGCGGATTCTTAATACTATTTAATAAGAATTCATTGTTATGACTAGATATATGGTGTTTGTTGTACTTAAAAAGAGAAGACATGTGCATTTAAAATTCATTGCGTTTGAGCGATGGAAACAAAGATCATAAAATGCGACTATAATCAGATCGGAGGATGTAAACATTAAGAAACTTCAAAATTGGATTTACTTATTTTAAAAGGTAACTGCTTCTTTCAAACAATATAAATGTTAAAATTGTTAGCAAATAAAAATATCTTGAAAATCAGTTTAGAGCTAGAATGATGTTTACTTTTGATCAAAATGCATTGTAAAGTTCAGAAATGAATTTATATTATTGACTTGAATTGATATAATTGTACTTTTAGTGTCATTTTTTTTATTCAAGGACAACAACTGTACGTTTGTGATGACTTAAAGAATTCGTAATGTTGCCCACTGTGTAAAATGTACTTAGAAGTTGGAGAGTATATTAATACTTGGTCCTGCATAACAAGCAGATACTTCTTTAAAAAAAAAGGTGTGGCCACCACACGACTTTCTTATACGTATGAGCGTTTCAAACTATACAATTTTAAGAATTTTTTACACATAAATTATTTAAAATCCTATTCTAAGTACTTCTATTCTCTTAATAAATCGCTATAGAAGACATACTAAGTTTAAACAAATCTATAAAGAAATCAAATGTACTCAAAATTAAATTTGAGAAAAATTGTGTTAAAAAAGTTTTTCGAAATTGCTACCGGAAGTAGATCTTTTACTCTTATCGAAAATCATTTTTTTGCGAATATCTCGCAAGCCATACATTCTAGGCAGGTACAATACGAGTATAAAAGTATTTAAAAGATAAAATTAAATATCTTTTGTATGAAAAGAATTTCAAAATTCGGACCGGAAGTAGCACTTTTAATCTTACGGAATAGCGACTTTTTGCAAATATGTCGTAAATTATGCATTTTGTATATATTTATCAAGAGTACAAATGTATTTAGAGTTAGATTTGCAATGTTTTTTGTATAAATGAAATTTCAAAATTCGGACCGGAAGTAGCACTTTTACTCTTAGCGAGTAGCACTTTTTTTATAATATCTTGCAAAGTATGCATTTTATAGAGATTTATTAAGAGAATAGAAGTACTTAGAATAGGATTTTGAATAATTTTTGTATAAAAAAATTCTTTAAATTCGATACTTTGAAACGCTCATATGTATAAGAAAGTCGTGTGGTGGCCACACCTCATTTTTTTCTTTATGACAACGTTGTCTCTTATTGTAGTTGTAGTTAGCTCAAGAAAAGATCATAACTTGTCCCACTGAAAAATCCAGTTCGACTGCATTGCCAAGAAATTTGGATTTTTCCCTAATTTTACTTTCTTATACGTAGTATAAGGAAGTATTGTCATGATGAAAATTTTCGACCTCGAGATTTTTGCAGATGTCCACGTTTTGAAGTCCCCTGATACCAAAAAAGTAGTTTTTAAAAAATGTCTGTGTGTCTGTCTGTCTGTGTGTGTGTCTCTGTGTGTGTGACCACGATAGCGGTCAAACCGCTACAGATATCAATTCCAAATTTTGTATTTACGAATATAATCTCCCTCTTGAGAACTGGTTAGATTTTGAGCAAAATCAGCAGACCGGAAGTAGTAGTTTACTTCAGTGAAAAAATCGAATTTTGCAAATATTTCGTGAATTACTAAGTTTAAACAAATTTATAAAGAATTCATATGTACTTAAAATTGAAATTGTGAACAATTTTATTAAAAAGGTTTTTCGAAATTCCTACCGGAAGTAGGTCTTTTACTCTTATCGAAAATCAGTTTCTTGCAAATATTTTGCAAGTCATGTTTTTTAGACAGGTACGCTACGAATATAAAAGTATTTAGAACTTAATTTCCAATATCTTTTGTATAAAAAAAATTTCAAAATTCGGATCGGAAGTATCACTTTTACTCTTACCGAATAACGATTTTTTGCAATATGTCGTAAATTATGCATTCTATGTATATTTATGAAGAATACAAAAGTATTTAGAGTTGGATTTGGAATATTTTTTGTATAAATGAAATTTCAAAATTCGGACCGGAAGTAACACTTTCATACGTATAAGAAAGTCGTGTGGTGGCCACACCTCATTTTTTGATACATGTTGTTTATTAAAGTAACAATCTGCGTTTCTACAGAGAAAACGTCAATGAGTCATAATTATTATGATCAATCAGAATTCTAAACCAAACTTTTTTTTTACTATGAAAACTTGACCTACGTTTAACAATAATGGGCTATCCACTCACTGGCTCTGTATCATCTATTTTATCGTCCATATCTACCTTTTTTCTTTGTTTTTGGAAATGATTAGTGTGTTACTTTCCTTTGAGATAGGCAGTTTGGAAAAATTGTTTTGATTGCACTAACTCTTAATTTGTTTCTATGAAGTTGGATCTGCAATAATCGTTTATTATAGTTTAAACATTTATCAACTGTAAACGCCACAGTAAAAGATATTTAATAACATTACTGAACTATAGGTTTTTCAACTAAAGGACCTAATTAACTATGTAAACTTTTTAATTCGCAAATAATATAATTTGCATTAAAATTAATTCAATACACATAGTCTTTTTAGGTAAGTTCTTATTCAGTACAAGGATTCTTTTTGTAATTTGCTAAAGTTGTCCCCGGGAATTTTAAATAATTACATTTTTTCCTTCTTGGATTTATAACCACTGTTACACATAGGTACAAAACATGGCTTTCAAAGTGTACTCAGTTAGTCAGTTATAACAAAACACTCAATTATTTAAACGAAATAATTATAACATAAAAATGGAACAAAACTGCTTTCTAGACACTTGCTAAATTTACATTCAACCAGCGCCTGACGAGATAACCCAGCAGATGCTCCGCTACCTCTCACTCACGTTCCACAGATTCGGCTTATTGCATTCAACGAAAATATTATGCCACTAATTTTAATTTTTTTCCTGGTTAATTAGATTTTTGTGGTCATGTCTATATATAAGAATTTACCTCATTTTTGCCAACAATATTTTTTAAATTTCTACAAAAAGTATTATTATCAAGTATTAAAGTAGAATTTTTCGCTTTTATAACTTCCATTATATATAAACCAGTTTTTCGGTATCAGGTGACTTCAAACCGTGGACATCTGTAAAAATCTCGAGGTCGAAAATTTTCGTCATCACAATACCTCTTTATACTACGAAGAAAAAAGTAAATAAACAGCTTAGTTTATGATACATGCATGTTTACGTATATACATATCTACCATAAAGACCAGTGTCCTTTACGAATTATTCTGTGTGCGTTGCCAAATTGTCCGGACGCTCGATTATCGAGAATATAAAAGACATGTGTATATTTCAAAATATACGGCACACGATGCAGCGCCTCGCGTAGAAATACCCTGAACTAATAGTATACGCAAAATGGTTATATTACATGCATATTGTCGACAAAATAGCGTCTTCCGAAATTTTGTTAAACAGCATTATATCACCATGTAAGCTTGTTAACGAAGTTTTACATGGAAAGTGCTTAGAGCGTCCATATACGGGCGCTTTATGTAGGCGGACGCTCTATTGAATGGAAATTCACAATGTACGGACGCGCTAATGATAGTAGGATATATATATATATATATATATATATATATATATATATATATATATATATTGATGAGTGTATCGTTGTTACCTCAAAAGTAGATATACGAAATACGTTGTTACTTCATATATAACGTTCTGTCCTCCAAAAATGGAAGTCATAACGATTTGCCTTGCTTTTGCTTTCAATGGTCCTTAGATGTCAGTAGAAGTCGTCTGCCAAAATTTATTGTGGAGGTCATTTTAGCCATATATACCCGCAAAACAATCTTTTAGTTCGGGCATTTGTCGCTGACGCTAGCATCGCTTTTCAAGCTAGATACCACCCGCACGACTTCACCTCCATCAGATATATGCACACAAATTGATACGAGCCGCATCTTGTCACCTCTGATAAATGGCAACATTGAAGTTAATTCTATCACAATGTAATTCTGTCGTTATTGATGACATAGCGCGGTTTATATATTTCTTCTGGATAGAGAACGTTCGATTTGACTTCTATCAATAATATGCACAATATAACTCTGTCGCTGTTTATAATATATCGCTTTTTATATATTTCTGCTGGATACAAACTGTTCGATTTGACTTCTGTGAAATATCTGCATGGAAAGACATGCACTGCGCGATCATGTAAGAGTATTATATTTTTTGTATTTATTTAAGGAAGCATTGTATCAATAATATTTTTAAAGGCGCTACGCTCAACGAAAAGCAATTATTTACCTTTTTGATTATTATAAGCAAATATTCCTTTACGATTATTATTATTAGCAGTGTAGCAGTGTAATTAATTGCAAATAAAATTAGTAGCGATCCATTAATTAGTTTAATCGCAATACGAATAGATTGTTGCATGAGAATTTATTTTGAATTTATTGCATTCAGTTATAATATTAAAAATATATAAAAACATGTATTTCATTTCCTTTATTTGCAAATTCGCAAAACTCATGTCTTATATTCTCTATAATTTAATTTCATTATTGTTTAAAGTCTTACAATACAATACAATATAAAAAAAGAAAATAGTGTCGTTGACTCTTTAATATAAACTGTAGATTTCTGCTGTCTTTGTCAAAATGTAGATTTTGCTTGGAACCATGCAAGTTGTAGCTTGAGACATCTTGTTCATTGTTACACAAGACATCTTTCGGAGTGCTTGTAAATGTTGCTCATGTTGCTTTAGCTTGAAGAATTCTTCAAGGTACTTACTTGTACCATCTAACCCTAACCTGACGCCGACCCGTCAAAAGATATACTTATATTTAAAAAAAAATCAGAATGATAAAACTAAAATGCATTATTTCCTTAAATTATTTATTGCAGTAATGAAAAATAAATATTAAAAAACCTTAAGGTCAAATCATTTTTCCCGTTTAAATTCGTATTTTCATCAAATCTCTAATCGATTAACGTTGAAATATTAGCAGAGCTTATTTTATTATATAAAGAAATTTAAAATTTCGCTCTTATCACCCCTAGAACCGGTTTTATTATTAAATAAATAAAATATTACAGTAATTGTATACACTAGTACGTAAGACGTTCGTTACATTATTTTTTACTCCTTCTGATTAATAAGGAATAGAATCTTTGGATTCTGATGTATTTGCAATTTAATTCTACGAGTTTTAAATGATCTTAATTTCTTGTATTTATAAATTGTATCCAAATGTAGACGTTTCATAAAATTGTGATTACTGGTGATTACAACTTTTTTAAGAATACTTTTTTTTTTAAAAGTATGTTGGAAAGTTTTAACTAAAGAAGAATAGACTTATTTGATTTCTCTTTCTGTGAACGAAAAGAAATAGTAGTATATAAGCTTTTTGTAAGACCAGCATAGAATCACTCACAATTCTTTAATTAATATTTTAAAATATGTGTCTATTATACCCACCGAAGTGATGACAAAATTAATTATCAATATCTAATAATGTAGAAGCAAAATATTTTATAGATAACCATGAACTGTGCAATTCAACAATATTTTCATTTATACAGACTGTTCTGGAAAGACGAACCAACAGAAACATGTTTTATCCGTAAAAGAATGCAATGCTTCCCTTACATACCTTTAAGAGCTGATTAAATTAACATCAAGATATATTAGGCGATTTTTTACTTTTCTGAAATATAATGATTTTTCGTCGAAGATTTTACAATTTATGAAAAATTCCTATGAAATAACGAGTAACGATCGAAGAACTCTTATGGGCGCAATTAGTAAAAACATTACTCGTTTAAATGATTTCTACACATTTTTAGAATTATAATCTATGAAAAACAATGTCTGGCAGAGAAAAGTACTAAAAATTTACTATTTATACTTTGCATTTAAAGTCCTATTCTAAGTACTTCTATTCTCTTAATAAATCTCTATAGAATGCATATTTTGCGAGATATTTGCAAAAAAACTAGTCGATAAGAGTAAAAGTATTACTTCCGGTCCGAATGTTTTTTTTATAAAAAAGTTGTTGAAAATCAAGATTTAAATATTTTTATACTCATAATGTATTTGCCTAGAAGGCAATACATGCGAAATATTCGCGAAAAACAGATTCTCGACAAAAACCTACTTCCGGTAGGATTTTCGGAAAAGTTTTTTGAAAACTGTTTTTTAAATTCACTTTTAAGTAAATTTGAATTCTTTAGAAATTTGCTTAAACTTAGCAACATAATATTGGTAAAATTCGATTTTTTCACAGAAATAAACTACTACTTCCGGTCTACCGATTTTACTGAAAATCTGAACAGATTTCAAGAGTGAGATTATACTCGTAAATATAAAATTTGGAAATGATAGGCTTATCCGTTTGTAAGATATGGTGGTAAGCAAAAACATGAGGTGTGGGCATCACACTACTTTCTAATATATATGTGCCTTCCAAATTTGTTATATAAAAGTTTTTTCAAATTAAGTCTTATCTTCTTAATAAACCTGTGAATGAAAGTGTTACTTTCGGTCAGAATTTGAAAATTGTTTTTATACAAAAATTTCTCCAAATCCAACTCTTAAACACTTAATAAATCTGTACAGAATGCACAATTTGCCAAATATTTTTATAAAAACATTTTTCGATAAGAATAAAAACCTACTTCCAGTAAGAATGTCGAAAAATTTTTTTATAGAAAAAAAAATATAATAATAAATGAAATAATAATAATAAAATAAATTGATTTTTGAGTATTTTTGTATTCTTTAGAGATTTGTTTAAACTTACTGTCCTAAGATATTATTGAAATTTTACTTTTTAACTGAAGTAAACTACTACTTCCGTTCTACCGATTTCGCTGAAAATCTAATCAGTTCTCAAGAAGGAGTGTGTGGCATTGATAACTGTAGCCGTTTGGCCGCTATTGTGGCTTTTGTGGTATCAAGAGAATTCAAAACGTGGACATCTGCAAACATCTCTAGGTAGAAAATATTCGTCATCACAATACTTCCTTATACGGCGTATAAGAAAGTAAAAGAGAAAGCCTTATGTTCTTTCTTAGTTCGAATTTGCTCAATATATGTATAATATAATCTATATTCTTACTTTCTTATACACTGTTGAAAGTTTTAGTCGTTCTCACAAATGTGTGTCGCTGCACAAACTAGTTGTGTTGAAATACTCACAAGGGGGTATCAAATATAGCACAATTGCTTTGAGTGAAAACAAATCACACAATAATTTATTTAAATTTTCAATCTTCCGGATTATAAATGATAGAAGGGAAAAGAGAAATGGGAAAAGTGCATACTAAAGAAGCTGTTGGGCAAGGTTATACACAAGGTATTGTGTGTATCGTAATTAACAAGCAATTTTTGTGAAATTCGATACAAAATTTTCAGCTGTGTACTTAGTATAAGGAAGTATTCTCTCTCTCTCTCTCTCTCTCCCTCTCTCTCTCTCTCTCTCCCTCTCTCTCCCTCTCTCTCTCTTTCTCTCCCCCCCTCTCTCCCCCTCTCTCCCCCCTCTCCCCCCTCTCCCCCCTCTCTCTCTCTGTGTGTATGTCCTGACCACCATAGCGGTCAAACGGCTAAACTTATCAGTTACAAATTTTATATTTACGTGTATAATCTCCCACTTGAGAGCTGATTAGATTTTCAGTAAATTCGTTTAGTAGTTTACATCAGTGAAAAAATCGAATTTTACCAATATTACGTCAACTGCTAAGTTTAAGCAAATTCATAAAGAATTCAAATGTACTTAGAATGAGTTTAGGAAAAATTCTACGCAAAATTGTTTTTCGAAAATCCTACCGGAAGTAGGCATTTTACTCTTGTCAAAAATCGGTTTTTTGTGAATATTTCGCAAGTCATGCATTCTAGATAAATACATTATGACTATAAGAGTATTTAAAGCTTGATTTCCAACAATTTTAGTGTAAGAAGGATCTCAAAATTCGGAGCGGAAGTAAGACTTACTTTTATGGAATAACGATTTTTTGCAAATATCTCGTAAATTATTTATTTTAGATAGATTTATCAAGAGTACAAAAGCATTTAGAGCCGGATGGAATAGTTTTTGTGTAACAGAAATTTCATAATTCGGACCAGAAATAATACTTTTACTCTTATCGAGTAGCATTTTTTGCAAATATCTCGCAAAGTATGCATTCTGATTTATTAAGAGAATAGAAGTATTAGAATAGGATTTTGAATAATTTTTGTATAAAGAAATTCTCAAAATTCGGACCCGAAGTAACACCTTTACTCGCATGTTTATATTTTAAGATAACAGTATTTAAAATGTAATATAGAACAGCCTCTGTATAACTTTAAACGCACATACATATAAAAAGGTGTTGTGGTGGCCACACCTCATTCTTTTATAAATTAATATAAGTAAACTACATTTTACATTGAGAAATTTCCATAAAACTCAGTTACATAATTATCTAAAATAAAAATAAGTGAAACATATTATATCTCGTAATTGAAAAAAATTGGAAAAAAACTATCCCTCAAGAAATTCTCAACATTTAATTGCGAGACGCTCTATAACTAATTGAAATTTCATGTTTAGAAGAGTGTGAAAGAATAAAATTTTCAAAACATTCAGTATTGATATATGACATTTTTAAACATTTATATTTAGCATCTTCTAGAATTTAGATGAAACAGTATAGCCAAGTAAAACTCAACTTTAATGACCTAACGCAACGGGGTTTGCAAGTTGTAAATTAATTTGCTTCTTTGCACCTTATCTTAACCGGGGAAGTAAAACATTTCTTAGATTTTCAACGGTTTTAACGATCAACGCTTGGTCAGGGTATATATACCACAGTAAAATTAAATTGTCTTCTAAAGAATCATCCATTAAGTTATTAATATGACAAAACGCTCTGTAAACAAAACTGTATTTCGAAATATGTAAAATTAAATATAGAAATAGCTGAATTTTGATCTAAATTCAATAGTGTGTGATTATCTAACTTATGCGCTATTTTCCGCCCTATATATGTACATATAATAAAAGTCATATGAACAGCGCTTTGCTTTCTTTTATTTTCTATATATAAATTATCAGTTGTTTGCAAGTAGTGACTTCTACACAAATTGACAACGTTGTTGGAGGTCAGTACAACGAGCGCATATCTGTATGGTGCTGAAGTCATATCGTTTGTTGTGTATCTACAAAAAATATATGCAATAAAAGTAAATATATTTTACCCCTCTTTTGAGAAACCTATTTTAGAAGTTCCCCTCATGATATATTTGAAAGTTTCATAAAAATATTTAAGTGCTGTAATGTGGAGGTTAGGTCGCGCGATTTAAATGACGGAGGTGACAGCTTATTGGGTATCAATATATATATATATATATATAAAAATAGGAGAAAGAATATCGGGTTAATCCGCTGTAGTGCAACCGCAGACACGTGTTTCAGACTCGTTGGTCATCGTCAGTACGGTGTAGCCAAGGAATAAGGTGGGATATCCTTGGAGATAGAAACAAAAGGAAGACCATCGGGAAGACAGACCACCAATTGCAGCTTAAATGTCAGAAGATCCTCAGGTCTGAGTGACAACAATTGACACCGCCGCGAGGCAGACATTGTCAACCCGCGTGCCGTCCAACCCAGGAATGATAAATCAATAAGGAAATATCACGGATATATAATAAAAATAGGAGAAAGAATATCGGGTTAATCCGCTGTAGTGCAACCGCAGACACGTGTTTCAGACTCGTTGGTCATCGTCAGTATGGTGTAGCCAAGGAATAAGGTGGGATATCCTTGGAGATAGAAACAAAAGGAAGACCATCGGGAAGACAGACCACCAATTGCAGCTTAAATGTCAGAAGATCCTCAGGTCTGAGTGACAACAACTGGTCTTCCTTTTGTTTCTATCTCCAAGGATATCCCACCTTATTCCTTGGCTACACCGTACTGACGATGACCAACGAGTCTGAAACACGTGTCTGCGGTTGCACTACAGCGGATTAACCCGATATTCTTTCTCCTATTTTTATTATGTATCCGTGATATTTCCTTATTGATTTATCATTCCTGGGTTGGACGGCACGCGGGTTGACAATGTCTACCTCGCGGCGGTGTCAGTTGTTGTGACTCAGACCTGAGGATCTTCTGACATTTAAGCTGCAATTGGTGGTCTGTCTTCCTGATGGTCTTCCTTTTGTTTCTATCTCCAAGGATATCCCACCTTATTCCTTGACTACACCGTACTGACGATGACCAACGAGTCTGAAACACGTGTCTGCGGTTGCACTACAGCGGATTAACCCGATATTCTTTTTCCTATTTTTATTATGTATCCGTGATATTTCCTTATTAATTTTTATATATATATAACAATAATAAATTATTAGGGTTATCGGACCGATAACCCTAATAATTTATTATTGTTATTAAGTACGGTCGATATTTTTATTATTACTATATATATATATATATAGTAACGGTTTTCTTTCGTGACTGTGCGATTGTAGTTGAAAAGGAATTCTTTTGTGGGTATGCAGTCAAAGAGCAAAATTAAAAAACTCTTTGATTTCCCATAAAAGTGATAACAAAAATATCAACAAAAAACATTCATCGGCTTTAGCGATACATTGCCATTCCACTAATCATAATATTACGTATGCACAAACTAAAATTTTAGAAACAGAACCTAATAATCAGAAATGCATGTTTTTAGAAATGTATCATATTACCAAAAAAACCCAAACTATGAACAAGATATCGGACTTAGCAAATTTAAGTAATATTTATACATACCTCATCAATTACAAACTTAATTAATTTTTTAACATTTCCATGTTTGCGTCGTTTCAAACGGGTGAATTGTGGCGAGCGGGAGAATTGTATGTGTTTGACTCGGGACACGACTTTCACACAACCTTAATAGGTCAGAGGTACACGTCTCTCAATGTCGCAATGTCTTATATACAAATTTTGTTGTGTTAGTTTTATTGTGTTGATGTCTTTTGATTTTATTATATAGCCACAGTATTTTAACACATAGATTAAAAGGATGTTGCTGTCTTTTATCATACAACCTCAATTAAATTGTAAGTATTTTAATAATAATATACAGTCTGTCTCTCTTTTGCAAATTGTTACAAATTAAAAGAATTTTTTTATAATTACTTCACAGCCCTGATGAAGGTTTAAATACAAACCGAAAGCTTGGCATTTAAAAAGAGTATATGTATATATATATATTGTGGTGTTTTTCTTTGACGTTTTATAGACAGTTTCAATGCCTTTCATGCTAAACTAAAATTCACTATGGAAACCGAAACAGACAAATCAATCAATTTCTTAGACATGAGCATAAAACACGATGATAATGGCCAGATATTCACCCAATGGTACAACAAACCAACAACATCCTTTAGATACACACAATACCACTCAAATGTTCCCCACGTATACAAAAAGAGCATTATTAACAACTTAACAGATCGGGCAATTAAGCTCTCCCATCCAAAATACAGACACAAAAAGATAAATAAAATTAAATCAACATTACAAGAAAATAAATTCCCCACAGAGATAATTAATAGAAGCGTAGGACAAAGAATTCACAACTTGTATAACACGGAAAAACCAAAAAAAACACAGGCTAACATCCAGAAATACATCACGTTGCCATACGTCAAGCAGCTTTCCGAAAAAACTGCGTCCATGCTCAGACAATATAACATTTACACTGCGCATAAACCCAACAACACCTTAAAAAAATACTTCACAAAACTCAAGCCAGAAAGAGAAAAGGAAAAACAAACACATACAATTTATCAAATCCCGTGTAAGGATTGCCAAAGTAATTACATAGGTCAATCTAAACAATATCTCTGTAAACGCATACAAGCACACAAATATTCCAAAACAGACAAAACCGCCCTAGCCACCCACAAAACAGAAAATAAGCATACTTTTGATTTTGAAAACATTAAAATCCTTGACACGGAAAACAATACAAAAATTAGAGAAACAAAGGAAATGATACACATAAAGAGAGACAAAAATAGCATCAACAACAGAACTGATATCAAAAACCTCAGCTCTATCTATTATAACATTATCCAATAATATTGTGTTACGTTGTAAATTTACTTTATTTATAGTTCTCGAAAGATTGTGTGCCTTTGTCTAAATACGTGGAATTTTGTATACAGTTCGTGACTTTTTGAGCGTACCCTGTATATTGTCTATTTCACCAGTTACTAAGACTGCCTGCCGTATGCTTCCGTGGGTATTAAACCTACTATTGAGCCCTCACCGCTCTAAACCATGTACCGCGAATATGACAGATATATTTTGTGTAAGATCGGGCATTTACACCCTGTTTTTGTGTAAGCCTCTATGTCTGAGTAACTAACTCTAATTATCTTAGTTCTAGCTTATTCTAACCTACCTGTAGTTTCGTATTTTCCGCAGTTGCAATTACTTTTACGCCTTGCGTAAGTTTTCTTTAAAGAATATCTACTTATTCATCACGTCCGATCCCTACCTAATGCATTTATTGTGGTTTGTAAACGCTTTGAGACGACAGTCAAGTTATTGTGATAACTGTCTAACATGTTTTGCGTATTGCCAAACACAGTTCTCGAGCAGGCCCGAGTATTATTGTTATTTTCCTTTTCCTTCGCAGACGTCCGTCTAAAAAAAAAATGTAAGGAGTATTAATTAAGGGAATGCTTGGGATGTAGCGCATACTACTAATTGTTGTCGATCATTTGTTGCTCTGTCTTCGATATTCTAGTATTGGGAACTTCCGTTAATTCGTCCCCCCAGAACCATCGTAGGGGGTTAGGATCGAAATTTCTCTGTAACATAAGTTTAAGATCGGTCTTTCCACCGTCTTTTTGCAGCGTGTTGATATTAAAGCTTTGGTACTTCGTTATTTACCTGCAGAGATTCTGTCCTTTCGCATAGTAAATAGAAATTACGGGCGGAAGAATGTTTGTTGATGTCTGTCAAACCTATCGGTCATATTGCACAGGTCTGTCTACACACGCGGTATTGCCAACGTCGAGCATGAAATACCCTCTCGTGCCGTCGACTTTATATTTTCTACTTACAATTGTTGAGTATTTCGCTTATGTTTTCCGTCTAAGTTATGTGTAGGGTTACGTTTAATTGTGTTTAAGTCACGATGTCGTCTCCTTTTTTTTTTGTCAGATTAGTTGTGTGTTTATTATGTTTATTTGAAAACTCCCGCCTTTAGTTGGAATCCTTTCCAGTGACGCATTGAGCGTGCGTGTTCTTGGGTTGTACGTATCTACCGAAAAGGTCACGGTTGGGTCACTTTCGAAGTCAAGCTTGTTATAAGTGCATGGGCACGATATGCTTATTTTCTTTTGGTGAATTTATCACTTTGTCTAAAGTTAGACTAACGCTTATGCGGCTTTAATGAAATAAGTATAAGTTATCGATACCTTAATTAGGTGTTTATCGTGAATTAATTTTTATCGCAATACCGCTATCTAATTTACGAATGCCACGAGGTGGATTTTGAATTATTTTCGTGCAATGTGTGACTTCTGAGTCCTTACCGTGGAATCTCCATATTATTTCTTCATAATTGGGGTAAGTTTTCAAAATTCTGAGTTAAATTTTCGGGATTTTATCTTGGGTTTTTTTTCTCTCTAAATTTTAATAGGATTCTTTTGTCGGGCACAAAAGCCCTCTGACGCCCTAATTCTGGTGGTACAGCCCCGCATTTACAACTAAGAGCGTGGTGGTTTCTTCCGACGCATCAGAAGACGCTTTATAACATCCAGCCCACCTGTTGAATTGGGAAATTCTCCATCAAGGGAGTCGCCGCCATTTTGGGATTTCTGTAGCGTCCTACCAGCAACCATCTTGCCAGCTAAGGTTGTAATTTTTACCTCATATTTTTCGTCTGATTTTCGACGTTTTACGCCTGAGTGCAAGACTTATTTTTGCCTAACTAATACCAAGAATTTTGAGTGGCTAAATAACTATCGCACCTCTTAGTAATCTGCGTGGTCACAATTTAATCTTTTTTTTTTTTTTTAAAAATTACCGTTATAATTTCTCTTTGTTTTATTATGTATAATTGAAATTAACCTGAATTTTGGTTTTTGTCACTACCGAATTACTGTAGCCCTATATTGAGGCAGATATTTAATTAAAACTAATTCTAGTACATATAACATATTATCACCTTATCTTTTGGGTGGTTATTATTTTATAAGTAATATACCTAGTGTTATCTCTTCTGATACTATAATTGTATGTTACATGATGTGTCGCATTTAAGTAATCTAAAATTGGTTAATAATTTTGCACGGTTATATTTTGCTGTAAGATTGTAAATTTTGCCTTTCCGTTGATCAATTAATTTACCTGAGCTAGATTAATTCTTTTCTGTAGTAGCAAACTTTGATTCTCGAAGCTCAGGGTTTTATTGTTTTTATGTAATTTCTTTTCTAAATTTTACCTTTAACTTTTGACTTAAATATTTGACTTTGTTAATAAATAACCTTCATTTAATTTAGTTCATGTAATCAAACCTGGCGTTTTTTTATTTAGCGAATTTTTCTCATTTTAGACTAAGTCTTTGTACTGACTTCTTAATTCTCTTGCGCTTATAAATTTATATATATTTACACCTTTGTATTGACATTGCCGATGTGGCGTGTCCTTGAAAACTTTTGTACACCTAATGTGAGGTGAAGGAAACGTTTCTGCAACCGACCAACTTCTGCTGAAGCGCAGAGTATATGTTAAATCACTAAGTCTTTTTTTTATACTTGCAAAATTCTGTAATTGTCACCTAACGTTTGTTTTTTTTATTTATCAACTGTCTAGCTTAATTACACTTCATTCAAATTTAACTTTTCATCCAACGGTTGTTTTCTTTATTGCCTAACTACACAAATTAAATTTTTCTTATTTTAAAAAAAAACATACAACACATCAAATTTAATTAAATTTTGTTGCATTACGAATACCTTATCTTTTATTTCTTTTACCTCTGCATATCTTAAATATTATTGTGACAAGCACGTACATATGATTAGGTGCTACAATTATACAGGGTGTTCATTAGGTAACCCGCTGGAGGGACACAGCCAGTGGTAGATCGTAGGAGGCGCAGGTAGGTTATCTGTAGATAGCATAGTGTCCTGGTGCCCGGACAACGTCGCAAGCGTCGTTGCCGACCGACGCTCTACTTTTAGGTGTTCTTATTTTCTTGAACCGTCACGCCGTCTGCGACAGAGTTAGCTCGGCCCTGCGTTATCCTGTTTAACAACTCCTATTGCGACTCTCCGTTTCATTTCCGAATTCAGCCGTTATCTTAATGCGACGAAGATCCGGTAGCAATTGATCTGCATCTCACGCAAGAAAAATAAATGATTTTTATACAATGACTTTATATTCACTATACATTTTTAATACTGTAAAAATATAATTAGGGTTTATTTCTAGTATAGATTTTAATAATTGCTCGGCTCGTTTCGATGTTGATGCATATAAACACACAAGACCCACACAGATATATTGCGGGGAAAAAATTTCTACAAAACAGAATATGTATATTAAACCAACAGTGCGTGCATACCATGGGCACAGAGAACACCATGCCATTATAATATATATTTATTAGTAGAATAACAACAAATATTAAGCACAATAACAGATAAAATAAAATGAAAGCACGTAACAAATATACATAAGTATGTATGCATCTGCAGCGAGCGAGATGATACACATGGTAAATATACGCAATTGTTTAGTTTCTTTGTCAATGTTTTACTATACATTTATATGTTTCACTGTTTTTAGCTCTATTATTGATTTTTGATTCATTATTTATTTACTTTTGTATTTTCAGTAACACTGATGAAGGCAAAAAATGCCGAAACATGTATGTTAGCAACGAATATGAGAAAAGAACAATAAAGAATTACTTACATCTTAATACAAGCTCTTTACTACAATATTAATGTTTACCGACCTATAAAACGTCAAAGAAAAACACCACAATATTACAAATATCAAGGTCAATAAATAAACAACAATATATATATATATATATATGACAAATTGATATTTTGGGTTATTTGCCGCGTTAATTCAAATCAAGTATGCATATACGAAATAATTCGTATATGCATAAGTGATATGAAATGTAATGCATATCTACACCACCAATTGCTGACATTGCAAATATCAACGTGCAGACAGCTGTTTCGATCTAACCTGGATCTCGTCAGTACACGAAGGTGATATTTGCAATGTCAGACAAAGTCGGATTTCCTGCCTATATACTTGATTGGGTACCAAATGCCTATGAGAAGACTCCCAGCGGCATCTGTGATCCAATATCAAGAATGCAAGGAAATGTTAACCCTTAGTAGAACATCTACTTTATCGGGCAACTGTAGATATGCATTATGTAGGTGACTTTACCTACTTAATAAACTACCTCCCCAGAAAGGTTATGTCAAAAATGACGTTTTTCGCGGTTATGTGATGACAAATTGATATTTTGGGTTATTTGCCGCGTTAATTCAAATCAAGTATGCATATACGAAATAATTCGTATATGCATAAGTGATATGAAATATCACCTTCGTGTACTGACGAGATCCAGGTTAGATCGAAACAGCTGTCTGCACGTTGATATTTGCAATGTCAGCAATTGGTGGTGTAGATATGCATTACATTTCATATCACTTATGCATATACGAATTATTTCGTATATGCATACTTGATTTGAATTAACGCGGCAAATAACCCAAAATATCAATTTGTCATCACATAACCGCGAAAAACGTCATTTTTGACATAACCTTTCTGGGGAGGTAGTTTATTAAGTAGGTAAAGTCACCTACATAATGCATATCTACAGTTGCCCGATAAAGTAGATGTTCTACTAAGGGTTAACATTTCCTTGCATTCTTGATATTGGATCACAGATGCCGCTGGGAGTCTTCTCATAGGCATTTGGTACCCAATCAAGTATATAGGCAGGAAATCCGACTTTGTCTGACATTGCAAATATCACCTTCGTGTACTGACGAGATCCAGGTTAGATCGAAACAGCTGTCTGCACGTTGATATTTGCAATGTCAGCAATTGGTGGTGTAGATATGCATTACATTTCATATCACTTATGCATATACGAATTATTTCGTATATGCATACTTGATTTGAATTAACGCGGCAAATAACCCAAAATATCAATTTGTCATCACATAACCGCGAAAAACGTCATTTTTGATATATATATATATATATATATATATATATATATTGCTATAGGGCGGTATGTAATTGATATCCCCTTTATTGTTAAAATTCTTAAAGAGCTATGAGACTAATTAGAATAAAATTGAAAAAGAAACTGTCAAAAATTCACGAGAGAAATGTTATCTAAGTTAAGTTTTACAAATACTAACTAGTAAGCAAGTGAAAGTCTAAATTAAATAACTCAAAGAAATGTACCTAACATTGTTGTATTAAATTTAAAATGTCCTAAGTTTCGCGCTTGAAACTCTCCTTCCTATCTCTTATGATTTACGCCAATAATCTAATTTTAAAGAAAAAGAGAGGGGGTTTGTTTCCGGCATTTAGTAAATTATACTCGATTACAGTTAATCTTGTGAACGGTTCATAAATTTTCTATCTCAGGGTCGTTGGGGGGGGGTTCATGTCCTACAAAACTACGCTACAAGAGTCACTCACATTACCTGTACGCTTACTTATTTCCGTGGCAGCTGTCGGCAAATCCTCGAAGATGATGAAACACCTGTGGGCAAAATAAAATGCGCTTCCTCGTCGTGCAAATAGTGGACGAAAATCCACGAGATTGATGGTGGGCGTTACGTAACAAAATAACAAATATAAACGCAGGTATATAAAACAATTCTCTATATTTTAAACAAAACAGGTTACAAATCTAGTAAATATGTTGCAGTTGGAGTATCTTTATTAGGAGAGAAAATAAAACATTTGTATGAAAATTATCTAACAAGCATAATGGCACACAGTTCCACTATAAATTGTACAAATATCCACCTAATAATAGTACAGCGGTTGAGCGCTAAAATATGAAATGTACGTGGACAGAAATGACGTCCCAAAATTATCTAATTAAGTTTTCTAAACTGATTGTAACTGGAGAACCACAATTTTACGGTACGTAAGTTACTGTTAATATTTTGCATGTTATTTAGCCTTATTTAGTTGCTTGTATATCTAGATAGGTTAGGTTTACATACATAAAACTGACTGACGTTGTAATTTAAAAATGCCTTAAATATTATGTGAATGCGAACACCAAACTATTTACTTCTTAATAAATTGAATCTTGTGACTTTTAATACTAATCTGACTTTGAACGAATTGATATTGACTTTAATCTCAATAAAAAAACTACAATTATAACCATTAGTTCTATATAAATACTATGGCTTTGACGTTACACCTCTTTGGATGTCGTAAATACTTGTAAAAACTTTCACAATACCTTCAGTTTAACATATGAAAAATGTTCGTTAGCTTTATGGCGGGGTCCGTATGGTGAACTGGAACGGGCCTTGTAGCTGGTTGTTCTTCGGATATTATGGAACCTCCGACGGGATGAATTTCGGTAGCGGTGTTGGAATTTAACAGCAAGCGGGATCTTCAGCTCGGGGATGCTCCTTCTGCCGGTCTTGGTTCGTAATCTTCAGTATCAGTAAGTGTATTTTTCTTCCCCTTTATTGTAATTTAAATGATGTGTCTGTCTCGATTTATTGGAGGTTAGAATCTTTGTTTATATTCTCTTCTCTTTTCAGCTTCAGTGGCGCCTATCTTCGCTCGTTCGTATTGGTAATTCAGAACTATTGCTGGATTTATTTTCAATGGTGTCAACCTTGACGATGACCCACTGACTTACTAACTGGATGATGACTCACAACGTACTCGTCGGGTTATGAATCAATCAATGACAAAAAAATGAATGACCTCGTCTGGAGTATGTATACCTTATATATAGGTTAAGGTTGGCGATTGTTTAAAGCCTCGAACCCAAAGTGACTATCGATCATATCTTGATTTATTATAATAATATTTGATTATTTTTCAATACTAAAGGATGTTATTCTGTAGTTTTTACATTTATAAAAATTAAATAATATATTTTCAGTACGTGTAAATCTCTGAATATTGCTTTTAGGAATTTTAATGAGAATGGCATTTTTAGCGTCGCTTTTTGATACATTTGTACAGTCATGTGCACAAAAATATTTAAATGTTATTATTTTTGGATTTTATCCAAAAATAAGGATATTTGGACTTTATGTGGAGCTGGTTTACATACTAACTTAATTACTAAATACATTCAAATTTATTTCTGTTTTTTTATTTGATTAAAATCTGTGCATTTAAGAATAAATTGCTAAATGCGTATTTTAAATTTCAATTCAAAGTCAGTTTCCTATTCTATTTTAGTAATGAATTATCTTGCTCAATGGGTTATTAAAATTTTATCAAATCATTCACATTTAACAGTTCCCAGGAATATTTTTATATATCCTTTTTTTGGTATTTTTGTAGCGACACTTATTCAGTTTTTTACATGTCAAATTAATTATTGATTTTATTAGTAAATTCTTGCTAATGGCTTTAGTTTGGTAGGGCACTTCATTATGCATGTCCTTCGTGTCTGTAATTGGCCCAACATGTTTATATTTAAGGTGTTTTACTAAATTTTACAAATTGATGTTTGACGTTTATTCATGATGGCTACTTGGTCTAAATTAGAAATGATGCTTTCGATAATTATGCATTAGTAAGGGCGCAATTCATGACAATTCCTAATCCTAACTGTGCTGTGATATGTGCAGTTGGAGTATTTAGCTTCATATACCAGGCAATTATTAAATTTAGTCACGAAATTCTAGCTTTAATATGACATGTGATCTAGGTCTCTTAGGGATACTTCAAATGCTGTTTGTACTTAAATTACAACCCTATTGATATTCATGCCCTAATTCAAATCTGTTCTAAATATAGAAAAGGCTGTAGTTAATTTATGTTTTCACATTAAAATTGGTTTCCTCACCGAGTTACATTGTATTTGACTTAATAATGGGCGTTCAAAGAATGAACGTCCATGCTTTACATTAAATGATGCTATTGAATATTTCTAGGTCAGTAATTCTATTTGTGCTTTTAAAAACACGAGATATACAATCAACGAGCTTTGGAGTGTCACTCCTAGTATGTACAATTTATGATTATGTTTTGATTTAGTCATAATTGGCATTTTTATATCGGCCATATTGGTATGTTCTAAATGCATGTGTTGTGTGTGCTAGACATGATGCTTTGTCAAAACTCAATGGGTAATGATAATGAAAGATTGAAAATAATATATGTCATATAAGTATAAGACTGTATAGTGCGTTTCTGTGTATGTAAATTTGTTCTCACTAATATAGTTAGGTTTTTATGCTAATTTCTTTAATCTTAACTTTTCAAATAAACTTCATGACCAAGATATAATTGTTTGCTAATTTGCTTAAGTGGGATGGATTCTGTGTGCATTGTTGTTTCTCTCCTTTGTATAAGTAAATCAATGGCAACTCCAACATTTCAACATGTACCAGGGTTCGTCCCTAATAACAAACTTAAAAGTAAAAAAATTGAGTGTTGAAACTCGTACTAATTATGTGTATTTGAATGGTCTCGGATCATATACGAGACTAGTTCAATTTGCCCCTTAACGAAGGTAGATTTTTATTTATGAAAATGTGCGTTCGTTATAACGACTTGAAAATACTTATGTATGGTACTACTTTGAAATAATTAATGTATCTATTCTATGTAAAGATAATATTTTATATTTTTTTTTCTTATTTGATTTTTAAAGAACTATTATATTTATGTGTACTTATAGCTAATGTCTTAATATTTAAGTTTTCAGTACAGTGTGTATGTCATATGTTTGTAATAATATACGTTGTTGTGTGTGAAAATTTATTCCAAATTATATTTATGGCTTATCCCTGTATATGGATATTGGTGCTAAGATGATATTTATTTCTTGTGTAACTGTACCTTTATTTATTTTTATGTATCTGTTGGATGGTGAACACTAGTTGATATCTGTTTGGTGTGCGTATGTTTTTCTTTCTTCCCTGTGTGTGTATTTAATATTTGCCTTCAGAAAATTTTTCTTATGTACCATATTTCTTCTTTTGTTTTTATTCTGCGTTTTGCCTGTAATGTATCGAATTTGTATTTTACTGGAATGCCGATGGCCTATTCTCAATATACCTTGTGTATGTATACACATAAATTGGATTTATTACTTCACATATTATTTCTTATTATAATTGTTTTTGACATTTTGTCAACTATTTCTTTCCTATTTGCGGACCATACTTTATTTTATCTTGCACTTTTTCGTGCTAATGTACCCTTTTTCGGTTATACATCAATTTTAATCATTTTTCTATTTCTTCCCATAATTCCATATCTTCTCATGGCTTTACTTATGAGGCAACTTTAAATCATATTTATCTATCTTTCCACAATACCATATCTTTTCATGGATTTCTTCATGGATTTAATTTCTTCTATAAGCGTTATATTCGCTACGTGGTATATTTTAAATTTTTAGGCCCATTCTTCTATCATCATTTTTCTAGTTCCTTCGATAATTACTTTTTCCATTTCTTATGTTGTGTAGGCACATTATTTCCTGTGTATTACTATTTGTAATGTCTATTTGTGTATTTTCATAAAGGCGGTTGTTCGATTTTCCTAACTTCGAATATTTATATTTTTTTTTCTTTATCCGTACGCTGTGTTCTTCGTTTTTCTTGTAAGTGTTTGTTGTTCCTAGTGTTTTTTTTTTCCTGTTTGCAATCATCTTATTGTGTGTTTCGTTTTCTTCTGTATGATGTGTTGATGTAATGTTCCAACTTATATTACCACATTATATGCTGCTAAATTCTTACAGTAGGAATGGGGAAAAATAACTTAACTTAATTCTAGTTTTCTTAAAATTCTAGGAACACGAAATCCTTATATTCTTCTTAACTTCTATATTTAACCTGCTTATCCTAATTGTATCCTAAATTCCGGGTGTGTTCTCTTTTTTTTTTCCTTGTGCTTTTCCAATAGTTTCTACTCTTGTAGGGGTTTTGTCGGGAATCTTGTCATTATTTAAGGAATTCTCGGGGTTTTTGTTATCTATGTGCGGGTGTTCAGATTGGGCTCGTCTGAATATTTCCGAATCAGGTTCAGTTCTCGTCGGGTTGGGCTCGTCCGAATAATTCTTGGGGTTATGTTAAGGCTATTGTTTCTTGATATTGCTCAGGTAGGTGTGGGGTCGCCTTAGTCCCATCGAAGGTCGCCTGTAAATCCCTTCGCCTTGCTCCGATATATTAGGCTTTGATTCTTGGTGTTGCTCAGGTAGGAGTGGGGTCGCTATCCCATCGAAGGTCGCCTGTATATCCCCTCGCCTTGCTCCGATATATTTATATG
This sequence comes from Amphimallon solstitiale, assembly GCA_963170755.1. Classification (NCBI taxonomy): domain Eukaryota; kingdom Metazoa; phylum Arthropoda; class Insecta; order Coleoptera; family Scarabaeidae; genus Amphimallon; species Amphimallon solstitiale. The sequence goes on from OY720677.1 coordinate 6,310,050, forward strand.
TGGGTCTATGTGCCTAAAATCTTGAGGCGAAAGTCGATGATGTTTTCTAAGTCCCGAAGGATGTCATCGGTGTATGTTGTTTGTGTACTGAATTCCCTATATGTTTCGAAGTTTGTGTGCATTTCGCATGTGTAATAGATTAGTGTTATTAATGTTTGTGGGTGTACGTTTAAAGTTGTTAAATTGTGTGTATGTGTGTTTGAATTTGTTATGTGAGTGTGAGTTGACTTACTTTGCATGTCTGTCCATGTGTTGGTGTCTATGCCCCTAAATGTGATTACCTCTTTGTATGTCTTGTTGATTTTACCCATTTGTGTCATAAGTGTTTGTCGTTTCCACGAACTTGTATATTTTCCGGCACCTGTAAACGTATATGTAGTCTTCCTTGAGATGTAGGAACGTAAATATCTGTCCTCTTCCTCTTCTGTTAGAAGCGTGTCCAAGTGCGATCACAGGATCCTCCTGCTAGAGTCCATATATTTTGTTTTTGTTTGTGTATGTATCACTGCGGCGGTTTCCTTGACTTCTGCGAACACTTGTACATCTTTCTCAAAATTTTCTAATGTCTTTTCTTTGGTCGAATCTTGTTCGTTGTTTTCCCACGTTTGTATTTCTACTATTGTTATTTCTTCCTTTACCTTTTCTTTAATTATTTCTACGGATGCTGTTTCTATTCGTACTGGTTCCCCAGCTGTTTTATTTTCGTTTGTGTCCTTTTTATTGAATAATTCATCCATCATCTTTTTATTTTCTTGTTTACACTCATCCATTTTGTTCCCTAATTTTTCATATGTGCTGTCTATTTTATTCTCTAATCTTTGCAAATTTTTCTCTAATAACAATCTGATCTGTTCGATGAACTCCTTTTGTTCTGGCCTCAGATTCTTTCCTAGTTCTGCAGGCGATTCGTCTTCTCTTCCGCTGGCTGATTCATGACGGACTGTTGAAACGCTTCTGGATCTTGTATTCATTTTGCAGGTTTTATATTTTTACAAATACACACAATAATAAAAAAACAAAAGCGATGTGTCGTTTGGATACGACCCCTGTATAGTATGTGGTAAAAATGTTTGTAATAAAATACCAGACCTGTGTTTTTAATTTTTATGACAGTGAATAAATGATTTCAAATATACCCAGTGCTTATTTATTTAACATCGACCATCAATCCGTGGAAGAGCACATACACAAATACATAAATCAAATACACATTTTTCTTTTTATATTTTTATTTTACAATTATCTTATTTTAAAAATAATGTCCTCCACTTCTTTAAATCCTCGAAGATGAGCTGAAAAAAAATGCTGTAAGTGTACTCTGTAGGTTATTCGAATGGCCCCAAAACGTTGGTGCGCCAGAATGCTATAGGGCGGTATGTAATTGATATTCCCTTTATTGTTAAAATTCTTAAAGAGCTATGAGACTAATTAGAATAAAATTGAAAAAGAAACTGTCAAAAATTCACGAGAGAAATGTTATCTAAGTTAAGTTTTACAAATACTAACTAGTAAGCAAGTGAAAGTCTAAATTAAATAACTCAAAGAAATGTACCTAACATTGTTGTATTAAATTTAAAATGTCCTAAGTTTCGCGCTTGAAACTCTCCTTCCTATCTCTTATGATTTACGCCAATAATCTAATTTTAAAGAAAAAGAGAGGGGGTTTGTTTCCGGCATTTAGTAAATTATACTCGATTACAGTTAATCTTGTGAACGGTTCATAAATTTTCTATCTCAGGGTCGTTGGGGGGGTTCATGTCCTACAAAACTACGCTACAAGAGTCACTCACATTACCTGTACGCTTACTTATTTCCGTGGCAGCTGTCGGCAAATCCTCGAAGATGATGAAACACCTGTGGGCAAAATAAAATGCGCTTCCTCGTCGTGCAAATAGTGGACGAAAATCCACGAGATTGATGGTGGGCGTTACGTAACAAAATAACAAATATAAACGCAGGTATATAAAACAATTCTCTATATTTTAAACAAAACAGGTTACAAATCTAGTAAATATGTTGCAGTTGGAGTATCTTTATTAGGAGAGAAAATAAAACATTTGTATGAAAATTATCTAACAAGCATAATGGCACACAGTTCCACTATAAATTGTACAAATATCCACCTAATAATAGTACAGCGGTTGAGCGCTAAAATATGAAATGTACGTGGACAGAAATGACGTCCCAAAATTATCTAATTAAGTTTTCTAAACTGATTGTAACTGGAGAACCACAATTTTACGGTACGTAAGTTACTGTTAATATTTTGCATGTTATTTAGCCTTATTTAGTTGCTTGTATATCTAGATAGGTTAGGTTTACATACATAAAACTGACTGACGTTGTAATTTAAAAATGCCTTAAATATTATGTGAATGCGAACACCAAACTATTTACTTCTTAATAAATTGAATCTTGTGACTTTTAATACTAATCTGACTTTGAACGAATTGATATTGACTTTAATCTCAATAAAAAAACTACAATTATATCCATTAGTTCTATATAAATACTATGGCTTTGACGTTACACCTCTTTGGATGTCGTAAATACTTGTAAAAACTTTCACAATACCTTCAGTTTAACATATGAAAAATGTTCGTTAGCTTTATGGCGGGGTCCGTATGGTGAACTGGAACGGGCCTTGTAGCTGGTTGTTCTTCGGATATTATGGAACCTCCGACGGGATGAATTTCGGTAGCGGTGTTGGAATTTAACAGCAAGCGGGATCTTCAGCTCGGGGATGCTCCTTCTGCCGGTCTTGGTTCGTAATCTTCAGTATCAGTAAGTGTATTTTTCTTCCCCTTTATTGTAATTTAATTGATGTGTCTGTCTCGATTTATTGGAGGTTAGAATCTTTGTTTATATTCTCTTCTCTTTTCAGCTTCAGTGGCGCCTATCTTCGCTCGTTCGTATTGGTAATTCAGAACTATTGCTGGATTTATTTTCAATGGTGTCAACCTTGACGATGACCCACTGACTTACTAACTGGATGATGACTCACAACGTACTCGTCGGGTTATGAATCAATCAATGACAAAAAAATGAATGACCTCGTCTGGAGTATGTATACCTTATATATAGGTCAAGGTTGGCGATTGTTTAAAGCCTCGAACCCAAAGTGATTATCGATCATATCTTGATTTATTATAATAATATTTGATTATTTTTCAATACTAAAGGATGTTATTCTGTAGTTTTTACATTTATAAAAATTAAATAATATATTTTTAGTACGTGTAAATCTCTGAATATTGCTTTTAGGAATTTTAATGAGAATGGCATTTTTAGCGTCGCTTTTTGATACATTTGTACAGTCATGTGCAAAAAAATATTTAAATGTTATTATTTTTGGATTTTATCCAAAAATAAGGATATTTGGACTTTATGTGGAGCTGGTTTACATACTAACTTAATTACTAAATACATTCAAATTTATTTCTGTTTTTTTATTTGATTAAAATCTGTGCATTTAAGAATAAATTGCTAAATGCGTATTTTAAATTTCAATTCAAAGTCAGTTTCCTATTCTATTTTAGTAATGAATTATCTTGCTCAATGGGTTATTAAAATTTTATCAAATCATTCACATTTAACAGTTCCCAGGAATATTTTTATACATCCTTTTTTTGGTATTTTTGTAGCGACACTTTTTCAGTTTTTTACATGTCAAATTAAATATTGATTTTATTAGTTAATTCTTGCTAATGGCTTTAGTTTGGTAGGGCACTTCATTATGCATGTCCTTCGTGTCTGTAATTGGCCCAACATGTTTATATTTAAGGTGTTTTACTAAATTTTACAAATTGATGTTTGACGTTTATTCATGATGGCTACTTGGTCTAAATTAGAAATGATGCTTTCGATAATTATGCATTAGTAAGGGCGCAATTCATGACAATTCCTAATCCTAACTGTGCTGTGATATGTGCAGTTGGAGTATTTAGCTTCATATACCAGGCAATTATTAAATTTAGTCACGAAATTCTAGCTTTAATATGACATGTGATCTAGGTCTCTTAGGGATACTTCAAATGCTGTTTGTACTTAAATTACAACCCTATTGATATTCATGCCCTAATTCAAATCTGTTCTAAATATAGAAAAGGCTGTAGTTAATTTATGTTTTCACATTAAAATTGGTTTCCTCACCGAGTTACATTGTATTTGACTTAATAATGGGCGTTCAAAGAATGAACGTCCATGCTTTACATTAAATGATGCTATTGAATATTTCTAGGTCAGTAATTCTATTTGTGCTTTTAAAAACACGAGATATACAATCAACGAGCTTTGGAGTGTCACTCCTAGTATGTACAATTTATGATTATGTTTTGATTTAGTCATAATTGGCATTTTTATATCGGCCATATTGGTATGTTCTAAATGCATGTGTTGTGTGTGCTAGACATGATGCTTTGTCAAAACTCAATGGGTAATGATAATGAAAGATTGAAAATAATATATATCATATAAGTATAAGACTGTATAGTGCGTTTCTGTGTATGTAAATTTGTTCTCACTAATATAGTTAGGTTTTTATGCTAATTTCTTTAATCTTAACTTTTCAAATAAACTACATGACCAAGATATAATTGTTTGCTAATTTGCTTAAGTGGGATGGATTCTGTGTGCATTGTTGTTTCTCTCCTTTGTATAAGTAAATCAATGGCAACTCCAACATTTCAACATGTACCAGGGTTCGTCCCTAATATCAAACTTAAAAGTAAAAAAATTGAGTGTTGAAACTCGTACTAATTATGTGTATTTGAATGGTCTCGGATCATATACGAGACTAGTTCAATATATATATATATATCAGAAAAAGAAAAATATTGGGTATAATCCGCTGTAGAGCAACCGTAAACACGTGTTTCTGACTAATTAGTCGTCATCAGTACGGTGTAGCCAAGGAATAAGGTGGGATAACCTTGGAGATGTAAACTAAACGGAAGACCATCAGGTGACAGACCACCATTTGCAGCTTCAGCTAGAAGATTGTCTTCCTCGTGGCGACGTTACTTGTTGTCCTCAAAACCGAGGATCTTCTAGCTGAAGCTGCAAATGGTGGTCTGTCACCTGATGGTCTTTCGTTTAGCTTACATCTCCAAGGTTATCCCACCTTATTCCTTGGCTACACCGTACTGATGACGACCAATTAGTCAGAAACACGTGTTTACGGTTGCTCTACAGCGGATTATACCCAATATTTTTCTTTTTCTGATATTTTATGTATCCGCGATAATTTCTTATTCTTTCATATATATATATATATATATATATATATATATACATATACATACGGCATGTGTAAAATCATATTGGGGATAGGGCATATGCATACCGGCAACAATGCGCAGGTCGTGCCAGTAGTAAAGTACGATTTTAGATAGCATTTCAGTTGCTTACAGTCAGCTGACGAATGAACATATACTTCTCTAAGCATCGCTCCAAGACTCCATTTCTCAATTTTTTCAAATATAACATTATAAAAATTTATACTGTTGGACAGATAATTGAAAGTACTATCGAAGCCAATTAAAAAAAATATATACTGGAGACGCGTTAAGTTCAGTTGCACGTCATCGGTAACGTTTACTTATTGTCATAACAAAAAAGTTACTTTGTTAAATTATACTTGAGGGCATTTATTTCATTAGCTTAAATAGAAGATTAATAAATTGATCGTAATATAATTCATGGCAAATAAACACATAATTTTCGTTTCAATATTAAATTTCTTTATTACATATTTTTAATAGACTAATAGTTCAATTCGGTGTTGACAGATAAATCATACCTGTCAAAAAGACGTGCGTTGTGTATAATGTTTATTTTTGCTTTGATATAAATTGTTTAAAAACAGTGCTTCTTAGAAATTTATTTATTATTATTTATTTGCGGCCATTGAATATAATGCCGAAAGGTTTCTGTAACCAGTCGAGGCTTTTTACAAATTCGTCTATAATCATGTGTTAAATTTAATATGAATAGCGTAAGTATTATTTATTTTAAATTATATTATGGATACGTAACGAAACATTTAAGGTTTTTTGACAATCTAAATCAATATAATTAAAGTTGAGAAAGACTGACGTCTTAGAGCATTTCAATTACTAAATATATTACGTTATAGTTATTGTATTGTGAATAATTGTTTTCTTTGGTTATATCAAATGTCACTGACAGAAATAAAAATAGATCCGGCAACATATACAAGGCGAGTCGTCACGGATCTAGTATGACGTGCAACTGAATGTAACGCGTTTTCACCATAGGTTGTCATTTAAGTCGGTGAAGTCATAACATGAAATACAAACGAAGTAAGAAACTAAAAATGCCATAAAAATATTTCCATTAGTTAATATCGCTCAAAAAACGAATATTAACAAAGTTAATGGCTCTATCTGTTACTTTATTTTCGCACTGTATGTATAGTGTTGACAACGAGCATCTTTATTTATTATTAGAGAAAAATCAACACCAAATTTTAATATCGAATTAAAATTTATGTATAAAGAGATACAAGTAATTATAGAGATAATATTAAGACATGAATTAAGAAGAGATTGTTCTTTTCAATCACAACTATACCGATACCAGGACCATTGAATTAGCTGTTTTGATATGATAGAAAATTACATTAGCAGTAGTTGAAGAAGGATGGACATATAGAAATTTTACATAAAGAGGCGTACAAAATACACAAAATCATTACACAATAAGGTTAGTTCTTTGTATTATATAAATTGAAGAAAATTGGATACTGATATAAATATCATTGTAAAATAATCATGAACACGAAAGTCCAAATTCATATTATGTTAATTTAAACTTTAGCTATTATTATATTATTTAAGAAATAAAACGATAGTGTATTTTTCTAAAATAAAAATTATTACATATAGATAGTATTGAACGAAGGAAAAAAAGAATTTGTAATTTTGACAAAAGCGAAGCTAAGAACAACGCTAAGAAATTTATTGTTCGTATTAAAAGAATAAAGCTAAGATAAAGTATCAATATATCTGAAATTCTTTTGTAATACAAGAATTACTATGTACGTATGTACATTGTGAAGTTTCCCTAAAATGATTATGTATGGGTGGCCTTAAATTATTCTGTTTGCACCGAAGCTGAAGCTAACTTGGGGATAGGAATAAAGCATACATTAGAGTAAAACCTTATTCAAGACAGAAAGGAGTCTTACTAGAAGCTAAGTCGTAGGCTTCCACGGTTGTTGTTGATACCTTCTTGGTTTCTGACTTATAACAGCGTCGTCGCCTCTGTTCCTACTGCCGATGTTTTGTCCACTATTCTAAGGGCTTCTACTGCAGCGATTCCCTGAAGCAGACTTACAGAGAGCCTATTTTAGGTAATATGTGCCGGTTCGCTTGACTGTGCCGGCGCGACATGGTAGTCTTTAGATGTTTGATTTTTTCTCTTGCTACGCCGCGCTTGCCGCCAAGTTCACTGGTGCGCTATGCCCTCGCCCCACCATTTTTCTGTACGTTGCATGCCGCATCATTGTCGCGTAGTACGTTATAAGGATAAAAATAATTATAATACTAATTGGAATTATACCTTTTTTCTCGTAACCAGCATGTTTAAAGCTCTAGCTTAATAAGAACTACCCTGGATTTATAATAATCTATAAGTCATTGAACGGTTTGGCTGGACTTGCCTAGTCACTAATGTTCGTGATGTGCTTAAACTTAGAAACAGTAGTTAATAACACAGTAAAATATAATAAATCAAAGCAAAAAAATTGAAAACGTTCACATGTTAAGGCTGGCTTTTCTTGTAAAATATGGCGGAAATCGCGTACTTATCTTTCCATATTAAAATTGTCTACTTAATAACCAATGACATTTTTCAAAAATATGAATCATTTAGCGCAATATGTAAATCACCTCTTCTTCTTCTGACACAAGGTATATTCGGCAGGACACATGTCGTAGATACTAATATCAAGATGTTTTCAACATTTTGTTGGCCATTCTGTACTTATCTTTGAGAGATAGTTAAAAGTTGACAACATTTTTAAAAAAATCATTAAATGAATAAAAAGCCTATGATATGATTTATATTGTGAAATAGTATGCCGTTAATACAATTTTTCTGAAATAAAATTTATAAATATTTCCATTTAACAATAAAAGCTCCTTAATTAAATAAGATTACGTCATTTAGTTACACCACATGAAGAAGAATCAAAGAACATTAAAAGACATATAGGAACTCATGACATTATTAAGTGAGATTATCTGTTTAAGCGCCTAAACCTCCAGGGTATATAAAAAGGACGAAATTACAGTATAGTTAGATAATTTCTTTATAGTCATTTAATTTTGTTCTTGTTTAGCATGAATATTGTGTAAATAATTATCAAACTACCATACTTCATTATTACATTGAGGTTATTACATATTTATTTACTAGTTACATTGCATCTATTGCATTAAGTTGGTACTAAGTGAAAGTAATCAATTTTACTGAAATAAAATCATTTTTTTCACATCTGTACAAATATGTACATTGTTTCTTGTGTCTTGTGCTAATAGATTTCTATTCTTTAAAATGAAACAATCCTTTTACTATTTTTTTGTCTGTATTAAATCTAATTTTTAATTTTATACTATTATTTATGTTGGCAAATTCGTAATGCTTCGAGGAATACATCGCAGCGATGTGGGTGAAAATTACTATGACGAAATGTGATATAACATTAATTCTAACCGTTTCAAAAGTAATTTCATTTATATGATGAGAAAATAATATTCGTTTTGGAATAAGCAGTAAAAACTCTTAATTTCTTTCCTCGAAAATTGTCTTCTGGTTTTATAAAAATATAAGCGAACAACTTGTTCTGTTAATTTGTACTTGATTACGAGAGATTTACTGGTGATAGCATACTCAAGCGAGACGACTTACCATGCAAATTAGTGAACTAGCTTGCAATTGCATTTATTAATCGTAGTGACGGATACAATTTTTGAAGAAGTGACTAGTTACCTAATTCATTAACGTTGTATTTCATTTATTGGTTCCAGATTTTTTCTTCACGATGGAATAGTGTTATTATGATCATAAGAGTTATTACACATTATGAATGTATGTTTAAAATGGCATAGTTTTAAAATTATAGGATGTCAAATAGTCAATTTAAAACTTTGTTATAATATAACTAACAAGATTTAGGGTGGGATTCTGTGTGGCTATCGGAAGGCTTAAGGTTATGGTAAGCTACGAGAAATACATCAGCAATGCAACCTAGCAACTAAAATGACAATTTGCGATTTTTGTACATAACCTTTATGTTTAACATGCAAACAGACATATCATCTCTTAAATATATCACAAAATATTTTAATATAAAATTTTAACTAATAAAAAAATTGTTTGAAATATAATTTAGCGATTACAAACATATATTTTTTTAAATGTATGGAATATGAGTTTAAAGTTCAGAGTTTAAATAGATGTAGTATCACAGTAGTGTATAGCGAATTTGCAGATAAATGTTTTTTTAGGCACATCTATGGATGATAAAATGTGATTCTTCTATGATGCCAACATGGATAGTTATTCCTATAAAGTGGATATTGTTTTTCTTACAAGAGTACCTAAACACAAACAAATACATAGACCCAGTAGACAATATCCATACAACTTAAGGCATGTGAAATTTAAACAAACTATATGTTCAGAAAGGTTTATCATGGTATCGTGTTCACAATTTAAAGTTGAAATGTTCATCAAATTTTCTAATGATAAAACTACATCAAATTAAAAAAAATGGTAAGCTTTATATTATGTTGAAAAAGATAAGAGGAAATTTGCCTGTTTTGCCTATGACTTTCTTCATTTGAAAGTCAAACCGCAAAGATTTTATCAATATGTCACATATTGAACGATTAATATTTTCGACCTCAAAAATGTAACGTCATATTCTAATAGCATTGGGCAAAGTATATGAATGATTGAAGCATATAGATTACTTTGTATTTAGAAAATCGACCAATCCTGTGATACAAACTTGCATTTGGTTTCAATATTTTTGTTCGTCACAATCATTTTTATTTTACTAGCCATAGGAACGTATTGTCTGAATACGAGAAGGCTTACACAATAACATTGATATTGAGTTCACCAAATCATTCGATATTATTGCAAAATTTCGTTATCGAGTCACTGAAGTTATAGTAATTGAAAGTTCTGTTTCCTTGCAGTCTTAACAGGAGAGTAATATTTAGTAGGCTAAAATTTACACGTTTTCAATTCGAAAGAACAATAAGAATGTGAAAATTTATTGTTTAGTGGTTTAATAAATGTCAAATAATGAATTAGATAATTAAATTAATACTAGATATGAATATATGTTTACTTTTAAATCTTAGCAATGTAGCTGGAAAAAGATAGTTATTGCTTAACTGGAATATATGAACTTTGAATAGTATTAAAGTTTGTACAATTAATGAAAGATAGAAGACAATGTGCAAGTAAATGAAAGACTCCAAGCAAAAGTATTTACATAGTAAAGTGAACAAACTTATGAGACATATGTAAATAAAAGCAAAGCCATAGTTTTGGTATTAAAATAGGTATCGACTGATGGACGATAATAAATTATTTCCCCCTAATTTTATTCCTATCTATATTGTGAGATTAAAGGGTGGCAAATTTCTTGAATATCTCATGAGTATGTTTTTTTTACTACGTAAAGTGCACTGAAGTTGTTAAATTGATACTGTAAATTCGTAAAATGCCCATATAAATTCAGGAATAAAGAGAATATATTACACTCTATACATATATTTTACATAGATAACTCTCTACCTGTTGTGATCTACATCTAACAATAATGCTATAAAATCATATCCATATTTACAAACAATGACAATATTAAATATATATATATAATTAGAATATTTTTTTTGTCCTGGCCTTAATAGTTAATAATTTAAAAATTTTCTTTCCTGGGATTAGCGGCCATAAAGGAAGTAAATGAATTACACCATTTTTTTTTGTTTTATTTACACCAACGTTTCGGCAATTATCCTGCCTTTTTCAAGGTTATTTATTGAACCTAATAACAACAACAAGAAGAAATTATTTATATGTTAGTTATTTACATTTGATGCGCTGTATGAACGCAAGCTCTTAATAATCAATTTTTTTTATATTCATTTTTTTACTAATTTTACTTGTTCAATATCATTTAAAATTTTTATGAAAAATATATGTGTACTTACCGACATAACACTAATTTTTTTATATTAACATCATTTGTCATTCACTATACAACTTTTGTATATATTCTAATAATTTTATTATTCATGTTGTAAGTATATTTACTTGTGATGTTAAATATAACGTCAATTTCTAAAAATATATGAATGTATATAAACGCCTGGATACACACGATAAGCAAAGCACTAACACAAACAACTAAAAAACATGCAATAATAAATTCTTTGCCCATATAAAAACAAATTGACTGACAAACAAACTACCTCCTATAAATAAAATATTGTTACTTTGTACATATCACAATTATAAAATATTAAAATATATTAAAGCGGTAAACGATCGAACCGATATTAACGGATTGTCCGAAATATTTGGAGTTATTTTCTTTATTCATGAATAAAGAAAATAACTCCAAAGCCCGAAATGTTTTAGAAGTGATTCAGATAAAAAAAACATAATAAAGCGGTAAACCATCGAACCGATATTAACGGAAATATTTGGAGTTATTTTCTTTATTCATGAATAAAGAAAATAACTCCAAAGCCCGAAATGTTTTAGAAATGATTCAGATAAAAAAAACATAATAAAGCGGTAAACCATCGAACCGATATTAACGGATTGTCGGAAATATATTTTAATATTTTATAATTGTGATATGTACAAAGTAACAATATTTTATTTATAGGAGGTAGTTTGTTTGTCAGTCAATTTGTTTTTATATGGGCAAAGAATTTATTATTGCATGTTTTTTAGTTATTTGTGTTAGTGCTTCGCTTATCGTGTGTATCCAGGCATTTATATACATTCATATATTTTTAGAAATTGACGTTATATTTAACATCACAAGTAAATATACTTACAACATGAATAATAAAATTATTAGAATATATACAAAAGTTGTATAGTGAATGACAAATGATGTTAATATAAAAAAATTAGTGTTATGTCGGTAAGTACACATATATTTTTCATAAAAATTTTAAACGATATTGAACAAGTAAAATTAGTAAAAAAATGAGGTGTGGCCACCACACGACTTTCTTATACGTATGAGCGTTTCAAATTATAGAATTTTAAGAATTTTTTTTACAAAAATTATTCAAAATTCTATTCTAAGTACTTCTATTCTCTTAATAAATCTCTATAGAATGCATACTTTGCAAGATATTATCAAAAAAGTGCTACTCGCTAAGAGTAAAAGTGCTACTTCCGGTCCGAATTTTGAAATTTCATATATACAAAAAAAATAGCAAATCCAGTTTTAAATACTTTTATACTCTTGATAAATATATATAGAATGCATAACTTACGACATATTTGCAAAAAATCGCTATTCGATAAGAGTAAAAGTGGCACTTCCGGTCAGAATTTTGAAATTTTCTTTATACAAAAGATATTGAAAATTATGTTTGAAATACTTATATACCCGTAACGTACCTGTATAAAGAGCATGATTTGCAATATATTCGCAAAAAACCGATTTTCGATAAGAGTAAAAGACCTACTTCCGGTAGGAATTTCGAAAAACTTTTTAAACAAAATTGTTCTCAATTTTAATTTTAAGTACATATGAATTCTTTATAAATTTGGATAAACGTAGTATTTGACGAAATATTGGCAAAATTCGATTTTTATACTGAAGTAAACTGCTACTTCCGGTCTACCGATTTTACTGAAAAACTAATCAGATCTCAAGAGGGAGATTATACACGTAAATACAAAATTTGGAATTGATATCTCCAGCGGTTTGAGCGCTATCGTGGTCACAGACAGACAGACAGACAGACAGACAGACAGGCACACAGACAGACAGACACACACACACACAGACATTTTTTAAAAACCACTTTTTTGGTATCAGGGGACCTCAAAACGTGGACATCTGCAAAAATCTCGAGGTCGAAAATTTTCATCACAATACTTCCTTATACTACGTATAAGAAAGTAAAAAATGAGGTGTGGCCACCACACGACTTTCTTATACGTATGAAAGTGTTACTTCCGGTCCGAATTTTGAAATTTCATTTATACAAAAAATATTCCAAATCCAACTCCTAAATACTTTTGTACTCTTCATAAATATATATTGAACTGGTGTTGATTATGTGACAAAACCAGTCAAATACCCACAAACACATACAGTCACCCCTTAAAACCCCTTGAATACAGGCAACCATATATACATCGGCGATGCATTATGTTTGGACCCTTGTATAAGAGTACAGGTAAATATTCCTAAAAATTAATACAGATTTTACTAACAAATCTAGTAAATTCTGAGAAACCCATCAAATTTTAAATATTAGAAAGAAATTCACCCCCAAATTTAGAAAACCAAACCAATGACTACTCTTTTCAGGAACCCCAACTGAAACCCCCGTATTAAATACTTAAAATTGGATTTAAATACCTGATTAGTTTAAAATACACATTAGTCTTATTTTTATACTTATATTTAGCAAATTTCCACAATACAACAATAAGTAGTTAAATGTTATATAGGCAAAGTAATTATATAAAATGAATCTGACAGCCATTACAAATGGACAATTTTAAATTCCAAATTTCAACATTTATTACCACACTATGAGCATATAATTGAGTACCATTTTATAGTGTGATTTCTCAAGAGTAAATTGTCACAAAAAGTTACAGGTTCAAGGTTAAAGCAAGGTTGATAGTATCGAAAGCATCATCTCAAACTTTGGCAAAAGTATTGCACATGCATGACAAATTGTTATCTAAAAAGGCATAGCTTAAAACTAAAATAAACTAATGGTGAACATAAAAAACATTTAAACCATAAACTAGTTTACAAGTTACAAGCATGGTAACAAACAATAAAACTCTTAGATGCGCACATTTAAGTTAAGCATCATTTTAATTTTCAAATTTCGACGCGCCATTTTGACAAAGGCATATTTAATTCCAAATATTTCCTATAAGTAATCAAAGTAATTATAAATTCACTCTAGCAGTTACAAAGTCTAGCAAGACGCTTTTATGTTGGAATATTTTTCAATGTCATATTTACTAGTTGAGTACAGATATTTAAATAAGCATTTTGAATAATTTGACAGTTGTCAACATAGGTGAAAGAAAAGTTTTATAATATTAATTACAAGCTATTTAAATAACTTAAAAAAGGTGGTATAGATTAAGAAAAGGTCATAGTTTCATGTTATAACAGTAATTCGTAAATAAATTAAAAGACCATTTAGTTATTACACTTCAAAAACTAACCACACTAATTTTTTGTATAAAGAAAGATTTTAAAAAGGATTAAAAGATGAAAAAACATTGTATGTATTTATAAGTTTAATTTGTAAAGGTAAAGTTCTACTAAAAAGGCATTTTAAGCCAAAATTCTGATATTTAAATTTATTTTATTAGCGTCATTGACGTCATCGAACAAATGACAGTCGAAATGCTAAATTTGCCCTTCAATTTTTAAAAAATGTGTTTTTCCAAAAGAAAACGAATTAAAGTAATTTTATTGTACCGATTGAAAGACGATTTAATTTAACTAAGATAAAATATGATTCCACTAATATTCAAAAATAAACTTGCCCGTAAAAAGACTTTGTAAAATTCTACCGTATAAAATTTCCATGGTTACGACGTCCACAACAGAGATTGATATAAAAAGGCACATCCGACGAGAAGCAGGGATTCATTGATTCATTCATTTTTTTTGTGAGCAGTCATTAACGGGCCATTCACTTCGATTCATTTTTTTGCGATCATGCAATCGTCAGTCTATTAAGTGTTATGCGATTTATTTTATTTGCGATCATCCATGGAGTTGATAGACGCGTAAATTTTTATTATCGATCCATATTGATATCCAGTCGCTGTCAAAGTTGATACATCCAAATAAGCCATAAAGTGTCTGCTGAATCATTTCCACTTACGAGTCAGAAGGTCATCCATCGAAGAAGTCGACCTTAATCCGTGCCGAACTAGGTCAAGGACACACACACCGTACGCCGATACCAGACAACTGGGTTACCGTAGAAACTAGGACACGAGCTGCCTCTACAGAGAATCACACCCCATTGGAACAAGTACCTGTCCTTAAACAAGATAAGGAATTAGTACACAGAAGGTACCAAGTCTGTTATTAGTTAATGCACCTGTTTCATGACACAAATGTGGGTCAAATCTAAATCTATGTCACATTTATGTAACGTCTTTTAATTCGATTATTTCTATAAATTATTAAAATTCAAATCTCGAAACATAGCTTGTATAAACACTTGGAAAATCAATTTAAAATTTCAAACAATATAATGCTTATTTAAAAAAATATCAGAATATACTTACAGTTAAATTTAATCCTATCTTATTGTCATGCAGTCCAGTTTAATAGTTGGTTCCTAAGGGCCTAACGCGTATATTTTGCCTTGATTTCAATATCTCAAATTTGTAGAACTTCTGCCTAATTAACTGCTGTTCTTGTACACAACAAAAGTGTATTGTTTAACATAAGGATTTTATGGATATTGTTGTATTGTCGTAGAATTTCATTGTTATGTTTTAAATAAATTCATATCTGTTGCTCTCAAGTATAAAGTGTTTGTTTTCATCACTGTTAAAACTCATTCTTCAATCATAAGAGGTACACATATTCTGTTGGAGCTCCAGCATTAGAGCTGTCGCTCCAAATTGACTTTATAGGTTAGTTTCTCCAAGATCGTCACCCGACAACTGGAAAGTATGGTATCCCGGACTAAGGTAAATCAAATTTCGAACCTCCGTAACGCCCTGTAGATAACACAATTAGTCACTTAGATATCACCCACTTAGTTAGTCACACAACTTTTAAATCTTGTTTTTTTGATTACTTTAATAGACACACGTACACCATAGTTATAGCGATTTCGCGCGAAATTCAGTGTTTGTTCCACCTCTTGGATAAACGTCTATCCCGATCTTGCGCAGTCATACGTTGAATGCCGCGAAATTTTTGAATTACTAATAACTTTGTATTTATCTATTAGGATAATTTTTGAAATACTAAATGATACATAAACTAAATATATAATTTCTCTCCGTTGTCATAGAATGCAACCCCCTTTAGCTAGCCGGCCAAATTATAATTGAAAAGTTAATAGTTCAACATATTATTGTGTTTAGCAGTTTTTGTTTTAGGATAAAGTAAATTAAGCGCTCTAAGTCTCTTTAGCTCTCCATTCATTATTATATCTTAGGGACGTATAAGCTTACAGTACCCCCATTACAATATAGAATGCATAATTTACGACATATTTGCAAAAAATCGCTATTCGATAAGAGTAAAAGTGGTACTTCCGGTCTGAATTTTGAAATTTTTTTTATACAAAAGATATTTAAAAGTATGTTCTAAATACTTTTATACTCGTAATGTACCTGCCTAGAAAGCATGACTTGCGAGATATTCGCAAAAAACTTATTTTCGATAAGAGTAAAAAACCTACTTTCGGTAGGAATTTCGAAAAACTTTATTAAAACAATTTTTCTCGAATTTAATTTTGAGTACATTTGAATTCTTTACAAATTTGTTTAAACTTAGTAATTGACGAAATATTTGCAAAATTCGATTTTTTCACTGAACTAAACTACTACTTCCGGTCTGCCGATTTTGCTCAAAATCTAATCAGTTCTCAAGAGGGAGATTATATTCGTAAATACAAAATTTGGAATTGATATCTCCAGCGGTTTCACCGCTATCGTGGTCACACACACACACACACACACACACACACACACACACACACACACACACACACAGACAGACAGACACACAGACACACAGACATTTTTTAAAAACCACTTTTTTGGTATCAGGGGACCTCAAAACGTGGACATCTGCAAAAATCTCGAGGTCGAAAATTTTCATCATCACAATACTTCCTTATACTACGTATAAGAAAGTAAAATGAATATAAAAAAATGAGGTGTGGCCACCACACGACTTTCTTAAACGTATGAAAGCGTTACTTCCGGTCCGAATTTTGAAATTTCATTTATACAAAAAATATTCCAAATCTAACTCTAAATACTTTTGTACTCTTCATAAATGTATATAGAATGCATAATTTACGACATATTTGCAAAAAATCTTTATTCGGTAAGAGTAAAAGTGATACTTCCGGTCCGAATCTTGAAATTTTTTTTATATAAAAGATATTGGAAATTAAGTTCTAAATACTTATGAATTCTTTATAAATTAGTCTAAACTTAGTAATTGAAGAAATATTTGCAAATTTCAATTTTTTCACTGAAGTAAACTGCTACTTCCGGTCTACCGATTTTACTGAAAAACTAATCAGATCTCAAGAGGGAGATTATACACGTAAATACAAAATTTTGAATTGATATCTCCAGCGGTTTGACCGCTATCGTGGTCACAGACAGACACACAGACAGACACACAGACAGACAGACAGACACACACACACACAGACATTTTTTTAAAAACCACTTTTTTGGTATCAGGGGACCTCAAAACGTGGACATCTGCAAAAATCTCGAGGTCGAAAATTTTCATCATCACAATACTTCCTTATACTACGTATAAGAAAGTAAAAAATGAGGTGTGGCCACCACACGACTTTCTTATACGTATGAGCGTTTCAAACTATACAATTTTAAAAATTTTTTTATACAAAACTTATTCAAAATCCTATTCTAGGTACTTTCATTCGCCTAATAAATTGCTATAGAATGCATACTTTGCAAGATATTATCAAAAAAGTGCTCCTCGCTAAGAGTAAAAGTGCTACTTCCGGTCCGAATTTTGAAATTTGATATATACAAAAAATATTGCAAATCCAGTTCTAAATACTTTTGTACTCTTGATAAATATATATAGAATGCATAACTTACGACATATTTGCAAAAAATCGCTATTCGATAAGAGTAAAAGTGGTACTTCCGGTCTGAATTTTGAAATTTTTTTTATACAAAAGATATTTACAAGTACGTTCTAAATACTTTTATACTCGTAATGTACCTGCCTAGAAAGCATGACTTGCGAGATATTCGCAAAAAACTGATTTTCGATAAGAGTAAAAGACCTACTTCCGGTAGGAATTTCGAAAAACTTTATTAATACAATTTTTCTCAAATTTAATTTTGAGTATATTTGAATTCTTTATAAATTTGTGTAAACTTGGTAATTGACGAAATATTCGCAAAATTCTATTTTTTCGCCGAAGTAAACTGCTACTTCCGGTCTACCGATTTTACTGAAAAACTAATCAGATCTCAAGAGGGAGATTATACACGTAAATACAAAATTTGGAATTGATATCTACAGCGGTTTGGCCGCTATCGTGGTCACAGACAGACACACAGACACACAGACAGACAGACACACAGACATTTTTTTAAAAACCACTTTTTTGGTATCAGGGGACCTCAAAACGTGGACATCTGCAAAAATCTCGAGTTCGAAAATTTTCATCATCACAATACTTCCTTATACTACGTGTAAGAAAGTAAAAATTGATTATTAAGAGCTTGCGTGTGTTGATCATCAAATTCATACAGCACATCAAATGTAAATAACTAACATATAAATAATTTCTTCTTGTTGTTGTTATTAGGTTCAATAAATAACCTTGAAAAAGGCAAGGATAATTGCCGAAACGTCGGTGTAAATAAAACAAAAAAAAAATGGTGTAATTCATTTACTTCCTTTATGGCCGCTAATCCCAGGAAAGAAAATTTTTAAATTATATATATATATATATATATACACGTAAAATGACGAAGTGACACGAAACGCTTAACTGATGTTCCGGCACCCAAAATTTTTCACGCTTTATGTGAGCAAGTGGCACCCTATATATTATCAATGTATATATTCGTTGTGACACCATATATACTAAAATGATAATTTGTTTGGAAGGTAAGATTTTTATCGTTGAGGTTCTTTTTGTAGGTGCATGTTGCTTAGCCTGGGAAGCAATAAGGTGGTTCTATAGGTATATCCACGTCTATAGGCGCTCATGTTCTGTTTTTTGTTGTAAATACTCTACGATTATTTGAAGACGTTCTGTATAGGTTGAAATAATAAGTCAAAATAAAATAGATAATATTGTATTTATTAATTAATGTGATTTAGAAATAGAACAATAAAATGTTGCACATTGTGCGCATTCCTTTTTAAAGATTCACATTTGCTTTTGATTTGGGCTACACTTTATTAGATGTTAAATATTTCTTTGAAAACGAAGTTAGTTCAGTTGCGGATGGGTATGAGGAGTTGTTGTCCAAATATTTTTTTAATGTATTTTTAGTACGTGGCGAATTAGATGAAATCTTTCAAGTCGTGTGGTATTTCTTTTGTAGGTTAACTGAAATTCTTGATAGTATTGAATACATTGTATTTAATAATACCAATATCATCTATTATATAAATGTACGATACTAGCAAAATCAAAGGACCAAAGTTTTTTGCTTCTGTTGTAAAATTTAGAAAATGCCGATTAATACGTTTTATAGAAAAAGCTATATTGATATACAGTGAAGACGCGCGGGTTGGAATAAATTCATTTAAAATTTTTGGTTTTGTTTTATGGAAAAACGCTGGGATAGGTCGATTTTTATTTTTAGCTGCGGTTTTTTTGATGGTAAATTGATGTACAAAGGCTGGTCCAAAAATAAGTTACAACCATCAATTTTTTTATTCAAATGGAAACATATTTTTTATTTAATTTGTTAATTCTGCATCGAATTCTAAGTATGTTTCATGTACCATGTCCTATACCCAAACTCAACAGTTATCCTCCGGATTATGGAGGTCAATTTTTTTTTGGTTTACTACTCTGGGACCTATGATGTCATCGACTTCTGTTTCAAATGGAACCTCCTTATTTTTTTGCTAGAAATAAAAAGTATATTTTTTTCTGAATTCAGCAATACCGCATATGTGATATTTAAAATTAGTAGTTTTAGAGATACGGAGGATCATAGGTATTAAAATGACAACAATAATTAAACTTGAAAATCAAAAGAGCAAATAATAATTTATTATTATTAATTTTACATTAATAAATGTTCAAATTGCCACCCATTTGTTTCTTGGCAATGATAAAGTCGGAGTTGAAATCCTTCCAAAACGTTATCTCTCATTTCCTGGTGTACATTTCTGCACTCTGAAAATTGTCATTATTAGCACGCTTAATACTCTAAAACTACTAATTTTAAATACCACATATGGGGTATTGCTGAATTCAGAAAAAAATATACTTTTTATTTCTAAAAAAAAAGGGAAGTTCCATTTGAAAAAGAAGTCGATGACATCATAGGTCCCAGAGTAGTAAACCAAAGAAAAAAAATTGACATCCATAAAATCCGGAGGAATAAAATAAAATTGACCTGTCCGAGCTTTTCTCCCAAACAGCGATAATAAACAAAATATGAATATTATTCCTTACTTTATTTACACACTGTATAATCATGTAAAGAAATTTAATGGAGTAACTCTGCTTAAAATGCAACTGCACACACGTGTTTCAAACAACTTGGTTCTAGTCAGTGCAGTGTAGCCAAGGAATAGGATAGGATAACCTTGGAGATGAAAAGCAACAATCAGAGACAATCACAGGAGACAGCCTACCAATTAAGGCTTCAGCCAGAATGTCCTCGATACTGAGGATGAATCTAAACGTCGCCGCGAGGTAGACATTGTCCACTTGCATGCCATCTGAACCCACAGGGTATAAAATAAAGAAAAAATTAATGCGAATCTTAGGATAATCATGTAAAGAAATTTATTGGGTAACTCCGCTGAAAATGCAACTGCATTCCGTCTACTATTAAAGATTACAGTGAAAGACAATCTGCTTGCGATTCACATGCCCTTTCAATGTGATTTTGTTGTTTTACGCATGGACGCATCTTCATGAAACTAAGACATTTGTACTAATGTTAGTTCATGTGACAATATCGTTTATTTCACTGACTTGTGCAGCACATAATATTCTACGAAATATTAACTCCGAATCAATTATGAAATTGCCTCTACTGGTCTTTGTCTTCAGATTGTTTTCGTTAAATATTTTATTTCTAATTGAGACACCTAAAGAAAATGACGGTAATTTACGCCATACACAATACTACATATACATAATATCTTGTCTAGTCACCACCTCATAAAGTCCTAATAGAGGCGCGCCTCAATTCTGTGCGTTAGAAAAATATTCATAATTAAAAAACTATTGGTCCTAGGTAAAGTTTTTCCCAAAAACGTTTCTCTGATTTTGTCTACAATTGCTTCGTGGCATGTATATAAAAATTTCTACAAATAAAAATATTTGTCTCTTAGTGAAAATGTGAATACCTTCGTAGCGAAATAACAGGTAAACTGGTATTTAAACCAATATCAATATACAATATTTCGATAGGGAAATAATATCTCTAGAAGCGCTTATTTATGTGCTTCAATTAAAAAAAATCAAGTCGATAACTTAATTAAATTGGCAGATATGACAATGTAAATGTTAAAAAACCAGGATTTTTAGAAATTGTCAATTTCTGATGTTTTTCCGAAATAAAAAAAGGTCTGCACCACAGAAAAATGTCGTCAATAGCTATTTTGCATGTAGATTCTTTTGTTATAAATGCTATATACAGTCCCACCTGGTTGTACGATGAAAAAAAACGACACATTTTTGGTCGATTTTGCTTCACTAATGTAAAAACTCGTTGTCAGAGGTGCCAGATAGTAGCGTTAAATCTTCACAAATATTTTATAGTGCATGGTGCCACTACGCAGCATTATAATATTATTGTACGTGGTGCCACGACGCAGCATTATACATTTGCTATTCGCGCGCCCTCTGCAGATTATATAGCTCAACTAAAATTGAGATTTTATATATAAACAGTCGAAATGGCACCATCCCCAAATTTTAACGCTCAAATACACGATAAAACGTTCTGGCACCTTCAAGTGGAGCCACAACGTATATATAGGTGCCACTTCGCCCATATATATCTGAATTTGGTGCCTGTACGTACAAGTACATATACGAGTATATATATTGCTATAGGGGGGGGAGAGCTAATGAGAGATATTGAATGAGTATATTTAATTAATTATGCAAGAGACTGATAAAAATAATAAAATAATATAAAAATTTACTTAATAAGAAATTAAATGGCTAATGTCCTAAATAATTATTTAATTGTTGTTCCAAATATAAATCTGCCGGCTAGCTAAAGGAGGATGCATTCTTTAAATACTTAGATAATTATATATAGAGTTTTTGTGTAAATGAGTGTCTCAAAATTACCCTAAGTGAAATGCACAAATTCATTTAAATTTCAAAAACTTCGCGGTATTCAGCGTGCAACTGCGCAAGTTTAAATTAAGATTTATCCAAGTGGGGGAAATGCTCTGTATTAGCGCGAAATCGCAAGAACTCTCGTGTATGTGTGATTGTTACGGTGATTTGCTTTCTAATATTTAAAATTTGATGGGGTTCTCAGAATATATTAGTTTTGTTAGCAAAATCTGCATTATTTTTCAGGGATTTTTACACAATTTTATACACGGGTCTAACCTTAAGCATCGCCGATGTATTTATGGTTGCCTGTATTCAAGGGGTTTTAAGGGGTGACTGTATGTGTTTGTGGGTATTTGATTGGTGTTGTCACATATTCAACACTAGTTCAATTTGCCCCTTAACGAAGGTAGTTTTTTATGTGTAAAAAAAATGCGTTCGTTATAAATAAACTGTGTAGTGTAACTATTATAATTAACTAAATTAGATATTCTCAGTGACAAAATTTTTCTTTAACAAACTGATATATTTATTTATGATTATACTAAGGGCATAATTATCTGAGTTTTTATATTTGTAGTTTTGTCATATGTCTGTAATATAAGTTGTATGTGTGTATGGAAATTTTCTTAACAAAATTTAATTTTTAACAATATTTATTTAATGACTTGTCCCTGTATATGGGTATTTGTGTAAGATGCTATGTATATGTTATGTATTTGTGTAACTATATTTTTATTGATAAATATGAACACTAGTTCATCTCTGTATGTGCGCGTATGGTTTTCCTTCTTGTATTTTTCTATGGATGTTGCCTTTATAAAGTTTTATTGTGTACCAATTATGCTTCTTTTGTTTATACTGCTTCTTTTACCTATAGTGTGACGGATTCAATTCCTATGCTGTGATAATAGTGGCCTATTTTAATATACCTCGAGTGTATTTACACTTAAATTAACTTTGTTGCTTCAAATAATTATTCTTGTTACCTTTTATATTTGACATTTTGTCATGTATTCATCTTCCTATTTGCGGAACTTATTTTAAATTAATATTGCACTTTTTCGTGCTGATGTACCCATTTTAGGTTGTACATCACCTTTTGTCTTCCCATAACACCATATCTTCTCATGGGTTTACTTATGAGGTAAATTCTAATTATATTTATTTTTCTTCCACTATACCATATCTTTTCCTGGGTTTCTTCATGGGTTCATTTTTTTTTTGTATAAAAGCGTTATATTCGCTCCGTGGTATATTTTAATTCTTATGCCCATTCTTCATATTTAACTATTTTCTTTTTCTTCATATTTTGTATCATTCCTTCTTGAATCCTTTTTGTTCTGTAGGTGAATATGTTTCTTGATTGGTTTTTGACTTGTAACCTTATTTTGTATTTTATATAAAGGCAGTTATGTAATTTTTCTTTCTTCTAGTGGTAGTGGTTCCGTACCCTTTGTTATATGTTTTCTTTCAAAGATTTGTTCTTCCTAGTGTTTCTTATTTCTTTTCCATGACATGTTTGCATCACCTTGCTGTGTATTTGTACCCTTTCTTTATTTTCTGACTGAAGTGTTCCAGACATTTTTCAACTTATATTACCTCCTTATGCGTTGCTAATTGCTTGATATAGGAATGGGAAAAACTAACAATTACTTACTATGTGTCTTAAAATTATTTATGAATAAACTTCTTTTCTTCTATAGTCAAATTCTTATAATCTAAAATTCCGGGCGTATTTACATCTTTGGAAATACAGATTGGGCTTGTCCGATGTAGAGCATCTTGTTTAAATTCCTGGATCCTTTTGGTTTGGGCTCGACCAAATGACTCCTGGGGTGTCGGGACTCGTGGTGCCCCTACAATGTTCTGTGGGGTGGATAGGCTTTTGTATCTTGGTAGATATTGATTCTTGTTGTTAGCTAAGGTAGGAGTAGGATCGCAAATTCCCATCGGAGATCGCTTGTTTATTCTCCGCCGTGCTCCGTCACATTAGGCTTTCAGTCTGTGTGGTAAGCTCTGGTTGGGTGGGGTCGCAAGATCCCATCGAGGGTAGCCTGTAAGTCCCTCGCCATGCCCGTCACATTAGGCTTTGATTCTTTGGTTTTATGTAAATATGTGGAGGCTTGGATAGTTGGGTTAGCTAAGGTAAGAGTGGGAGCGCAAATTCCCATCGGAGATCGCCTTCTAGTTCTCCGCCTTGCTCCGTGACATTTCGCTAAATTTCTACTCGTCAACTATGTCTTCGGCTAAATAGTCGTGTAGCATGGAAACATGAGAGGTGCCTTTGATATTTCCAGTTTCCTCGTTTATTAATTCGTAGGTGTTCAATCCTAACTTCCTATGAATGAGAAACGGTCCAGTAAATGGGCGGGTTAGTTTTGCGATTATGTTGTTTTTCCTATCGGTGACTTTGAGTGCACGTACGATGACCTTGTCGTTTAATTGATAATTTTTAAATCTTTTCTGCTGCTCTCTCTGTTTAGTTTCCCATTTGTTTTTCTTTTCTAAGAGTTTCCGTCTTACTAATTCATATTGTTCTCCTAGATCTGCTATTTCATCACTTATCCATGGTCTCTGTGGTGGCTGTTCGGTGAATATAGTGATAGGGCATGCTTCATGTACAGTGCTGGGAGTGTTGTTCATGACCAACTCTATGTGTTTAATATGTTTGGCCCATTTATGGTGGCAGTCGACTAACAAAATTCGGAGGTATTTTAGTACTTCTTTTATATATCTTTCAAAAGGGTTTACTTGCGGATGTCTGATTGAAGTGTGATATGATTTGATCTGTCTATCATCTAAGTATTCTTGATATCGTTGGTTTGTGAAATATGGGGCGTGATCCGACAGTATGATGTTGGGAGTTCCGTATTCTGTACTCTTGTAATGCCTGCAGTACGGTTTCAGTGTTGCATTTTTGTCTCGGAATTAAACGTACGTGTTTGGAGAAAATGTCACATATGACAAGAATATTTCTATATCTTCTTGTGCTTGGAATAAGATTTGAAATGAAATCGATGGCTACTAATTGTAGTGGTTCGGTTGCGATTATGCTCTGGCTTATATTTTGGTTTGTGAAGTTCTTCTCCTTGGCTATCTCACATGTTCGGCATTGTCGAATTAAATTTTTGATTATTTTCTCATCCTTCTTACAGTAGTAGGCCTCCCGGAATATCAACCAACATTTTCTGGCTCCTATGTGGGTATACGTTTCGTGTATATTCTGTATAATCTCGATAGTATGTTTTTCGTCTGTGACGTATACTTTCGTTTTCCCTATCTTCTTGATTATGACGTCCTCTTGAATTCTAATCCCTTTATATTCTTGCTCTTCTTGTAGTTTCTCTTTAAGTTCCCTTAACTCCGGTGTTTCTTGAGCTTATTTTATTCGGTTTAGTGAAAAAGTATCTTCTTGAGCTAAAATTACTAGGTTTATTTGAACATTTGAAGTTTTGGTCTCTCCATGCTTACGACTCAGGATGTCTGTAGCGATCATCTCTTTCCCTGGCTTGTATCGAATCTCCATGTCATATTGTTGTATGAGTAGTGTCCAGCGGTATATACGGTTGTTATTTAGTTTAGTCGTCATAATGTTGAGTAGAACTTTGTGATCCGATTCGAGGATGAACTTCTTTCCTATTAAATAGTATCTGAGCTTGGTCAATGCGAAGATGACTGCTAACATTTCAAGCTCTGAGACGCCATATCGGGTCTCGCATGGCCTTAACGCCCGTGATGCGACGTAAATCGGAATTTCCATATTGTCTTCTATCTGTACCAGTTCTGCGGCGATAACGTTGTAAGATGCGTCCGTTCTGACGATGAATTCCAAGTTGAAATCGGGGTGATATAATTTAAGGTTCTCGACAAAGTTGTTTTTCAAATTTTGAAAGCATTCTTCGCATTCGGATGTCCATCTCCATTTGGCTCCTTTCCTTAGTAGCGCTAATAAAGTGTTAGTCTTCTAGCTGTAGTTCGAAACGAATTTTCGGTAGTAGTTTAACAAACCGAGGAATCCTCTCAACATTTTCAGTTTAGTCGGACGTGGGTAGTTTTGGATCTCTTCAAGCCTTTGTGGATCTAATAAGATGTTCTGTTCATTTACGACGTATCCTAGGTAATTGACCTCTTTTCGGCAGAATTGGCATTTCGCAAGATTCAATTTCATTCCATTTGTTTGTAGTGTATGAATGATAGTTTCTATATGGTTCAAATGAGATTCGATGTCATCGGAGAAAATAATGATGTCGTCCAAATAATGTAATGCGAATTGCTCGTACTTATCCAATATCTGGTGTAGGAATCTAATTAAACCTGCGGGTGAGCTGCGGACTCCGAAAGGGCAAACATTGAAATTGTAAGTGACCCCGTTCACGTTGAAGCCACAATACTTCCTTGAGGACTCTTCCAAACGTATCAGCTAAAAAGCATTCTTTAAATCTAGTTTTGTGTACCATCTTTTGTTTCCGCATTTTGTGAGTAGGACGTCGATATTCTGAGGCATCTCGTACTCAGGTTTGATCCTCTGGTTAAGCAAGCGAGCGTCAATGCAGATGCGGATGGAGTCGTCTTTCTTCTTTACCAAAACCACTGGGTTTATAAAATAGGTGTTGGACCTCTCGATAATGTCAGCTTCTTCTAATTTAAGCAATTCCTCATTAACTCTCTGTTGGAAGTGATAAGGGATGGGGTAGTTCTTGCAGGGCAACGGTGTGTCATTGTCAATTAGTAGTTTGTGTTCGTAATCTTTAGCGAATACTACCTCATCGTTAATTAACCGTATAATATTTGAAAGAATGTCTAAAAGATTTTCTAATATCCAAGGTTCCTTTAAATCTTGATCTGCTAGGATTTCCCGTATGTCGGCTTCATTTCTTATGATTTTGTTATTAGGTGAGTCTTCTTTTATTTCCATGTCCCTTTCTTCCTTTGGTAGTTCGAATATAGCTTCCTCTAAATATTCTTGTGCATTTCCGTTATCTTCTCTATCGGCTATAATAACGTTAGTAATATCGTACTTAATCTCCTCCTTATATTGTAGGTACGCGTTTATTTCCTTGAGATCTTCTAAGGTGTTAATTTGTACTTCATTATTCCCAATTATCGCTTTTTCTCTCTCGAAATTCAAATTCATCCTTAGGGTTCGCATATTGTCCACTCCCAAAATGCAATCGTAGAATAAGTTGCTTAACACGTAGAATTGCATTGTGTAGTTATGTCCGTTAATGTCCACTTCGATGGATATTCGTTTGTTGATTTGTCCCATTTTTCTTCTATTAGCCGACATCAGGTTTGTGCATTTGATTTTAATTATGTTTTGTAAATAATTCGGTAGTTGCTCTACCATGTTCTCTTTGATTAAAGAAATTTCTGCCCCGGAATCTAATAAAGCCTTAAATGTGATATTTTCTATAATTAATGTGATAAATGGTAGCGTTTCTAAATTGGAGACTATTTTTCCTACGTCTTCAGTGTCTGATTGTTTCCCCAAACCTATATCTAAACTTAATTTATTAAAAAACTTACTACTAATGTAGGCATCCGGTGGAGCTAATTTAGGTCCCTGGATGAGCATGGTTTCGGATTTATTTCCGTCTTTTGGGCTCCTGAATTCATCGAAGTTTTTTTTTGTAGCTCGCTGTTATCTATTGCTGTGTCCCATTCTATGATATGCCTGTTATCTCCAGCGATTGCATTTATCTGCCTGTTATTCGCATTTCCATAGTATCTCTGGTTTTGATCCTGGTAGTTATTTCTGGGAGCATTGGTATTATAGGGACGCCGGTCAGGTCTCGCAGAGTTATTGTTCCTCTGAGTGTTGTTTCCATTGCCGTTTGTTGTGCCATTATTTCGCCAATGGTTTAGGTTCCTGTTTGGTGGAAACATATGCGGTCTTCCCTGATCGTTTCGTGGGTAAGTGTTGTAAGGACGAGGCTGGCTTTGATAATTATTGTTCGGAGGAGGATTAAAATTTCTGTTTGGTGGAGGTGAGGTTCGTTGAGGGTTTCTATTCATGTCTGTAGTTGGTCTGTCAGGATAAAAATTTCGACGGGCTTCTGGTTGTGTATTCTCGTTTCGGGGATTGTTCCTGTAATCTCTCTTTATGTTGGTGCTGTCTGAATAGTCGTCCAACCTTCTTAGTATGTCCACCAGACTATCCATGTTAGTCATGTTCTGGCAGATGATCGCGTGCGTGTCAGTATGTATAAAATGTCGCAACAGCTGTTGCGAAATGGTTAACTCTCTCATTAGCATGGTTAATCTCTCATTAGCATGGTTAATCTCTCTTTATGTTGGTGCTGTCTGAATAGTCGTCCAACCTTCTTAGTATGTCCACCAGACTATCCATGTTAGTCATGTTCTGGCAGATGATCGCGTGCGTGTCAGTATGTATAAAATGTCGCAACAGCTGTTGCGAAATGGTTAACTCGTCCATGTTGTCGATGTGTTTACTGTAGTTGTATATCTTCAGCGCATATGCTTCGCGAGAGAGCTTACCTGGTCGAAATTTCCCTGTAAGCAAACGAATACGAGTTCGGTTTTGTTGTGTTTCGCTCCAAAAGTTTCTTCTAAAAATCTCTGCGAATTGTCCTAAGTCCTCACAACTATCCTCTACTCTTTCGAACCAATCCGCTGCTCCATTGGTGAGTGTCGCTCTGATGATGTTGAATTGCTGTCTAAAATCAGGCACGTCTTCGGTATATTTAAGGATATTATTTAAATATGCCATAGGGTGCATGGACATGTTGTCGCCGTTGAAATGTGCTACGTTTTCAATGCGTAATCCTGCATTTAAACATGTTGGTGTAGGCATCAGGTTATTGTTAGTCCGGATATTTTGTACCTTCAGCGTCAACCTTTTCAGTTCTTCTTTGTTTCTTTCAAGTTCTTGCAGCGCATTCCTGACGTCCTTATCCTGTTCTTTGTTTACCTGTTTGACCCTCGTAATTTCTTTCAAACAGTTTTCTTCAGTTGAGATTATTTTTCCGCTCAATTTAGTTTCTACCCGAACTTCCATTTCGGCGGTGCCCTTATTTACTTGGTCTATCTCCGTCCTGATTCTTTCCGCCAACTCCTTGTGTTCCTTCTCATTTTTATCCTTCAGTTGTGTGATTTCCCCATTCACAACTTGTACTGCAGAATCGATATTAGATAATAGTTCGGTTTCTTTGACCGACAGCTGTTCCTTAACCTCTGACCTAAGTTGTTGAACTTTTCCGTCCACTTCTTCTAGTATTAATTTATTGCTAGCCTCTGTTCTAAGTGCTAGTCTCTCCTCGAGGTCTTTCTTTAAATCTTCTAAGTTTTGCTTGCTTTCTATTTTGTCTTCCACTCTATCTCGAATTCTGTTCGTTTCCAGTTCTTCTTTAAGTTCTTGCATATTCTTTTTATTGTCTTCCTTTAACTCTTGCAACTCCTTTTTGTTATCTTCCTTTAGTTCTTGCAAGTCCCTTTTATTTTCTTCCTTATTTTGTCGGAACGCCTCCATTATCAACTTAAATTGGTTGACTGGCATGTTGAATTCCGGTGTCTCAGAACTTTCTTTTTCTGCAGTACTTTCCCTGGTTTGTGTTGTATCGCCTTGATTTTGCGGAGATTCGTCTTCGCTTTCGCTGGCTGATTCCAGGTGGACTGTTGAAGCGCTTCTGGATCTTGTATTCATCTTGCAGGTTTTATATTTTTATAGATACACACAACAATAATAAAAATCTGATAATACTTTATGATAAGACCCCTGTATAATGTATTGTACCTACTATATGAATAATAATAATACCTGTACTTGATTTTTATTTTTAATAAAGACGAATAAATGATTTTACTTTTATCAGTGTTTGTTTGTTTACCACCAATTTGTAGAAGTACACATATATCAGAAATAAAAAAAAATTACAGACACATGTTCCTTTTTATATTTTTATTGTACAATTATTTTAATTTATGAAAGTCCTCTGCCTCTGGTGATCCTCTGGAGTAAGCTGAAAAATACAGTAAGTATCCGGATAAGGTTTTATAATCGGCCCCAATACGTTGGTGCGCCAAGATGCTATAGGGGGGGGGCAGCTAATGAGAGATATTGAATGAGTATATTTAATTAATTATGCAAGAGACTGATAAAAATAATAAAATAATATAAACATTTACTTAATAAGAAATTAAATGGCTAATGTCCTAAATAATTATTTAATTGTTGTTCCAAATATAAATCTGCCGGCTAGCTAAAGGAGGATGCATTCTTTAAATACTTAGATAATTATATATAGAGTTTTTGTGTAAATGAGTGTCTCAAAATTACCCTAAGTGAAATGCACAAATTCATTTAAATTTCAAAAACTTCGCGGTATTCAGCATGCAACTGCGCAAGTTTAAATTAAGATTTATCCAAGTGGGGGTAAATGCTCTGTATTAGCGCGAAATCGCAAGAACTCTCGTGTATGTGTGATTGTTACGGTGATTTGCTTTCTAATATTTAAAATTTGATGGGGTTCTCAGAATATATTAGTTTTGTTAGCAAAATCTGCATTATTTTTCAGGGATTTTTACCTATACTCTTATACAAGGGTCTAACCTTAAGCATCGCCGATGTATTTATGGTTGCCTGTATTCAAGGGGTTTTAAGGGGTGACTGTATGTGTTTGTGGGAATTTGACTGGTGTTGTCACATATTCAACACTAGTTCAATATATATATATATATATATGGTGTCCTCGAGATGATCGAAATAAATCGTAACAAAAACACAGTTAATGATAGGGCAGAAATAGAGGGCCTCTCTAAAATCTACTTTCCCATTTTATAACATATTACCGCGCAGTGTATGAAGTCGCCTGGTATTAAATAGAATTAAAAAACAACGAAAAGAAACCATCAGAGAAAAAACAATACAAAATAAATAACACACGATAAAACATCTTGATACATAGAAGTTGTGTATTATATGCGTATGCGGACAGATAGATATACATTTCAAATAAAACTGTTTTCAACGTGTGAATAAATTGAATTTGTTTGTCCGTTACAGGCATTAGTTTGTTTTTATTTCTACAAATATAAAACATGCAATTGAGTTCGAGGGGTCATATAAAAACAACGTGCATCCAATGTTAATAAAACAAAGATTACAAATTACGGTAAGTTAAAAAGCGGTGGCATAGAATGCGTTCTGTAGTTTAAATGAGAAATTGTATCTTTTGCAGTTGGTTCTGGTTGCAGTTAGACATTTTCAAAAAAAAAAAAAAATGTGTAATAAGTACAAAAACTTTTTAACTGAGGAAGACAGAAATAAATTTGTCGAAACGTTTTAATTATGTGTTTTTTTATTGTTAAATTTTTAATATTTGACAAGGAGTAAGAAACAGGCCGCTAACACCAAGAATATTAATATTTTTATATATATATATATATATATATATATATATATATATATATAGTCATGGAAAGAATAGTGGGTAATTCCGCTGTAGAGCAACCGTAGACACGTGTTTCTGACTCCTTGGTCGTCATCAGTACGGTGTAGCCAAGGAATAAGGTGGGATAACCTTGGAGATGTAAGCATAAACGGTGGACCATCAGGCGACAGACCCCCATTTGTAGCTTCAGTTGGAAGATCCTCGGTTTCGAGGACAACAACCAACATCGCCACGAGGAAGACATTGTCAACCTGCGTGCCAACCGACCCTGGAAAGTTAATCAATGGAAATAGTGCGGATTAATAAAATAGTCATGGAAAGAATAGTGGGTAATTCCGCTGTAGAGCAACCGTAGACACGTGTTTCTGACTCCTTGGTCGTCATCAGTACGGTGTAGCCAAGGAATAAGGTGGGATAACCTTGGAGATGTAAGCATAAACGGTGGACCATCAGGCGACAGACCCCCATTTATATATATATATATATATATATAAGAGAAAAAAGAAGTCTTTGCCGTTAGAACACAGGAATAATGGGTTCTTGGGGAATCTCGCAATCATAAACTGGTTGTGCTTTAGTTCTTTATTCTTTCTGCCAATATTTCGTACATATGATCGTGTACTTCATCAGGGCATCAACTGTGGAAGCAGATCACAAGAATTGAGTGTGCTGATATATTAAAAGTTTACAATGCGAACTGATTGTGTGGGCAATATCACATGATACAGAAGTGCATGTTTCTTTAGGATTGAGTTTTATTAACATTATTGGTCTTAACAGTGGTTATGATAATGATGTTCACAGATTAAAATCCATTAAAAACTTTAGACGGAACACAACAAAAAACACGTTAAAATTATTCTGGTTAACACCTCGTTACATTTTAAAAAAAATTTTTCTTTTTGAAAACACTGTAGTGTGAAGTGTATCATTGGACGGTCAAGAACAAAATGTCAAGTAATGATGGATGTCAACTCGATCATCTGTGCGCATCAATACCAACCTCCAACATTGTTGTCTAGTGAGAAACACAACAGCATCGAAAACCCTGTATGTATTTTAATTTGACATATCAAAGTATGCACGAAAATATAATTTCAAAACAAACCGCGAAATTAATGATTTAAAGGTAATCTAAATTGACAATACAAAACTGTGTAATAGAATGCATGATTAAAGTTTGTGTTATCGTGTGTGTATGTTAACTCATAGTTCTAAAACAAGATTATTCATTGGTTGACTGTAAAGGTACATTTATTGTTCTGTTGCCAGATGCACCAAGTGTTAAAAGAAACGCATATACTGAATTGAGGTTATCAATGTCTGATCTGAAATTCATAGTGTTACTCAACTTATTAATCTCAACCATTTCTAGGAACTCTCTGCATTTCTTGCTCCGTACTGTTCTCAGTATTTTAACGTCGTCAAAGCTAGGTACATGTTTATTGTTCTTCATATGTAAAGAAAGTGCACATCTATCCTTCTTAGTTGCAATGTCACTACGGTGCATCCTGAGACGTGTCTTTAACCAGGTTGACGTTTGACCTATATATATTTGTTCACAATCCTTACAGGGTACCGAATAAATGACATTAGAGCGGTATTCTAAGTCCGTTTTGTCTTTGACTCTGCTAAAACACCTACGTATGGGATTGATGTTATAAAAACCAAGAGCTGTGTCTTGGGTCGTTAATAGAGGGGAAAGTCTTTCTGAAATGTGTTGTATATATGGAAACCGAAAATATCTAACATTATTCGTGACGTCAACCGTACGAGGGATCAGAACAGAGTCCACAGGAGTGTGAAACATGACTTTGTGTACTAAACTTCTAGGATAACCATTATTAATGTACAGCTGATAGTGGACCCCCACGTACAGTTAGAACTCTACAAGCGGAAGAAATGGTGGTAAACGAAATTGAAGAACATCATACTACAAGCATCAGAACAATTGCCTCTGCATTAAATATAAGCCAGCCCACATTTTTGGAGGATATTGAACAATGAACTGCTGTATTAATATCATATGCAACGTAAACAGGCATTTTGCCAGCAGATTTCCCACAAAGATTCGCTTTTTGGCAATGGATACAACAGAAAATCATTCTAAATCTTCAGTTTCTGGCTCATGTATTCTACACCGACGAGGCTAATTTCTCCAGAAATGCTATTATTAATTTTCATAATAATCACACATGGACAGAAGAAAATCCACACGAAACTTTAAAAACCTGACATCAACATCAAATCTCTGTTAATGTATGGGCCGGAATTGTTGAAGATCTCTTGATCGGTCCATATTTTTTGCTGATGAAGTTAGATGGAGAAGTATACGGCGGCTTTCGTAAAGAGAAACTACCACTACTTTCGAAAGAAGTCCCGTTGCAATTAGGATAGCAAATGTATTTTATGCACGATGGTGAACCAGCATATTTAAGTTTAATTGCTCCTGAGATTTTGGAAGGTGCGTATCCAACTCGATGGAAAGGGAAGGAGGTCCAGAATCGTGGCCTCCGCGAACTTCAGTCTTAAATTTCCTAGATATTTTTCTCTGGGGTCACCTTAAATCACTAGTTTACATGAATCCCATTGAAAATGTTGATGAACTGAGATATCGTACTGTTGCAGCTTTTGAGACAATTCCAAACACTCCCGGTATTCTTGAACGTACTAACCAATGTATGCAACGGAAGATAGAAGCTTACATTGCATTTGAAGGCGATCATCTCGAATAATTTTTATAAGTTAATGTTGTATTAGTACATTTTATTGTATGAACTATTAAATTACTATTAAACATCCTATAACTTTAAAACTATGCCGTTTAAGACATACACTTATAATAATAATAACCCTAGGAATCAGCCTATAAAATTTGTCGCATATATTTAGAATGTCCCTGTATAATTTACCAAACTGATGACCTGATATTGTTATTGAGGATATATTATTTATCATCAATATTATTATTTCCGTAGTTTAAGACAGGAGTCCATAAACTTTTGTCTTCTTTCGTTAAAATTTTGAAATATTACTCTGATATACAAAATTAAAGGATTTTAATCTTACATAAACTAAAAAATGTTATTGTTATAATAATAAAACACATAAGTAATTTTAAAATTAGTTTTTCTGTGGTGAAAATTATAATTATATTTTTTTATTTTTGCACTTATAACTATTTAATTAGATAAATTTATTTTTAAATTTACCTACGGGTGGGATACGAACTTATGACATCCCTATCTCTAGTCAGTTGCGCTTTCCTCTACGCCAGCGTGGGTGATGCGAGTTCAAGTCTTTTAAATCTTATTGAATCATATCAAGCAACAAATGGGTACATATTGCCGGCAGTCTGACGTATATACTAAATTTTAAATAATTTTATAATTAGTTTTAAGTGTTCCAAAGCTTCTTTCGAATCTATTCTAATTTCCATGGAAGAATCAACCTCGACAATCTCTGGGTGAGTTTTCTTTATTAAATTTCCTTGTTTCGTAGAAGTGGATCTGAATCTATACCTGAATAAATTGACTCATTGATAATAACCACTTTCAGCATTCCCCTATCTTTTTCCTGGCTCCTGTAGACTGTAAAAAAATTAATCATCTACTATCACCCGTTCCTGTAAATTTCTCAAAAACCTTGTTCCAGGTTATGGGGTTTATGATTTTCAGCACTCACTTGATAGTGAATATTTTCTTAAAGAGTAGAATTTTTACATGCAAAATTTGTCACACAATGCTACAAAGTGGTAGCCAATTGTAATAGTTCTGAATCGTTTTTTTACAATTTCAAGATTGTTAAAGGTTGTCAAATATCTGCTCGGAATGCAGCAACACCATATTCCAAAATGTAAAGTTGTTATTGATAGATGTAACTGGTGGGGTGCTATGGTTATCACTAGGGCGCGGAATCGAGCGAGTTAAACTACGACGGAGCTACAACCGAGCAAAGAAATAATGTAAACAACTGTGTGTTGTTTACATTATATCTGAATAGCACTAATTCATAGGGCGAACTGCAACATCTGTTTACGCTCGACAAGAGTCCGAAAATCAGAGAAAAAAAAGGCAAGGAAATAAGGAATTTTTGAATAAAATCCTTTCTTCATCGGCGTAGGTACAGGGGTGACGATTTTTTAAAATTTATTATACTTACCTTATATTTCGCAATATAATATATATATAATATGTACGCGAATGTTTCAATAACATACGCCTACATTTTTAGTTATCATTTATTTAGATCTAGAACGTTGTTTATGTACTTTTTCTGATATGAAAATTAATTGTCAGTGATTCCGAAATTTATTGCAAAGTCTGTAAAATATCGTCACTTAGCTTTGCTAAAACATACACAGAAATAGTTTTTATGCAGAGAATTTCGATAGTTTACACAATTTCGTTACATGTTTAAATGACGATGCTCGAAGTATTTCTGAGTGCAAGGAACTAACACAAATCCCAAATTTAAAAATCAGTTGTTATTCCTTCAAGAACACTTTGGAAATTTGCCTAAACTAATCACATATTTTGAAAATCGAAGCTCAAATTAAAAAATGAGGTGTGGCCACCACACAACTTTCTTATACGTACGAGCGTTTCAAACTATACAATTTTAAGATTTTTTTTAAACAAAATTCTATTCTAGGTACTTCTATTCTCTTAATAAATCGTTATAGAATGCATACTTAGCAAGATATTCGAAAAAAAGGGCTACTCCCTAAGAGTAAAAGTGATCCTTCCGGCCCGAATTTTGAAATTTCATATATTAGAAAATATTGCAAATCTAGCACTAAATACTTTTGTACTCTTGATAAATATATATAGAATGCATAATGTACGACATATTCGCAAAAAATCGCTATTCGATAAGAGTAAAAGTGGTACTTCCGGTCTGAATTTTGAAATTTTTTTATACAAAAGATATTGAAAAGTACGTTTTAAATACTTTTATACCCGTAACGTACCTGTCTAAAAAGCATGACTTGCGAAATATTCGCAAAAAACTGATTTTCGATAGGAGTAAAAGACCTACTCCGGTAGCAGCTTTGGAAAGCTTTTTAAATAAAATTGTTCTCAATTT
The DNA here is from genome assembly GCA_963170755.1 of Amphimallon solstitiale. Taxonomy (NCBI): domain Eukaryota; kingdom Metazoa; phylum Arthropoda; class Insecta; order Coleoptera; family Scarabaeidae; genus Amphimallon; species Amphimallon solstitiale. The sequence continues at coordinate 6,347,083 of OY720677.1, forward strand.
TAATTTCAAGTACATATGAATTCTTTATAAATTTGTTTAAACTTAGTAGTTGACGAAATATTGGCAAAATTTAATTTTTTCACTGAAGTAAACGGCTCCTTCCGGTCTACCGATTTTACTGAAAAACTAATCAGATCTCAAGAGGGAGATTAGACACGTAAATACAAAATTTGGAATTGATATCTATAGCGGTTATCGTGGTCACACAGAGACACACAGACATTTTTTAAAAACTACTTTTTCAGTATCAGGGGACTTCAAAACGTGAACATCTGCAAAAATCTCGAGGACGAAAATTTCACAATACTTCCTTATACTATGTATAAGAAAGTAAAAATGGATTAACCACATTAGATGTGGGTATTAATAATTCCATGTGACTTCGGATGTGGCTTTCGGCAAAAGTTAGACGCAGTTTTTAATAGAAATCCAGGTTTAATAACATTGCGGCAATTGCGTATGCTAAATACGCTGAAATAAAAGAATATTTCCAGTACGCACCTATAACCAGTTGCGATGTAGAAACGACGTTTTCTATCTACAAGGATGTACTTAATTCAAAGAGAATAAGTCTTACAGAAGAGAAAATGAACAAATAGTATTTTGTATTTTATAATCACCAGCCACTTTTTATTCAATTATATAAATAAAATTAAAACCTCTTTAAAAATACAACATTTCAATAGCGAGAGAGAGAGAGAGAGAGAGAGAGAGAGAGAGAGAGGGGGGGGGTGGGAGGGAGGGAGGGGAGGGGGGGAGAGGGTGAAGAGAAAGAGAGAGAGAGAGAGATGGAGGGAGGGAAGAAGAAGGAAGGTGGGAGGGGAAAGAGCGAGAGAATCTACTTTAATTTACACTGTTTCTTTATTAAGTTTTCTTGGTTTTGAAGCCGCGGATCTGAATTTATATCTGAATAAATTGACACATATAGCATACCCACTTTGATAATCTCGTCTTCTAATTCGCTCCCCTGAATTGTAGAAAAACTCATTAGCCACTGTCATCAATTCCTGTAAATTTCTTGAAAAGCTTGTTTCAGGTTGTGGGGTTTGTGGAACTGGGGGGGTTACGAACTGGATATTTTCATGATGAATTTTTACATACAACATTTGTCGAACTACGTATACTAACGAACAATCAAATATATCCGTAGTCGAAGTAGGTTTTGTACGAAAAACGTATTTTCTAACTTATGCATTTATAATATCATAACAATTGTCAACGCTAACATTTGATATTTGGTTGTCAACGTTGATATTTCACATTACTACATATGAATAAGTTATTAATACATAAATATTTTACTTCTTACTTATCGTAATATCGTCTATCATTTAGTTGTTATTGGCAGTTTGGAGAGTCAAATTTTGACAGAACTGGCTCAATATGTTGGATTTACGTTCGAAGTTGGGTTAAAAACAAAATTAAAGTTTACACTGAAAAAAAAAGGATTAACATCTTAATTATCCTCGGTTATGGTGATAAACGTCGTTCTCAGACTGCACTTTATTTAATAATAAATATCGTGATAAAAATATTACCCAATCAGCAGATAGAAAATTAGAAAGCAAGTTCACGGAAGAAGGGAATATTATTGACATGAGGTTTGATCGCTACTCGCCCTACATGAAAATGCTCATATACCTAACATTCCGAGAATTAGCTCTGAACAACGGAATAAGTCAGATATCAGTGATAAAATATTTAAAAATTCAAAAATGGCTTAACCTGATTCACGAATTAAGTGAAGATGATCCAGACTACCGCTTAGAGTTCTGCAAAACTGTGATAAATCCAAATCACTGCTTAGTGGCCAGAAATTTTTTTTTCAAATGAAGCAACATCTACCCTTACTGGTGAAGTTAATCGTCAAAATTTACGATACTGGGCCTCTAAAAATCTCCAATGAATGCGACAACATGATCCGTAAAATCCACAAAAAGGCAACGTTTGGTCAGGAATAGTGATTGAACCAAAAACCATATTTTCTGGAGAAACTAACAGAAGAAGTGTATTTAATTCGGCAATGTGCATTCGTACTGAGTAGACGTGTCTGACTGTACAGCGAGCGCAAAGTTATTTATTGTATCTGTAAGTCGGCGTTTATTGTAAATACCTCTATACATTTTAGTTATATTATTATAAATTAAACTAACATGTCTGTGGATCGTGTGACACGTAGTGATGAAACGATGATACAAAAAGTCGTCGAAAAAGTGTTAACATCCAAGACATTTATGGATTCCTTGAGCTCTCTAATAAAAACTCATCTAGACGACACTTTCAAGAGCCTCACTGCGAAGGTAACTGATCTTGAGACAAAACTCTCCGTTGCCCATGGTGCCGTTGATGAGCTGGAGCAATATTCCCGAAGAAATAGCATTAGAGTGTACGGTTTACGTGAATCACCGAATGAAAATGTAACTGAAAAAATTCTCTCCATGTGCCGAGAAAAACTGGTGATCGACGTTCAAGAGAACACGGTCGATATCTGCCATCGACTCGGCAGAACCGTAAACACATGCAGGCCTATTATTGTTAAATTTACGGATAGGCATGTTAAAGGTATGGTATATAACAATAAAAAGAAACTTAAGAACACTGGCATATCCATAAGGGAGGACCTGACCACGAGGCGTTTTCAACTACTCAAGGAAGTACAAAAGAAATATAATATCAAAAATGTTTGGACTCAGGACGGTAAAATTATGTTTAAATTAAATGATAAACTAATTAGATTAAAAAAGACCTCCGACTTGCTTTCTTTCAATATCTAATGTTCTGTTTGTGTTAGCTGTCAGTTTTTGCTATTTACAGTTCTTGCTATTTAAAGAAACAGGAACAAATAGATTATAGAATTTTGGTGTTTGTTTTACTTTCTTATACGTAGTATAAGGAAGTATTGTGATGATGAAAATTTTCGACCTCGAGATTTTTGCAGATGTCCACGTTTTGAGGTCCCCTGATACCAAAAAAGTGGTTTTTAAAAAATGTCTGTGTGTCTGTGTGTCTGTGTGTGTGTGTGTGTGTGTGTGTGTGTCTGTGTGTGACCACGATAGCGGTCAAACCGCTGTAGATATCAATTCCAAATTTTGTATTTACGAATATAATCTCCCTCTTGAGAACTGATTAGATTTTGAGCAAAATCGGCAGACCGGAAGTAGTAGTTTACTTCAGTGAAAAAATCGAATTTTGCAAATATTTCGTCAATTACTAAGTTTAAACAAATTTATAAAGAATTCAAATGTACTCAAAATTAAATTTGAGAAAAATTCTTTTAATAAAGTTTTTCGAAATTCCTACCGGAAGTAGGTCTTTTACTCTTATCGGAAATCAGTTTTTTGCGAATATCTCGCAAGTCATGCTTTCTAGGCAAGTACATTAAGAGTATAAAAGTATTTAGAACACACTTTTAAATATCTTTTGTATAAAAAAAATTTCAAAATTCAGACCGGAAGTACCACTTTTACTCTTACCGAATAGCGATTTTTTGCAAATATGTCGTAAATTATGCATTCTATATATATTTATGAAGAGTACAAAAGTATTTAGAGTTGGATTTGGAATATTTTTTGTATAAATGAAATTTCAAAATTCGGACCGGAAGTAACACTTTCATACGTATAAGAAAGTCGTGTGGTGGCCACACCTCATTTTTTTTTCTTGCAGTCACGAAAGCAGGTGTGCTGGAAAATATGTATATATAGTTTCTGTGATGTATATTTATTTTTACGTAGGTATGTTTTTACATTTGAATTTACTTATACAATATTAATTGCAATTTAATTCATTGTTAAATATAACTAATATCATTTGATTTTTATTTTCATTTTCATTTATATTTAATTATGTATATTTTACTGAATATTTGCTGATTTGGTTGATATGACTGGCAATTGTATAAAGGTAGCACGCTCTTTACTTCCTAAAATTAATCATATAATTGGTCTCATTCGCGGTAATGGCATTGATGTTCTGGTGGTGGTTGAGACATGGCTGGGTGATTCTGTTGCTGATGCTGATTTATATATTCGTGGCTACACATTAGTCAGGGCTGATCGTTCTGGACGTGGGGGTGGGGTTTGTATGTATTTCCATGAAAAATTTAATTACTCAGTAATCAATACAGACGGTGACACTGAACAATTATGGGTCAGTTTAATGTTTCACAATTTTAAGTTCGCTGTGGGCGGGGCATATAAACCTCCAAAATTAAATTATAAACTTTTCATTGACGGCATAGAAAACGCAATAATTTCGATTCTTCCATCTACGAATAACATATTCCTGTGTGGCGCCTTTAATATGGATTGTCTTAAGGTTGATACTGCTTCTACCGCTTATCTAATGAATTTTCTGGACACCATCGGTTTTAAACAGATTATCAATGAACCAACAAGGCTCACTGCGACTACTGCCACTCTACTAGATTTGGTCGTAGTAAGTGATGAAACTCTCATTGCGCGCAGTGGTGTCCTGAATTGTAATTTTACTGATCATGATGCTGTATATTTCACACTTAAGCGCTATGGGCCTGCACCTGAGTCTGTAAGAAAAACGTACCGGAACTTACGCAGGATTGATTGGTGTCTGTTTGAGAATGACTTGTTAACTATTCCATTTCACCATATCTTTCATATTCCCAATATTAATGATAAAATTGACTTCTTCAATTATCACTTTTTAAATCTATTCGATAAACATGCTCCACTTGTCACACGGTGTTTTACCAGACCATATACTCCTTGGATGACTGACAATATGAGGTTATTGATGTCTTTGAGGGATAGGGCTAAGTCAAGATATCGCAAGTCTGGTGCGCTGCAGGATTGGGAGTACTATAAATCATTACGTAATCTCTGCACTAGTACACTTAGGCAAGAGAAAAAGGCCTTCTACGAATATTTATCACGTTCTAAAGACAGTCGTGCTCTTTGGAATAATTTGAGCGAAATTGGTTTGGGTAGAAGGCGCAAGGTTGTATTACCTAATCACTTGGCAAAGGCTGGTGAGATCAATGACTATTTTATCAATAGCATCCCTGTTTCTGGCAGTAATGCTTTCTCTACTAAATCACTGTACGATAATGGTTCCAGTACACTGGATTTCCGTTTCCAATTGGTAGATACTACGGCGGTTCATAAAGTCATCAGGAGTATTACGTCAACTTCTTTTGGATGTGACAATATTAACATAGACATGCTTAGAGTGTGTTGTCCTTATATACTTCCTTATATAACGCACATAATTAATACCTGCTTACTAGATTCTGTGTTCCCGGATTGCTGGAAGTAAGCCCTGGTCTGTCCCCTTCCTAAAATAAGTGAACCAACCCAATTTAAAGATCTCAGGCCTATAAGTCTGTTACCCACCATGTCAAAAGTTTTCGAGCGAATTATTGACGCAAAACTAACGGATTTTATATCAAGAAATAACGTCCTACCATCGACACAGTCAGGCTTTAGGCCTGGGTATACTTGCGAGACAGCTCTGCTGTCTGTTACTGATGACTTGATTGCATCTGCAGATAGGGTATACCTTTCGTGCCTTGTATTACTGGACTATACTAAGGCGTTCGATACGATTGACCATGGTATTCTTGGATCTATTTTACAATAAATAGGCCTGGGCGATGCAGCAGTCACTCTATTACAAAACTATCTGTCTAATCGCAGACAAGCTGTCAAATTGGATGGCGGTGTATCGGAATACCTTGCTGTGTCGCGGGGAGTTCCCCAGGGGTCAGTTCTTGGGCCTATTTTATTTACCATTTACACCTCAAAACTATTGTCTTGCATTAAACATTGCAACACACACACGTATGCCGATGATACGCAACTGTACTGTTCTTTCATCCTATCTGATTGGCGTACAGCTGCTACTAACATCACTTCATATCTGGATTCTTTATATAAATCTTCAATTAACCATTGTCTTTATTTAAATCCCTCAAAGTCTCAAGTTATTTTGTTTGGACCTGCAAAAGCCTGCAGAAATATTAGCAGAATCATTAATATTTCAATAAATGACGTTCAATTGCCTGTTGTGAATGAGGTTAAGAGTCTTGGGCTCCATTTGGATAATACGTTCAGATTTCGAGCTCAAATTTCCAAATATATAAAAATAGCTTATATCAACTTGAAAAAACTCTTTCCTTACAGGGATATTTTAAATAAGTCAATAAAAAAATGTCTTTGCGACACTTTCGTTTTGTCACGGTTTACATATTGCTCCGCAATTTATCATGGGTCCCTGGATCAGCTAACACAGGGTCGTATCCAGAAAATACAGAATGCGTGTCTTCGGTATATACATGGCCTCAGGAAGTATGATCGCGTTAGCCATAAGCTTCGCGAGACGGGGTGGCTTAACATGCATGACCGCGGGGAGTGCTTGGTTGGCTCTGTCTCTCTTCCATGGGATAATGCTGTACAGGTCTCCTCCATACTTATATTATAAAATCAGATATCGGTCTGACGTGCACAGCATTAACACAAGATTTCGTGGATTAATTTCTCCACCCTTGCACAGATCATCCCTGTTTCAGAGATCATTCTCGTTTCAGGTTTACACTAAGTACAATGCCTTGCCTTTACATCTCAAGTTGTTGCCGCTGGAGAGATTTAAACGCGAGCTTAAGTATATGTTGATGTCGCAATAGCTTCAATTGACACTTGCTCCTTTCGTTTTCTAATTTTGATCATGTACACATAATCATTCGTAACTTTCAGTTGTATATTGCATTTTATCCCCTGTTTTTCGTCTGCACGGTGCTGAATTTCTGTCTTGATTTAGTTACATGTTTAGTTAAATTTTTAGTTAAGTTTAGGTTAGGACTAGTTTTTTTTTTGTTGAGTTTACCATGATCGAGACTCAAGGAAAATAGAACAGCTATTGCTGGATTTTCCTTGTGATTGTACATTAAAGAAAATTAAAGAAAAAATTATTAGGCATTACCATATATATATGTCTTTTCTTTCTCAAAATCATTTGTTTTTTTTTTTTTTTAATAAATATATGTTATATTTCAAGCTTAAGATGAAAAGCAGCTCTGGTTGAACCTGAGTAAATTAAATGTAATTTTTGTGTTTTGTATTTTTCATTGCCTTTTGTATTTTTAGTTACAATAAAGACATTATTATTATTATTATTATTATTTATTTTTTTTGGGGCGCGAATTAGTTAATTGTGGTACCAGCAGGATGGAGCTACCCCACACTATGCTAGCACGCAATCTTTTGGACTAAACCTTTGACTACTAGAATGGCCTGCACGTTCGCCGGATATATTTTAGGGGATATGTAAAAAGTACAGTATACAGAAAAAACCCCATAACATCGACGACTTAAAGGCAGGGATTGGAAGCCAAGTTTGGCAAATTACATCTCAGATAATTCGCAATGTTCAATATGAATTTCAAAAACCGGGTGGCTATCTATCAGAATGTTGGTGGAGCTCAATTAGAGCATCTTATCCGATAAGGATATTTATTTGGATTGTTTGTGTATGTTTTCACGGAGCTATTGTTTGTGTTGATAAATAAGTACAAAACTCAAAGGAATCATAACGTTGTATTATTAAAAGCCATTTAATTCTTGTTTTAATCGACCGATTAAAAAGTATTTCATTACTAGATAGAGAATAAAGCGATCTTTCGGAAAATGTAACTTTTGACCCCCATTGCAATTTAGATTTTTAGAGTTGCCCCTCTTTGCGCCGCCACTGGTTCGGATAGAAAAGTATAATTTTAGCCAACAGGTGGAGATTTAAAAATAAAAAAAAAGTAGCGATAAAAATTTAAAGAATTTTTTTCTCTTTTTCCTTACTTTACATTCGCTCTGTATGTATCGAATAGACAACAAATTAAGTTAGGGTTGTATATTTATATGTATATATACCTGCCGTTATATATTTAACTAATTAGTTTAACTCATAAATATTATTGGAAGAGTAGCAGTCCTGAATGGTTCGAACATACAAAGAAAGTTAATCCCCCTATACGAGATTCTAATATACATTTACAATTCCATTTTCACGAATATTTTCTCTACATCGGAAACGGAATAAGTTCCATTGTTAAGTCCTCGCCGTTGAATTTGTTATGGATAGTCGGCTTTCGAATATTTTCCGTGTATAATGAGTGAAACCCTATACAGCGTTCATAAAATCAATAGCGTTACGTTTCCAACTATAATAAAGTGTGTGCCAGGTGATTTCGAACAAACATATAACGAATATGTGTAAAGGTGCAGGTAACGCGGTGTTTGTTGATTAAGAAATGTTAGGCTGTAAAGGAAAGACGAAAATTCTAAAAAATCGATATAGATAATCTTGTAAATATTTACATTTCGAATATGTCTAGCTGGGGGAGAAATTTTATGTGGAAATACTACTGCAATGAAGCATATTGCAAGTTGTGCAATAATTATGGTTTTAATTAGAAGCTCTGGGCATTCCGTGCACAAAATTGTTGTCAGATTAACAGTTAATAACTTTTTTAATATTGATACTATTGCAAACAATATCTAGGCCCCTTAAGCCCCATGAGATGTATTTTAGCTAATAAATAACAATAAAATAATTTGGAAAATTAATTTATAAAGACTACATGCAAGTTAAATGTTTAGGTTTTATTATAACATTTACTAGATCTTGTTTAGTTGACTGTTAAGTCAACTAGTTATTGTTATTGATAAGTAAAATGAAAACTTCTAAAAAGTACAGTTATTGGCTTTTATGGTATAGTTATTGACATGACTTGGTACAGTTATTGGGCGTAAATATAAATTAGTTTATAACTGTAAAAAAATAATAATCGTTCAATTAATCTGAAGGTAAAAATAATAAACAGTCATAAGAAAATTTACTGTTTATTTTTGCAGGTTTTGCAGAAAAATTGTTTTAAATCTAGATCTAAGTACCGTTTTTTTAAACAAATTACAAAATTTTTAAAGTAGTATGTGACTTAAAATGCTCTTCTACCGAGATGTAACGTCTTACTTTTTTTTATAATAGATTATTTTGTGTAATTTCCGTATTTAATTTTTTATTTTAAAATTCTGAGAGAGGGCGCATTTGAAGAAAATATTTTTAAATATAATCAAAAAATGAAGGAAAAAACTGATGAAACGCAAATAGTAATTTTCTCTCATGCTTTTTTTCATGTAGTTTTTTTATAGCAAACCGTCGGCTGTGGTTCTGTTCCATTATGCGTGATTATGAGACAGAGAGGTGTGGAAATGTCTACGTAAATGCTTGTGGATAGATAGTTTCGTAATTTTTAAAATATACAATAGTAAAAGAAGTAAATATGAGACAACTGTCTTGAGTTACTAAAATAGAACAGTATGACTAATGGAATTAATTTAAATGAATTAATTAAATAAATAATGAAGGAAAATAGGTTATATGATAGAACAAGTCCAATAAAGGCTGTCAGAGCAATTACCGGCTTTGAAAATCCATGCTTCGTTTCGCACTCGGGTTTTCAAAACTAGTAACTAGTCATGGTATGTTTTATAAGAGTTTATTTTCAAAGCTTGTTGTATACTACATTTTTTTAGATAGATGGGTGATTTTTAAAATACGACTATATTGAATGACGAAAACACCCTGATATAAGTCAGAAATCTGACTCATTGTCATGACGTCATCTTCGAAGCAGCAAGTGCGGTTTGTTTTCATGTTTGGGTATTTATTACTTGTGCTACTTGTAGGTGTGTTTGTAGTGGTAATTTATCAGTTGTGCAATCGACTCTTATTAGTTATAATCTAAAAATACGATGTTGTGCAGTTTTTGCGTGCTCAAATTACAACCGGAAAATTAAGGGAACTGGTATAAAGTATTTTAGTTTCTTGAAAGATGTGGAATTAGCAAATAAATGAATAAGAGCCTGTCAGTCAAACCATAAGTTCAGTTTAAAATATAGCTAAGTACTCTCAAATAATTTTAATTCAAATTTGATATACTACAATTCCTTTCACATCCTTACAGTGCCAGTAATTTTAATTCTTTTTTTACTTTCTTATACGTGGTATAAGGAAGTATTGTGATGACGAAAATTTTCGGCCTCGAGATTTTTGCAGTTATCAACGTTTTGAAGGCCCCTGATACCAAAAAAGTGGTGTTTAAAATATGTCTCCGTGTCTCTGTGTGTGGTCACGATTACGATCAAACGGCTATAACTATCAATTACAAAATTTGTATTTACGAGTATAATCTCCCTCTTGATACCTGGTTAGATTTTTAGTAAAATCGGTAGACCCGAAGTAGTTTTTGTCAATATTCGTCTATTACTAAGTTTTAACAAATTTATGAAGATTTCATAAGTACCGAAAATTAAATTTGAGAAGTGTTACCTTTCAGCTTATAGGAATTACTCAAGATAAGGTTATTCGAATTACCTGAGCTCTTATAGCTGTAGTACTCTAATACGGGGAGACGTGGCGTCCTTCCTTCAGGATGGCACTACACTTATTCACTGGGTGTTCCAGGATAGGGCTTATATTAGTGTCGGGGGTTAATGAAAGAGTTGTTTCAAATCACATGAATTTATTACCACAACTCGGTCACTAAACAATAGCCACGCAGGACTATAAAGAAATGGCTTAAGGCAACACTAAATATTAAGAGATATATACATAGATTGAAATTATATACACTGTCTACTGAGACACCTTGACCAAAGGGCTAATGATCCCACACACAGGGGGATAAGAAAAAGGGGGTGGTCGCTAGATACTGGCAGTTTAATAATAGAGAGAGATATTTGAGACACTCAGTTGGGGTTCTAGGGGATAAGGCTCCCTTCGGGGTACCTAGTCAATTAACGCCTAGAATGGGTAAGGCTGCCTTCGGGTACCAAACCAACTAACTACTTCTGAGTGACGTGACGGGGCTATCTTGAGATTGCCAACCGTGCAAGCTTAGGAATCAGTTCAGTACTTACGGTTGTAACAATGGGTACGACGTGAGGTCACTTTAGCCACACGTCACAAGTCACTGGGATGGTGTATCGGCACAGGTCTGACACTTGAATAACGATCCGTGGTCTGGATCTTTGTTGAAGCACTAAGTGGCACTCACAACTTCAACAACCTCTCGTATTTGGTTGGGTCACTTTGTTCAACAACCTCTCTTTTGGTTGGGTCACTTTGTTCAACAACCTCTCTTTGGTTGGGTCACTTTGTTCACAGCCTCACTAACAGGTCACGAATGCTCCTTGGATGTTGGTGGAAGCACGCAACTGCTGTTGATTCGGACTCTCAGTCCTCCTCGTAAGTGTTCGGCTTATCCTTTTTAGGTCCTTCCTCGTCTTCGGGTATCTTCGGGTCACCTCGGAAACGTTCGGGTTTGCTTCGTCTCGTTCGTGGAAGCCTTCCTACGCCTTCGGGTATCTTCGGGTCACCTCGGAAACGTTCGGGTTTGCTTCGTCTCGTTCGTGGAAGCCTTCCTACGCCTTCGGGTATCTTCGGGTCACCTCGGAAACGTTCGGGTTTGCTTCGTCTCGTTCGTGGAAGCCTTCCTACGCCTTCGGGTATCTTCGGGTCACCTCGGAAACGTTCGGGTTTGCTTCGGCTGCGTTCGGCTTGCTCGTAGAAGTCGTCCTACGTCTTTAGTTCTCCTCGGGTATGTTCGGCTTTGCCTCGGAAACGCTCGGGATTGCTTCGAGTCGCTTCGGCTTGCTCGTAGAAGTCGTCCTACGTCTTTAGTTCTCCTCGGGTATGTTCGGCTTTGCCTCGGAAACGCTCGGGATTGCTTCGAGTCGCTTCGGCTTGCTCGTAGAAGTCGTCCTACGTCTTTAGTTCTCCTCGGGTATGTTCGGCTTTGCCTCGGAAACGCTCGGGATTGCTTCGAGTCGCTTCGGCTTGCTCGTAGAAGTCGTCCTACGTCTTTAGTTCTCCTCGGGTATGTTCGGCTTTGCCTCGGAAACGCTCGGGATTGCTTCGAGTCGCTTCGGCTTGCTCGTAGAAGTCGTCCTACGTCTTTAGTTCTCCTCGGGTATGTTCGGCTTTGCCTCGGAAACGCTCGGGATTGCTTCGAGTCGCTTCGGCTTGCTCGTAGAAATCGTCCTACGTCTTTAGTTCTCCTCGGGTATGTTCGGCTTTGCCTCGGAAACGCTCGGGATTGCTTCGAGTCGCTTCGGCTTGCTCGTGGGAGTCGTCCTACGTCTTTAGTTCTCCTCGGGTATGTTCGGCTTTGCCTCGGAAACGCTCGGGATTGCTTCGAGTCGCTTCGGCTTGCTCGTAGAAGTCGTCCTACGTCGTCCGTTATCCTCGGGTAGGTTCGGCTTTGCCTCGGAAACGCTCGGGTTTGCTTCGAGTCGCTCGTGGAAGCCTTTCTGCGCCTTCGGGTATCTTCTGAAACGATTGAGCACGTTTCAGAGATCTTCGGGAAAACTTTTTCCCGGCTTCGGCTTTTCGTCGGATGCGTTCGAGCTCGCTCGTAATGTTCGGCTCGCTCGTAGAAACTTCCTGTGCCTTCGGGTATCTTCTGAAACGACTGAGTACGTTTCAGAGATCTTCGGGAGACTTTTCCCGGCTTCGGCTTTCGTCGGATGCGTTGCTGTTGTCGCTCTAAGTCTTTAGAGTCGACTCGATTCAGCAGCTAGAGCTGACTGACTGACTTGATATAAAATTTCTTAGCTTTTATAACATTTTTAACGACGTAAACAAATGACGCGCTTGCAGGTGGCCTTTCGAAAGACGTATTCTATTCGTTAGAATAACGACTCTTTTGATTGGTAGGAGCCCTTGTTTCTTGTGTAAAATATTTTTCACTTGATAAATTTTCGAAGAAATATATGGGAATTTATGGGAAATGTGCATCGTTTGTTATGTTTGTTTATAACAATTTCATCCACGGATCGAAATGATTTTTAAGTCCGCACAATCCTAGTAAATATTAATAACGACAATATGCAATGTTTATTAGCTCATTTTTCAGTATTATTATATTTATTAATACTGTTAGAAATATATGGGAATTTTATGGGAAATGTGCATCGTTTGTTGAAATTGTTTATAACAATTTCATCCACGGATCGAAATGATTTTTAAGTCCGCACAATCTTAGTCAATATTAATAACAACAATATGTAATGTTTATTAGCTCAAATTGATCGCAAGCACGTCGTTTAATTCGTCTCCAGGAGACGGCAAAGGTAACAATTCGACCGCTCCCGGGGAAGACGTTGCTTGAGGTTTGTTTGAGCACATTAAATTAACCTAAGTAAAGTCTCTATGGTCGCTTATATCTACACACGCGAAGGAGGGTTGTTTCGCGATGTGTTCTAAAAGGGAGGGGGAGGTATACGATACACAATGGTTTTGGGTTTTAACTCAGCCTTGAACACGTCACTAGTTCACACCCAGGTAACGGCGTATTAACAGTTTGGCCGCTCCCGGGGAAGACGCTGTTCGAAACCTGTTTAAGCACACACTAAATTACCTAAGTAAAGTCTCTACGGTCGCTTATAACTACACACGCGAAGGAGGGTGTTCGCGATTTGTTCTGGGGGAGGGGCGTACGGATGATTCACTGGGCGCTTCCAGTTGCTCCGGGTGGGCGGCCTGGGCCCTGTGTAGGAACCTTTTCGGGGGGCTCATTAGTTGGGGCTATGTCTCGTGGCCCGTGTGTTGGGGGAGCTATGTCTGGTGGCTCCTGGGGTGGGGCTATGTCTTGTGGCCCGTGTGTTGGGGCCACGTTGGGTCGTCGCATGGGCCGTACCAGGTCTAAGTGAGCTTCACTCGGCGTACGCCTGAACACGCGACCCAAATAGCTATAGGGTCGGCGTTTTTGACCACTGGGTACGGTCCCAACCAACGTGGTCCGATATGTTGGCCAGGGGGTAAGTGGGCTTGCACCGTTACACTCGCCTGGCCGCAGTTCAAGTGGCATTGGGGCGTTGGCATTGACATACCTTCGCTCCCGATGCCTCAGTGCATTAACCGGAATATATCGGGTCCGGTTGGCGGCTGGTTCTGGTGGATTCACCTGCGGGTCTCGCCATTCTCCGGGCCGATGCATCTCGAAGCGTTTGGGTGTCTTCGGAAGTGATCGGTTCGCCCGTGGAAGTTTTAGTTCGGCTTCGGGGAACTTCGGAAGTGTTCGGTATGCTTCGGAAATGTTCGGTTCGGCATTATGTCGGCGGATTGCATGCTTCGTGGTAGCAGTAGCCGTGACAGCCTCTCCTTCCTCGAAGAGTTCCCCGAAGTCATTCGGGGTTCTTTGGAAGGTCTGCTTGTCTACTGCCGCCCAAGTGGTTGCTACCATGTGTGTCTGCATGGTTCGTGTGGGGCGTTTTCGAGGTCCCCTTGTAATGAAGGGTAGTGCTTGGCTTATCTCTGTGCCCACATGTATGCACCTCTGCGTAATATCCATTACTGCCTGGCGTTCCTTGAGCCAGGGCTCTCCAGGATGAGGGCGGCTCGCATGTTTGGCACTAACGTCGCATTATATGCGAACGTATGTTACGAGAGGAAGCCTTTAGGTGCTCTTGTGATGAGTCTAGAAGGTGGATTCCTCGTGAATTTCGGGTTTTTTCGAAGCCATTGTCTCCCCCCTGAGTTCGTCGATGCTTTCTGCACCGAAAGTTTCCGTGTCTAAGGTACGTGAAACTTTGCCACACTCACGTTGGCGCGCCAAAATGTTACCTTTCAGCTTATAGGAATTACTCAAGATAAGGTTATTCGAATTACCTGAGCTCTTATAGCTGTAGTACTCTAATACGGGGAGACGTGGCGTCCTTCCTTCAGGATGGCACTACACTTATTCACTGGGTGTTCCAGGATAGGGCTTATATTAGTGTCGGGGGTTAATGAAAGAGTTGTTTCAAATCACATGAATTTATTACCACAACTCGGTCACTAAACAATAGCCACGCAGGACTATAAAGAAATGGCTTAAGGCAACACTAAATATTAAGAGATATATACATAGATTGAAATTATATACACTGTCTACTGAGACACCTTGACCAAAGGGCTAATGATCCCACACACAGGGGGATAAGAAAAAGGGGGTGGTCGCTAGATACTGGCAGTTTAATAATAGAGAGAGATATTTGAGACACTCAGTTGGGGTTCTAGGGGATAAGGCTCCCTTCGGGGTACCTAGTCAATTAACGCCTAGAATGGGTAAGGCTGCCTTCGGGTACCAAACCAACTAACTACTTCTGAGTGACGTGACGGGGCTATCTTGAGATTGCCAACCGTGCAAGCTTAGGAATCAGTTCAGTACTTACGGTTGTAACAATGGGTACGACGTGAGGTCACTTTAGCCACACGTCACAAGTCACTGGGATGGTGTATCGGCACAGGTCTGACACTTGAATAACGATCCGTGGTCTGGATCTTTGTTGAAGCACTAAGTGGCACTCACAACTTCAACAACCTCTCGTATTTGGTTGGGTCACTTTGTTCAACAACCTCTCTTTTGGTTGGGTCACTTTGTTCAACAACCTCTCTTTGGTTGGGTCACTTTGTTCACAGCCTCACTAACAGGTCACGAATGCTCCTTGGATGTTGGTGGAAGCACGCAACTGCTGTTGATTCGGACTCTCAGTCCTCCTCGTAAGTGTTCGGCTTATCCTTTTTAGGTCCTTCCTCGTCTTCGGGTATCTTCGGGTCACCTCGGAAACGTTCGGGTTTGCTTCGTCTCGTTCGTGGAAGCCTTCCTACGCCTTCGGGTATCTTCGGGTCACCTCGGAAACGTTCGGGTTTGCTTCGTCTCGTTCGTGGAAGCCTTCCTACGCCTTCGGGTATCTTCGGGTCACCTCGGAAACGTTCGGGTTTGCTTCGTCTCGTTCGTGGAAGCCTTCCTACGCCTTCGGGTATCTTCGGGTCACCTCGGAAACGTTCGGGTTTGCTTCGGCTGCGTTCGGCTTGCTCGTAGAAGTCGTCCTACGTCTTTAGTTCTCCTCGGGTATGTTCGGCTTTGCCTCGGAAACGCTCGGGATTGCTTCGAGTCGCTTCGGCTTGCTCGTAGAAGTCGTCCTACGTCTTTAGTTCTCCTCGGGTATGTTCGGCTTTGCCTCGGAAACGCTCGGGATTGCTTCGAGTCGCTTCGGCTTGCTCGTAGAAGTCGTCCTACGTCTTTAGTTCTCCTCGGGTATGTTCGGCTTTGCCTCGGAAACGCTCGGGATTGCTTCGAGTCGCTTCGGCTTGCTCGTAGAAGTCGTCCTACGTCTTTAGTTCTCCTCGGGTATGTTCGGCTTTGCCTCGGAAACGCTCGGGATTGCTTCGAGTCGCTTCGGCTTGCTCGTAGAAGTCGTCCTACGTCTTTAGTTCTCCTCGGGTATGTTCGGCTTTGCCTCGGAAACGCTCGGGATTGCTTCGAGTCGCTTCGGCTTGCTCGTAGAAATCGTCCTACGTCTTTAGTTCTCCTCGGGTATGTTCGGCTTTGCCTCGGAAACGCTCGGGATTGCTTCGAGTCGCTTCGGCTTGCTCGTGGGAGTCGTCCTACGTCTTTAGTTCTCCTCGGGTATGTTCGGCTTTGCCTCGGAAACGCTCGGGATTGCTTCGAGTCGCTTCGGCTTGCTCGTAGAAGTCGTCCTACGTCGTCCGTTATCCTCGGGTAGGTTCGGCTTTGCCTCGGAAACGCTCGGGTTTGCTTCGAGTCGCTCGTGGAAGCCTTTCTGCGCCTTCGGGTATCTTCTGAAACGATTGAGCACGTTTCAGAGATCTTCGGGAAAACTTTTTCCCGGCTTCGGCTTTTCGTCGGATGCGTTCGAGCTCGCTCGTAATGTTCGGCTCGCTCGTAGAAACTTCCTGTGCCTTCGGGTATCTTCTGAAACGATTGAGTACGTTTCAGAGATCTTCGGGAGACTTTTCCCGGCTTCGGCTTTCGTCGGATGCGTTGCTGTTGTCGCTCTAAGTCTTTAGAGTCGACTCGATTCAGCAGCTAGAGCTGACTGACTGACTTGATATAAAATTTCTTAGCTTTTATAACATTTTTAACGACGTAAACAAATGACGCGCTTGCAGGTGGCCTTTCGAAAGACGTATTCTATTCGTTAGAATAACGACTCTTTTGATTGGTAGGAGCCCTTGTTTCTTGTGTAAAATATTTTTCACTTGATAAATTTTCGAAGAAATATATGGGAATTTATGGGAAATGTGCATCGTTTGTTATGTTTGTTTATAACAATTTCATCCACGGATCGAAATGATTTTTAAGTCCGCACAATCCTAGTAAATATTAATAACGACAATATGCAATGTTTATTAGCTCATTTTTCAGTATTATTATATTTATTAATACTGTTAGAAATATATGGGAATTTTATGGGAAATGTGCATCGTTTGTTGAAATTGTTTATAACAATTTCATCCACGGATCGAAATGATTTTTAAGTCCGCACAATCTTAGTCAATATTAATAACAACAATATGTAATGTTTATTAGCTCAAATTGATCGCAAGCACGTCGTTTAATTCGTCTCCAGGAGACGGCAAAGGTAACAGAAGAATTTTATTAAGAAAGTTTTTCGAAATTTCTACTGAAAGTAGTCTTATCGAAAATCAGTTTTTTGCGAATATTTCTCAAGTCATGCTTTTTAAACAGGTAGGTTACGAGTATAAAGGTATTTAGAACTTAATTGTAAATACCCTTTGTATAAAAAAAGAGTTTCAAGATTAGGACCGGAAGTAACACTTTTACTCGTATCGAATATCGATTTTTTGTAAATATGTCGTAAATTATGCATACTATATATATTTATCAAGAGTACAAAAGCATTTAGAGCTGACTTTGGAATATTTTTTGTATATGTGAATTTTCAAAATTCGGACCGGAAGTAACGCTTTTACTCCTAGCGAGTATCAATTTCTTTGGAATATCTCGCAGTGTGCATTCTACAAAGATTTGTTAAGAGAATAGAAATACTTATAATAGGATTTTGAATAATTTTTATATATTTGACTAATTTTTCTAAGAAGATGAAACTACTTAAAGCAATTTAGAACAATTTTGTATAATATGGAACGCTCATACGTATAAGAAGAAGGTGGCCGGCCACACCTCATTATTACCTTTGGCACTAAGTCGAAGATGGTTTCTTCCCTTAGTCGAGTATCTTTTATCCATGTTATTCCTGTCTGTTTTATCATAACAGAACTGAACTCACAAATGCGAAAACTTTAAATTGATAACTTGTACTGCATCAGATGTGTGACAGTTTTGAATCAAGACATATGATCACATCGTGATATCGCGGGTTCGGGATGGGTAGCGGTGAGGGGTGTAACGGGACGGAAAATTATGAAAATATGCGTTTCGGACGTTAATATTCACTGTAAAAAAAACAATAAAAACACTAAAGTACATGAAAATTAACTCTACAACGTCGCCCTTTCTCGAATTTTCATTTTATCTGTTTTTTTTTGCAATTGCCGTAATTCAATCGCTTTATGCTTTCTTCTCTTTCTCTTCAAATAATTTTCTTGTGGCAAGGTCAATTTTTATTTAAACTTCAATGCTGACTCGCCTCTTTCCAACAATAAATCGTGTTCTGGAGTAAGGTACTGCATTCAGGCGAAATGTCACATTTAGGTATATCGGCTTGACTTTCGTCTGCGTGACTTAAGATATGATGTCAATCTTTTTGGGAACAACGGTTGACTCATTATCAACAATCTTGGATAACGGGTTTTTTGTTGCATTTCCTATGTATTCGTAAAAGATCTCAATTATTGGTAAGCGGGTTTTTACGGGGAACTTCTTCTAAGAATTGCTTCACCAAATAGATAATGTCTTCTTTGCGGCGAGAAAAACCTTTCCGATGAGATTCATTTATACTTTGGACTATTTTCCTCGTCTAAGGACAAAACTGAAGGAGGACTATGTCCAGACTTTACAAATTCGTCAGATAATCTAAATTGCAACGTTGAACGGGGAATACCAAAGTGTTTTGCCGCTACTCTTTCAGACATTCGAGGAGATGAAATAGAGCTTGATGCATCACTCAGGGCTGTTTCGAAATATTTTTTCTTGTATTCCTCGCCTTCTATTGCTTTTAGCATTTTCCTAGACAAAAACATTCTTAGATTAAGAATAATCCTGGGTTCAGACTTACATAAATTTTCACCAAGATGAGTGATTGGCATACGAAATTATACAATAATTGGCTGGGGGCCAGTAATTATACAGAACCGTTAAACTGAAGTTCGTTTAGAAGGAGAAATTGTAAAATCGATTTAAAAAACATTTTAAATACGAAATTAACCAAAAACATTTTTTCCCTTAAATACAGTAATTGGCAGAGGCCAATAATTTAGGCTTCAGGGTGATTTTAGATATAATTATTGGCCCCCATAAAAAAACAAAGTTTCAACAGTATTTTTTAAGTTATGAAAGCATTAATGTTAAATTAAAGCATCTAGGAAGCAGTTTCAATAATAGTATAACTTACAAACACTCGCATTTTTAATTAACAATATTAATAAATTGAGCTGCACTTATCAGACCGAGAAGAAAACCGCTGCAACAAACCTAGGGAAAAAATGTTTTAGGCGGTAATTTTCCGTGCAGCCAACAATCACAAATAAAAATACACCAAAAGAACAAGAAAAGCTCCCAGATATCAAATATATATGAAACAATAGTAAAATTGGTTGCATATCGTTATTTTATACAATTATACCGAAAAAGGCCAATAACTGTGTGGGGGCCAACGACTGTATGGCTTACTCTAGGGTCGATTCACACTGTGATGCCGTTCACGGTTCAATCTCGCTCCGGTTTCGGGCCGATCAAATCTCGCTGTGTCCACACTACTAGTCTCATACATTCTCGCTCCGGTCTCGGTCCGATCAAATCTTGCCGTGTCCACACTACTAGTCTCATATCAGTCTGGCTCGATCCTTGGTCGACATAGGATGTTTTTTGAAATAATCAGATCAAGTTGACTCGCCAAAAAATGGCATTTAATTTTTCAGTTGAAGAATTAGCAATAATAGCTCCAGCAAACAGTGGATCTTTATATTTCAATTATAAGAAGACGTTTTCAATAGTTTTTTTGGCGTTGGTAGACGCCAATTACAAATTCGTTGCTGTGGATATTGGGTCATATGGAAAAAACAGTGATGGTGGAATTTTTGCAAATTCTGCATTCGGAAAAAGACTGGAAAATGCGACGCTGGATGTTCCAATAGACTCACCTCTACCAGGGACAAACATAATAGCACCGTACGTCATATTGGGAGATGAAGCGTTTCCGCTAAAAAAATATTTAATGCGGCCTTACCCACGATCGAAAAATGTTGAAGATAATGCGAAATTAAATTACCGAGAGCTAAAATCTAATTTTTTTCCCGTGTATAATACACTATTTTTTTCTGTGATGGGAAAAACGACGATTTAATATTGAAAAAAACACGTAAATACTATATATTAAAGTCAGAAAATCAATCGATGTGACATTTCAAGTGACATTACACCTGCGTTGCTAATGGAAACCTGTAAAATAATCAAATATCTGTCAAAAAAGTACTTACTTTTTGCCCGGGTTGAAAAAGTGGCATTTTATTACCTGTCAAGAAGGATAAAAATGTCAACTTTCTTTCCCGTCACAGAAAAAAGAATATTTAATTATCGTTAGTGTAGAGTGTAGAGGAAGAAGATTAGTTGAATGTGCATTCGGTATTTTATCACAATTATCACAAACTTTTCGCGTGTACAATAGAAGACTCAGAGCTCATCCTCAAAATGCATCCACAATAATTTTAACAACATGCATTCTGCATAATATTATTAGAAATACTCGAATCATCAATTTCGAGAATAACTTGGAATGCATTAATACTAACCACGTGCAGAATCTAAGAAGACATGGAGGAAATTCACAAGCAGAAGCATTTCAGACGAGGGATATTTTTAAAAATTTCTTCAACTCTTCTGAAGGTTCAGTACCAGGGCAAGAAAATCTTACGATGTAATTAGATAAAGCAATTAAGCAATTAATTAAATATCAAATTTTGTATAACTTTTGTGTTTTAGTTACCAGATAATCCAATTGCTTCTTCAACCTCGTTCCACATTTTTCTATTATAATTATTGTCACTATAATACTGTGACTGCAAATCATATAAGCCGCGTTTACCATTTACTAATTCAATAAGTATTTCATCTGGAAATAATAAATACAAATTTATATTCAATTTATTTCTTTTTACTTTATATAGAAAATATTTTTTAAAAGTGCAAAACAGTCAACTATTCTTTTAAAATGTACGCCAATTTTACCATACACACATTTTTCTCGAAAAAAACGCTTATAGAAAAGTTGGCAAAAATAATTATAGTGTAATTATTTATAATCAAATGTTATAAATTACACGCATAAATACTTACCTTTTTCAGAATTCCACATTTTATTACTAGTCATAATAATAAAAAATAATGTAACGTCTCGTTGCATGACCGATGAAAGACTGGAGTTGAAGCAAAAGCGTATTCACACTGTCGGTACAAGCCATGACAGGTCCGATCTCGCTCCAGTCAAATATTCTTTTCGACGAACCGGCACCGGAGCGATATCGGATCGGACGTAGAGCGAGACGATAGTGTGAATACTCTGATTCTTTCTTGTTTAAGAATATTTGACCGGACCGGGAACGGAGCGAGATTGAACCGTGAACGGCATCATAGTGTGAATCGAGCCTGACGTACAATATGCATATCGCTACCTAGAGTTACTTTACATCAAACATATTATTAATAGCTGCATACTAGAAAATATATTTCCCAGTTTCTTAAAACAAGTGATTGGATTTCCATCGTATAAAAAAGAATATTCTCTTAATGAATCTATATATTTGCAAAAAAACTCTTTTCGATAAGAGTGAAATAGTTACTTTTGGTTTGAAGTTTGAAATATTTCTTATACGAAAATTTTTCCGAACTAAGGTATTCATACGTATTCATTTGAAGTTTGTCGTGGTTGACGAGATATTAATAAAATTTAATTTATTCGATAAAGCGAACTATTGCTTCAAGTCTACCGATTTGACTGAAAATCTCACACAAATAATATAATCATTAGGATGTACAAACCCATAGTAATGGGCCACTTTAACATAAGCACAGTCAAACAGATAACATAACTTCAGAATACAATAACATATCTAAAGCAAACACTTAAAAATTGTATACAGAAGAACAAAAAATATACCGTACCAGAAGAACTAAATATAAAATCACAAATGGTGCCGAATAATATATCAAGCTAATCACTGCATTAAACTGCGCTACAGAAAACCACAAGAACAATAGAATACAAATATTAATATTATTAATAATAATCATTAGTTGCCTTTATTCAAGAAAGTAAACCATCACGCTGATGAAGCCTCGCGAAGCTTAGCTATAGCTATTCATACTCAACCAGAGTCCTTCAACAAATACAAGAAATAAAAATCGTAATAAAAACTAATGACGAGAAGGCACGATCACCACATTTACAAAACCTGTACGTCAATACCTATGGACTGCGTTATTGCAATACAAAAGGTAAGATTTAAGGGCACTACTGAACCCCACGCGGCTGCTAAGGCTCTTAATATAAGTAGCCCAAGGTCTTTCGCAACATCGACAAAAGGTAAGCGATTATTTGAAATGTATAAATGTAAGTGTTATTTTAAAAATCAACACGACATATTGAAGCAAAAATCAAAGCTTAAAGATAAGCATCTGAAAACAAATCGTGTCAAATGTCGTCGAATGGTCCAAAAGAATAAGCACACAATTCAATCTATTATCTATAGACGTCATTATGTCATTCAACACATAAGCTAATGCAGTACCTGTACTGAAGCCCTTCCGAAAAGCAGCTTGATAAGAGGAAAGGCAATTATTGGCAGTAAAGAAATTGCAAATTTGATTAAAGAGAACTTTCCCTAATATTTTAGAAATAACTGGCATATACTCATTATTCCTATATCAGAGAAAGTGGTAGGATTAGTTCTTTTAAGCAAGACGATGCCCCCGGCAGACATCCATATAGTAGGAAAATAAAACCGTTCAATACAACAATTTACAAAACGTATAATATATTAAGGATCAATGAAAGGACTGCAATAGTTTAGCATAGCTGAAGGAATATTGTCACACCCATATGCATTAATGCTATTAATAATTTTATGTAATTTTTCAACTGATATCAATACAAACTCAAAGAATGCTTCAGGGTTATAATGACTTGAATTTTAGTAAGCAATTATATCGTTGGAGTTATCATTAGCAGACTGAACAAAGGCGCAAAATAATCATTTATCTATATTTTTTTTCATATCTAACCATATTAAGTATGAAATTTCGAAGTTCTTTATATCTCTTCCAGTTATCAATAGATCTGAAATTTTTGAAATCAGACAGAGCTCCGTCTTTCAACTTAAATTTTCAGTCAGCCAAGTCTTGTCTTAGTTATCCTAACCTCTACAATTGGAGCATGAAAATTAAACAAAGAAGTAATAAACTCATTGAAAATATCAGTCTGAATATAACATAAAAAATACAGAAAATGAGATAAAAATACCAATATGACTTTATGTAATTTGGATCACGTTTAATAACGGTTTTTGTCTAATGTTAGTACTTTGTTATACATATAATGGGTGATTGTCACCACATTCTCTGATTGACTCATTGTTTAAATGATTTTGTAATGTCTCATGTGCGACATAAGAAATTCCCTACGTCTTACTACTCATTATGCCCAGTTGTCAAGGGTCAATGGATTTTTAAATTCTAAACGTTGTTTAGATTACCTTTTTTTATTAGCCGATACTGTTTGATAATTCTTGAGTATTTGTACCTGTAATTGTCTAGTGACAGTCGGCATTTTACTTTATTTTTTAAAGGAATACTTAGAGCAGTAACGAACCTCTTTTTTCTTTTTTAATGATCTCTACCCAGCTGGGATTAAATATATTAGATCTTAAATTCTATATGTAATTATTGGCTCTATTGCCTACTCTGAAAATAAAGTAACTCTCCGGTGCGTGTTTGTTTTTTCTGTAAATTTCTCCTGACTACTATCTCCTGAATACCTCCTGATCAGATATGCTGCCAGAGGCCTGTTTATTGTCTTAGGGGAATGGCGCCTAAATAGTCCATTGCCTGACAGGTTTTGTCAAACCCACGCCCGTCTACACTGAGCAAAGCGGCAACAGAAATTTTGCTGTATTTTCGACCAAAGAGCAGAAGAGAGGATATAGGTAAGCCAGATGAGGTAGTTGAAAGGGGGTGTTCATTAGTTACCAGAGCTCAAAATGGAGGGGTGAGTTTGGTAAAATTTTACCGAAACTCAATCAATGGGGAGGAAGGTCAATAAAAATCTCACATCAACTTTTTAATTTAGAGAATAGACAACAGATAAAATTTTGTGTTTCAAAATTAGTCCCTGGCATAGACAATATTTAATATGGAATACAATAAAATCGGCTTATGCGTTGAAGATATATATTTAATTATTTAGAAATTATAAGGTAAATCTCGTGTTAGGGTCCCTACCATATCTTTCCAAATCTCACCAACGGGTAAAGAGAGGTCCCAATTTTAAAGAAAAATACCTCACGTAATTAATAGACGCCACTAAATGAGGTTTGAGAAACGAAAATTGACTCATGCGAGCACGATTTATATATAAATGTACCGCGAGATCAAAAATTATATTAATAAAGGTTTCCCATGTAATGTATAGCGTATGCCTTAAGTTATATCATTAAGGGCCGGTTTTTCCAACACCGGTTAAAGTATCCGGTTAACTAATCATTGATTACGCTTAATCGTTGATTATTAAAACAAGTGATTGGATTTCCATCGTATAAAAAAGAATATTCTCTTAATGAATCTATATATTTGCAAAAAAACTCTTTTCGATAAGAGTGAAATAGTTACTTTTGGTTTGAAGTTTGAAATATTTCTTATACGAAAATTTTTCCGAACTAAGGTATTCATACGTATTCATTTGAAGTTTGTCGTGGTTGACGAGATATTAATAAAATTTAATTTATTCGATAAAGCGAACTATTGCTTCAAGTCTACCGATTTGACTGAAAATCTCACACAAATAATATAATCATTAGGATGTACAAACCCATAGTAATGGGCCACTTTAACATAAGCACAGTCAAACAGATAACATAACTTCAGAATACAATAACATATCTAAAGCAAACACTTAAAAATTGTATACAGAAGAACAAAAAATATACCGTACCAGAAGAACTAAATATAAAATCACAAATGGTGCCGAATAATATATCAAGCTAATCACTGCATTAAACTGCGCTACAGAAAACCACAAGAACAATAGAATACAAATATTAATATTATTAATAATAATCATTAGTTGCCTTTATTCAAGAAAGTAAACCATCACGCTGATGAAGCCTCGCGAAGCTTAGCTATAGCTATTCATACTCAACCAGAGTCCTTCAACAAATACAAGAAATAAAAATCGTAATAAAAACTAATGACGAGAAGGCACGATCACCACATTTACAAAACCTGTACGTCAATACCTATGGACTGCGTTATTGCAATACAAAAGGTAAGATTTAAGGGCACTACTGAACCCCACGCGGCTGCTAAGGCTCTTAATATAAGTAGCCCAAGGTCTTTCGCAACATCGACAAAAGGTAAGCGATTATTTGAAATGTATAAATGTAAGTGTTATTTTAAAAATCAACACGACATATTGAAGCAAAAATCAAAGCTTAAAGATAAGCATCTGAAAACAAATCGTGTCAAATGTCGTCGAATGGTCCAAAAGAATAAGCACACAATTCAATCTATTATATGTATAAATGTAAGTGTTATTTTAAAAATCAACACGACATATTGAAGCAAAAATCAAAGCTTAAAGATAAGCATCTGAAAACAAATCGTGTCAAATGTCGTCGAATGGTCCAAAAGAATAAGCACACAATTCAATCTATTATCTATAGACGTCATTATGTCATTCAACACATAAGCTAATGCAGTACCTGTACTGAAGCCCTTCCGAAAAGCAGCTTGATAAGAGGAAAGGCAATTATTGGCAGTAAAGAAATTGCAAATTTGATTAAAGAGAACTTTCCCTAATATTTTAGAAATAACTGGCATATACTCATTATTCCTATATCAGAGAAAGTGGTAGGATTAGTTCTTTTAAGCAAGACGATGCCCCCGGCAGACATCCATATAGTAGGAAAATAAAACCGTTCAATACAACAATTTACAAAACGTATAATATATTAAGGATCAATGAAAGGACTGCAATAGTTTAGCATAGCTGAAGGAATATTGTCACACCCATATGCATTAATGCTATTAATAATTTTATGTAATTTTTCAACTGATATCAATACAAACTCAAAGAATGCTTCAGGGTTATAATGACTTGAATTTTAGTAAGCAATTATATCGTTGGAGTTATCATTAGCAGACTGAACAAAGGCGCAAAATAATCATTTATCTATATTTTTTTTCATATCTAACCATATTAAGTATGAAATTTCGAAGTTCTTTATATCTCTTCCAGTTATCAATAGATCTGAAATTTTTGAAATCAGACAGAGCTCCGTCTTTCAACTTAAATTTTCAGTCAGCCAAGTCTTGTCTTAGTTATCCTAACCTCTACAATTGGAGCATGAAAATTAAACAAAGAAGTAATAAACTCATTGAAAATATCAGTCTGAATATAACATAAAAAATACAGAAAATGAGATAAAAATACCAATATGACTTTATGTAATTTGGATCACGTTTAATAACGGTTTTTGTCTAATGTTAGTACTTTGTTATACATATAATGGGTGATTGTCACCACATTCTCTGATTGACTCATTGTTTAAATGATTTTGTAATGTCTCATGTGCGACATAAGAAATTCCCTACGTCTTACTACTCATTATGCCCAGTTGTCAAGGGTCAATGGATTTTTAAATTCTAAACGTTGTTTAGATTACCTTTTTTTATTAGCCGATACTGTTTGATAATTCTTGAGTATTTGTACCTGTAATTGTCTAGTGACAGTCGGCATTTTACTTTATTTTTTAAAGGAATACTTAGAGCAGTAACGAACCTCTTTTTTCTTTTTTAATGATCTCTACCCAGCTGGGATTAAATATATTAGATCTTAAATTCTATATGTAATTATTGGCTCTATTGCCTACTCTGAAAATAAAGTAACTCTCCGGTGCGTGTTTGTTTTTTCTGTAAATTTCTCCTGACTACTATCTCCTGAATACCTCCTGATCAGATATGCTGCCAGAGGCCTGTTTATTGTCTTAGGGGAATGGCGCCTAAATAGTCCATTGCCTGACAGGTTTTGTCAAACCCACGCCCGTCTACACTGAGCAAAGCGGCAACAGAAATTTTGCTGTATTTTCGACCAAAGAGCAGAAGAGAGGATATAGGTAAGCCAGATGAGGTAGTTGAAAGGGGGTGTTCATTAGTTACCAGAGCTCAAAATGGAGGGGTGAGTTTGGTAAAATTTTACCGAAACTCAATCAATGGGGAGGAAGGTCAATAAAAATCTCACATCAACTTTTTAATTTAGAGAATAGACAACAGATAAAATTTTGTGTTTCAAAATTAGTCCCTGGCATAGACAATATTTAATATGGAATACAATAAAATCGGCTTATGCGTTGAAGATATATATTTAATTATTTAGAAATTATAAGGTAAATCTCGTGTGAGGGTCCCTACCATATCTTTCCAAATCTCACCAACGGGTAAAGAGAGGTCCCAATTTTAAAGAAAAATACCTCACGTAATTAATAGACGCCACTAAATGAGGTTTGAGAAACGAAAATTGACTCATGCGAGCACGATTTATATATAAATGTACCGCGAGATCAAAAATTATATTAATAAAGGTTTCCCATGTAATGTATAGCGTATGCCTTAAGTTATATCATTAAGGGCCGGTTTTTCCAACACCGGTTAAAGTATCCGGTTAACTAATCATTGATTACGCTTAATCGTTGATTATCTCTAACCGGCGTTTTTCAATGCCAAGAAATACGCCGGTTATCTGATCAGTGATTAAGAGTTTATTTTAGAAGGTTGGTAACAAAAATGCTCGTACATTTGATCTAAATTAGCATATTTGTTCTAATAATATTGGCGCTATTTCCTATATATGAATTTGTTCTTTGTGCTTTTTGCCTTTATTCTTTATAATTAGAAATTTCATTTTAGTAAATAAGGTGTAAGTACTTATTTTGTGAATTTTGCATGTGCGAATTTCTATGTACAGTTGTGTGCAAAAAAAGTAGGACAAGTGTTTAGTCCTGTGAACTTATACCATAATTGACACATGAATAGATGTACAATCGCTGTCCTACTTATTTATGAACAGAACTGTACATAGCACATATTTAAAATTTCTATTCGAAATAATAAGAAAGTGCAACAAACTTGAAACTGAAATAAATGTATTCATTACTTACTGCTATTGAAAAATACAAAAATTTTGTAAAAATGAAAAAACTAATGCAATATACATACATATATGAAATTAACAGTTAAGTACCAAAATTATGTAAAATATATGAGATGTAACAAAATCATAAAAGTAGGAACAATTTACTGAAAAAGAAAAGTCTACATCTAGAGTCTTAAGTTGGATTATCAGTCACACTATAATGGTATAAAATATTGTACTTTCCGTTGGCATATCTGAGATGATTTAACTTTCACCAAATTCCTGTGGGGTGAATAAAGACAGATATTTTTACTGAAAGACTTATTAAGAACAATACATTCTAACAAATTTTAAGTCCTTTAATCAAAGAAGGTTAATTGAGAAAGACTTCTTTCCATATTGGTTTACACGATTTCAACATAATAAATGTTATGTTCTGGAGGAATCGGTGTGAACTTGACAGTGCCTGTAATAACTATTAGTGTAGAATTTAACTGCACGTCAACTTTACAGGCATGTACATTATTCATCCAGACCCAGAGTTCAGCTAAAAGAATTTAAAGTGTCTGCATATAATCTCAACATAAACCTGCCAGCTTCTCTAGAATTTCTTCCGTATTTTCAATTTCATTTGTAATTTTTCAGTATAGTTTAATATGTTCATGACATATCTAAAGTGAGTCTAAAATATGTTCGACTAAAATGATGTTTTCATAAGGTGCTATTCCCAGAATTGTAGTAGAATAGAAAAACTTCCAAAACTGTATCATCCTCATCAGAGAAAATTATTTCTAGTTATTAATTAATTAACTTTCTGCAATAAGCTAAAAGTTACACATATTTAATATTATGCTATTTTTTTTTAATTATACTATTCATTAGATTTACTGTTCAATACAATTACTAAATCACTGATGTAAATAATTATTAATTAATTTCAAAAAATAATTTTATACAGTAAAACAAATGCATATGAAAACAACAGCTGTCAATAACAATATAACATAAATTCAAATCTTAGGTTATGCGCATGTGTATATAGTCCTAATCACTGTTTAATATTTTATCAGGTATTTCTTTCGCCGGTTAAAATTTGGTCGATTAACGACGTTCTTAATCAGCGATTAGAGTTAACCGGCGTTGGAAAAACGCAAATTTGTACTAACCGGTGTTTTAATCAATGATTACGCTAACCGGCGTTTTAATCGGAGTTGGAAAAACCGGCCCTAAGTGTCATACTGTCATTAATATTTATCATTATATTTTTTCTCTGACATCTTAATGATATAACTTAAGATATACTGCTGTGACCTTCAAATTAAACAAAAATAAGACTGTTAAGAATTAGCTTAATTGTTGAAAAAGAATATTAATTTTATTTTAAAACGTTAATTTTTAAGTGTTAAGCATTAGACAAAACAGGTAACACAAGGGTATAATGGGTTGAGAAATTTTTGTATCAAAATAAACATGATTTATTAGTATATATTAAGTTGAATAAGTACTAAAAGTTAAGTACAAGACAAACACAAAACAAATCAATAGGTTTTATGCTGTCTAAAAGACACATGAATGCCAGATGAATCAAAATAAAAACAAGACGTGCTTGAGCAAAATTATGCAATCTTGAAACAGAGTTTTAAGAGAATGAACGTAAATTCAGACATGCATAATGCGACAATTTATACGAAAGGTTTTAATAATCACACTTAAAATATAGCAAATACCTTGAACTATCTACGAGTATATCGTTTTACTATAAATGGTAAAAGGATATGAGTCAAAACATTTATAATACGATATATTTCATGGCAATGTTCTGTGTAAACAAAACTGTACGAATACAAAAATATATTCATGAATTCTTGTATATGTGGCACAGGAATTTTAATAGACTATGGAAATGGTCTTGCATGGTTAGAAAACCTGCAAAGAAAAGATATAGTGTCAATATTGTTTACAGTTCTTTGAAAATTAACGTTCTACCAGAGGAGAAGGCCTGGATAGAATCTGGAGACGATATGACGGGAGCGACTGGCCTGTGTGATGCGGGATTCGTAAAAAAGATTCCAGTTATCTATTATATGTTCCTGGTATTACCTAATCGAGGTATTTCTAATAGAAAAATAAGGATAACCTAAGTCAATGGAAAAAGAAAATACATAACCAATGATGAAAAAGGTAATACGTTCATATACAAGTACAATGAGGGACTATATTAAGAAGAACGAAAAAAATATACCTACCGTGGATGAAACATGTTAAGTTTGTAAAAATTTTAATAATGGACAATTCAAGATGCTGACATTAGTGAATAAACTGTTAAAGACAATGTGTTAACACTTACGTTCGTGTAAGTGTTAGTTAGTGTAGATGCGGCAACTTGAAGAAAACGAACAAGAAAGATTTCATCACAGGCGGTTCAAGAAACCGATGCCAACTTAAAATTTAGTTTGAGAAGAGAAGCGCTGCAGATTGGCGATAGTTAATTGTCTTCATATATAATCGAAAAACAAGAATCGACTTGTTAGAGATGAGTTTTGTATTTCGAGCTAGAAAGACGTAAAATTTTCTAAAAAGATAAAATAGCAAAAGTGAGAGTAGGGTTGATACACTACTTTTCGACTCACGATTAGTTTATTTGTATTAAGATTTAGAATTTAATTTTTAGTTTAGCTTTTATTTTTAAATAATTTTCTTTCAATTAATTTGTTTGTCTTGCTGTTTATTTTAAAATGGAGGATATGAATAAGGTAGAATTTGAAAAGATATATGATGAAATAAAGTAAGTTAATAAATAAATGATTCAATTTTGGAAATAATTAGTAGTGCTGTGCGTTTGTAAAAGTACTATGTGAAAATATCTGCTTTCAGTAAATCATTAGGCATTATTAATTATTATTCTTTATCATTTTCACAATTCCAAAGTTCTAGATTACCAAGGCACTATGTGAAAATGTATGTTTTTGGTAAAATAGAATCAGCTACGTATTAGCAAATTACTTATCAAGAATCAAGGTTTTTCTTATTTTTAAAAGAACAGGATAATTATTTTATGACGATTATTATAGATATATAAGCTTAACACAAACATTATAACCCAAAAATGGGTAGAAATGTTTTTGTTTTTCATTACTTATAAAATAAAAATTGCTATAGATACAGTATAGGAATGCTATTTATGATTGATGTTTTAATAAAAATATAAATATGATTTTTACGAAAGGTTTAGACTTTTCTTTTAATTTGTAACCTTATCCCAAACAAAACTGAATAAGAGATATACCAGATCATATATCATATCTTAGAGGAAAAAGTATATTCTGAAATATGGATAGCTTTAAGCTCTCGTCCGCTTAAATGGTCACACACCGAACACACGATCAGAGACACAAATATGTTTGCAAGAACTACCTTTTCCTATTAGTGGACTTCAAAACGTGAACATCTGCAAAAATCACGAGATGGAAAATCTTCATCAGAATACATCCCTATACTACGTATAAGAAAGTAAAACATTAGAATTTTTAAAATAACAAAACTGGAACAATTATTCCATGTTGTACCGACACTGCTTATACATTATTATATTTATTAAGTTTCTTAGAGAATTATGATAGTCAGATGTGAAAAAGAAGACATCGAAAGAACTAGAGAAAGAAAGAAGGAATTTAAAGATAATTTAATTTACCATATCGGGGAGTCATTTATAATTTTAACCGCAAGTGACAGTGATACAGATATTGAATCATTTAATAATAAGGATATTTGTAGCTATGAATGACTAGAAATAATTTTAGAATATACAAAACACTTATCGTTGTCAGTATTTTACAATAATTTATTATTGTATTTATTATTGCTGTATTTGCTATTTTGCTGAGAGAACGGTATTGTCATGAATATGAATTCATTAAAATACATGTCTCTCATTAATATAGTAAATATAGCAATAATAATAGGAGTTCAATTTTATTTGAAAACTATGTATACTTTAACCAGTTTTACCAACTATTTCTTCTACCCTATTTTTGCAAAATATGAGAGAAACGCAAGCAACGAGTATCACAAAGAAACAAATTCTACAATTTCGTAAGGCATTTTATTTACATGACCATATTGGAAATGACGAAAAAAGCACTTTTACAAATATAGATATTTACAAATGTCTCTGCAAAAATTGAAATTATTCTTGCGTTAATTACATTCATTTCCTTTCTGATTTATAGTGTCGTAGTGTAGTAAGTATATACCTAGATTCAGACTAAGACGAAAAACCTTCACTTTCCTGTTGTTGTTGATATTCCACCCGACAGTGTTTTTAATGACTTGACTGAGATATTCTACGAAAGACATTGCTTCTCACGGTTTCACCTCACAGTGGATACATATGCAATCATGGGTGACAAACGTCCAACTTATAAGTCGGCGTTTTTTTCCGCGCAATTCTTGCTTTAGTGCCGCTGCTATCTCGCGTTTTCGTTAATTTAAAATCGTTGCATAACAATCGTACTTGTGTATTATTAATAAATTTTACGAAATGATTTTGTCTTATTCTTTATAAATATGAATAAGCGAGATTAGTTTCCAGCAGTATATATGTAATTGAGGCGCTGATTTCAAACAAAACTTAAGTTCAAAAATGAAGTTTTGAGTAAATGAATAAAACTACTTACTCAGCAACCTTTCAACTTATAGATTCCAAAAATATTTTTTGTCAACTTTGTCAATTTACTTGTGTTAAGCGAAAAAAAAACTTAAAACAATTGGACAAAATTTCTTTGCTATAAACTCGTTGACTTTTTGAATTGCACTAGAACTAAATAAAGTTTAATAACTGGAAAGATAACACAAAATAAATTCTTTAAAAAAAACGAATTTCTTTACTCAAAAAAACAAATAAAGCTCTGAACTTAAATGAAAGGTAACCTAAACCTTCAATGCCAGACTGGGGAATGTACCATTACAAGGTGTGAAACAACGTTTTAATGAAGGCGTCAACAACGATATTGGTGATCTACTTGTTGACTTCTGCGCCCAAAATACTCTAAGAATTAATAATACGTTCTTTGAACTTGAATTTAAGTACAAGAACACCTTCAGAAATGCGCAGGGCCATCAGTCCAGGATAGACTATATTATCACCAATCAAAGTTTTAGCCCTTCTCAAAAATACAACATGCTAGTATCCACGGAGAAAACTAAATCGCTGGTTGTCTCAAAAAAACCTATAAGATGCAACTTAGTAGTAAATAATAAATTCATCGAGCAAGTAATGTCTTTCAAGTATCTTGGTGTAGAAATATCAAGTAAACGAAACAACTACGGGGAAACCAAACAATATATTCTGAAGGCAGCAAGAATATCCGAATGCTTGAGGGATGTAATATGGAGGAACAAATATCTCATAACGGAAAGTAAAGCAAAAATACACAAGACCATGATAAGACCGATCATGACATAAACTGACAGAAACTAGAGCTGACTCAAGCAGAACGAAGCAACAGATGCGAACTACTGAGATGAACACCTTGACAACTATAACGGAAAAAACCAGGAGAGACAGAGTTAGGAATGAAGCGATAAGAGAGGAATGTGGGGTTGAAGATGTTGTCAGATTCGTGAGGCGAAGAAGACAGGAATGTAATGAAGCACGTTCAGTGAGCCGGGAAGTAGAGGTTGATAAAAATAGCAAAAGACCAGAGACCTGCAGGAAAAAGAGAACTCGGTAAACCATTGAAACGATGGGGGGAGAGCTAGATTTCCACTTCGAACGAAACACCATAAAGGAAGAATGCGTGAAGAAAAATAGATTACGACCTAAATAAAAGAAGAAGAAGAAGAAGAAGAAAAAGAAGAAGAAGAAGAAGAAGAAGAAGAAGAAGAAGAAGAAGAAGAAGAAGAAGAGGAAGCAGAAGAAGAAGAAGAAGAAGAAGAAGAAGAAGAAGAACCTAAACCTCGGACTATTCGTCACGCCCACTAATATTACCTTCGTTTCTACTTCTGGCTGTGCATTTCCTGTGGTGAAACTCTACTGTGAAAAGATTTTTTCATAAAATTGTTTGTTTTCAGGATATTCGATAAATCTCATAAGAGATATTGGATTTTCTCTGGAGCTATTTCGTTAGGTTTGTCATACATAATCTTTTGGTCCAATCCAATAGGCATACGCAACTTAGTGCGTACAACGCTGCTTCTCCACGAGCCATAGTAAGAATATCTCACATAAAATAATCCTTTACAAAATTAACCTTTTTACTGCACGAATTACAAACTTAAAATCCACAGGTCTAATCCTGTTTTTCCGCTTGTATATTAAAACAAATGCCTATCGACTATTTTAGCGCCTCTCTTCTTCAATTAAGTTTTAGGTTGGCATCTTTTTCAAAATCGTTCGTGGTAAAATTTTCTTGTACGTTTCCTTTAAGTTGTCACACTTGAATCGATACACGTAGATCATCTTGACAGTTACACACTAATGGCGACATTTCAAACTGTTTGTTATTAAAGTTTTTCAGAAATTTGTTGCATCCCATCTGAGGTAAGTATATCTTTTCTTTCTTCCTCTTCAGTATAACTCTTCATTGTATTTATATATATGCATTACCTTTTCATCATTTGTTACATATTTCTTCTTACCATGTACTAATTTTATTCTAATTCTTCTTTTAGATACTCTTCGTTCTGGTAATACAGGAAAAACGTTGTATACGACGGGAATTTTCCTTAGCGGGCTTGCACTGCGAGGAACAGTGGCCTTCGTCACATTCTCCCCGATTTCTAATCATGCTTTTTCCTCAGGTAACACGTCAATTTGTAGAATGCTATCAACAACATTAACATCGTATTTTCTTTTGCAGGTTTTTAAACCACACAACCATTTCCATTGTCTTTGAAACCTTTGAGCTACCTATACAAGAACTAACAAGTGTATTTTGAATTCATATTGTTATTTACACAAGATATTCTTATTTACGATCTAACACTTTCCACTGGAAATGTTATTCGTTCAGGATTGCATCATTTTCTCGAGCACGTCTTGTTTTGCTTACATTCATATTATGGCATTTAACATGTCTTTTAGACAAAATATAAAGTGTATTTTGTGTTTGTTTTATGCCTAATATTTATATTTATTTAACTATTTCATACCAACAACTTATACATTTTGACAATAGAATTATCCTTAAATGTTGGAACCTATTGTACTTGCAGGTATCTGTTTTTAACTAATACCTTAATTTTTAAATAAACGATTTTAAAAAGAAAATTAGTATTCTTTATTCTTAATAACCAAAGGAATTCTCAAGCTTATTATTTTCGATATTCTGAAGGTCACAGCAATATGTTGTTTTTGAAATCAACGCCTCAATATTTATTTATCATAGCAACAGCAGTGGCGATTCGACAGGAGAAATGAGTGAATTACCTCTTCCTTTAATGTTTTTATTTTAAGGGTTTCTCGCATTAAAGATCAAGTATCTGTAGAAGGGTTTATTAAATATATTCATTATTGCTTTTTAGATCAAACTCTAAACTGACGATATTGATAAAACTTCTGATCAGATAATGTTAATCACCAACAATATAAGACCCGCCTAGTTAAGTTTAAATAATTCCCAAAATTCGAAATTTTATCAAAAACGATGAATATAATCTTGAACATTTTACGTCATCTCTTTTACATTCTTTTACTTTCTTAAGTATAGTGATGATGAAAATTTTCGACCTCCAGATTTTTGCAGATGTCCACGTTTTAAAGTCCCCTGATACCAGAGAAGTAATTTTTAGAATGCCAATATGTATTTCGTAAACTACTAAGTTTAAGTTTTGTATTTGAATTTGAAAAGCTTTCAACTTTAGAACAAAAAATATTTTACGTAATTTATTAAAACGTAACCATTATCAGTTGGAGTTGACTTTAAATTATTTAGGGAAAATATAATGCGCGTTGTTGAAATCTTGCAAAAAAAAACTACAGGTATTATGGCAATCGTGTGCGTGAGTGTCTAACTTACGTATCACATTTGTTCATGTTAATTAAAAGCATACTGAGATTGCAATTATTTATTTTGCAAGCTTTTTTTTTAGAAAGTCAATTTTAATTTTGATAATTTTATATACGCATGATATTTATACAGGGGCGTGTAATTTTATAACACTCAATATGTGTTTTTTCTCATTTAATTCACTACAACATGTTGTGTAATGCATTATTGATTATTGAGTTATTTTACCTCCATTAATTTTATGTATGAGGGGTTGCCTGTATAACGTCGCACAATGATGCATTATGGGCAATTTCTATTTTATTTTATTTATTTGTCTTATAATTCTCAATAACATAATTAAAAAGGAAAAAAATACCTGTATATTGTTCAAATACCATTTATTTTTATTCTTACATGCAATATTGGTATTACTTGTTTTTCCTATTGTCATTCTCTCATTAGCTTGCTATGTTTTTTCAATGTCCCCACATCAAAATGACATTCAGCTTAATTTTGTACATTTCCTTAAGATAATGATTACGAATAATTTAATGTTTTGATATATATTGTAGTATATAGAAACGATCTTCAGAAAATATAGAACCTGCAAAACCGTTTTGAATATATTACAATTTGAGATTGTATTGGAGAGTTCTTATTGATAGCCTTTTTGGTAAGCTTTCTTCAGGACTATATATGCTAACAGAAAAATACTTAATATGCATTACAAGAATTAACGAGCTTCCTTAATATTTAATTTTTATAGATTAAAGTGAATTAATAAAATATATAATTAAACACTGTGGAAATCGTATTTTGTACGCTATTTTTAACAACCATAAAATAGCCTTTCAAGAAATTAGTAATACACGTGCTACTACTGGGGTAGAGAAGTGAATTGCTGGTTTTCACATAGGATAGAAAAATATGTTTAATATTAACTTTCATTTGCCTTCTACAGGAATATTGAATATATTACATATATAGTATTTTTCTTGACTATTAATGAATTTCTGATCATATAAGAACACTCTTAGTTGACTAATGGTTTTCACTAAGATGCAAAAACTTATTTACATTGATTTTAATTAGTTTTACCGCAGAATATTAATATGCATATTTCTTAAGTGGACTATATTTTTGAAAATTTATAATTATGGTAATATCTGAAATTGCAACTTTATGTATTAATACAAATATTAAATACACTAGCATAAAATTAAAATACTTAGAAAATGAAATTTTAATAAGAAATTAGAAATACTTTTAATTTTTGTCCTTACAACGCTTTTAAACAATTATATGAGTAGAACTAAAGTGTTGATAGTTCAAGCGTTATAATTAAAATCATTGTAATATTTATAACACTATAATATAAATATAGACACAGTAATATATATTCATTTTAACAATGTTTTAGTTCAAGAAGGGTTGCTGATAGCATTATAATGAGTGTCCCTAATTGACTTACGACTTGCGATTTAGAAATTTTCATGTTATTAAATCGGCAACTTGGAAACGTCTTTCCTCATTCGTTCTTCGGTCAAAGGCGCGCCTACATGTTTAAATTACAAAATAAACAGTTTATAATCATATGATCTTGCTTTCATATAACTATAATATTGCCAATATTATGAAATGGCGTTAATAAACCGTAATTTCAAACTCATATTTCGTTTAAGTAAATTTCTCCTAGAAAACCCTTTAAACTGCGCTAATGGGATTTTAATGTAAAATTTGACAATTCATTTTGAATTCTTCGCACAGTGTTGGAAATTATAAAACGTAAAAATGCTAAAATGCCAGTGGCGGTCCCGTAAATCATTCATATACACATTATATATCTGTATAACTATATAAAATAGAAACTGAAAATAGTACCTTTTGCTTAATTTATTGACTATTAAAGTTGTTTCAATTACATTGACAAAGCTTGAATTTGTTTCCTTAAAATTATACATTTTAAAATTAGGTGTATTTTTCAGGTACCTAA
This sequence comes from Amphimallon solstitiale, assembly GCA_963170755.1. NCBI lineage: Eukaryota > Metazoa > Arthropoda > Insecta > Coleoptera > Scarabaeidae > Amphimallon > Amphimallon solstitiale. The sequence goes on from OY720677.1 coordinate 6,385,482, forward strand.
GTACCGCTTTAGCGCTGCTGTCTTCATTCCGTGCATGCGCACTAAGTACCTTAACCTATTAGCTGGTTTCAAACCCTATTATGGAATCATTCGCTGTCGTTGACATTTATTTATGTGTGATTAAAATGTCTCTAGTCTTTAAAAATTACACCTGTTGCGTTTCTTAACTGCAAGATAAGTAAAAAGGTCGAAATTCGTAAGCAGATTTGTAACATGAATTGATAAGACTTTAAAATTTTTTTAAGGAGATTGTACAAATGTGTGAGATAAGTGGGTGATCGTTCGATATTAATTATGGTCTGGTACAGATGCTTGATGAAAACCTTTAAAAAATAGACGATCTATTATCTCATTACTTTCTAATTAGTTTCCTCAAAGTTTCAGAAATGCTGTTTAAGCAAATATGTCAGAACCCTTATGTGATCAACATTCCAAAAATGCTGAGTTGCACAATATGAATTCTAATTTGTTTGGTATAAATTAGTTTCTTGTTTCTATCTGTTTTCTCTAGTAGTCTAATTTTGGCAGACTTCTTGCTTGTGTCTTCATGTTGTTCATTTACGTATATTATGAATAATAAGGGTCCCCTTGTGAAACACCATAATTTTCACTCTTCTTTTTCGGATATACGTGACTGCATTTCCACATACTGGTACCTCTCAAATAAGTATGGACTTACGCAAATGAATACTACTTCCACGTATATCTTAATAAAACAGTTTGGCCATTAAAGGATTTTTATCCACACTCTCGATAACTCGACTCAAGTCGGAACAGATACGTCGGAGACATTCCTAATAAACCAAAGCATAATGTATAGCCTTTACAGTTTCTGTTAATCCGGTTGCTGTGGAATTGCCCTTACGAAATCCATGTTGTACACTACTAATGATAATGTTTCTGTTTCAGAAGCTTGTTAAACTAGAAAAAAGATTTTTGATAACGCCAGGTTTGTCAAGGGTTTCATTTTTATATACCTACTGTCACAACTTTTGCAATTCTCACCTTTTTCGGTAAAAATCCTTCAACAAGGCAGCTGTTTATAATAAAAGTAAACGAATTAGTAACATTGTGCGATATAGCTTTTAGAAGATTGAAGGCGTAGGTTCAAGTCTTTTGACGATTTGCATTTTATGTCATCAATTGTCTTCATAATTTCACCGCAAGTGACTGGATTGAGATAACATGAGCTTGTGAGCATATTGTAACGAAACAAGTCCACAAAAAAAAAAGTCGAAGAGTAAACATTGGCGCGACGCATCATAAATCGTCCACATGTATATAATGTGTGAGCGACAGAGGGTCTGTCGTATGTTCTACAAACATCAAGAGAAAGAGAGAATATTCGCGAGTGTTTCCAGAGTCTTGTGTGCCGATATAAGAAGCGGCCGGTGCCCAGAAAAAATTCATTCAGTAGTCATCGTGCGGTATTTACTGAACAGATTTAAATAAATATAAGCGGTGCAGTTTTTATTATAGTGCAATAAGTACATAAATATTACAGACATATAAATAGTAGTGGTAAATAAATACATGTGTTAATTTATTCGTAGTAGTTTAAGTGTGATACATTAGTTTTATATTTTTATAGTGTAATTAATTTTAAGTGTGTAAATATACAGACTGTTTCAAAACATGTGCACGAGTTGTTTATTTCGAACCCGAAAACGCAACAATTTGGTGTTAGGTGTTTAGGGTGAATAAGTGCAAAGAAAAATGGTTACCAAACGTTTGGAAGAATTAAGGGTCACCGAGTTAAAGGCAGAATTAGAAGAAAGGGACGCAGATACGTCTGGAAAAAAATAATACTCCAGGATCGGCTCCGTGACATTTTAATAAATGAAGGTAAGGATCCCGAAAAATATTTGTTTCAAATACAGGCTGATCCATGCTTAATAATGGAGACTTTAAAAAATGAAATTGCAAATAATTCAAAACAATTCGCGACTCTAAAAGATGAAATTACAAATAATTTAAAACAATTCGAGACTACTATGGAGACTCTAAAAGATGAGATGTTAAATAATTCAAAGATTTTGGAAAAAGCTTTAAAAAATGAAATTGCAGACATTCAAAAGAATTCATCGAATATGAGACAGGAATTTTCTGAGGCCATCGAAGCCGTAGAACAGAGATTGAGGGACGAATTTGAAGTTCAGTTTCGATTGCCAGCGATGAACGGCTGCAGTCCCCATGACACCTCAAGCGAAAGCTTGGAGATCTGCCGAACAGCAAAGGTAAAGGAAAAAAATGGAAAGACGTCATGGATAACGTATCTGAAACAATTCGAAGCTGCTACAGGAGCAAATGGATGGACGTCCCTGGAGAAAGCTACTGCTCTGATTGTGTCATTAAGAGGAGAGGCCAGTGATGTTCTGGAGACCTTACGTCCCGAAGAGTGTCAAGACTACCCTCAATTGATCAAGCGTCTGGAGATGAGGTATGGGCATGCACACCTGGAGCAGGTTTATCATATACAATTGAAGAATCGTCTGCAGAAAAAGGGTGAAAGCCTCCAGGAATTCGAAGCGGATATCGTCCGTTTGGTTCGTCTGGCATATCCAACAGCCCCAGATAGCTTCTCGGAACAGTTGGCTGTACAAACATTCATAGATGGTCTTAGAGATGGCGATACACAGCAAGCACTGAGGCTGGCAAGACCAAAAACCATAATTGATGCTTTAGCACATAGTCTGGAGTTCGAAACCGCAAAGCTAGCCTCTCGAAACCCTGCAAGAGTATGTTTTGTCAGAGATCTACCAGACGCCGAAGAATTCTTAGAACAGGTAGTCCAACGAATAGTCAATCAGGTGCAACCTAAGAAAAGAACGCTCCGATGCTGGAATTGTGGTGAAATGGGCCATGTTCGTAGTAAATGCGAGAAGGAGCCCAAGAAACCTATAGCGGGGCAGCAGGAAAACTGAAACGGGTCGATGAGAAGAGTATCGTAGAGCCTCAAAATCAATAGCGCAAATTGCATCTCTGCAACACAATGCCATAGCCTCTACGTAGATGTTATTCTGGGAGGAAGAACTTATGCCGGCCTATTGGACACTGGGTCGACGAAAACCATAGTGCGACCCGACGTGATTCAAAAGAAGAAGTCGTTAATACACAGCAAATGGCAACTCAGAACAGCAACAGGCGCAGCGGCTACCGTGAAAGTAGAAGTTGATGTGAAGACCGGCATTGTACCAGTATCAATCCAACATCGCGTCCTGGTTGCGGACATAGAGGAAGAAATTATTTTGGGAATGGATGTGATGAAGCTATATGGGTTCCAGTTGGACCTGAAATTGGGCGTCTTGAAGATAGGCAATGAAGAACTCGTCCTACGTTCTATGAATAACCATTCCATACGTATTGTGCTGGCAGAGGAGGCTGTCCTGGGTGAACGGACCAAGATGATCCTGGAAGCTTTCATGGAAGAGGACCTGACTGAAGGGAAGGTTACGATGATGGAGCCAAAGGTTGATGATGAAGAAGTGGGCCAAGAAATAATGATTGCAAAGGCACTGGTAAGATCCCAGAGGACCGTGCCAGTAAGGGTAATGAATGTCAATTATTACCCCGTGACGTTGAAAAAAGGCACTGTATTGAGAGGGACCATTGTTTCACCTGGAATATTGAATTTGTAATACTTTTGGAGAAAAGAAGTGAAGTTTTGATTACGCAGCTTTGACAAGGGAGTATTTGACGTCATCACTGCATTATATAGGTCTCGGTTAAAGATGTCTTGTTCGTTTAGCTTTTTGGATATTGGTTAGGAACATTGCGTTAAAGTGGATTGTAACACGTGTTCAGATTTTAACTTACCCAATTTAGCAATATGAGCAGAAGTTTTCACGTGTTAGTATATTTGATATACCGTATGTGTCAATTTTCATTAGGTATAGGGATTCAATGTTTACGTGCGATTTATACGTATACAAGTAATACGTGGCAACGTGGCACCCCTACTGTCCGTCACCAATCCCGGCAACAATCGACATCACAACGATTTTCTCCGATCTTCCCACTTCTCCCGACCAGATTTTACATTCAGTGTTTAACTGCGAACACGTTACGATCTAGTCTGCAATAAAAGCCGTATTATTACTGGAACGGGAAACATCAAATGGCCGCCGCGATCACCTGATCTAGTAGTTTATAATTTTCAGAATCCTTTCTTATTTATCTTATTTTTAATTTTATTAGAATTACGCTTTTGTTTGTGTCATGCAGCGTGAACGCAGCTTAATAATTCTCTGCATTTACTGAAAGGAAAAAGAAAAACAAATCCTTGCAACTCACAAATATTATTTCTGAACCCATTACAAACACCCAAGCCGGTGGTCGAATAGTTACTGCTAACCACGCTAACTTGTATTTACGAGCATGCATCGGTCGTGCTGGCATTGGAAAGGAAAGAAGGGGTACTATGTTGCCACGTACTGTATGGATTAATCGCCTATGGTTAATGAAAATTGACACATGCTGTATATATAATATATATATTTATATATTTATATATATATATATATATATATATATATATATATATAAATATGAAGAGAATTTTCATGAATTAGCGGCATTTTAAATTAATTGATGACAATTACTTGCATTATTTTAATAATTAATGATTTTAAGGAAAAGAAACACACCACCCCGAGGACTAACACATATGCATCAGTTTCGTTAACCACTACAACGTGAACACTCGTCAGCCCGGTCTGTAATGTGTTCATTTTCCTATCCTCCGAAATTTGTATATATAGTTTCGGAAACGATCTATGCAAGCATGAGAGATAATTTCTTATCATTCTCATTTAATGAAGGAACCATATTAATTACTATGTTTTCCTTCTACTATATTACTTTACATTCAGTGCACTCTGTGTTGGAACACAGAAATCCAAATTTCATTCTGGATAATTACAATTAATATCTTATATGTGATTAATGTATATATTAAACACATATAATCTTGTTTCTTTGCCGTATATATTTAAATATGAAGAGAATTTTCTTGAATTAGCGGCATGGTGAATTAGCGGGTGGTGTGTTTCTTTTCCTTAAAATCATTAATTATTAAAATAATGCAAGTAATTGTCATCAATTAATTTAAAATGCCGCTAATTCAAGAAAATTCTCTTCGTATTTAAATATATACGGCAAAGAAACAAGATTATATGTGTTTAATATATACATTAATCACATATAAGATATTAATTGTAATTATCCAGAATGAAATTTGGATTTCTGTGTTCCAACACAGAGTGCACTGAATGTGCAGTAATATCGTAGAAGGAAAACATAGTAATTAATATGGTTCCTTTATTAAATGAGAATGATAAGAAATTATCTCTCATGCTTGCATAGATCGTTTCCGAAACTATATATACAAATTTCGGAGGATAGGAAAATGAACACATTACAGACCGGGTTGACGAGTGTTCACGTTGTAGTGGTTAACGAAACTGATGCATATGTGTTAGTCCTCGGGGTGGTGTGTTTCTTTTCCTTAAAATCATTAATTATTAAAATAATGCAAGTAATTGTCATCAATTAATTTAAAATGCCGCTAATTCAAGAAAATTCTCATCATATTTAAATATATACGGCAAAGAAACAAGATTATATGTGTTTAATATATACATTAATCACATATAAGATATTAATTATATATATATATATATATATATATATATTTATTTAACCGTCTACACAGACCCGATCTGCTACAAACAGTAATCGTTGTCAGGCCCGCAAAGACGTTGTCAGTCCCGGTTTCGGGACTGACAACGTTTCTTGTGTTATTTCGGTCTATTATTCAATGCTTATGATAAAAAATGATATTTCAAAAAAATTTTTTTGGGTCCGCTAACGCGGTATAATATCAACTTATATACAAGTTTAGTTCAGGCATTTTCTGGGAGAGGGCCAGGCGTATTTGTGTAAAAACTTTTACTCTTACGTTGTCAAGCCCACCATATTATACCGACGTTCTCAAGCCCTAAACTTGGCAGCTACGTAAATGACGATAAGCGAGACACTTCTAGGAATAATACTTGTAGAACTAACACATTGCCTTTCTTTTAATACTCTTCAATTGGTGGAGTAACGCAAAATATTATTTTGAGACATTTGCTTCTAGATTCTTTGAAATACTATCCTTAAGTATATTTCGAATGAATTAATGATGTAGAGCAATCTACTTATTTATATTATATTATGTTTACCTATCACTTAAAATCATATTTTATATAAAACAGTGTTAGATTTTATGTCACAGCAAATATCTCGACTATTGTATTAATGGTTAGAAAATGGTAGGTATACAAGAAAATCATTAGATTATTTATTCTTAATAATGTGTCAAAATCGGCAAAAATGATTTTACATCAAATTATTCAGGTAACGCAAAAAAAACTTAATATTTTAATTGGAAAGTAATTAGTACATATTCTACACGAACTTATCTTTACAACCGCCTACCATATGTTGTACTTAATTAATTTACCACGTAATACAATAATAAAACTGAGGCACACATTAATAGAAAATCTGTGTTGGAACCTGCATTTCCGAATTTCATCACGATTCTCTGTATCCCAGAAATGATGTTTTCTTTTGTTAGAAAGGCCGTTACTATTGAAATTATATTTATTACTCCAAAGAATGACAGTCACAAAATGTTGATTATTGTTAAGCCAGTTAAAAAATATTCACCTCCTATCAAAATATCCAACTCTTAAACCGGAAATCGATTTAATTTTATGTGGGATCATTTTATATTGTTTTTAGAATGGAAAGACTTATTTCAATGTCGAGTACTGCTTCACGTATTAAATTGATAGGATGTACTTTAAAATATGCCAATAACATTACATATTCTTCATGTGCTGCACGTTAATTTCTTGGTCTTAGCATTTTAGCACTAAAACTCCGTTTCTTCCTAAATTACGTTCAATTTTCGCCAACGTGCGAGTCTGTGTACCCTTTCTGGATACAAGGTTCGATACAATGCAGAAGCTTCTTTAAGATTCCCATTGCATCTTATGTACGCTCTAAATATATCCATTTTTTTCTTTATTACAATAATCATTATCACCAATTGTGTCACAAGATGAAAATAAACAATGCTAATTTACTGTCACTTCGATACGCTAGCAATAACACGTAGTATAAGAAAGTATTGTGATGATGAAAATTTTCAACTTCGAGATTTTTGCAGATGTCAACGTTTTGAAGTCCACTGACACCGAAAATTTGGTGGTTGCAAATCTCTCTCTCTCTCTCTCCCTCTCTCTCTCTCTCTCCCTCTCTCTCTCTCCCTCTCTCTCTCATACGTTACGAGTATAAAAGTATTTAAAACTTAATTTTCAGTACCTTCGGTATAAAAAAAATTTAAAAATTAGCACCGAAAGTAACACTTTTAGCGAATAGATTTTTCACTGTATATTTATCAAGTCTACAAAAGTATTTAGAGCTGGATTTAGAATATCTGTTTGTATTAATGAAATTTCAAAATTTGAACCGGAAGTAACACTTTTACTCTTAGCGAGTAGCATTTTCTTTTAAATATCTCGCAAAGTATGTATTCTGCGGAGATTTATTAAGAGAACAGAAGTACTTATACCAGGATTTTGAATAATTTTTACATAAAAAAATTCTTAAAATTTGGACTTGAAGTAACACACTTACTCACAGGTTTATGTTTCTGAGATAAAAGTATTTAAAACAATTTAGAACAATTTTAATAGTTTGAAACGCTCATACGTATAAGAAAGCCGTGAGATGGCCACACCTCATTAGTTAAACTGTTTAGGTTGTTAACACGCTCAGTTAGTTATTCTATTACGCTGTAAATAAATGAAACAAGTATAACATGTGATATACTGTTGTAAAGATAAATTCCTGTAGTTTCAGAATATGCAATAATACTGGGTATGTTTCATTTAAAATATGAAATTTTTTTTTTAGTATTTGATGTTCAATAGTTTTTCCGATTTTGACACATTATTAAGAAATTATCCAACTTTCTTATACGTAATTCCTCAATCATTCATACAATAGCCGCGATATTTGCTGTGACACACAAAATCTAACACACTGATTAAGCAATACATTTTAATATTTAAAAATGCCCTTTAAACAAAGTAAAAGGAAACATTGTGTACTTTATTTATAAGTGCAAGATTATTTAAGAATGTCAACATGGCTAATATAGTATTGCAATTATAGTATTACTTAAAAAAAATAGAGAACTTTTATGTATGGTTGAAATAAGGAATTCTACGTTCAACAAGGTCAGACCTTCTTGGAATCAAAAGAAATAGTATAATCATTAAGGTTTGAAAATTTTATCAACGAATTTATGGGAGCTTTTAGTTTTCTTCGCTCTGCTAACACCAGATTATATATTACAACTATATTATTATAATGGACTAATTATTTAAAATCGAAACTATTCCATCTCGTCTTTGCTGACAGATGCTTTAAATAAATGGAAAGCAAAGCTGTTTAATAATGAACTACATATATTATATGTTTGAATCCAAGAGTTGAAACTGCATAACTTCTGTAGATAAGCGAATTACTCCCTTGTAGTGTAAATGCTGACCTTTTCATACCTTTTACTGTTATAATAGCTATCTATCTATTTTGTCTACCTCATTCTCCACTAAATTTTTTAATTGTCAAACGACAACTATGATTACTCCTGAATGTGGATACTTTTGATTTTTAGAGTACCTAAATAACACGTTGTTTGACCAGTGTGGCATACTGGCCAGTGAGTTAATGGCGTATTTAATAATAAAGACTCTAATAATAACAATAATAGTATATTAAATTCACCCAATTCGAAATACCTTATTTCTTGACACTTTTTTTTTCTTTTTTTATTCAGCTAGCCAACTTGACGGATTTCAATCATCGACTTAATATTATAACGTAATTTCAGATTTGTTCAAAGTTGCTTCTTTTCAAAAGTTTGATTTTTTAAATACGAAATCATTAGCATACAAGCTATTGTTGTAATGGGAGTTAATTAATTAAATATTTGAATATATGCTTTTACTAATCCCTAAAATTGATTATATAAAATGAAAACAGAAAGCAAGCAAATCTCTTAGTTTTGATAAATCAGCTGTTCTACCAAGGTTATTAAAGAGACCCGGACTTGTTTCTTCTTTCTCAACTAATAAATAAGAATTTTATTATATATACAAAGCAACAACTATCGCCGACCTAAGTTGTTTTGTATTGCTTGTTATTTTATCAAATAAATCATTTTCGTCTATTAATATAATACTTACTTTATTTACGTATAACTACATGGGTATCGGTTACATGGTGTAAGTGGAAGAGATTGTGTCCCTTTCAGATGGCACAATTAATTTGATCTCTGGCGGATTATTTAAGTATAATTAGTTATAGGTATATTTTTCGAATAATATATCTCTGTTTACAATTACTATAGTTGGTCTTAAAGTAGTCTGCAAGATTATTTGAAGAATATTAATTTAGAATTGTGACTCTTCTAATCTCAGCCAAATAAACTAATATATTGAAATAATAAAAGTAATAGAATTGGAGAATATATTAGCATACTCGAAAAAACACCAATGGAAGATATACATATTTCTTTACCTTTTGTTTGATATATGTATTTAAAAGAATATAGATATCTAAAGAAAGTGAAACAACCAAAAATAACGGCAAATATCTAAATTACCTTTAACACAATTTATTTTAAAATATTGTATTTTAAAATCTTACTTTTCCCTTACTCTTAAAACATCTTAATAAGCTGAATTTCATAGCACGAGCGGGACTATCAAATTACGTTGTTTATGTAGTATACTTGGCAATGCTGTCGGGAATGACAAGGTCTGATAAATGTTGCTTTTTTTACACACTGGGACTCGAAAGACGGTAGAATCGCTGGGTTTAAAAACGTCGATTGAATGACAACTCGTGTGTTATACACTGGGATTGACTTGGTAGCATGAATATAGCGGGCCTGGTTACGTCGGTTGAATAAATATATATATATATATATATATATAAAATTAAGAGGTACAAGAGTATGGGTACTCTTGTAACTCATATATTTTTACTTTCTTATACGTAGTATAAGGAAGTATTGTGATGAAAATTTTCGACCTCGAGATTTTTGCAGATGTCCACGTTTTGAACTCCCTTGATACTGAAAAATTGGTTTTTAAAAAATGTATGTGTCTGTGTGTGCGTCTCTGTGTGTGTCCGTGTGTGTTTGACCACGATAGCGGTCAAACCGCTATAGCTATCAATTCCAAATTTTGTATTTAGGAGTATAATCTCCCTGTTGAGAATTGATTAGATTTTCAGTAAAATCGGCAGACCGGAAGTAGTAGTTTACTTCAGTAAAAAAATTGAATTTTACCAATATTTCATCAACTACCAGTTTTAAACAAATTTATAAAGAATTCATATGTACTCAAAATTAATTTTTAGAAGAATTTTATTATGAAAGTTTTTCAAAATTCCTACCGGAAGTAGGTCCTATACTCTTATCGAAAATCTTTTTTACCAATATTTTGCAAGTCATGCTTTTTAGACAGGTATGTTACGAGTATAAAAGTATTTAGATGATAATTTTAAACATCTTTTGTATAAGAAAGATTTCAAAATTCGGACCGGAAATACCACTTTTACTCTTACCGAATAGGGATTTTTTGCAAATATGTCGTAAATTATGCATTTTATGTATATTTATTAGGAGTACAAAAGTATTTAGAGTGGGATTTGCAATATTTTTTGTTTACATGAAATTTCAAAATTCGGACCGGAAGTAGTACTTTTACTCTTAGCGAGTAGCACTTTTTTTCGAATATCTTGCAAAGTATGCATTCTATAGCGATTTATTAAGAGAATGAAAGTACTTAGAATAGTATTTTGAATAATTTGTGTATAAAAAAGTTCTTAAAATTGTATAGTTTGAAACGCTCATACGTATAAAAAAAAGTCGTGTGGTGGCCACACCTCATTTTTTGTCTTGAGATCTGGAAACATAATAACACCAATTACTTCATAATGGAAAATTTATAAAATTGTTTATCTTGAACTCTTGAAATGCCTACCAAAGCCCTACATCATTCACACTTCTTTCAATTATGCACAATATGCTATTTATTAAGGATATATGCGAATATTCAAAAAAAATGTGTAAAATATGCGCTTTGCATATTAGGGTTATCTTACTTATAATATTGCTGATATTGAAAAGTTTGATATTGTTGAGATACTTAACATGTTGGCAGTATGTATATTTTAAGCATCTCTTCATATGGCGCGCAATTAATAACTACGTTTTCAACATTATTTGATTTTGTAATTACTATATGGTTAATAAATCGCTAATATTATTATCATTGGGTGTTAAATGTGTAATAATGAAAAAAGTGCTTAAAACCAATATTGATATAGTCAATTAAATAACTAAAGTTTAGAATCTTTCACAAAACTCTGTAATAATTAAATCGATGTCGAGTTTTAATTATATTATTTCTGTTTAGAAAGTGGCACCCGCACTTTCGTTACTGTTTCTTTTCGAAAATGCTTTTTTCCCAAAAATAAATCATAGATGCAAAAGAGTTTTATTTGCACCTATATATAACAAACTCCTATTAGTATTTGAGTGGCATTTTATCAACAAGAATGTCTTGAAGCTTTAACTGGTCGAATGTTTCATATTACACGTCATGGTCGAATGGACCAACATTTACACTATAGCCTACTGTCATTTGTTTCCAATTTCCGGTGAATAGGTTAATTGTTAGGGTTCTTCCGTTTCATTTTTTACCGTTTTGGTATTTCGTTGTTGCTTTCATACTTTTTTTCTACATCACCTTTTTTTCATACACCTCTGGTGTTAGGGTCCCTCTTTAGTCTATCTCTCTTTAATTGGTTGTTATGAACATAGCAGTATTTCAATAATTTTCATTGTGTTTCAATTGTCATTCATTTATGGTGTTTTTTTTGCGATGGAGGACTTCTGCTTTCTACAATTCTCGGTATAACATTTGCACAATCACTGTTTGACACGATTTCGTTCCAATCTCTAATTATAGAAATATAGATTTATATTTTTACATAACTGGTGATTGTATACAAAAAGAGAATTATTACATTGGAGGGACTACTTTTTCTTATTTTAAGTGCGCCAAAATGGAATTTTACCTTAGTATCTCATTAAAATATTGAAACATTATAAAAGCGCAAAGTATCACTAAATTGAGGAAATTGTTTGACTTGTTTAGTAAATTACTGTCAGATAGCATAATACGTCGAGATACCACACTACATACAAGGGTCAAACTTAAAGTTAATTCAGTTTAAATTTTACTTATACAAAAACAACTTGTAGCTAATTTTCTACAAACTCGCAACACACGAGTTTGAATCGAACTTGTTTTTGCTAAAAGACTGACAGGCTTTTTACAAAAAAAAAACATAGTTGGGATGTATAGAAGTAATGCCTATTTAAGAGGTACATACGAAAACCACTTGGAGAGATACTACCTAATCATGAAATATCAATCCTTATAACACATGCATAAACAAAACGTATATCTGTACCTATAAGAGTCAGTGTTTGTGTGCGTGCGTACGCGCGTGCGTGCGTGCGTGAGTGCGTGCGTGCGTGCATGCGTACGTGCGTGCATGCGTGCGTGCGAAGTCCAACCGAATCTATCGCAGTAACAGTTGTGGAATTTGGTGCACAGATAGTTATAATGGTGGACTCAATGCACATTGAAGCCAAAATTTTAAAATTTAATCTATAAATCTTTTATTTAACGTTTTTGTTGTTTTGGGTAATTCTTTGACACAGCCAGAGCACGATCTACAGGCGACGATTCAATGCCACTGCAAACTCACTTTGACAGGAACAATTTCAGAGCAGACAAAGGAAACTAGTTTATTAATATGGAAGCCAGTTATAAATTCACTATTATAAATAAAATTAATAAGCCATACTATTCTATACCAACATTTTATTTAAAACTTGATTCTTCTGTGTAATGGGCATGTATTGTTCACAAATTTGCATTATAAAAAATCTTAAAAGGTATGTTAAAATATGTATGACTATTATTAAATATTATAGCCCAGATATGACGTTTGTGGGGCATAATAATTGACAGGTCAAATTATGCAAAACTAAGATAAATCTGATATTACTTTTTTCATTAATGATTTAGTCCTTTCATTGTGTAAAACTAATAACACTATGAATCTTTCAGTGTCAAGTCTTAGTATTACGCTAAATAGCATCTAAATTTCAAACTTCAACAACGAAAAGTCAGACTGACGTTAAGATGCTTTAAATTGTCGTTCCACCAGTCACCGTGACAGTAGTTCGTGGACAAAAATATACGTCTATACCAGGTGTGTCAAAAGTTTAGAAAATCAAAAATATTTTTTGCGTTTTACGGGGAACTTTAATAAAAGTGAAAGCGGACGCGAAAAGGCGATTCAAGCTCGAAGAGATTGATGGACAGCTAGTTCTTTGGACTAATTTCCCCAAAAAACAGTTTGGGTGTTCGACGTAATTGTCATACTTGGTATTACAGATTGTCAGGATTCGTTGTCAGAGTTGACAGATTTTAGCGTCTATTTGGTAATATCGGTTGCATATTTCAACTCTGCTTTATTGCTAGGCGTTGTAATTGTGCATTATAATAATGCTATATGACCCAGTTAAAAGACAGGCTACCGAATATTCTATAAGATATAGAACTGAAACTTTGGCAATTAATAAACATAAGTTTGAGCAAACATGCTCTTTGGAAAAAAAGGTATGAAATGTCATTTTTGATATTTAAGTAAAGTAATGACTTTTTTCAAATCTAATATATCAAACCAGTTATTAAAGATTTAGCAGTTAAATTATAGATGCCATAGCCTCCCAAAAACAAGAAATGAAGAAGCGTTAAAAAGCAATAAGGACAAAACAGACAAAAAATCTAACTCGGGGGTATATAAGTTAACATGTGATTGTAATATGTCTTATATTGACCAAACTGGAAGATCCTTTGCCCAGAGAGTGTCCGAACATAATAGAAGTTACCGGTATAAAAAAGATGATTCTACGTTTGCGAACCATTGTTTAGAATATATGTATACATACTTTTAATAATAATTTTGAAATACTTCATGTCCAAGATAAAAGTAAAAAACTTGATCTCCTAGAACCACATGAAATTTCTAGAATTACAAAATTAGAGTTAGCGTTAAATGATCAAACCAACCTATGTCACTCCGCACTTTTGTCCTTAAATTTGTGATGTTTGTCTAGTATATAATTTCTCGCACTAATGTAAATTCTTCATTATTCATCCACCTGATGAAGTCGCTGTGCGACGAAACAACGTTGTAGTGGTTTACTATAATTAAAATTTTAAAACTTTAAAATCAGTGTTTTATTTTTATTATTATAGTCGGGACGCGATAGCTAGCGAAGTGCGTCATTAACCAACATTGACGTCTCAGCAGGGTAATATTACCGTATCAATCGATTTATAATTGACAACCAACCGCAAATTGATCATATGTATTATGTCAAATGTAAGGTTAAAATACAGGTTAGGTGACACACAATAACAAGATTGACAATGGCTGATGAATTGACATCGGCCACGTCGCATACTTGTATTCATCTCGTATATTCACAAACTGTAAAATCATAATCAACTCGGAACATGTGTTGTTTTATCAAAAATGTAATAAATTATAACCAAGTGGTGCTACTATATGTAAAACAAAGGAACTATCGACTTTTTAATACATATTGCATTTAAAATGTTTTCAAATGGGCTAATATAGATATGACATCATGTATACTTCATTGATGACGTGCAATGCTAGCTATCGCGTCCCGACTATATAGTTGAGTCGCTCTCGCAACCTGCGTCACTCAATTAAAATGGCAGCAAATTTGAGAGGTAACAAAGTTTTACCTCAGGTTTGACATTTGTCATAATTATCTTTTGACTTTTGTCATCTAAACACTTACATTTGTCAAGAATGCTTCCCTCCTAAACAGTATAACCAAATGTTATATATGGTGGAAACGCATTACATTCAATTGTACGTCATACTAGATCCATGACGTCTCGTCTTGTTTATGTTGCCGGATCTATTTTTATTTCTGTCAGTAATATTTGGTATAACCAAAGAAAAAAATGATTAACAATATAATAATTATAACATAATATATTTAGTAACTGAAATGCTCTAAGACTTCAGCCTTTCTCAACTTATTTATTATATTGATTTAGATTGTCGAGAAATCTTAAATATTTCATAACGTATCAATAATAAAATTTAAAATAAGCAATACTTACGCTATTATCGTTAATCAGTGATTATAGGAAAGTGTGTAAAAAGCTTCGACTGTTTACACAAAGCTTTAGGCATTATATTCAAAGGACGCAAATAGATAAATAAAGAGGATGTACAGCACTAAGAATAATTGTCATCTAAACATTTTAAATTTGTCAACAATGCTTGCTTCCTAAACAGTATAGCTATATAAAATATAGGTGTAGACAAAATAATATTTAATAGCTTATTTATAATATTTAATTTGTAACTGGCTTTCATGTAATAGTATTTTACTATGGGAAGGTATATATCCTGAAATATTAATTAATGGGTTTAATTTCATTGTTTCAAAATTGTTTCATCCCATCGAAATTCGTAGTGGTATTGAATCGTCGTGTTTAGTTCGTACTTTGGTCGTGTCGGTTGCCAAAGCGACTCTACTATATGAAGGGATCTTCGTTCCCAAGATTATCCATTACTAATAAACATCAAAAAGCCGTGTAAAAACGTGAATTGACATGAAAATTAATAATTGCCAAAAAGTACGACCAACTTAGGTACATTACCAAAATAAACATGTCCCGCTTTATGATCCTGCAACTGTTGTAGATATATACAAAAAGTGGTTCAGACCAAAAATATGAGAATGAATAGCAAAACTATTCTTCTACAAAAGAGTATTTTGTAGAAAAATATCTTTGAAATAAATCTGTTTTGTATTTAAAATGTGCAATTAATTTCAATAAATGTGGGAGGTCTTTTTTTAGTTTAGTTCTTTTATTTTAAGGGAGATACTTACATGCACTATTTTTCTTTATATGATTACAATTAGCAGGGTTTTTTCCATCAATAAAAGGCTGCCAAAATTCATCTGATTTTTCTTGCGACCTCAACCTTATAGTGAATTTTTTTTTACATGCTCTAGAACAATTTACATAATGATGTGTTCCATATAGACTATCACATATTGCCTTCCACATTAAATCAAGATGTTCTGATTTTTTTTCCAATTATTAGACTTCGAGGTGGCCGTCCCTAGTAAATTGACCAATATCTGATGAACGGTGGTGTGGGTCAAATTTAACTTTGCCCCGATCACCTGACAATCTGAACCAACAAGAACCCGGATTTTGTTGCAATTTTTATCAATTCTTGAAAGAAAATAAATATAATGCCTTAAATCAACGAAAGCAAAACACTCTCTCAGTAGGCCTGTTAAAGTTTCGCAAAAGTTTCTGTTTGGGTCCAAGTCTGAATTAAAACCTCAACCATTGCTGAAAATTGTACCTCATTTTTAGAACACACAAGAAAAAATTGTTTCACGAAAAAAATCGCTACGGGCAATCAAATGACTCTAGCGAATTCAAACTCGTATTGAAGGCATATCACATGGTCATCTTCCGCCTCTTCAAGTTACGTGTCTCAAGTATTGCTAAATCAAACGCTCAGTGCCATCTCGGTGCTTAATTTACACACCTTGTGAAAGCCTTGGCAATAAGACTTACTGCATCAAGGTACATTGTACAATAAATAAAATGAAGTTGTCGATAAAATTATAGAAGACATCATTCAAAGCAGAGTAAATCTTCATACTTCAAACATTGTCTATTTTTAGAATAACTCTAGTTCAGTGGTTCCCAAACTTATTTTGCCTACTGCCCACTTTGAGAATAAATTATTTTTTAGCGCCCCCATTTTTTCACCTACTCAAAAACCACTATAACTTCAAATTAAATTAATTATTGTGAGCTATATTAGCGGAGATTAAACATTCATTCTAAACGAGACTTTTACTATGGGTTATAGTAAAAGTCTCGTTTAGAATGAATGAGTTAACTTGAGACCTGAGCGTAGTAGGTAGTACACAACGGCGCTCAGGTCTCAAGTTAACTTTTACGGGCTACACCTGCCAATGAGAATGATTATTGAAACGCAACTTTATAGTATTCAGACAAAGTATCTTTTATTCAAAATTCAAAATAAAACAAACATAATCGATTCTAATATAAAAACTAATGTGAAGGATGAATCTGATGCTGTTTAATAAGTTTGTTGATATCAGGTTCCAATTTACTCAAGAACAGCCGCAAGTCACCACGTTCGGTAACATGCAAACGATTTCTCTTTTTAGTAAGCAGCGTTGCTACAGCACTAAATCCACGTTCACACAAATATGACGATGGGAATGCTATCAAGAATCGTTGAATGATTGACCACAATCCAGGGTACAATTGCGGGATCGGTTTTTGTAGCCAAAATTCTTGGTAGCCATTTTAGAACTTGATTTTTATTTCCTCGTTCGTTGTCAATTCTATAAGTTCTTCTTCCAGATGTGGTGATATTGCTGTGTTGACATTTGAAAACGGATCCAACACCCAGTCTGGTATTTCCAAGTTCAAAATATCCTGGTATCGTTCGGTGACGTCAATGTGGAGCTTTTCCAAATGTTGGCAGTAGGCAAACAAGTCGTCGTTACTGCAGGATACTGATAAATTCGGAAAATTATGAAACTCACGTCTGCCCATATTCTTTTTGTGTAGAAGCAGTTTGGCTGCGAAAGCATCAACGACATTTTTTGTTTTAATTAAATTTAGTTCATCGCCTTGCAGTTGGAGATTCATGTTGTTGAACAATTTATACAGGTCTGTCATGTAAGCTATATCATTTTTTGATGTAATGAGCTTGTTGCGCAATTCTGTATCTTTAGTTTCCAAAAACTCTATCACAGAGTCAAACAGGTTGTAAAATCGAGTCAGACAATTGCCTCTTGATAGCCAACGAACTTCGGTATGAAACAACAAACGGTTGAAATCTTCGTCATTAGTAACACAAAGCTGATGAAATAATCTATCATTCAAAGAGCAGTTACGGATTTTATTGACTGCTTTGATGACATATTGCAGTGATTGAAATAGTCGTTCACTTAAATTTCTAGCAACCAAATGTTGTCTATGAATAACGCAATGTACAGCAAGGACATCTGGAATTTTATTTTTTACGTACGCTATGAAGCCTTTATGGCACCCTGTCATAGCCGGAGCGCCATCCGTAGCAACTGATATAATATTTTTCAAGGGAATCTCTTTCTCATCACAAAACTTTTCCAATGTATTGAATATGGTTTCGCCTTTTGTATCGGTCTCTAAATTTCTAGCAAACAATAGTTCTTCACATATTTTCTCATCTTTAATAAACCTCACGTAAGACAGCAACAATGCTTCATTAGTTGGTAAAGTGGACTCATCGAGCTGAATTGAGAATTGACTAGTCCTCAGATGATTGGACAATGATTCTTCTATGTTTCCGGCCATTTCATCAATTCGTCTTTGCACAGAATTATTACTCAAAGGAATTTTTCCGATAATATCTGCGGCCGGTTTATGAAGCACAGTAGTTATTACTTCCTTTATTGCTGGCAAAATTAACACTTCTCCGATGTTGTGTGGTTTGCCTTTTTGAGCAATTAACAAAGAGATGTTGTACGAAGCTCGAAGTCCGTCGTCATCTTGCTTAGCAGCCGCCGAAAAGAGTTTTGCT
The DNA here is from genome assembly GCA_963170755.1 of Amphimallon solstitiale. Lineage (NCBI taxonomy): Eukaryota > Metazoa > Arthropoda > Insecta > Coleoptera > Scarabaeidae > Amphimallon > Amphimallon solstitiale. The sequence continues at coordinate 6,404,376 of OY720677.1, forward strand.
ACACTTGGCCGAGTATTATGCTTCTTCTCTAGGTCTTGAAAATATGCTACATTCTTGTCTTTCTTATCTGGATGCATTTTATTCAAATGATCTTGAAGTCTTGAAGGCTTCATTGCTTCATTCGAAAATGTTTTTAGGCATAGAAGGCACAAAGGCAACGATGGGTTTGTAGGATTTTCAATGAATCCGAATTTAATATATTCCGCACAGTATTGCCGTCTCTTCTTTTTTACTTCCGACATTGTTTTGTTTTGAGAAATACGTAAGTATAAGTGTTGAACTTAAGTACTGCTTATCTATTACGCGCGAAACCGCAAATGAAAATAAAATAAATATTACGTTGTTTATATAGGATTGCATAAGCAGCACGCACCGACAGGAATAAGACAAACATGCATTAACTCGTTTATCTCATTCGACGCTCAATCGTACTCAACAAGTAAGAACAAGTATTCTATGAACCAGCCGATTGATACAGTTGCCTTTTTATTTGTTTGTTTGTGTCTCTTTTCGTTTCGAAACGGAGCGACCGATTGATATGTTTTTTATTTTATTTATTCAATAAAACAGGACAGATATATGAACTACTCGGAGAGAAATATCGAACCGAGTTGGTTTGAGCAATCTCTTAATTAATATTAGTTGATGTTCACAAGCTGTAGTCGAGAGTAGGGATGGGACATCGGTGGGTAAACATCGATATCAAACATCGATGTTAACATCGTTGATCAACATCGATGGTTGCAAAATATCGACTACCAAACATCGATAATTATATTTATAGATTTATTTTTTGGCAGTTTAACAAAAACTTTATTATAACTTAATTAATTTACGTCCTTAACAAAATGATATAAAAGATATCACTATTCAAAAAAAATAATAAAAGAAATATATACATTTATAATATGTAGTTAACTTTAGAAACTACTCAAAAAAAACTATATAAAAAAACAATATTATGCAATTACGCATGAAACAACCACATGACTTACATCGTCTGATACTTAAAAAATATATACATTTACGTGTATCAAAGCTTTTTAAGAGAACGATTTTTATTTGGGATTTTATAGTCTTGCATTTTTTTTTGACTACGCTGGCAAATACCGAGATACATATGGATATGGTTTTATATTTCTGATGTGTCATCTTGCATTTAATACGTGTATCGTCGTGTATGATTGTACGCACTAGGGAATTTCCCGAAGAAGTATACATCGGTAATGTCTATCTCCCTTCTTTTTCTATGAAAATACGTTTACCTCCTTCACTTATTCTGCATGCATACATAATTTAACTTTTATTCTGCACATTAAAAGTACTATAAATTTATGTATTTAATTATATATTATTTAAATATTTATACTGAGTAATATTTAAAAGAGCCTAAAATGAAATATTCGAATTTATATGATATAGCACTGTGTAATTTAAATACTTCTTTTATTCGTAGACAATTTTACATCCTCGTAGCCTGTATGTGAGCTGTTAATTTGGAAACATTTTTGTATTTGTCAACAGAGGACGCTGTTTTATTTTGTGATTAGTGCAAATACAATTTGTCAAGCTTAAAAGTTCGATGTTCACTATATTTCTTCTAACATCGATAGTTTATCGATAAATCTAAATTGCAAACATCGATGCAAAAACATCGAACATCGATCCTAAAATATCGATGTTCAATGAACATCGATGTGTATCGCCCATCCCTAGTCGAGAGTCGAGAGCTCAGTCGGTGTCTAAGAGTCCTCCTAGATTCTAGATGAAATTACAAATCGCCCCCTAAGCCTTTACACAACGCCCCCATTTTTTTTCTGGGTCTCTTACCGCCCCCCTTTAGACCTGCAGCGCCCACAAGGGGGCGTTATCGCCCACTTTGGGAACCTATGCTCTAGTTGGAGCACATTTCGAAAATATTTGAAGATTTTGAAAATAATATTGTTTTTGCTACTAAATAGAATCAGCTGATGAGAATATGTCTTAATAATTCAATATAAATTCGATTGTTTGAGTTGAAAGAATGTGTCGGTTTAGCAAGGAGTATATGACAATTCTAAATGAACATTTCACATGTACATAAGTTCCGACAATTGAACAATTACATGCACTTCACAATTTTGCTGAAAATCTAATCAGTTCTCAAGAAGGAGATTATCCTCCTAAATACAAAATTTGGAATAAATAGCTATAGCGGTTTCACCGCTATCGTGGTCACACACAGACACACAGACATCTTTTAAAAACCAGTTTTACTTTCTTATACGTAGTATAAGGAAGTATTGTGATGATGAAAATTTTCGACCTCGAGATTTTTGCAGATGTCCACGTTTTGGAGTCCTCTGATACCGAAAAAGTGGTTTTTCAAAAATGTCTGTGTGTCTGTGTGTCTGTATGTCTGCGTGTGACCACGATAGCGGTCAAACTGCTGTAGATATCAATTCCAAATTTTGTATTTACGTGTATAATCTCCCTCTTGAGATCTGATTAGTTTTTCAGGAAAATCGGTCGACCGGAAGTAGCAATTTACTTCAGTGAGAAATTTGAATTTTGCCAATATTTCGTCAATTACTAAGTTTAAACAAATTTATAAGGAATTGAAATATACTCAAAATTAAATTTGAGACAAATTATCTTAAAAGGGTTTTTCGAAATTCCAACCGGAAGTAGGCCTTTTACTCTTATCGAAAATCAGTTTTTGCGAATATCTCGCAAGTCATGCTTGCTAGGCAGGTACATTATGAGTATAAAAGTATTTAAATTATAATTTCAAATATCTTTTGTATAAAAAAAATTTCAAAATTCGGACCGGAAGTACCACTTTTACTCTTACCGAATAGCGATTTTTTGCAAATATGCCGTAAATTATGCATTCTATATATATTTATTAAGAGTACAAAAGTATTTAGAGTTGAATTTGCAATATTTTTTGTATACATGAAATTTCAAAATTCGGACCGGAAGTGGCACTTTTACTCTTAGCGAGTATCACTTTTTTCGAATATCTTGCAAAGTATGCATTCTATAGCGATTTATTAAGAGAACGAAAGTACTTAGAATAGGATTTTGAATAAGTTTTCTATAAAAAATTCTTAAAATTGTATAGTTTGAAACGCTCATACGTATAAGAAAGTCGTGTGGTGGCCACACCTCATTTTTTTGGTATCAGGGTACTTCAAAACGTGTACATCTGCAGAAATATCGAGGTCGAAAATTTTCATCATCACAAGACTTCCTTATACTATGTATAAGAAAGTAAAAAGGCATGTGTTGATTTCATTACCTATAGTCGGATTCAAGAAAGATGATCCCTGCGTCATTTTTTAATATCGTATGATTCAAATCAATACTTCGCCATCATGATAAGTACTGTAAACTATAAAATGAACATGGAAATCATAATGATGACATCCTACGTTTTCCGGTTAGATTGATCGATCTAATTTTAGGTTATGTATAATTAGATAACTAAGTTAGATAATCGCATTTATCGTTTATTAAAAATATGTAATATAAACTCAATAGTCTTTTAATGTACTAAATTTAACATATGCCAAAATACAAATGATAATAGAACTTTATTGAGAAATAACGTGGGTACAAAACAAACAATCCAAGTCTCATCGAGAAATATCACTTCTCTCTAAAAAGGAGAATTTATGTTTTTTAAATAATTCTTCAGGAATAATAATCGCATCTCAGTTATGGTGGATCTCTCCACTAACGCTCGGCGATTATTCTCGTTTTTACATTTAAAGCCAATATTATGAAGTACACGATTTAAACTGCTTCTACTCAATAAAATATGGTTTTCAGCAATTTCTGCATTTAAAGTTTGTACTGTAACATGCTTTTCTAAAATTAAAGATATTATTACTTCAATACTCAACATTTTTAAGGTCTTACTCTGTAAATACATCATGTATAATGTATTTCGGATACTCATTTTAGAGCTTTCTGCCAAATGGTCTGTTTTAGCTTTTATATGGGGCCTTTTCTTCCTTGGACTAGATAGAACAGGACTATTTAGTGATCGGGCTTTAATACGTTTTACTGAAGCTACTCCTACCTTCAATGCATCTGCTACTCGCTAAAAGATATTCATTAGAATTTGTAAAATGTTAAATCTCACAATGTTTACCTGTTGTACAGATGTAAGGGATATTAGATGACCACCATTAACCTTCTCTTGCTCGAAATATTCTAATAAATTTAAAACGAGTCCTTGAGCTTGTGACCGTAATGTTTTACGGCGTCGTGACATTCTGGTTTAATAAAGATTGAAACAACAAACAAATTGTGAAACGAAATCAAACGATCAAACTACTAGAAATGTCAAAGCGTTAATGTCAAAGTCAAAACGCTAAACGGAAGTGTATGAAATAATACAGCGCATGCAATCACTCCGTCTTTGTCTTGCTCAAATAAATTCTATGAAACGTATGTCGCGCTTGCATCGCACTGAAAACACATGCATTCGCTTATGCTATCCTTGTTATACAAGTTGATACTATTTGTTATTCGGATATAGACATAATTCTTTGATAGAATTATATAGTAGTGACGCAGGGATCATCTTTCTTGAATCCGAGTGTACCTGCTACATACCGCATGTGTCAAATATCATTAGGTATAGGGATTCAATGTTTACGTGCAATCTATACGTATGAATGTAATACGTGACAACGTTGTACCCCTACTGTCCGTCACCAATACAGACAACAACCGGCATCTCAACGATATTCTCCGATCCCGACCCAGATTTTACATTCAATGTTTAGCAGGGAACACGCAACGGTCCCTGGCCGTCTTATTACTGGAACGGGAAACATCAAATGTCCTGCTATGCAGGGAGCAATCCTTTTTTATTTATTTTATTATGGTTATTTTTTAATTTTCTTAGAATTACGCTTTTGTTTGTGTCATACAGCGTGAACGCAGCTTCGTAATTCTCTGCATTTACTGAAAGGAAAAAGAAAAACAAATCCTTGCAACTCGTAAATATTATTTCTGAACGCATTAGAAACACCCGAGTCGGTGGTCCAATCGGTTGTCGCGTCGTTGGCATTGGAAAGGAAAGTACATACAATACTTTGCCACGTATTGTATGGATTGATCGCCTATGTCTAATGAAAATTGAGATATGCGATATACCATTATCCAAAATAAAATAAAGAAATAATTCAAAATTTAGCAATGTGAATACTTTAAGAATAGTTTCTAACATGTTTGTATAAAGAAAAACACACAAGCAATCATTAAAAGCACAATATAAAGTTTATTTGTATATCACAAAATTAAGTTAAAAATACTCTTACTTAAATTCTATAATAATTCTAAAACCATTTACCTTTGAATACGCACTTATAATATTCACACCCAATTTTTTGACGTTATAAGTAATTCCAATATAAATAATCTTGTGTTAGAATAATGTACTTGTACAACCGTTCGGGTTTGAATAAAATACAACAATTGATAAAAGGATATTCTCCACAACCCCGAAATAGACGTGTCCGCACCATTCGTGAAAGTTCTTTTAATTGAAGTCATGGCTATATATTTTGCTGTATAAAACATAAAAGATTTAATGTATTTTATATTTATATGATAATATGTATGCCCGAGGTTTACAAATAAATGATTGAAGAAGAGTTTACGAAAATTACAAATGTTTATTTGAAAAAGTGCTTTACTTCTTATTGGAAAATAAATTGCATTTCCACCAATTGTAGATAAAAATTCTACAACAATATTTGTAGTAATTCTTGTAGCATTTTTTGTTCGGTGCAGGTTATTAATAAGTTATTTTTAATATTATTTATGGAACATCCTGTATGTTCGAAAATATGAGTAAAAGTAAAATGTGACCTATACACTCAGCAAGACTTTATGAAAAAAATTGACAAAAGTTCTCAATTTCACAATAACTAACCGATACGTAATTAGGTAGTGTGCCATATAAAATATAAAATTTTAGGAAGAAATGTGCAATCATATTTTTTTTTCAAATACTTAACATTCCTTTAAAAGTACATATTAAAAAATGTAATAAACTAACAACTATTACAAAGTAATCTAATAAATAAGAAGAAATCCATAAGCATGAATCTATACACTAAAGCTCAACAATGACTTGGTTTAAAGTAAAGGCAGAGAGGGATACCAATGACCAAAGTAAATCAAGCATCAGGAGCGTAGAGAATTTCCTTGAAATTTTTCACCAAAACGATCACGGTTTATTAGTTTATTGGTTTACTACCGATGGCACAATAAGAGAAGAAAGTCTTGAACATTGTTCGAGCAGCTACGATTTTACAACCACTACCATAAATATTTATATTTATGGAAGTAACGTTCCAGAAAAATAGTAAATACATACAATATTTTAGACTTGTGAGTACAGATTATGTTATTATACGTTAGACATTATTTGAACAGGGTTTAATATCTCTATGCAATTATATCCGAGACTAATTTTTACAACGTCAACATTTCAAAGACAAAAATTAACATGTAATCTAAAAGTTAACTACGGTATTGTATTTTATGTATTCCACTGTAATAATGATGATTTATGTCTATTGATGTAGTTTCAAGGAGAATGTTTTACTATAGTAGTGCAAAATAAATAATGAATGATTTGCAATCAAAAATATTTTTGTATTAGTAATAAATATAGGTTTTAAGGTAGATTGAACACTATTATGAATACATTTTATCGCTAGTTTTTCATGTTTCTCGGGAATAAATTTGCAAATAATCATTAGTCTTACGTAAGAAACAGATTTAGAAGAACGCTATTGACTACAAGAAGGCGGATATTTTATTTCTTTGGAAAATAAATTGCATAAAACATATGATTATGCATTATTGTATTGTTGAAAAATTTGAAATTAATTAAAATAAGTAATGGAATATTTTAATGCGTCACAAAGAAGCTAGATGAAAAATATAGATATATTGATTGACGTGGTATTATGTTTGACAGCTGATATGGTATTTGAGAAAATCAACATATTTTAAAAATGATTACAATGACCATATAAATTATTCAATAAATATGGCCGGTGGCCAAACTTAAACAGACACCCGACATAATTAAAAATAAAACTTAATTTTGGAATTGAAACTCAAGAGAAAAAGTGCTAGGAAAACTGAAAATATTTTAAAACTCTATAAAGAAGTGCCTTGATGATGCCCAGTCAAAGAGGATAAAGTATACGGAATTATGTAAATTTGGAAGCGAGAAATAATAATACAATAATCGAGATCACCATTTAGAGTTGCTATCTGTAACCTCTTGTACCGTGCCTTCAAATACTTTCCTCATTAGAGACGGCCATGCTCTTTTTTAATGATTGGTGACAGTGCATAATTTTGATAGTTTGGTTATGGCATGTAGTAGAATATTAAGTATGTAGAACGGTAAGGGATGTTTACCGTTCGAAGACAATTGGATGGAGAAGGAGCGAAGTGACGACTCCAATTATTGTCTGAGAACGGTAAACCTTACCGTTCGACATCCTTATAACGTTTTTTGCGCGATCAAAGCTAAATTTCAATTCATTTCACTACACGGAATTATCGAAAATACTTGACAATAATTAATTAATTGGAATAGGCTATTATAGAAACAACACAGTTTCCATCACGTTTTTTCAAAGATTCTGATTTACATAATTGATTGAAGACGGAGATACCTGTTGAAACTCCATAATTTACAAGTAAAAATTGAATTTAGGAAAAGACATAAATATGAACGTTTACAAATATTTTGTATTATAATATTCATCACCTGATGAAGCCCTAGTAGGGTGAAACAATTGTAGTGAATTGAATTTATTTGAATTTTTACTTGTAAATTCTGTTTTACAATTAGCGTCGTGTCACTTCAGTTTGTGTTTTCCGTTAAGTAATTGAAATCAGAGAAGAAATTATGACCGATTCCGATTTAGACATTGAAAACAATTTTGATAGCGACTTGGAACAAGCATGGGCTGCCGGGTGTTCCGCCGTAATACCCGAAAAATAGCGGGAATGTTTCGAAAATACATACCGAGCTTTCAAGCAATGGTGTGAAACAAAGAAAATAAGTGGTATGAATGAAAAAATTATGTTGGCTTATTTTGTACAAAGAAGCGAGAAGTTAAAGGCACCTGGCAGTTTATGGGCTGAATATTTCATGCTGAGATCAACAATTTTTCTTCATGATGCGATTAAAATTTCGCAATTTACGACTCTTATTGCATTTTTTAAAAGGAAAAGCGTAGGATACAGACCCAAAAAAGCAAGCGTTTTCACTAGGTAAGACATGAACCGGTTTTTAGTTGAAGCTTCAGATCAAACATTTCTTATTCATAAGGTAGGTAAATTTGAAATACCTATTTTCAAATGGTATGTTAATGGTTCATATTCATATTAAGGTGGCAATGATATTAGGAATGTCAGGAGCTTGCAGAAGAGAAGAGTTATACAATATAACTATGAACGATGTTGAAGATCGTGGCGAGTTGATTATTGTAAAAAGTCCGCAAACAAAAACCAATATTGAACTGACCTTCGCTCTTGTAAACCAAGATGAAAAAATTCATTATTTGGACATTTTTCGGAGGTATATTCAACTTCGACCAAGCAATGCTAAATCCGAACGTCTGTTTCTGGCTTTCCACAATGGTAAATGTAGAAACCAAGTAGTGGGGAAAGGAACAATTGGAAGGTGGCCGTCCAAAATTGCAGAATATTTAAAATTATCGAATCCAGCTAGTTACACCGGCTATTCATTTCGACGTACATCAGCAACATTGTTGGCCAACAAAGGGGTGGATATTCTAGGATTAAAGCGGCATGGAGGATGGAAATCTTCTAGTGTGACCGAGAGTTACGTTGAAGATTCACTTCAAAATAAAATACAATTTGCAGAAAAAATATTGTATGCTGCTAGAGACACATCCTTTCAGTATTCCTGATGGTGCACAACAAGTGTCTTCTGATACTATTTCTTATGCAGCAGTTTCTACGAAAACAAGGAACAGTGAAATTAATTCTTTGCCATTGTATATTCATAATTGTAGTATTCATAATTGCACCTTTAATTTTAATAGCAACAAATAAATGAACTAAACAATTTCTGTCCGTATATCATCTTCATTCTCTAATTTTTAAAAGTCACAATCACTTACCGTTGAGCTGAACGGAACGTGCATTACTTACCGTTTTGTTACGTACAACAAACAGTAAGAACCACTTACTGTAATGGAAACATGCCTAGTAAATAATCAAAAAGGATTGATCGCGCAAAAATAATAATAGGCGTCTATAATTTGAATTTAAGTATGACAACTGTCAGAACTTGAAGTTTTCAAAAGCTTAGCATATAAACCAACATTGATTATTAAATAAACTTAAAAACAGCCTACTCTAATGAGGAAAGTATTTGAAGGCACGATATACACAGTTTAACATGTTTTTAAAGCGGCTTGTGACTAAAAACATTTTTGCGCGCGGAAAAAGTATACGCTTACTTAGTGAGCGTATTCTGTTCGCACGCGCCATTAACGCATTCCAACACCAACGTAACACACAATTTTGAACAAAGTTACTAGGAAAGTATGATAAGAAAATTAAAGGTATTGTGCAGAAATAAATGTATTATAATATTGAGTTAACCGAGTATTTTAATCGTATTTGGAGAAACCGGCTCTTACACTAAGAACTACGCCAAAACATAATGCAGAAAATGTATTTATTATTATTGTTTATTCGGTTTAATTTGTATAATTCTAACATTTGGCAGCAGTGATATGTACTAAGTGGAAGGTGATCACATAAAGGTAAACGGTCCTGTCCAGAAAACACTCAACTGTTGTCAAGTGAACAGTTGGAGCGGGAACGGTTAACGATGCGTCTGCTGAATGCGACCAATGTAAATTAAACTGTATTGCAAGGTATGTATACGACGTTTTATTTGTATCTTTACCTACCTACGTATCTTAATATATCCTTGCACATGAATTGTTTACAATAGAAATACTGTTTAAGCATCACAATTTTGTAAAGAAGGTTGACATTTTTTACCATTGAGAATGAGCAAAAACAAAATAAAAATCTTTAAACTAGTTTAAATATTGATTGTTACAGATAATTGACAAAACATAAACAATAATAATTCGAATCTGACACACTTTTTAGTTACAAAATTAGTTTTAATATAAATTAATTTCTTGTCGGGCATTCAAGACTTTTACGTTTTATGCTTTTGTATATATATATATAGATCGACATAAATTCTACCTAGGAACCTTCTTCAAATTGTTGTTTTATTATCTTCGGTCGATGAAGACGATGATCCATTTAACGCTTCACTAACTGTCGCCTTAATTGCTACTTTAATTGCAATGATGTGGCGCTGATTACTGGATAAAATATCGCATTAGTAATTGTCATGCTATGATATTTACGAACTAAAGTATAGAAAGAATTTTTGACAATAAACGTTGAGAAATTATTTTTAAATATACACCTGATGATGTAAAATTCTCTAAAGAAAATTTGTTATGCAAGTTATTTTTCACATATTGTTGTATTTATTGCAATTTTTCATCCACAATTTTTGTTATAAGTTTGCTATGCTTGTCAATAAAGCCTCTAATCAAGACGGCATCTTAAATTAGTTTCATAAGTCTCTTTAATATTTTGTCCACTGATAATTTAATGTTTTTACTAAGTTATCTGGCGGAAAATATAGCGTATACACTGTACAGAATACATTACTAATTACTATTGGTGAACACTTTGGATGCGGATAGAGATGTGGAGTTTCGAATTCTTAAACCTTTACACTACAGATATTATTCAATCAACACACATTTCATAGCTGTACTGTACTGACGAAGATTAATGAGCCTGTGGTTGCACTACACCTAGAAGTTGCCAATAATACATTTTTAATTTATACATTTCTGCGTTATCATCTTTCTATGTTTAGTCATTCGTGGGTCATGTAATGTATCGAAGGCAATGTTAATTGAATTGAAGTCTCAAAGTATGCAATGGAGGCACAAAGGCAGTCCAAGATCGCAGAAGGCGAAGCATGTGAAAAGCGCCGGTAAAATGATGCACTTAATTTTTTTTTGATAGATGGGGCGTTATATATGATCACATTATATCTAAAGAACATACAGTTACTAGAGATTACTATTCTAATGTAGTTCGAGAGAACCCTACAGTCATAATTAAAAAAAAACGGCCACTTTATCAAGACATCAGTTGGACCCAGCATCACGACAATGCTCCGGCCCACAAATCAGCGATTTGTTAACGAATATTTGAAGAATTGGGGGTAGAAAATATGGTTCACCCTCTCTATTCACCTGCTCCTGTCAAAAATATGAGTCGAATATGACAAGTGGTCAAAACGGTGGGACAAATGTTTTGCGTATCAATATATTAAAGTTCTTAGTCAAATAAGCCAAGAAAAATAATTAAACTAATGTGTCATCGTGACGTAAACGCTATATTGACTAACACAATTGTCATTTTTGTTATTAATTTACTATTTTAATCAATATAGCTAATACAAAGAAATGTAACTAAGGTAATCTATCATCATGACGTAGGAGCTATATTCATAAAAATAGTAAATTAATAACAAAAATGACAATTAGGAAATCAAGTCATTAAAGTAAAATCATTGGAAGATTTTTGATTTATAAAAAAACTATATCCAATTTCATTACAAGGAAACAATTTACGTGTTGATCAGCCTCATGCCATTTATATAGATTCATTAGAAAATCCTGACCTATCATGGATGACCTCTAATTTCACCACACAAATAATATTGACGTATATGTTAAATAACGCATAAGTGACAAGGCTAAGAAAAACTATAATGCAGGATTGTGTAAATCAAAATAATTATCATTTTTGTTAATAATTTATTATATTGAATCAATATAGTCTCTACGTCATTGAAAGTGAATAACAGAGAAATATTTATGTTAAAATATGGGACAATAAAGAGAGTGAATCATTTAAATGCTATTAAGTTATATGAGCAAGGTAATATCAGGTGTGATCGAGAAGAGAATATGATTTAAATGAAAGAATATAAATTCAAACATACATAATGGTACCAATTCATTAGAAAGATTTTGATAATAATACTTAAGATATAGTAAATGCCTGTAACTTAATATATGTACAGAAAAAGGATATAAATCAAAACATTTCTAGTGCGAAGTGACAGATCGTAAATAAGAATGTTTTATGTAAACAGTAACTGTATAAATTAAAAATGCACTTATTAGTTCTTGTATGCATAACACAAAGGCTTCAAAGAAAATGGAAATGGTCATGTGTGGTTTAAAAATCTGCAAAAGAAAAATACAGTATTAATGTTGTTTACAGCATTCTGCAAATCAACGTGTTACCAGAAGAGAGGGCATGGATAGAAATCGGAGACAATGTGATGGGGGCGACCGATTTTTGTAGTGCGGGCTCCGTGAGAAAAATCTCAGTTGTTTACAATGTCTTTCCCGTATTACCAAATCGAGGAATTTCTAAAAGAAAATTAAGAATAACATTGGTAAATGGAAAAAGAAAATATATAACAAACAATGAAAAAGGCAATGCATTCATATACAAGTACAATGAGGGACTATACTAAAGAGGAAGGAAAGAAGAAAGTGAGTACAAATGCTTTCCTTTTTTTGTAAAACAAATAGATGTATATATATATATATATATATATATATATATATAGATATAGTGTGGAAATGTTGTTAATGATCGTCAAATATTTACAAAAATATAAATATAATTTTTTTATATGAGATTTAGATACCTTCTTTAATTTTGAGCTTATCCCAAACAAAACTAAATAAGAGGTGTACCAGAATATAAGAAGCAAATCACTGCAAGAACTCATAAGAACATAAATACAATTTTTATGCTGTTAGGAATAAGTTTATAAATAGACTATTCTAATTTTTATTATTCATCAGCATTGTTGCATCCACAGCATATATTTATTATGGCTGTACCCAACGTGTAGCAGTGCTACATTTTCATTTCAAATAGGAAATTAACATTTTGTAATACTGTAGCAGTCACCACAGCAATATGTCTATGGCCACCTTTCACCTATTAGTTTATATTTCCATGTTTGATTTACACAATTCTGCGTTGCCTTGCCATCTATGCATCATTTGACACATAAATTAGCATTACTTGTGTGGTGAAATTATATGATGTCCGTTATAAATCAGGATCTACATGAATACGGCTGACCTACATCGCCCTACATTTTTACATTTTCATTTTTAATTACACAATTCGCGTTTGCATTTTTCTATGTTTTGTCACTCGTTTATATTATTAAACACATAATTCGACACTGTTGCCTCTAATGAAGTTGTGTGTCGTTTTTGATAGATCAAAGTTCTTCCAATTCTTCTACTTAAATCATTTGCTTTCCTAATTGTAAATTTTGTTATTTGTTTACTGTTTTTTAACCAATATAGCCTCGACGTCATAATGACAGATCAGTTTAATTACTTATATATATATATATATATATATATATATATATGCTGATATTTTGTTGATATATGGTGATATTGTAATTTCAAATAGGTCTCAAACTGTGGTGTTAATTACTTGTTTATTCAGTATTCAGTGCTGCTACGAACAGGCAATCTGCCAACCCACTAAAAATATATTGAACAATATATTAATTAAGAAGTGGTAATTGCTCTGTAAAATTATGTCGTAAGCTTCGGTGAAAATTTGAGGAAACTAATACAGTTGGCCCTTTTTAGGTCACGAGATGTGTGTCCACCTGACTATTGGATACGGGGTACTTTAGAGAGAGGTGGGAGTTTATGTAGGAATTTTATTTCTAGTACAGATTTTTCTAAATAATGTAAGATGGGTTAGTCCAGCAGAAGCTTTTGGTCAATACTTCTGAATGGATAAATACCACCCACCTGCTGTACCAGATCCAACACACGGCTAACACACAAGTTATGAGGATGCCAAACCTAGAAATCTTATATTAGCCATGATCGTCCAAGAGAGAAATATAAAGTTTTTGTGGAGTTAAATTCGAGAATGACTTACGATTTCTAACAATAAACGCCAACATATCTCGAGCTGAACAGGCAACAGAGTGTAAATAACTTAAAAGGTTTAGTTTAGGGTTGAAGCAAATTTCAATGCGTTTGATGTGTACACAAAGATTAAGATTAACAGGATGATTAATATACGAAAAACAATAAGTTATAATCTGCGACTATAAGCCACAATGTTATATTTAGCAATACGTAAATTAAGATACTCTGTGCTCACTATTTAGTAACTCTATCCAATTCGTATTGGGCAGCGGCACAATCATTAACATTGGGATCTTGACGGAAAATCTTAAGATCATCAGTGAAAAGAAGATTATCCAAGGTATTAACAGTTGATAAATCATTAATGAAAATAGAGAATAATAAGAGTCCCAGATTTAATTTCTGCGGAACACCAGATGACGCAATAGACTGAGAGGACGATGCACCATTGTGTGACACATATTGTGTATTCTCATTTGATAAAAGTAGTCATGTTGTAATGGAATTCGAAAGCATACAATTTCCGTGAAATAATGGAGTAATCTATACGATCAAGTGCTTTAGAGGTATCAGTATAAACTACATTCATCTGTATGTAAGAAACTAATATTGAATAGAGCGAATGAAATTTATGATTAACTATTTTAATTTTTAACTGTAGTATTCATTAATATATAACATCATTTTCTTACATATATTACATATTTAATTATGTTCCTCCATTAATGCTGCACCCCCTTCCGATGAAGCAATAAATTAATTGCAAAATGTTGGTATGTAAACAAATGAGTCTTTCTCAAATCAGCAAACCGCATATCGGAAATTAAGTACATAAACTATTTATTTATACTGTGAATTATTTTAAATATCCAACTTGAAATTATATACAAAAACCCACAAATTAAATACACTCAATTTGCTTATATTTTCACATGTGTCAAATTCAATTATGGTTTTTACATATGTAGATGCCTATGCGCCTTGTAGGTTGGTACTCTGAAAACACTGAATATGTCGAACGTTAAGATCTCGAAGCTGTAAGCTAGCAAGCGACATAAAACTGTGGGCAGTCGTGTGTGAAGCTGGTACTGTTATAAAAATACTACACTTTGATGTTAAATTACACACTTTATTATAATATTTGCTAGCAAATCCGTGGTTCTATAACAGTTCCCACGTTTTTCTTGTGCCTCCGAACACTGGCAGAACTTTCCTAATTTACTGAAAGAAGTGCATAAGCCAATAACGGAATACGGCACGAAGGAGAAAAAAAAACGATCGAGACTTAAGACAGCAGAAATTGTAACACAACGAAATAAGTGTCGAAATGAAAACATCACTTCTTCAATTTTATTTTCCTATTTTCATATACATAGAAAAAGTACGTTTCCTGTGTTAAAAAAAAAAAAACTCGTCAAAATTAGAAACAATAAATACAGGTATTTATTTTACCATCATTTTATATTAAACTGTGGTATAGTGATGGAATGTACTTATATTTATTTAAATTAAAATATAGATTTAATGATTTTATGTTACTAAGGTGCTTTTAGATTAGAGTAAAAGGTATATTTTTGGTCCAAATGTTGAAAAGTTATTTCAAATTAAAATTTGTAGGTTCTTGTATTCTTTGAACTGTTTGTGACTAGATATTCTCAAATTATAATTTGGATGATGTAGTAAACAGAAATAGTACTCTACCAATATGCTCATAATATAAACAGCTCTTGAGTTTAAGACTGCAAACGTGAGTTAAGAATATGGTAGTCGACAATTATAACAATTTAACAGCAGTCGTGCTTAGATCAATAAAAAAAAGAGGTAAAATGTAATTTATATACACGGTGATAATTTCAAAACTTCTCACTCTAAATTTCTGGAAAAACCTGACACATTCACTTTAACCCCCTTTAAATTGATCGATTCGAGTTTGTTTAGATATTCCTCGTTGGGAAATACATTGTATATTGCTTTAATATAAATTGTTATTTAGTGTTATTAACCCAAAATTATTTAAATAAAATAATTATAATGGTTTCCAGTTGGCAAGAAAGGGTTGAAATTGTATTAATTTATGGAGCCGCAAAATTTAACGGAAGGCACCCGGTTAAGATCACATCTCATAGATATGTCCTAAATCTTATTGACAAATTATTCAGACTGGATCTGTTGCAAATGTACAACATAGGTAATCAGCCGAGAATTTTAAATGAAGGCGCTTAATTGGATGTTTTGGGTTAGTAAACAAATGACCACTATGTATGTACCTTTTATTTATATGGATTTCTAAATGAACATAACTGTAGATATTAGAGTAACGAAAACTCTCATCTGTCTGTAGAAGGACACACCCAGTATCATGAAAAAATTAATGTATGGGTTGGCACCTTGAGGGACCAAGTGATTGATACGATGTTTTTCAATGTTAATCTAAATGGTGAAGCATATTTGGTTAAATTGAAAAATACTATCAATCCGCTAATTATTAATGTTTTCGAAAATCAACTGGATAGAGATGGAAATACCCTAATTGATGGGGACGAATTACATTTTCAACAAAATGAAGCTCCTTCTCACTATGTTCTTCCATTACGGCGGTGGGTAGACAATTTATTTCCATATAAATGTTTAGGGTGAAGGGGATCTTTAGAATGCCCAGCCAGATCGCCTGATTTGACACCACTAGACGTTTTTCTATGGGGTTATTTTATGTCTGTTGTATTTATCCCTCCACCTCATAATTTAGAAGAACTTTGTCAGGGGATTAATACAATCTGCCGTGGAATTCAAAGAGATCTTTTTGAAAATGTAGGCCGCAGTTTTGAACAACGGCTATACCATTGTTTAGCGATTAACTGACAACATTTTGAGCAGTTAGTGGGTTGAATTTTCTGCAAAAAAAGGAATTTGAATTCTTAAATAACATTGAAAACAAAAACAACACATCTTAAGCAGTTGAAGTGGGTTTCAGTAATAGATATTTAAGCCTAAAACAAAAAACAAAAAATTAAACAAACCAAAAGATTTTTTAAAAAATTTTCAAAACGAATCGATCAATTTTGAAAAAAGTTAACGCCAAAATGTATTGTTTCAAAAGACCTTTAAAATGACATATTACTCGACACCCCTTCCCATTTAAGATTTTTAAGGGGGTAGCTTCCAGGGGGCAGGGGTTAAAGTGGGTGAGCCAATTTTTACATCAAAAAATGGCTCCCGAGATAATACTTCTTATGTGTTTCAGGGAATTTTTCATAGATTTCCAGATTTCCAGAAATTTAGACTGGGAAGTTATGAAATGAACACCTGTATACATACATATACATAAATTCATCCTGCGTATATTTTTGCTCGCAAACTAGTCGGTTGATTGCCTTGAAATTTTGACACAACGTTGCATTTGAATACGTCAATGTTTTTATAGAAACTTTATTTACAGCCACTCAGTTAATAAGTACTTGTGATAATGATTCCGGTAAAGATTCTGATATATCGAATTGACAGTTTTGTGATGTAATACCGTACTCGTCAAATAAATGAACTTCAGTTAGAGTTATGTCGTATATTTGTGCCCGCAAAACTCGAATAATCGGCCGATTAACTTGAAATTTTGACAAAACGTTGCACTTGAATACGCGAGTGTTTTTATAGTAAAATGGGCGGTTTGCATTGAAAATCTGTCCGCAGATTCGAGCATGCTCACATTGTAATAGTTGGGTTTGTTTACATACGATAACATCTGCAAAATATTTTGTACTTGCATATTTTCTATAAATAATTTTACCGAAAATCCTAAAAATAAGCCCTAGTTTCTTTTATTATGTTAAGTGTAGTATGGAATACCTTAATAAAAGAATGTTTAATGTTTAACAAGTAAATGTAAGGTAAATAATGAAAGTAATAACATAATATAATAAATATAAATTAATTCATATTAATAAATAAATAAATATATATAATAAATATAATAAAAGATGTAAGTTTGTGGTAAATTCTTTATAAAGTTATGTTTTAGTGAAGCTTGCCGAATGCGAATATGATGATAGCCCTTTCCCGGGAGTAAGTATTCCTGTATTCAGTAATTACTCATTAATACTTCAAGAATTGTAAGTACCTACTATTTCAATAATTTTACTCTATTATTTTAGGGCTTGAAGGCCTATTTACCATCAAGAGTGGATAGGCGTTAAAAAATAGAAAACACTGTTGTTATAAGCTAGTTCTTTACCAACTACATTTTAAGCGTTGATTGAAGGAATACATAAAGATGCGCCACTCCATAGCACTGAGCGTAGCCAAAACTGGATCCGAGATTTATAGCAACTGCATCAGTCGTTTGGGTCCGAGAATCAAAACAGCCCGAGACAGCGATGATGTTCTCGGCAAGGGGTTTGCGGGACGACTTAACGGAAAGACACGCAATTTTACTATATAGCGTTGCGCATCTTTATATATTCCTTCAATCAACGTTTTAAGTAAATATTATAATACTATACCTAAAACCCACGTTTTATTTTGTTATTGAATATTTCCATAATTCTAATTGAATTTCTGTGTTTCTAATAAATCTTTGCACTGTTACTGTATCTTAATGATTTTTTTTCTTTCCTACTAGTTAGTGCGAGGCTTACATTTATTAACATTCAATAATAATCTGCTGTATCTACTTGTGAAATAGTCGTATGATAAATAGAACTCTAGAGAATTGTGTTTTTTTACAATCCTCTGTACTTTAAAAATCAGTGCAACTACTTGCATAGATAAAACCTTCATTTTCAGATCGAGAAATACTAACTGAAGATTTGTCAGCAAAGGCTAATAAAGAAGATGTACTTTTGTATACAGTACACAAACTATTTAACTCATCTATTGCAAAGCCAGAAATTTACTTTAAAAAAATATGAACAATGAACAAATTTTCATGGTGTATGTCTTGCAACTACATTTTAATTTCTTTTTTTTACATTATCAATGAAATATATAATATTATATATATTCTTTTTTAAGCATTGATGTCAAATTTTTAATTATTCTCAGCTCGAAGTAATTTAAAAGTATATATGTGTATATAGTAGTCGTAAAGAATATTTATACTTCAGCTAAACAAATTGTTTATTAAGAGTAAGTACGAAACCTATATATTTTCAGTTACTAGTTTTCTGAATATCACTGTGTAATTTTTTAAAGTTTAATAGTTCGTTTACTTAAGCCAACTAAATAATATTTTCTTTCCAATATACTGATTATTGGGATTGAGAATACTTCACATTTACAATAAAACTAAATTTTATTAGTATCTACAATAACTTTATTAATACAACAATAAATTTTGCTTTTTTTAAGCACTAGCTTTTACTTTATTTAAAAAAAAAGAGGTGTATTCGTATCAAATATAGTTTTTGTTTAACGTTTAAGTAAATATATTTTTTTAAATTTACAAAATCACGTTGCTGTCCTATATACAGCAACATTTTACATTAAGCGTACAGTATAAATATATTTGATTCTAACAAATATTTCTCTCAGTGTGCCTTTATTAATAAAGACCTTATTATTATTATTCAATTGTATTAAACAAATAAACACACATATAATATTTTTTTTAAACAAAAACGTGTTCTTTTAATCAAAGTATTCTATTAATATTTGTATAGATGAGATTTAGAAATTTTGCCGAATGTTCTAAAGAAGCAATTAAGTCAAATCCATTTTCCATTGGAAGCAACGAAAATTCGTGAAGAAAGCAACAGAAAAAGAAAAATAGACGGAACACCTACGCTCTTCCATATTATTATTTGTTCGAATGCACGGTACACTATTCACAGTTGGAATTTTGTTTTTACGGTTCTCTTTATTCTTCAATTGGAAATATGAAACACGTAAAGAATCGTCCCTAATTTTTACCGAGAAACAACAAAGGGAAACGGTAGCCGGCTCGCCAAAAGAGATGAGACGAGATAATGAAGTGAAGCTTCTGAAGAAGAAGGGAACGGACTTAAAAACCGTGTCGTTTTCGGGTAATACGTTCCCCATTGTGATGCGCCTTTCGATGAAGCTTGAAACACAACAGTGGACGGACGAATGATATATCGAGGGCGACGAGACTGCAAACTGTGCGGAACTTCATCAACACAACAATGAGGGGCTGCCGTGAGTCGGAGGCAGTTTTATGATCCTGTTATTTTGTTCTCTGTGTTCTATTAGATGTAATATTTTTATCAATCTGTCATCGTTTCTGTCAGTGCACAGTGAGTAATATTATATGAAGAAAAAAACCTTTAAAAGCTTTGTTAGAGGGCAGTAAATACACGTATTGAACACTGATAGATATAGTCAATTACAAAAAAAGTTATTATAAATGTGTTGGAAAATTTTAAAATAATTATCTAGAAGTACGCAAAGTAAGTTTTAATCGGGGGTTTTTAAGAGACGGTTAAGTAATTGAAAGAGGGTGTATATAAATAAATTTTGAAGAAAATTAAAATAATGACTTTTGAAGTGAATCAATTATTAACAGAAATTCAATTGAAAGAATAAGAGCAGATTTTTTTTAAAGCAATTGCCCAGAATGGTTTTTGTAAAGTGTGTTTTGCATTATTTTTTCGATGCAGATTTTCAATGACTAAAATAATATAAAATAAATTCTCTCTCACTCTTCTAATCCGAATATATAGCTTTACTGGTGTTAGTTGCACTGACATTTTTCTTAGATATTTTAAAGATTTGTGTAATAACGATGGTACGAGGGAAATTATTTTATAATCTACCTATACTCCATTCAGTCTAAGAATGGAAGTAGATGGCGCTATAATATGAGCACAGTTTACACACGATAAATTATGTATTTTAAAAACAAATAGCATATGTTCTATTTGTTTTTAAAATAGAAAATTCATCGTGTGTAAAGTGTAAACTGTGCTCATATTATAGCGCAATCTACTGTCAGATGGGTAGCAGGGATATACATATATGATATCATTATATTTGGATTTTTACGTGTTTATTAACATTAATTTATGTAAGGCTTACATTGCATTTAAAATGATAACAATACTAACACTCACGAAAAAGCAAACACCTAATCGGTATTTGATAAGTTTTCCAAAACAAAATATCGCTCACACAAAAAATATTAAAATATAAGGAAAATATTGAATATCACGTTGTGTATACATGTAAATAGAACACTTACATTTTTCAACATTCAAGAATTTAGGTATTACTATCAATATGTGAGTAAAAGGTGTAAAATTTTCGCTTAAAAGGCAATATTTGATGTTAAAATCCAATAAATTTTAGACACTATTTCACTATTAGCAGATATTTCAATTAATATCTTATTTACAATATCTAATTTTATTGTTGTAAATTGTGGCAGCTGTAATGAATTTGTATACAAACACAGCAAATAATGAACTGCAATGTGAAGATCATGTATTAAAAATACCGCAGAAGAAGTATCTATATTAAAATGAATGGAAATTCATTAAATCCACAAAAGTAAATGTATCTGATAAAATAACATTAAGATATGATCTCAATATTTACGATAAGCATTTTAAAATTGTATTTTTAATATGACAGACCTTCAAGCAATAAGGAGGGCATTATTTCATATTTTTATTAATAAAATCTCTTATAAACATGTACAAGTACTTTTTTATTTCACAAAACATTACACTGAATACCTAAACAAGAATCTTGAATAGAATAAAAAGTATATTTCTAATTATTATTAACAAGTATTTACCAAAATATTTCTACACTATTTTTATTTGCAACAACTTAGTAAAACATTATGTCGAACATAGAAATTACATGTTTTTAATATCAGAATCTGAATCCAATGAAAATTCTGAGGATGATCCTGTGTTTACAGTAAAGGTGAGATTTTCTACCATATTATCAACAATATAATGATACATTTTGTTTTCTTCGGTCATGACATGATAAATATTATTTTTCGGTGCGGCAGCATCAACCATATTTAATCCTTCTAACAATACATGTTTGACTTCATCTAATTTAAATGATTTGTTATTGGCAGCAACATGATGCTTTACTTGACCCCATACCAGTTCGATGGGGTTTAGATTGCAGTCATATGGAGGTAATCGCAAAACAGTACGACCACTTTTTCTTACTATTTCATCAACGATATATGAGGCTCGATGAGAGGTTATGTGATTTTTTGCAAGCTCCATTAATTCAACTTTTGGCATACTGCTATCAGCAAAAATTCCTTTTGATGTTAGCCATTCAATCAGCGCCTCTTTTTTCAGGATGAAGTAGGTGACTTTTCTGTTTTACTTGAATGGTAAGGTGTATTATCCATCACTATGACACAGCCAAGCTCAAGAGAAGGTAATATATTTTGTATCCATTCAATTCATATCTTCATGATAATCTCCCGTTTTCTTAGATTCAAATAATAACAAACCACCATCTACAACACCAGCTTCACTGCCAATGTGAAGTACAATTCGTCGCTTTCCTTTACCAGATGAATCTTTTAGGCCAGTAGAAAGACCTTCAATAAATGCGTGTCTTGGGTTTAGCACTGTTGTATCTTTCCATATTTTTGTTTTCGTATGACCTGCATTCACCCACGCTTCATCTAAATAATAGATTTTTCTAGCTTCTGCACGGAACTGTCTTATATTTTTTAAATATCGACGTCTCCATAATACAATATCATTTCGTTCAATTAATATAATGTTTCGTGTGCGTTTTTCCCATTTGAATCCTAGTTTTTTTAGGATTGTCCAAAGTAAGTTCGTTTTATTCGAGGTAAACTGTCATCATTACTAATAGCCTAGAAACCAAATAATCATATATAATTTACATGATAGCTAGAAGAATGTGTATATATATTACCTCAGAAATTTTTGTGTAAGTTGGTAACTCATTCCTCAAGAAAAAGGAATGCACATGTCGTCTAATTGTACTTTCTTGTGCTTCATTCAATTTATTGTAAGTATGACGATAATTTCTTTTTCTTGGAGGAGAAATTGGAACTCCAGATATTTCCATTTCTTTAATAATGCAGTTACATTGTATTCTTACTAATACCAACTTCCTCTGCTGTTTGATTGACTGCAGCTGTTTTAGACATATTGTCTTTATGCTTAATATACACATTATAGGCCATTTGCCTTTGTCCAGATCTTATTTGTTTCCCTTTACGATTTTTTGAAGGACCTGGTAAAACTGCGTCCGCCATACTATAAAATATTAGCGATTACGAAAAGAAAGTTAACGAAAGTGATAAAATACCTTAACAAATGAATATTTCACTTGCGAGATCT
Source organism: Amphimallon solstitiale (assembly GCA_963170755.1). NCBI lineage: Eukaryota > Metazoa > Arthropoda > Insecta > Coleoptera > Scarabaeidae > Amphimallon > Amphimallon solstitiale. Next base: position 6,427,798 of record OY720677.1, read on the forward strand.
AAGAACTATTTTTTAAGAATATTAACAACAAATAACTATGCAAAATACGGAAATCGACAAAATCTTTGAACAAAACTGTCAGTAAACAAATTTCTGACAGAACAAGCTAAATGCGATTATTTTGCCGGTGTAAATGCACACTCGATGTTAACCAATCACAAACGTTTATTTTAAGCCCTATTTTTCCCAACGCTCCTTGCTTAGATTGAATATATTATAGTTATAAGGGCATATAGTTTTGAGGAAAGTAGTATTTTACATTTCAAGGAACTTTCGTCACCCGTGTATAAAAGTGTCGAGATAATACATTTTTAATACTATTGTTAATTTAGATTTAGTAAATCCGACATTTTTATACAAATATGTCTCTTCAAATATACGTATGTTTTTCTGTATGTGTAAATCGTAATTAGGCATTGGTCGCATTCAGCAGACACAACAGTTGCGAAACGGTTCACTGATCGGATTCAGAAGATGTATGCTCACTCTGAAAATGTTGTGCAGCAGTCACCATTTTTGCGAGTCGAAAAATTCTACTGTCACTTAATGAGCGTATTTTGTCCCCATGCGCCATTAACACATTCCAACACCAACGTAACACACAATTTGAAGAAAATTACTAGAAAAGTAAGATAAGCAAATTAAAAGTATTGTGCAGAAATAATTGTATTATAATGTTGGAGGTAAGCGAGTATTTTAATCGGGGTTGGAAAAACCGTGTGCAGAAATAATTGTATTATGATATTGGAGTTAAGCGAATATTTCAATCGGGGTTGGAAAAACCGGCCGTTACACTAAAAACTACGCCAAAACTGGATGCAGAAAAACATTTATCATTATTGTTTATTCGATTTGATCTGTATTGTATAATTCTAACACATGGCAGAAGTAAAAAGTACCAAATGAAAGGTGATCAAATAAAAGTGAACCGTCCTGTCCAACAAAGATTCAACTGTTGTAAAGCGAACAGTTGGAGCTGGAACGGTTCCCGACCCGTCTGCTGAATGGGATCATTTTAAAATGATATCGCTATATGGACCAATTGATTTTAAGCATGGTACGCTGTCGTGACATATGTATCCGATATGAGCATTAGCTTGACTTGGTCAGGTGATCAGGGCATGCTTATTGTTAAAAAATACAATTTTTATATTGTTATTTATGCCTTCTTCGCCAATATAAGCCGAAGTATTTTTAAAATGGAGAATAATTTAGAAAACTGTACTGTTTATTTGATCGCACGTTTACCTACTTGCCTCTATGGTGGTGCACGCACTCAACGGGAAGTAATTAACCATTAATCATAATAGCTATTTTGACTGTGCCTTCGCAAGTGAAATAGTTGCTAATTACCGCATTCCTGATGCTATTTAGACTGTGCATTCACGCGTCAGTTACTATATACCTCATTCCCTACATTACTCTTGATTGTGCATTTAGGAATCAAGTTGTAATTTTGTTCCCCTAACCGATCCGAAAATACGGCGGTTTGTGTAAGATACACATTTTGTATGTCAGTTTGTAAGTATGTATGTAATTATAGGTACGTGTTCATATTGGAGCCGCAATAAAACCCCGGGGAAATATGTTGAAAGGAACCCGAACAAAATCATTGCATACCCGCATAAAATTATGTCTCCCCTAAATCGATAAACGAATAAAATAAAATCAACAATTGCAGTTATGAAACTTAGCTTTTGTGTTTAATTCGATAAAACTTTATCTTATGTGTAAATGTATTTGTTAGATATATTAAGGATGTTTTTGATTGTATTTGAATAATTTTTATGTGAGTAAATAAACTAGATGTCAACGACCTTTTATTGAATTTATTATGCTAAAAATAGCGTCCCGGATAATCAATAAGAAATTAAGTAAAAGCTAATGACTTAGGTTACCTCATAACATTACGGCAAATATACATCTGACAGGAGGAAAGGTTAGAGTAAAGGTGTCTACACGTTAAACGTCCCACATTGTAATTTAAGTGCATAAAAAGCAGTGTACTCTTAAGGCGCGTAGGCATACATAGAGAACAGTTCGTTTAATAAAGGTGAAGCAGAAGCTTCGCAGGCGCCGGGACGTTTTATAATTTTTTTCTAATAATGTTATACCTTCAATATATCTTTTGAATTCCGCCGCTCCTTTCTTCGGGTATTATGCCCAAGAAAAAGCTCTTCTCAATAGCGTTTTAAACTTAGAAAAATTTAATGATCACGTGATGTTAAATCTACGCTCTAGAATGAATTTTCCATGTCTACAAAGCCAAATTCGTCGATTACTTCATGGATTTGACAGGCTTTATGAGCTCTGCAATTATCATGAAGCAACTTTTTTATCGTATTCTTATAGACTTTCCTTGTTTTCGTAAATACTTTTTACATGCGTTCAATCTGTAAGACTCCTTCAATATCCAAATACGCAATCGTCCCTATCAGCTTTTTCTGATGAACTCTGCGTTCTTGCCTTTTCTGGTGGTGGAGAACTCTTGTGGACCCACTACACGAATTCCTCTTTTGCGAATTCCAGTAATATACCCACGCGTCGTCGCCTGCTGTAAAGTCAACAAAAGTATGACGGTAAAAACTTTGAATCGTAAATTAATTAAAAATTATGCTTTATTCTTGAGGTTCGCATGCGTAAGAACAGAAAGTGAGTAAATTTTCAAACACATGAAGCATTTACTGTGCTCAATTTCGAATTACATTATTTATTTAAGTTCAGTCCTATAACGTACCACTGGTTGCCGACTTCTAAATTGCGTACAAGTAACCATTTTGTTTCTGCCATTTCAACGGAATTTCGCCACTAACAATATTATTATTTTACTGTTTATTGCTACAGCCAAAGATACGGAGTGACCCCCCCTCCAACTGCGAAAACACTGACTACTTTGTCCTCTTACCTTCAAAAATCAAATATTAAAGCCAAAGATTTAAAAATATCCTAACTCATTTTCAGACTTCCCACTAGCTTTGAGGAACTTTACGAACATTGTCAAAAAACACAGCCTTTTTTCACTGCTAGGGAAGCTCTAAGAGAGTAGATGTATTGTTTCAGGAATATCTTATTTAAAATCTTGTTTGAGAGTTAAACATAAGCTTACAAACATGGCATTTATTATCATTACTTTTATTTACATATCATCTTTTAAAGTTTTTTAAACTGAAGAAAACGTTATTGAGCATCAACATCTTATAAATAATCTAGTTTATAAACCTTTGTCATCTTATGATGAAACAGTCGACCAACTATACATTTTCTATAAACATGAATCACGATGCCATAATTTTATTACTATTTATTTATTTTTCTAAATTATACATGAGAGAATTATAAATTCATTAATTAGAAACTAAAGAAAAAATATTTATATTATTAGATATCACCATATCTCTCTAGTTGTCTTTCTGAAATGAGTTAGAACTATAAAAAAATATTCATTATAGAAATAAATGTATGATACTTTTCTTGATAATGCTAATTGCTTTCAGAATAAATATGCAGTTTCTTTCATTATCTGGATAATACTAACTCCTTCAAAAATAAAAATGTATAGTTTTTTATGATAAAATTATACAGGCTGTTTGATAAAAAACGCCCCATTCCTTAATTTCTTTATTTATCCGATTTCAATAATTAAAAGAAGTATAAAAATGGTCTGACAAACTCTGTAAATTACTTATAATACCAATTTTTTTAACGCTGTTTGAATACGCAACGATAGTCAACTTTTTTTTAATTGACATCTGTGGTTCTTTCCTTTAATCTGGCAGATTTATTTCTATATGTAGTAATGTTCACTTAGTCATCATTTGGTTGATATTTAATTAAAAATAATTGGTTTATCTGCATCCATTATCTGCTTACTATGAAATTTTCAAGTGTGCCGTGAAAAATAAAACCGCAACACATAGGTCATTCAAACGTCTGTCATTAGAAAATTAGTGTGCTTTGCGTTTTTAAAGCATTATTTCTTGTGGAATAACGATACTACTGCAATCATGAACAATAATTATCTCACCGATATGTATATGATTAAAATTTAAGTCGAATATAATAAAAATCGAAATCAAGCCAAACTCCCATCAGTTTAGCGGCTTGAAGAAAGGTTGAGGCGCTATGGTGCTTTTGAAAACTCGAAGTGACGATTTGGCGAAAATGTTGAAATGAATGTTCTTCTCAGTGTGCAGCAGAATCGGCTTATTTCAACTCGAGAGATTGCCAGTAATTTGTCGTTTGTTAATTGTTTCTAATTTATTTTTATTTTGATTATTATTGTTAATTTAATTTTATTTTTGTCCTTAAATGATTTTTGTTTTTGACTCGTGATTTCGAATGAATTGTGAGTAATAAATGATAATAAATGCCACAGCGGCAGTGTTGTGTAACGAATAAAAAAATGTAAATAACAGATACAGACTTTCTAGATAATTTTCGAATGACGGACGTTTAAATGACATATTTGTCACATTTGTGTTGCATTTTTTTACGGCACTCTTGAAAATTTCATAGTAAGCGGATAAAGTTTGCAGATAATTCAATTTTTTTAAAAATAGATGTCAATCAAATGATGACTATATGAAGATTACTGGATTCAGAAAAAAAATATGTATCTACCAGACTAAACAAAGAAACTACAGATGTCCATTAGAAGGTTGACTATCGTTAAGTATTCAAGTGAGCTTTGAAAAAATTGGGATTATGACCAGTTTATAGAGTATTTATTGAAATCGGATAATAAATAAAAAACTTACGGGATAGTGCGTTTTTTATCAAACAGCCCGTATACATCAAAATATAACTTTTACTACTGTACCTAACTAATACTTCTTCAAGAATAAAAATAATAAATACTTTTCTAGATGTTTGTAACTATTTTTCAAATACAAGTGAATACCTCAGGAGTTAAGGTTTATTCCTTTTTTTTTTTTCCTTTAAGACAGAAACAACTACTGCAGAAATTGAAATTCTAACACTTCTAAGGACAATAAACAGACTTTTTAAAATTAAAATTTCTATTTCCGTTTATTTTAACATCAGGAAAGAATGGGCGCCAGGGAACACCAAAAACGAGTTGAAAAAGGTATCTTTATCTACAAATTTTTACATTCGTAATACCATGATGAACAAACAACAGTCATTCCGATAATAACACAAATATTTTAAGAAATTCTTAGATCACAGCAAAGAATAAATATTGTTATTGAATATCACAAGAATAAATAAATTATTTACTATACTGTATAATTGTCATGACCCATAAGTGTTTCATCGATCCTATCAGTACAATTTTATAATTTCATGGTCATCTTACATTTCATAAAGTCAACATGAACCGTATAATTGTCAAATCATATACAAGAATATAATATATAGATTTATTTTGAAAAAGTCAATTGCCGTCAATAAAACCCGTCTATTGTCTGACGAGGATGAATTTTTCTGAAAGTCTCCAGGCAGCAGAGAAAGTCAATAGTTGGTACGCAGAATTCTGAAAATAACGTAATAAAGTTTACTACTTGTAATAATCTGAAATATTTGAAAAGACTCATTTCCCATGAGTGATAATTTTATAGTATTATTGCACCCCCAATTTGTTCTGTACCTGATCGGGGCGTGCCACATGCCGGGAGGGTCTCACCCCCTACCTTTTCAGGCCATTCGGTAGCTTCTCGTAAGCAGGGGACGGTAAAAGGAATGTTGAGGGTTTTTAAATTGACTTAACACAGATGATATGTCACTGAGGACATAAGTATTTGACAAATTGTTTTCTAAGACGAGACAAAATATTTACGGTATTATTATCTAATTCCTTGTAGCGATTTGATGCAGTTCAAGGTACGTGTATTTGAAATCCGAGTATATATTTACGTTCATCTGTAAAAGTGCTGTGAGGAAATGCCATCAGTGCAGATATTGTATTGGAAATAATAATCTAATATTTCTTTTTTCTTCATTATCTGCATATACTTTTCTGGTATCTAAGAACTAATATAATAATAACTCTATTTAAATATGTACCACACATATATTAATAATTTAAGTAATGTATTAAGAAAAATAAAGCACTTTATTTCTTCTATATCAAATAGCTCTTGTAAAAACAAAAGTGTTAGTTTTGAAAGGTTCGACCTATTAACGATAAGGTAAAACAGGGAGAGATGACGCACCTTTTGGAAAATGCGTCGGAAATCTACTGTTTTGAACTGAACTTGGTCCTAAAATCATACATAATGCTTTAGGTATTAAACTTTTATTGCATAACATCAACATAAAAAAAAACTCAAACATTTTTCAAAAATAAAATAAAATACAAAATTTTGATTTTGGCAATCTCTCCCGCATCCCATGGGTGAGAGGACGCATTGGGTGTGGGAGAGATTGTTAATAGGGGCTCAACATAACATGGTAACTTTTCGGCAATTGTTTTCTTCCCACAGGGCATACAGTAGTTTTTAAAGGATGTGCACGTGTCATGAAGCCACCTGCGGCACTCCACGCACTGAATCCATTCCGCTATCGATTTGGTATTCTCGTAGCGCTCCAAACACCCTACGCATTCACTTTCGTCAAAAGTTTCGTCGTCTGTAGAATCGTTTTCTTCTTCAGAGGAGGAACTTACCAAACGTCGTTTTGCAGCGTTTATTCTACCAAGGTTGTTTGTCACCAACTTCTTGGGTATGTTTTTGTCTGTTTTCTATGAAGTTTTTCTAATTGTTTTTTCTGACATTTTATTCTTCTTACGGTTTTCTACTTTTTCCCTCTTCAATCTATTTTCTTTCTTATCTGCAATAAATGATGAATCAGTTAAGTTTTGTGCAGACTGTTTTCTTCGTTTAATTTGCTTGTTGGTTCTGAGGACTGGAACTGGCGAAATTTCATCCAGAATTTTACTAGGTGTCCAATCAGAAGTGGATTTGTTTGAGACCATATGTGCTCATTGTGTCTATTAAACATTCCACAATTTGTGAAACGAGATTCATCAGTCAATTCTGGATCTGGGGGTGACATTCGATTCTCGTCTCACGTTTTCTGATCACATCAACAATATATGTACTTCGGCTTTACGAATGCTAGGCTTTATTATTAGAATTACACGCCAATTTACAGTGACTGATCCTATTATTACCCCTATACTTTTCCATTGTGCGCTCAAAGTTAGAATATGCATCTGTAATTTGGACTCCTAATTTCAAATATCACATTAAGGCCCTCGAACATGTTCAGAGACGATTCCTAAAATATCTTTACTTCAAAAAACAAGGTGAGTACCCCATACAAGGTTTCAGCCATAGAGCACTTTTGGATATGTTCGACTTCGATCCACTAGATGTTAGACGCAATTGCTCTGACCTGAAGTTTCTTTACAATCTATTACATAATAAACTTGATGCACCGGAATTACTTAGCGATATCAATTTCGTGTCCCTCGAGCATTGTCTAGATCGTCGTGTGCTTTTTATTGTGAAAGATTCAATGCCAACATTAAATTTTTATCACCTATATACCGTTTATGCAATAGTTACAATGCGTTATCGGATTCATCCACCGACTTGAATTATTCGCCAATCAACTAACTCATTCACAGATGCACTGCCAACTTACATTATTTATAGATTATAACTGCGTAGTTTTATTTACCTTAATTTTAGTCAGCAAACATATATACGTTGTAATTGATGTTTTTGTCCTATAATTAGATTGTAAATCTATTGGGCAAATATATATATTATTATTATTATTATTATTATTATTATCAGTCCATAATATTTTCATTGAAAAGTGTGGATCGTTTTGACACTGATCTTTAAACCGCATCTACAAAAAGCTATTCGTCTGATGTTATCACCTTCATGTAAAGTTTGTGATATTGATAATTTGTAGCGATGAAATTTATGCTTCTTCAACACTCTGACAAATAGTGCGTTGAGAAGAGCCCATTTCTGTTTAAATTTGTCAGGTCGGTCATGTTTATTTCTCTATCTTCATCCATCCCTTTTTTTGATTTTGGTTTAACGAACGAACCATAATCTGCTAAATTATCCCATAATCTCTTAAAAGTAGGTAGCAACGGCTAACGTCGATCAAAATAATTTTCAAAATAAACTTCAGCAGCTCTAGCAGAATTTTTCTGGCACTGAATGTAACATTCAACCATATCACGCTTTTCTACGTTAGAAAATTCCATAGCAAATGCAAACTTATGATTAACGGCCGTTTACACCGTTTATAGTTAAGTTACAATTAAATTAATTAATAGTTAATTGTCAACCTTTGACAATTAACTTGACTTAAAAGTAAAAATTAACAGCTCTCACTTCTGTGACTCAACATGAAAGCAGTGTTCGTATATTTATCTCGACTGCTCCAACGAATACTATTGTAACTCAGATTTTTCGTTTTTTGAATTACAAAACACCAAAAATTTTGTTTTTTAAAGTTTATATCTTATAAAGTGAACAATCATAGAAATGTCTATATCCTCTTTATTTTTTAAAATAAAAATGTCAAACCTTATTTCATTGTAATCAGCAAAAAATACGCTTTTTTTTTTTGAAATACAAAACACCAAACATTTTTTTTTAAAGTTTATATCTTAAAAAGTGAACAATCATAGAATTGTCTATATCCTCTTTATTTTTTAAAATAACCACATCAAACCTTATGTCATTGTAATCAGCAAAAATAAGCTTTTTAATGATGTCAAAACCAACTATGGTTTCCATTTAAAAAAACACAAGTTTGTGTCATAACTCGATAATGGTGAACGAAAAAAAAAATATTAGCTACATAGTTTTATTTGGCGTAAAATTATCTAAAACTTTTGTCTGAACACTTTTTCTCTAGAATTACTATAAACGATGCTAAAATGCGTAAAATTTAGTTTTCTTTGAATATCTAATAAGCCATGAAAGTTATCGGAGAAACAAAAGCAGTTTTAAATCAAACTCGTAGAACTGCGCATCTTTCCCCATTTAAGCGTTTTTCTATCTCCAGTAGTTTCTGAGATCCCAACATTCAAAAAAACTCACCCTGTATAATTTACAGATCAAGTATAAACATACGTTTTATTTCTCTGAATATCTTCTTTCAATTACTAACTAAATTATATTCATACATAAATAGCAAAACTTCAATGCATTCTCATCTAAGAAATTTTTAATATCATATTGAACAGTGCTTAAAAGTCAAATGATAATATCGAAATTGGTATGTCATAAATATATTACAAACAAACAAAAGGCATTCTATTAAGTTATTTATTAAAAAATATCTTTCAATAGTATAATTAATTCATTCAATGCATGTTCTAGAAAATAATATCAATATATAATCTCCTTTTTCGAAAATATGAATAAACTGTAAGATACTAATGAACAACTAAGAATGTGATGTTATCAATAACATAACAACAATACCTATATATTTTTGATTATGTTATCATGCATATGCATATAAAATATAAAAATACTTTACTATAACCAAACTATTTCTTCTGTTAATGGAATGTCCTCTAAGGGGGTCCTCTAGTATCTTGATAATAAACGTTAATGGAGAAAATAGCTCCTACTATTTCCGAGTCTAATTTTGATGTTAGCAATTCACATAGGACAGAGAATCAATTCATGAAGACCCAAAGTGTGGAAGAACTCTAGAAGCACAAATTGACAAAATCATCAACAATGTTGAAGATTTGTTGTTAGTGACCGTTGAGTAAAAGTTTCAGTTGTTTCTAGAGAAATAGGAATCTCAAAAACAAAGATTTGAGAATGTGCAAAATGTCCGCACGATGGATTCCCAGACTGCGCCGTCCCGAATAAAAATTGTGTGGCGATAAATTTGTGAAGATAAATAATTGATTGAAGACGGAGATACGTGTTGAAACTCCATAATTTACAAGTAAAAATTGAAATAAATTCAAATTGAGTTCAAAACAGTTTTATTCAATTCACAACAATTGTTTCACCAGATTATAATATTCATCACCTGATGAAGCCCTAGTAGGGTGAAACAATTGTTGTGAATAAATAAAACTGTTTTGAACTCAATTTGAATTTATTTCAATTTTTACTTGTGAAGATAATTTGACTCTCTTATCTCAATATGAATACTTCTTAAATAGAATTGCAACTGCATTAACTTGGTTGCACCACTGGAACCCTCCCACGAAATAAGAGGATTACAAGGGCTCTCTACCGCCCACGAAGACAGAACACAATTTTGCTCAGAATATTCTACTTCTGTGCGCAAACTGCAGGGTGCGTAAGACACGAATTATTCAAGCAGTAATCAATGAATGCGACATTAAGGATTTACAACATTCACCATACAGTCCCGACATCGTCTCCTGTGAGTACTATTTTTTTCCAAAACTCAAAAATCTTTTTTGTTTTTCTGTCGGATCGTATTTTGCCGAATTACCAAAAGAATCCTTTTTCGAAGGTATAGCGTTAATAAAGATACGTTAAAATAAGTATTTAATGTTAATGGTTTTTACATCGAAAAACATAATTGTATTCGTTTTCTAACTCATTTTATTAATACCAAGGAAGATAACTTAAAGTTCCACTTGTATATTTAAAGTTAGGCGAAACTCTTACTTGAAAGGATGTTATCGATGCTATTAGTTTTTCGCCACAGTTGTTATAATTACTTGTTATATATTACTTGCGTGGTGAATATGATCCAATACATTGATTATACTGGTCATCAGTCAACTTAATATGCTGAGTTCGTTATTGTTTCGGGAATTTACTAATGACATCTGTTCTGCATTGGCCTGGTGTGTACTACTTTTGACAAATGATATCAAACTTACCTTTAAAACTCGTACAATCATGGATTGCTGGTTTCTGCAATGGTAAATAAATATACCACTATTTCTAAATGTAGAATAGTGACTATTTGTCCGAAACAGGATTCTCTATATTATTATTTTAATAATACCTTTGATACACCTAGAGAACAATTTACTTGTCAATAAGTAGGCTACCTATTGTGTAATATATTATATATATATAGAAACGGCCTAACAAATATTTATTTCACATTACTAAATCATTTATTCAAATTTTTTACAATAATATACTATTTATTTTCTTGAACACTATTGCAGGATTGCAGGGAAAATCTTTTATACAACGTGAACATATTTTTTTATATACTAACAAAAAATGTGTTCACAACAAAGAAACATTTTATTCTCACCCACTAATATTTTTCCAGCCAAGGAACTATTTTATTAATCCATAAGAAATATATGTGTGTCAAACTTAACAGTTTTATCATAAAGTAATTAAAGAAATTATATTTTCGACTATAAGGAATTTTTATAATTTCAAGTGCCTGAATTAGGTGGTGTAAATAAATTTCCTGTAAAATAACAAATAATATTATTGGGGATATTCAAGTTATATTTGCTAAAAAAATACTTTTTACTATATACCCAAAAAGTCTGGAAACACATAAATAAAATCGTAACGGATCATTTTTTAGAAAAATGCAAAAACAGGTCAATTAGTATTTTCGAAAAACTACTGGCTGATGGTATCTGTTTGGAATTTTTGATGACCTTGAAAATGTTATGATGTCATCAAAAAAAAATTAAATGGCAACGTTGCATTTTTAATTTTATTTTTGATAGACCTTTTAATTGTCTAAATGACTGTAAAAAAATTTTCATTTTACTTAAGAAAATGACCAAGAAAAATTTAATTACTTCTTCGAAAATGGAAAAGGTTGTCTTTAAAAAAAAAGATAGTTGGCTTAAAAGTCGATTATTTTTCAAACACATTTTGTTTTATTTGTGACATTCTGTCAAATACGAATTGTGCGTAGGGTAAGTCCGGGAGAGTTCGACCACTTTTTGGGGAAAAAATTATAACTTGCTTGTTTTCTGAGATAAAATTTTCTTTACACCGTCAAAGCATTGCCCAAAGGGTTTAGAGACTATATAAAATGTAATTTATGATATCATAGCAAAATACATTTTTATTTTGAATAAAAAGTACAAACATTGCAACTGGGCGATCTCACCCGGATATCTGGGTTAGACCGACCACCAACTACGGGTGAGATCGACTTCAAAAAATAACAAAACGTATATCTTCGAACAGCATAATAGTAATAATAGTATAATAGGAAAGTATAAACAAAATTAGTTTTTACGACTTTTCTTTTTCATTTTTCCGCTTAAATCGCAGAAATTCTCAAATTTCTGTGATTTAAGCTGCTGGTTTTCGTAGCAGAAAATGGGATTCCAACTAATCCTTGGAAAAGGTAGCGTTGACATACGCCGATTTAACTCACATTTTTTCCTTTAAATATTGCGTAAGGTGGGAGAAACATTCCCTCTGCATTGGAGCAACCTATGACGGAAATGGTTTCGCCCTTCTCGCCTGATGTCAACGAAGAAACATTTTTTGAGCCTTTTGCGGCCAACACTTCAGTTGGTTTATTGTTCAACTGCAAACCGCTTTCGTCAATGTTAAAAATATTAGAAGGTTTGTCTTGGAGTTGGTTATCAGTGAGAATATTGTCTAATAGGGTAAAATAGTGTGTCACATTGTCACGGTTCATTCCAGTCGCATAAGCAATCGAAATTCCTTCGGCTTTTCTAATTGATAGGTATATCTGGATGTCGTCGCAAAAAGAGTTAAGCCAATCATAGCCGGCTTTGCCTTTTTCTTTATTGAACGTGTGCTTCAATTTCAGTTGTTCGGCAAGTTGAGAGGCTCATATTCTGACGGACTACAGATCTGATGCAAATCCAGATGTTGCATTTTTTAAATATGTCGCACCAATTTCAGTTCTGCATCATCTACCAACACCCATGACGGACCCAGTCTCTTTCGTTTTATTCTCTCCGACTTCTTAATATAATCTTTTAGAGTTGTTTTAGGAATCCCAAACTCTCGGGCGGCTTCATTTACACCCATTGTACGATTTTGTACACATTCAATTGCATTTCTTAAAGAATCGGCACACCATTTAGCTCTTTCTTCAGTTTTTCTTTTGTAAATTGTGGACATTTTTGTTCATCTGTAAGAATATTATTTTACAACGTATTTAACTGTTTAAATTGGGCTTCATTAAATCTCTAATTTACTTCAAATCAAGTTTTTAATTTTTTTTTTCGTGGTCGATCTCTCCCGGATTAATGTGGTCGAACTCTACCAAAGTCACGGGAGAGATGGACCACCTTATTTACTGGAGCAAAAACGAAGAACGACTATATGTTTGAGGTTATGTTACAGATTCATGCATATTTTATCATCCAGTATCGAAATAGTTTAAATAAACTTACCCGTTTTTAAAATATCACTAACACAGTAAATAAGTCAAAAAACTTTCAAGTTCGTAAAAAGCTTAAAACTTAATTTATAAATTCACACTGATGTCACGGCCCGTGTTTACACCTTGGTTGCAACAAGCTCAACTAATTCCATCGAATATGTGAGACACAAGGCCCTCTCTTGCTTTTTTCTTGAGTTATCCGTACTGGTCGGACTGTCCCGGTGGTCGATCTCTCCCGGACTTACCCTAAGTTAAAAAAATCTGTTTAAAAATGGTTTTAAGTGAGAGGGAACGTATTCAAATATTGATGATGATTGGTTTTGGGGATAGGGCTCGTTCAGTTAGAGAAGTTTGCGACTTATTTAATACAGAACATCCGGACCGTGCCCCAATTAGTATTTCTGCAGTGAGTAAGATTCACAAAAAATTTCAAGAAGAAGGCCATGTTCGAGATCGCCCTAGAAGTGGTCGTCCAAAGATCGCAGAAGATACGCAACTCGACGCATTATTGTCAGTAGAGGAAACTGCAAATTCTAGTACACGCCAACTTGCTCGGGAGTTTAACGTGTCGAAGAGTACAATTGGTAATATTTTCCGGAAAACTAAGTATCATCCCTACAAAATCTGTTTGGTTCATGAGCTGTCTGAAGACGACTTCGACAGGCGTGTACAGTTTTGCGAACAACTGATGCCTATGTGTGATAATGATCCGTTTTTTATCAGAAATATCTTATTCTCAGATGAAGCTACGTTCACATTACATGGGACTGTTAATAGACAAAACTGCAGGTACTGGGCACGCCAAAATCCACGCTGGATGAGAGAGGTACGAACTCAGTATCCTCAGAAATTAAATGTATGGGCTGGTTTAATTGGTAACAGAATTATAGGGCCTTTTTTCTTCAACGGTAACCTGACGGCGGAAATGTATTTGGATTTTTTACAACATTATTTAATTCCGTCATTAGCAGAAATATTTCCGAACCATGAAGATCCTAATTGGCCCAGCCAAAGAATTTGGTTTCAACAAGATGGGGCTCCACCCCACTATGCGGGAAATGTTTGGCATTATCTCGAGAATACCTTCCCAAACAGATGGATTGGCAGGAGGGGGGCTATCGAGTGGCCGGCTAGGTCGCCAGATCTAACGCCTATTGATTATTTTTTGTGGGGTTACCTAAAAAAATAAGGTATACGCAACTAAACCTGAAAATTTGGAAACGGATTGAGATTGAAGTACGAAGGATCACTCCTGAAATGATAGAAAACGTTCAAAATGAATTTTATTATCGTTTAGGGTATTGCCAAGATGCTCAAGGACAACATTTTGAACATTTATTGTAACAGTTTTTGCTGATTTCTACAATTAAAATTTTCTTTGTTTTCTATAACGATTTTTTTTTCAAAATTTAAAAATTAAAAAATAAAATTAAAAATGCGAAGTTGCCATTTAAATTTTTTTTGATGACATAACTTTTTCAAGGTCATCAAAAATTCCGATCAGATACCATCAGCCAGTAGTTTTTTGAAAATACTAATTGACCTGTTTTTGCATTTTTCTCAAAAATCATCCGTTTCGATTTTATTTGGGTGTTTCCAGACTTTTTGGACACACAGTATATTAAATGGTAATATACTAATTTATTTATTACTAATAAAGGAAATATTTTTAAGGTCTCCTGGTTTTTCCCAATTTTCTTTTTTAATATTACTCTTTTACCAATTTGTAGTATGAGAGAAGCCAAAATAAAATGTTCGGTTATAAAATTTTTGGGGTTATATCTTCTTCTGAAATAATAATAAACAAATGTGTTGATAGCAACTGAATTTATCTAATAATGAGTACCTACCATCATAACAGAATTGTTAAACCATGGGGGATTACCTGAAGTAACTGAAAAGTTTGTAGGTATGTATCTGCATTATATTTGTTTATACGTAGGAATAGACGGAGGTAATGGCTAACACCTTATTTTCACTTAGGTATATAGGTCACATTATATATAAGTTATAAGTATACCTATATATTCTTCATTTTCTGTATACGCTTAGATTCCCACAAAGAATTTTGATTTTAAATAGGGTGCAATTTTACTCGTTTGATTTGTATAATATTACAGGTAATCTAATATGAGAAATAGTTTTTATGGTATACTTTTTTCGAATTACCCATTTGTTTGACTGAATGAAAGTTTTCTTGCATCAATATAAATTTGTTACAATCAAAGACACATATATTTACAACTAAAGCTGGATGTAATAGTAGATTATTTCTTGTGCAATAAATATTTGTTAGGCCGCATCCAAATATAGAATATATTTAAGAATAAGTATTGTTTATTAGAAATTTTACCATTGACTCTTTGGAATTGCGAAGATATAGAACAGATGTCAAGCTTTTTTATGAATAATTAATCTATATAATAGCATTAATGTTCTTACTTTATTAGAAAAAATCCTCTATGTCGTTCCCCAAAGTTCTTTTCGTTCTCTGCAGGTATTTGGTTTTCATCGGCGATAATTAATGTTTTAATTTATACGTCTTGGACTTAAAGTTATATGTATTATCATATTAATCATGATGTTTGCAATACACTTATCTGAACAAATAAATTATTATTAATATCAGTATAATTTTGATTTATTTGAGTAAACCCCTTTTTGTATTCACTTACCACTTCTGAATTTAACATTTTGAAATTAGTTGAATAAACACTTCTATTTCTCAATTACTTATGAATTAACATACATTTTATTTTTTAATTTCGCACAATTGCATTTATTTTGAATGTAATTTTAGCATTACGAAAATGTTTTGTTCTACTTAGAGTTTAAATTATTTAATTTGACTTCATACTGGCTGATTAACCTTGTGTCATACACGTGTGTAATCGGCAATATACAATTCTAACAAAAGAACTAATTAATACTAGAAGAGTCATAAGTTACAGCTAAGGTACTTGTGATTGTGTAAAAATAATTATTACGATTGCATTTTGCACTTATCCCAATATTAAAATAAAAATTAACAGAATAATGTATGAGAAAAGATCTAAAATGTCATAAATTGACGTCGACATGCATGGCCCTGCCCATTGTTGGCAGTACTGTTTACTATAGGCGATTGTTGTGTAATCTGATGTGAACATATTACAGTCGACGCGCAACATGAATGGAAAGAGTATAGCGCCCACTGAATCGAATATGAGAATCCGGGAGATGAAACCTATGGTAAAGACAAAAACGCATAGTGTGAATATGCGCGATCTTCTTTTATTTGTATTGGGGAAGAGCGGTGGCCAATCGTGTTCCGACAATTTGACAAGGGGGCGGTGTTCCACGTTAAGTGGACTGCTCATTTTCTGTTATTTTCTCATTTTGAAGTCTAAGGTGACCCTCGATTAAATTATATTTATTAAAAAAATAAAAAACATATTTTTCTTATTTTTTTTTTAAATCGCACATAACTAATACACTAATTAAAAAGTATGAATACTACTGGTGAAGATAATTGCATTTTACTTACAACTAGTAGGTACGAGGGATATTCGAAAAGTAAGGTTCGATTTCTGATAAAACATAAACCATCGCAGATTGTTTCAAAAAACTGTTTATATTTAATTATTTACATGTTTCTCTATTTTTTTACATAGTTTCCATGTTTGTTGAAACATTTGTCATAACGTTCTACGAGCTTTTGTATGCCTAAGTCATAGACGTCCGCCGCCTGTGAGGATAACATGCACACAATTTCTGAAATTTCAAATTTTCAGAGACAATTTTGTGTAGAGTTGTTCTACCCACATTCGGAAATTCCAATGCTAAAGTTGAAATTGTCAATCGCCGGTCTTCCCGAATCTTTTCGTCCACGGCATTGACCAAACCATCTGTGATCACCGATGGTCGGCCTGATTGCGGTTCATCATGGACATTTTCCCGTCCGTCCTTAAAAGCTCTCACCCACTTACGCACTTTGGTGTCACTCATCGAATTGGGGCCATAAACTTCACTAATTTGTCTATGAATATCCGCTGCTGAAACGTTCCTTGCTGTCAAAAACCGAATCACTGACCGTATTTCACAGTCGGCGGGCTGATCAATTCTTTTAAAATTTTGAACGGACGCTGTATACAATACACTGCTACAATACCAATCCGAATGGCGTCGTTTGACGAGCAAGGCATGTCGGGAGTCGGTGCGCCTGCGCGTTTCTTTTTTTGCGCGACATTCGATTAGCTACGGCAATTCGGACCTTACTTTCCGAATATCCCTCGTATATTAAATACAGATACTGACTACTTAAAAATATTTGCAAATATAAATAATAAGTATTTCAAAAGATATATATTAAATGTGAAAAATATGTCACATATCTCGCAAATAAATAGTAATTCAATAATTTCTTCTTTTCAAAATCGTATTTTGGTGGATATATTGAAAGATATATCTCTATTTTAGAAGATACCTGCTTATCTTAAAAAGAACTACATGAATATAGTTTGAAAAACATTTTTTGTACCCACCGGTGACATTTCGTGCCAGCATCGTTCGACCAGTGACGAGTAGTTCCTGGTCGACTCGAGTGTAAAAATTGCAAAAGGCATTGGCTCTTGGGATATTAAAAAGTCGACCTTGATAGTAATAAAATATAGCTTATAAAATACTACTTCTCTAGATTTTCCCTTATTAAAAGTTAAGGAAATAGGACTAATTGCTCAAAATTCTTCCAACCAAGGCCAACTGGATCTTGCTATCGCTGCGCGATATAAGGTCGTCACATAACATCGATTTACAATGAAAGATTTGATTTTGGTAACCTTAAAATATTGTTCCATAAGTAATGCCAGTAGTACCCAAACGAAATATTTTCTGAATTTTTATTGAAATAAACTTAAAATAACACCTCACACATTACAATGAAATATTAATAATTTTAAAATAATAAAATAGAACGCAATAAAATTAAAAAATGTTGCTGAAAATTAAGTTGTTTTGTTTTGTTGTTGTTTCAGGAATAACAATTTTCCTTACATTTCTAATTTTTGATAACAATTTAAAGGATAACACTAATTGGAGTTCAATTACATTGTAAAGTGTTCGTTTGGAGTTTGTAAATGACTTCTTGAATTTTAAAAAGTGTTGCAGTACCAACGTAATGGGCGCATTCAACTGTATTTGAAGCATCGGTAGCGTCATTAACATCTCTTTAAACTTAACATGTGGAAACATGTCTTCTACAGTATCGGAATTAAATGATCTTATTAAGATATATAATAAAACCTTAACTTCTTTGTACAGTGTATACTTAAATATTACGATGAACTGATATACATGCATGTACACTTATTAAAAGAAATATAGAATATTTCCAAATAACACTGGTTAAAAAGGGTAATATTCACATAAACTCGTATTTCTGTGTATTTCTGTACATATTTGATGTACTTTCCTCCATTTGGTAGTATTACATTTTGATAATTTAGGGTGTGATTCTGAGACGCTCTCATAAGCTACGGTTATCGGAAGCTTACGGTATTTAGCAACGACATGACGTTTCGATAACGATTTTCAACATTTTTACGGTTAGTGACATAGAAGTGTCAAAACGTTCGTGAATATAGATTTTGTAGGTTATATGTTATATTTATTATTGTTCTTGTTTGCAAATATGGAATATGACTTTATAGCATTATAGTTAGGTATAGCTCACAACAGGCAGGAATTCGTCTACGTAAAATATATGTATAGAGTATAATATATTCGCTTTATTGCAGAAATTATATGCGCACTTTACGAAGGCTTTAAGCAAAAGTTCAAGCGTTTAGAGCCTTATCTAGGTACTGGATAAACGTATTCATCAAAATAATATACATTTAGTTACATATGAATATTACGTGATATCCATATACCTATATACAGTGTACATAATATCTTTTGTTATATAGGTCTTAACAACTTAAGTTTATCAATATTTTCCATTATTTGGCAGCTACCAGAATAATATTGGTGCTACTCGCTTTGATTTGAGTGGATAAAATGTCTGGCAAAATGTGAATCAGAAAGTGTTTTGCAAGGGTAATTATGTTGGATGACAACATTCTAAAAGTACCTAATCCTTTATTTTATTTTTAATGTGTATTATTTAATCAATAGAACTAATAGGTAGTTTATGAAGTGACTAATAATGTATACTAAATATTTCAATGCAGGTGTTATCCCATGCAACTATGGTAATTTACTCCAATTAATAATTCCTTAGAAGCGTGCTTAATATTGAATTACACAATAATGTACCATTCTGTAAGAATAGCTAGTAGGTATGATTTAGAAATGTTGTACATTGTATATCACGGCACTAAAGGATAATTTTCAATTACATAAGGCTATGACGAACAATATATTACAGGTAAAATTGGGACTTATATTTTATTATGTGCATATATACCTCTTTTAGTTCAAAACCAGAAAAATAATTATTTGGAAATTGGAAGAATGTGATGCATCACAAAGAGACAAGACAAGAGTTGCATTTTTAATGTGGATAAAAGTGTTTAAAACTAATTTAAAACGAATGGGTTGTCTTATGAACAACCCTATGCACGAAAATAATGTACATATTGAATATATTAGAAGTTGAATATGTACAGTGAAACTTATGTAAAATATTTATTGCAAAATCTTAGATTATATTGAAAACCCGTTGAAAGTATTTCGTAAAATATTAAATTTACCATATAAATTAAACAACTTCAGTGCATTTACAGTAATAAACTAAACGTACTCATGAGATATTCAAGAAATTTGCCAGACCTTAGTGTCATAATATAGATAGGTGTAAAATAATACGGAAGTAATTATCGTCCATCAGTCGATGCATACTTTAAAATGAAATATGCCTTTGCTATAATTTACATATATCTCATATGTTTGTTTACTTTACTGTGTAAATACTTTTGTTTGGATTCATTTATTTGTATATATATTTCTTTTTTAAGTATTGTTTATATTTCAGGTACTGTAATTGCTTTTCTTTAATTTTGCCATTACAATATACTTTTATAATAGTGTTAAAAACAATATTTGGAAGTAAAATGTCTTTTATTTTTCAATAAATAAATGATAACTCTCTTTTTTGTTATATTCTTAAGAATTGGAAGTAAACATATAATTCATATCTATTAGTGTTAATATAATTATCCAAGTCCAATGTCTTCATTATTTTATAATACATATTGGTACATTTACTAAACCATTAAATAATATTTTTTTACATTCTTATCGTTCTTTCGCGTTGAAAAAGTGCAAATGTCAGACTAATGAATATTACTCTCCTGTTAAAACTGCAAATAAACAGAACTTTCAATTACTATAAATTCAGTTGCTTGACAACAAAATCCTGCAATAATCGAATGATTTGGTGTACTCGATATTAAATATGTTATTGTGTAAGCCTTTTTCTAGTCAGACAATACATTCCTATGGCTAGTAAAATACAAATTATTTGTGACGAGCAACAATATTGAAATCAATTTCAAGCTTATATCAGGATTGGTCGATTTTCTAAATACAAAATAATCAATATACCTACTTCAACCATTAAAATAATTTGCCCAGTGCTCTTAGAACATGACATTACCTTTTTGGATCCTCAAATATTAATCGTTCAATATAGTTACATATTGATGAAACCTTTGGAGTTTGATTTACAAATAAAAAAATTCATTGGCTTAATGCTCAATAGGTTAATTTCCTCTAATCTTCTGCAACACAATATGAAGTTCAACATCCTTTTAGTTTGATGTAGATTTATCATTAGAAAATTTGATGAAGAAGTCAACTTTAAATTGTGAACAGGATGCCATGATAGACTTTTTCGAACATTTAGATAGTGTAAATTTCATATGCTTTATTATGTATGGATATTGTCTGCTAAGTTTATGTATTGTATTTAGGTACTCTTGTAACAAATATTGTCCACTTTATATGAATAACTGCCCTTGTTGGCTTCATAGAAAATCATATTCAACATCTATAGATGTGCCTAAAAAGACATTTATCTGCAAATTCACTATACACTACTGTGATACCAACATCTTTTTAAACTATCTCAATGGTAGTAACAGTTATTTTTCCAAAGTGCTTCCTGCTTTCTTGGAATTACAAAATTTTCGATACATTTTCTTTAAAAAAATACTTTAGCAATCGCTAAATGTATTTTAAATAATTTTCTTATTAATTAAAATTTCAAATTAAGATATTATGGTATTAAAAAGATATGTCTGTTTACATGTTAAACACAAAGGTTATGTCTACGCACACATTTCAAGACAGACCAAAATTTCCTGTAACACTAATTACTTTCAGACAGCGCATTTTTTGAATTTAGAAAATCACAAAACATGTACAAGCCATTCACTCAGGAGAACGTCGGCAACGTTATTGTAAAATACTGAAGTGGAGGTTTTAACGAGCAAGAGGCACGGTGAGTAGAAATCCACGACGATTTCAGAAGGAGCTACTGACAGTTTATGTAACAAAATTGAAGTAGTTAACAGGATTTTTCACAACGATACTTCATCTGCAGCTTCCAGTAGTATATCGCATCAGGTTATGACAACGAATCAGTCAGACAATATTCAGCCTGATGTTATGGTAATGGAGCAGTCAGATCATTTTGAGACGAATGTGATAGTCAACAGACATAAGAGAAGTTATCCATATTTTGTAAATAATGTCACAAATTGCAATAATTGTACAATAACAGCAAATATTAATAAATAACAATCAAAATTTGAAGTTCAACATATTTTATTATTTTTATGACTAGGGCGCGGACGTCCCAGGTTTAAACTACGACGGAGTTACAACGGAGCAAAGAAATAATGTAAACAACACACACTTACTGAATAGCACTAATTCATATGGTGAACTGCAATATCTGTTGTTGACTCACATGTTGACGGGAAAACGACACAAAAAAGTATTTACCTTATATTTCGCATGATAAATAAAGTTATATATGTGTATACCTATTCATACTTACGTTAGTTTAGTTTTTTCATTGTTTTGACTGTTAATTACGTACTTCGTAATTAATGCAATAGTTCCTGTTTAATCCCGTTTCATTGAATCGACTTCTTCCAATTATCTAGACGTAAGTGTGCACTGGATTTAGTTTAGTTTCAATAACATGCGCGTACATTTTTAGTTATCATTTATTTAGATTTTAGATTTAGAACATTGTTTATGTTACTATGATATGGAAGAACGTCGATAATGGCGTCGCAAAACAATGGCAAGTTGGATTAAGGGTCATGCTGATTGTATGTCCTCTGTTGTCTGTGATTACGAAATTTATTGTATAGTCTGTAAAATATCGTTACAGAAGCTCAAAAAGTGCACGTACAATGTCACTTAGCATCGCTAAAATATACACAGACATTGGACCCGTTGAAAGCTGACAATTTTAACGAAGAACTCTGTGAAACTTTAATGGCGGCTAGTATCCCATTAAAGAAACTTGACAATCCCACTTTCAAAACATTGCTTGAAAAATATATATATTGGCTTAACTATCTATCTATCTATCTATCTATAGGGTAAGTTCGGGAGAGATCGACCACCGGGACAGTCCGACCAGTACGGGTAACTCAAGAAAAAAGCAAGAGAGGGCCCTGTGTCTCACTTATTCCTGAAATTAGTTGAGCTTATTGCAACCAACGTGTAAACACGGGCCGTGACATCAGTGTGAATTTATAAATTAAGTTTTAAGCTTTTTACGAACTTGAAAGTTTTTTGACTTATTTACTGTGTTAGTGATATTTTAAAGACGGGTAAGTTTATTTAAACTATTTCGATACTGGATGATAAAATATGCATGAATCTGTAACATAACCTCAAAAATGTAGTCGTTCTTCGTTTTTGCTCCAGTTAATAAGGTGGTCCATCTCTCCCGTGACTCTGGTAGAGTTCGGCCACATTAATCCGGGAGAGATCGACCACGAAAAAAAAAAATTAAAAATTTGATTTGAAGTAAATTAGAGATTTAATGAAGCCCAATTTAAACAGTTAAATATATTGTAAAATAATATTCTTACAGATTAACAAAAATGTCCTCAATTTACAAAAGAAAAAATGAAGAAATAGCTAAATGGTGTGCCGATTCTTTAAGAAATACAACTAAATGTGTACAAAATCGTACAATGGGTGTAATGAAACCGCCTGAGATTTTGGGATTCCTAAAACAACTCTAAAAGATTATATTAAGAAGACGGAGGGAATAAAACGAAAGGACTGGGTCCGTCATCGGTGTTGATAGATGATGCAGAACTGAAATTGGTGAGACATATTAAAAAAATGCAAACATTTGGATTTGCACCAGATCGGTAATCCGTCAGAATATGAGCCTTTCAACTTGCCCAACAACTGAAATTGAAGCACACGTTCAATAAAGAAAAAGGCAAAGCCGGCTATGATTGGCTTAACTCTTTTTTGCGACGACATCCATATATATCAATTAGAAAAGCAGAAGGAATTTCGATTGCTTGTGCGACTGGAATGAACCGTGACGCTATTTACCCTATTAGACAATATTCTCACTGATAACCAACTCCATGACAAACCATCTAATATTTTTAACATGGACGAAAGCGGTTTGCAGTTTAAACCAACTGAAGTGTTGGCCGCAAAAGGCTCAAAAATGTTTCTTCGTTGACATCAGGCGAGAAGTGCGAAACCATTTCCGTCATAGGTTGCTCCAATGCAGAGGGAATGTTTCTCCCACCTTACGCAATATTTAAAGGAAAAAATTTCAGTTAAATCGGCGTATGTCAACGCTACCATTTTCAAGGATTAGTTGGAATCCCATTTTCTGCTACGAAAACCAGCAGCTTAAATCGCAGAAATTTAAGAATTTCTGCGATTTAAGCGGAAAAATGAAAAAGAAAAGTCGTAAAAACTAATTTTGTTTATACTTTCCTATTATACCATTATTACTATTATGCTGTTCGAAGATATACGTTTTGTTATTTTTTGAAGTCGATCTCACCCGTAGTTGGTGGTCGGTCTAACCCAGATATCCGGGTGAGATCGCCCAGTTGCAATGTTTGTACTTTTATTCAAAATAAAAATGTATTTTGCTATGATATCATAAATTATATTTTATATAGTCTCTAAACCCTTTGGGCAATGCTTTGACGGTACAAACAAAATTTTATCTCAAAACACAAGCAAGTTATAATTTTTTCCCCAAAAAGTGGTCGAACTCTCCCGGACTTACCCTACTGGTCGAAATATTCCTGATGAATCTACCTTACGCAAATATCATGTTTCTAAGTGCTTCACGAAAACAGTAGAATGCATTAGAAGACATCTTTCAAATCAGTACCTATGGATAAGTGCCGACGAAACTGTTGCTATATTAGGAAGCTGTGTAGTAAATGTTGTAGCTGGTGTACTACATTTAACTATTCCATATAACAGTTGATGCGGAAACAGTTGCTAAAATCATTGACGAAAATTTGCACAAAATGCTTCATTCAGACGACAGGTACAAGGAAAAAATGCTTTTGTTAGTGACAGTGTCGCATACATGTTAAAAACAGGCAGACTTTTAAAGGAAACATATCCTTGTATGCTGCATATTACTTGTGTAGCACATACTCAGCACAGATTCTGTGAATATATCAGAGACACCTAGTCGGAAGTTGATAGACTTGTATCCGCTTTAAAAGAAGTTTTCAGAAAAGTACCACTGAGAGTAGCTCTTTACAAGGAAAAACGTCCATCTTTTTCACTGCCTCCCTCGCCAGTGATAACTAGATGGGGAACATGGTTGGAAGCTACTAGTTTTTATGCAGAGAATTTCGTTACATGTTTAAATGACGATGCTCGAAGTATTTCTGAGTGCAAGGAACTAACACAAATCCCAAATTAAAAAAAATCAGTTGTTATTCCTTTAGGAACACGTTGGAAATTTGCCTAAACTAATCACATGCTTTGAAAATCGAAATTTCAAATTGAAAGGCGGATTAACCACATTAGATGTGGCTAGTAATACTTTCAAAAGTATTACAAGTGACTTAGGATGTGGCCCTCGGCAAAAGTTAGACGCAGTTTTTAATAGAAATCCAGATTTAATAATAATAATAATAATAATAATAATAATAATAGTAATAATAATAATAATAATAATTTGCCTTTATTCGAGAAAGTAAACCATCACATTGATGAAAACTGGCGAAGTCTAGCTAAAGCTACTCATACTCAACCAGAGTCCATCAACTAATACAAAATAAACATAAAATAATAATCAAAGTAATAGAAGGCACAAACACAAAAAACAAAAAACACAAAAAAAAAAACAACTCGCACATCAGTGCATGTGAAACTGTGCTACTGCAAAGACAAAAGTTAAGACCTAACTAAGGGCACGACTGAACCCCGCGCAACTAGAGAGGCTTTTAATATCATCCGGTATACTATTATAAAGTGTAATGGTGGAATAACTGAACGATCTCTCAAAAAGATATGTATGATGACGCGGAACAGTGAGCAAATGTTTGAAAAGCGTATTGAGAACATGGATGAAATGCCGTGGAATCAAGAAGCCACTGAGAGGGACGGGCGGAGACGTCGATTGAAGCAGCGCATGGACAAAGTTTGCCAGATGCAGTTTACGTCGGTTTTCCATATTTAACCACCCAGCAGATTTAATACTGGTGGAAGTGTGATCGTACTTCCTAAGATTACAAATAAGTCTCCATCAAGAGTTCTGAAGCTGTTGAATTCGCAACCCATCCCGCGCGACCAACCATGGACCATAAATAAAATCGCAATAGCTAAGCTGAGACAACACTAAGGATTCACATAGTCGTTGCTTCAAAGAAGAATTTAAAATATGTCTATTCGCATATAAAACTCTCAAAACTCCATAGGACTTCCCCAACAAATAAGAAACATGTTCACTGAAACGAAGTCGAGCATCAACAAATAACCCAAGATCTTTCGCAACATCGGAAAAAGGTAAGAGATTACTTGAGATACGTAACCGGAAATTAGATTTTACAAATTCAACATGACATTTAGAGCCAAAAATTAACACATTAGTCTTCTGCGAATTAAGTATTAAATTATGTTCACGAGATAATTTGCTCACCTTAGACAAGTCTGCATTAATATTATCAGCCTTCATTTGGTATTCATGAAAAGGAAATGAATGAAATAGCTGTGTGTCATCTACATAAGCTTGGACGTTACAGTGATCCACAGATGATAAAATGTCATTAGTGTAAATACTAAAAGGCAGCGGGCCCAGGATTGAACCCTGAGGAACACTGGATAAAATAGCGGAAATAACATTGCGGTAATTGTGTATGGGGACAATGACACAAAATCTAACTGCTAAATACGCTGAAATAAATGAATATTTCCAGTACGCACCTTTAACCAGCTGCGATGTAGAAAGGACGTTTTATATCTACAAGGATGTACTTTATTCAAAGAGAACAAAAGTTACAGAAGAGAAAATGAACAAATAAGAAGGTATTTTGTATTTTATAGATCACCAGCCAGTTGTTATCCAATAATATAAATAAAATTAAAACCTCTTTAAAAATACAACATTTCAACAGGGCGCCCATGGGCCCTATTTATGACTCGTAATTAGGTACTTATTTACCCAAGGATGGTAAGATCAACTTACTTGCTTGAAGATAATTTAACAATAGACTGCTTACCATGCGGGGGCAGATGAAAAGCATTGCACGATTTTATCTACGAGAAAAAAATAGAAAAGGAGAGATAATAAACTGGTGGGAGAATATGTATTATTTAGACGGAAGTTGCCACTTTAAGGCAGATCAGTTTTGGCAATATTGACCAATCACAATTTATAAAATGAGTATTTTGAATAACTTATTGTCATATATCCGGTATGTGTGATTATGTGTTGAGTGGCGTATCATATACATATTCTACGCATGTTTTTTTTATGTTTTCTTCAATACAATTAGAATAAATGTTACTACATTAACAAGAATAAAAGGATTGAAAAAATAATGCACTCACGATATTACTTTAATTATTATTGGACTAAGAACCTATTTTAAATGATTTTCGAGAACATACGAAGTGTACATATACCCGATACAAAATATTTATCCACGCCTATGCATTGCGGCGGCCATATTGAGTTACCACTTTGGACAAATATTTTTATTAAAGAGACTCTCTCCTGTTCTATTCTTTCCTCGAAGGATTTTATCATGTAGTTATAATTCGCTTTTTAACACGATGGTTAACTAACATTTTAAAAGATTTGATTGGTTAATAAATTAATATACTTGTTATATATCAGTAGGTATATATAATAAATTTTCAATAAATATTGAATGAAACACATACCTATATAATTAATAACAAAGCTCACGTTTACAAAATTGTTTAAAAAATATTATGTTTTACTATAAATAAAAATTTAGATAGAACATATAATGTTTACAAAGGCACGCTTGCATTCCCGGTACGTCTGTGTACCATTTACAACTACTTATTGACTTTTAACAGTCTGGAGTTGTAAAATTTATTAAGCCCAATAAAAACTAAATGGATCGTAAATCAGAGAAAGTCTATAGGTTGAGTTATGGTTTCCATGTATTATAAAAGTTTCCGTTAAAGTTATCCTTAGTGGCCACGTTTTGGTTTAACGAATTGCGGACTAAAACGAATCTTAAGATATTCTGAAATTAATAATTCTCATTTTATGTGGGGCTATTGAAAATCAAGACTTAATTATTGGACAAATTTATATCTACTTATTATACTACATGTCGGTATAATTTAAAGTTGGTTTATTTAAGAAAGTTTAATTTTAATAGTATTAAACTTGATTTGGCATAGAAGCTATACAGGTATAATATGTATCTATGTCTTCGCATTTATAATAGCATGATTGGATTTTATAAATTATACAAGTTGGTCATGGTCAAACTGCCAAAATTTAATATCTACTCAAAGCATTTCATCACATCTGGTTTTTTTTATAATAACCGACATTTATATTTACAGTTGATAAAATTCAGCCAATTTGATTATATAAATCTACCTATAATTTGATGGTATAAATAATAATAAGTAGTTAGAAGTAACTAATAGAAAGTGTATAGTGTACCTCTTCATAAAAACAAATAGTGATTTTGGTAATGCTTAAACACATATCGTTTTAAGTATCTTTGGTAAGAGTCAGGGTTAGCATTGTAAACGCGGATAAATTTCGCAAAATATTAGTAAACCGTTTCAGTGTTGTTAAATAATTTTGGGTTTTAAATTTAAAAAAACTCAAGAAGAGCTCAGTGCATTATCAAACAAGATTCCCAGATATTTGATTTACTATATGTCTTCACAAAGATGCATTCCTTTAATAAGTAATCAAAATTAGTGCAAATCACTTTTCCCGAGAAGGAAATAACCTTAAATTTAATATACCTATCAATAGGCACATATTTACCATGCACCAATTACCTAGTGTAATTAAAATTATTTTGAAGCAACTCACACGAGATATCTTCATGTCATCAGCATATAGTAAGCATCTTGAGTTAGTCAGTGGAGTATGTAATATTTCACAGTTTTATTAATAAGTTCGTTATTATTTCAATGTGTTTATGTTCTTAACTAACAGATACAGATAATATCTATATTATCGGAACGTTTTAATTTGTATATTGCTTAATTTCATTGACAGTGTTTAAAGAACGAGAAGGAATTGCTTTATCAAACGGCTATTGACAAACATAGTAAACTAATAACAGAAAAAGAAAGACAGTTCTTCTTTTAAAAGATCTTCGTTTTATTGAGAACAACAACCAACGGCAGCTTATGGTAGACAATGCCAACCTATGAGTTAATTAAACCCACGATTAGTTTTAATTTATTATCTATGTCAGTGAAGCCACCACGTCAATATGACACGTTAGGTTAGTTCTAATAATAATATAATGTTTTTAGTAATATACCTAGGTACCTGTCTGAAAATATGGTTTTTACAAAGTAGGTACACAATACATTACTATTTACTTTTGGTATATGCTGTGGACATGGAGAGGGTTTTTGGAATTACTATAATTATTAAAAGTAAAACTATATAATTCACATTATTTTCAACTTTCACAACACACTTTCTTAGCTATACCGCAATGATGAAGACTATCGAGTCTGAAACACATATCTGCGGTTGTACTGTATCTAAAAGTTTCCCATAATTTACTTTTAATTTACACATTTCCCAATTATTATCTTTCCATGCCTTGTCACTCGTCGTTCATTCAACTCATAAGTTGATATTGGTTTCCATGTAATAAGGTTAGTTGCTGGCCTTAGTAAATTAACGATCTTCTGACAGAAGTTACAATGGCAACCTGTCAGCCTTCTTTTTTTTATTAGTTTACTATATTTCGTCGTCTTGGTGGTGAAAAGAGCTAAGCCACACACTTGCTATTTCGAGAAAATCGGCAATAAAGTTTTGAAGTTTTATGTTAAAACAATGTTTCATTTGTATCAAAGTTGTTTATTAATAATTACAATGAAATTTGATACAGACGAAATAAGATAGCTTACTTTGAAATTGATTTACAAATAGTTGCAAAAATAATAAATGATTGGTAATAATTAGCTAATTAGCACTTAGCGTCTTTCACCAATATAACGAAACCACATAATATGGTAATTTTAATGGTGAAAAGAGCTAAGTGATTGTTAATAATTAATAAATAATTTATATAATAAAATTTAAAAACACATTATTTAATACAGTTTGTATTACCTATAGTTACTTTACTGAATCTACTCAGAATCATCAGAATTATTAGTACACTCAGTGAAGTGTAGGTTTTGGTAAAATTGATGACAAACAGATGGTATTTTATTTGTCTTGCACAAAGACAGTAAATCTCTTAATTCTAACATTATTTACATTATTTTCTTTACGCGTAGCCCTTCTAATGCACAATTGGTTGAGTTCGTTGTTGCTCAACTGGTTTTTGTTAAAAATAAGCAACGGTGAATCTTTTCGGATTTGCAACCATTTAACATCTAACCACCTTATAACATTACCATCTACATTTTTATTTCTATTTGTTATTAATTTCTGGCTATACGTTTTAAAATCTTGAAATTGTCAAGTAGTCCATTTCTCTTACCATATATGGAGGATTGCTCAATTTTGCAGTCCTTGCCACTGTGTACCATTGATCGGGAACAAATATATCTGTGTTTCTCCCTCTATTCTTGATAGTTGAATGGACACTGTCACATTCCATTTCGGAATGTCCAGATTCCGTAAACTTTTGATTGATAACTTTCAAGTTATCTGATAGAGACAAAGCTTTTAAAAACATAGCAGACAAAATCGTATTTCGGTTCTGACCAGAAGCAGTGTCTGAATAAAATGTCACTTCAGACACTTCCGGAGGTAGTCACAAGCACGTGGCTAGTTCTGATGCTCCTTTAGTTCCATCAGTTTTATGCCACATGTAATTTATGACACTTTCATTAGCAAGAGTATATACTGTAAAATTATAGGTTTTCAATTTGTTTTTGTAGTACACTTGTCCAATTCCATGTTGAGGTATGAGTAAAAAATTTTCCTAATCCATGGTGTACGCCCTAAAGCTTAAATCATTACGAGCCCGTTCTTTATCTTCTTTTTTGAGTTCACGGGTTTCTTGTTTTCTTAATATGTGTAAATTGAATTTATGTTGACAGTTTAATTTTTCATCTTCTGATTTATTTTAAAATATGGGCGTAATAATCGCATTGATCTATTTTGGGTTTGTGAAAATCATAATTAAACTCGCTACATAGTAAAGATATGTTTATAAAAAGAAGAACTGACAGGTGTCACCTGGCGCTCTTCACAGTGTTTTAAGTAATCTTGATAGAAGCGATTTTCAGATGAGCCAGTTGGGAGGTACATTCTTTTTGGAGAAGACCGACATTAATGGTATTCAACTACTGGAGTTGAATTTATGTTACTCCGTACAATCTCTTTACGGTCTTTCGAAATTTTATTGGGAGCAGGATTTAAACCTCTTTTATCTTCATCTACAATTTCACTATCCAAAGTCTTCTTCATCACTGTTTCAATTTTCTTCCGGAAATATCTAAAGTCCCTAGAAAAAAGTATTTGCGAACTTGGTGCTGCCATCTCTTCAACGTTTTGTCCATTTCTATCTTCTATTGCTGAAGATTCTTCTAGCTTACTAACACCGTTTAAACACAGCTCCACCAGCAATTTACCTCGCGAATTGTGTGCCATTACTTACACTAAATATTTCCAATATAAAACTAAAGAGTAGGTCTTTTTATTGGAAAAATTAAGGTTTAGGTACCTTTAACAATAATAATTATTGCTGAACAGAATCACAACACACTGGATTCACAACTGACAGACAAATGATGTGAAATTGACATAAGAAACAGTCACGGCACTACAAATTGGCGCAAATCGTACTGTTACTATGCGGCTTAGCTCTCTTCACCACCAACAGAAATTTCATAACGGTAGTTGGGGATGGTAGTGGTGAAGAAATCTATGCCGCTTATACACGTTTCACCAGTGAAAGGAATATACGTATTTTCATTTAGCTTCTTTCACAGTTTACCTGAATTTAAGGTTACAGTTGAAGAATCACTTAGCGTTCTTCACCAACGTATTTTCCATAGTTGTTAGATTGATGTGATGTAGTTAACTCATTTAACTCAAAAAAGTGGCTTAGCTCTTTTCACCACCAAGCCGACGATTTATAAGTTTACTATATTTGTCAATAAAGCCACTACGTCCTATATAGATGAATTTATTTATGTGTAAAAACTATAGATATACGTATCACCACATTATACAATATATTCCATTAAAACTCCAAACTATTGTTATGGTTATTATTATTATTGTTATTGTTATTATTTTTTAACATATATTACTTAATAGTAATCAACATATTTCATTTTGTAAAATTTGTGTAACATGTTACATTTTGCATCACGAATATTAGTTACTGAGGCAAATAACCACTATGAGCGATGAAAAATAACATTACTACATAGTTGCACAATAAAGTATATCTGAAATCGTACGTAATAAGGCAAAATAAGTCTTTATTTTACGCTTGAGTGTTAATTGTGGTGGTACAATTATTACCACGTTCTGCTGTCAGCTGTCAACTAGTGACAACTTATGCAAGCCAACATACACCAAAATCGTACAATAATGACTTACTTTACTGTCGATTTCGGAATTCTTTACTGCCAATTTCAATCAATTTTACTTTCAATTTCTGATAAAAAATATTTTGGAATAATTGAAGATTGCCTGAGAGTTAAATAAGAAGATTTATTCGTCAACACACCTGGGTCGTATTTTGTACTATCACTTTAAATAAGAAGATCAGATATAATGAACGCCTTACTGACTAAGCCACTTGGAGACGTTGAAATATGTGCCTAAGTTGTAAGTTTGTCGAGACGTAACTCTCACTTAAATAACTTTGTTAGTAACATCTCTGAAACCCTAGAAAGATTAGTGTCGTTTGTGAGAAGGCAACAACTCACTTTAAAAACGACAGCATAGTTTCAAATATATTTGTTAACAAAGCGACTTATGCAAAATATAGGAGCCCCTATTTAATTACCAAGCATAGAAAAGCTTCATCTCATCTATCCGTATCCTTCGAATTGGTACTCCTTTCACTTCTTTGGATTTAGGAATGCTTATTAACCGATATCCGACTAAACCAGGTAGAAAAATAACCTCCAAGGATTCATTGGTGCCTCAATTTTATGGACCGGCGATTAAAGCAAAGGAAACAAAAATATGCTTGGTAGAAAAGAAAAATCCAAGGATAAAGTTTATCATCATTATTGCGACAACTTAGATCGAAATTTAAAAGAGGTTTCAAGTTTCAAGTCATTTTAAATTATAACGATACCCATCTAACAAACGACCTAGAAAGTTAAAGGTACATATTTAAATAGGAACAAACACTATTCCAAAAGACTAATGAATTTAACTGGCAGCTATTTCTTTAAAGTTTACGGTACCTGGGGATGTGAAGGTATTACCACCATACGTTGTCTACAAAGTTGAGGGTGTGAATAATTTACTAACGACACTAAAAGATCTACCTGGCCTATCCCATAACAGCAGTAACTTGAGATAACTTGACACCGCCGTTTTTGAAGATTAGTTTCTCATCATATTGCCGCATCTATATTACATTTTTTTTACCTCCTCAGACCATGATACCAAATCTAATATATGACAGGCAACCGCTGTAGGAGTCGGCACGCAGTACATATTCGCTGACAAGTTCTCTCATTAGACGAATACAGTAGTAGAAACTGCATAGTTTTCTGCATAATATATCTATGTGTTGTTTCCATTTGAGAAATTCATCAAACCCCGAGCAAGCGCTAACTTTTGTCGGATATTTACAGTTGTTGAAATCTACGCGCGACAGTTAAGTAAGTTGTACAGATTTGAAGAGCATTACATTTGTTTTATAATGGTTTACGTATAAGTTGTTTTTAATGAACCACTCTTCAATTGCTTTCGTGGAAGGACAGGCTATAACCTCCAGGTCGTTAAGATTATCAGCCTCCACAAAAAGAGTTGTATCGTCAGCATAATTCATTACAAAAGAACTTGGGCTGTAGGTACAATTTAGGGACTAGATGTCATTAAAGTAAATTAAAAACAGCAAGGGTCCTAGGATGCTGTCTTGTGGTACCCCTTGGTTTATAGTTTCAGTCTTATAGTGCACTGTTTTATAATCCCTAGTGAGAATAAATCATGGCTGCCTGTTTGATAAATAACTACTGAATCAAGCGAGAGAAATACCTCTAATTCCGTAGGGTTCTAGCTTTTGAAGTAAGCATTGATGTTGAATACTATCTTTTGATACATCGAGAAGAATACCACACGGCATTCCTTTATTTTCAAGAGCAGCCAGGATACGATCTGTGAAATCAAACAGTGCGGTTTCAATACTTTTGCCTTTAAGAAAGCCATGTTGAGATTTACTTATTAACTTATGTTTCACAAAGAAGTTAAATTAGCGCTTAAATAGCATCTTAAATAATCCGGGAAACAGCTAGTCATGAAAGAATGGTTGACTATATAAGAAAGGGTGTAGTGCTACATGCATTATACGTGCTATTTGCGGACAAATGAATTTTAGTGCCATGTGCGTACAAGGAGGTGACCTGACTCTGGATCAGGAGTCGGGGTAATTAGTGGAAGTGCTATTTGCGTACAAATATCTAATATACAATTTTTAAATGTTCAATGTTAATGTGTTTATGAATTTAATAAAGATACTCACCGAAATGTATGTAGAGTAATGACTATTAAATTTAATTCTTAGAACAATAAACACCACTCTGGCTATTAAAGAAAGGAACAGTGTCCTTCTGATGCACGATGGATCATTTTTTCTTTTTGCTGACTAGGGTAATGAAGACTGACTAATATGTTTTGCAACAACAACAGGAAGGGACGTTTTTTCAAATACAAATTAGTATTTATGGATGGCACATTAAAATTTTGTAGTAAGCCTAACGAAGAAATAAGACGACAATTTCGGATGTGTGCTAGACGTTGGATTATCATCCGGCTGAAGATATAGACGAAGATTGGCTGTATATACAAGAAGATTCTCCGAGAAATGACAAGCTGCAGCAGTTTTATGACTACTCTGTAGACCAGTGCTGCAGTGGTTGGAAAATCATATTATTACTACAAAAATGTGGATTTGTAACAAGAGATTACATAGTACAAATAACGCATTCGAAGGATGGAACAACCGTTTGAATCATGCTGTCAATAGATTTCATCGGCGAATATTTGATTTAATAAACTGTTTAAAAACAGAAGCTCAACAAAGTGACTTTTTATACAAACGGAATGAGTTAAACTTAGAAGGAAAAACAAGGAAATTGACTTACATCAAGGTGGATAATAGAATTTCAAACATACGCATCTAGCATCTACCTATTCATAAGAAAGAGGGACAAAAAAAGTGTTGGCGAACTTTATTGGAAAACCATCTACGACGAGTTAGAATTACTTAATGACTTTGTAAATGAAAAGAGTTCATCACTAGACGTAAAGAATAGATCAAATGAAGAAATGTTGTATGCGCAACACCCGCATCACAATTATGTACCTATCTGGGTTTTCGCATTACCAGAGGAAAAGAGGTGTATTTTTTAATAACAAAATCAAATTGAAAGGTTTTTATTTAATTATGTTTTTAAAAAACGTGTCGTGGCAAAGAAACTAATATAAACAGTAAAACGCAATTATAGGGTTACTTTGCCTAGAATTATAAAATAAAAAATATATTTTTTATATATATTTTGTATTGAAAAACAGAATAAACCTGACAGTATAATATGATGATTTTTTAAATTTTTAATAAGATAGTACGAAGAAGAAAAAACATTTATAAAGTACACATAAACATGCAACTTAATCTCAGAACTCCTATCGAATATTAAAATACACAAACGCTAATCGATCCTCCCAACAAAAGTACTATAACTAATTACGCTATATCAATCGATATCTATCACAATACTACCAGCGAAACACACACAACACACAACAAATAATACCAATAAATTTGAATCCAAAACAACAGAAACAACAAAAAACAGATTGGTATATCAGACACACGTTATTTGTAATTTCTAAAACTAATAAATCAATCTATCCGTTTGTGTATAGGGTACACATATAAATTTCAGTACTACAACCAACAAACACAATGGCTTCACCATGTTCGATCTATTATAATCGAAATCGACGGGCAAGAATATCTGCTGCTTCTTTATATCTTGTAATAAAATTCGAACATTATTTATCACTTCTTCAGTGGTTCGTCGCTTATTGAATCCCGACGAGAGATATCTAGGAATCATTCCGTTTCATTTCATTTCATTTCTTTCATTGAATATGTGTGGCTTGTGACCGTGGTTGTGTGTGGAACGCAGGGGAATTTGATCCCTAAAAACCGAAAAGGAACCTGACACCCAGTAGTGAGAGGGAGTGGCTACGGTGGGAGGAGCTTACGACACCACTAAACATCAGTTACAAGACAAAATATTTTCAGTGCGTCTCAGATGATCAAATCGTTTGGTCCAGAGACAGGTTATTAAAAGAGTCCGTTTCTAATTTGCTTTCTAAAAATAATAATAATAAACAAAAACTGTTCGGCGATAGAAATATTTGTGATTCCGAACTGTCAGTCACAATTTGCAAGGACAACATGATACGGCACGCGTATATAAGAAATTTGGTATTGGTGATCTGTGATGATGACAAGTGATATCTAGTGTGTTCTGTCTTTCCTTTTCTTTCTCGCTTCTCTTTATCGTTCACGTGGAATTCCTATTTGACTTTTTAATTTTGGAGACTGTTCCAAAGCGAATACCAAAATAGAACAGGGGAACTTTTAATGTGTGACACTTTAAGGGACCAGAAATGACAGTTACTGGCAATTTTGGAATTATGCATAGACCATGCTTTTCTGGATACCCATTTCAAGGTAGGTACATAAAAAAATCTAGTAAGATGAGAATTAGTTAGTTATAGTTGATAATATAATTTATTTACCTAACTGTAATGAAGATAATATATTTAAGATAGATAGAAGTACCAGTGAAGATGGATTAATAAGTGATCACTGTAATTAGAAAATAACACCTTTGCTATTTATTTTCAAGCTTTCGCAATGTTTTAGTGCTTCCTCAGGAGAATACTACAATATAATAATTACACAAAGTGCAGTAAATAATCTAACAGTACTTTCTATGAAGTTTGTAGGTATTATTTTTAGAATTATAAATGAATATGGCAGTAACATAACTGTACCACACAGCTAATTTCTACACACTTTATAGTAAATGTTTGGTAGGATTATATACTGTACTTTGTGAAATCATTGTATTGTAATGATCTCCTGAAAAAACAATAAAATATTGCGAAAGCTTGAGCAACATAAATTATTACTTGTTGAAGTCATCGTAATATTTAATAAACTCTAAATAAGAAGGGTCTCCAGAAAGTACTAGGGCTTTATCCTTTTAAACATATTTTTTTTCTTTACTATTCAGCTACGTTTAATATTAGTTACTCATATAGGTATATGGGACCTTTACTAGATTTATTTATTTTAAACATATTTCGTATATGTCAGAAATGTAATCAAAAAATATCCAATATGATCATACTCCATAAAACTACTAACTACACATGTGTATGAAAATTGTTCGGTTTTGACAACTTATGTTATTATTAGCTAGGTATATTATAGTGGGTGTTTCAAAAACGTAATCTTCTTTTTGCTATCATGTAAGATGACTTTTTCATAAAATCACTGCACATTTTGAATGAGAAAATCATAAAACGCCTGAAATTTTTGTTTTTTTATGCAGAAATGTATACCTTACATTTATATTCTATAGTATTAGAACATGATTTCAATTAAAATGTTATGAACAAATTTCAAATCCTTATAGTTTCGTATTTTTTTCCAAACCCCTTTAATCCTCTTTTCTTCTTGTCAAGTTAGAGATTATTTGCTTTTAAAATGCAACAGCAGGCAGCTGTCATACTAATATTGCATCTTCCTTTTTATCGTCTTTCAATTTCGTTGAAGGCTTTGTAAAATATGTCTCCTTACTCATCGCTGACTGCAATTTTCAGTAAAATAGTCCATGTGAGAATGAAAAAAATGTACTTTTGGCCCTACCAACAAATTTTTTGCCAAGAAACCTGAGTACCACAAGTTTAAAAGATATTAAGTCTATCCTTTCTTTTGCTTTTATTTTACTCTCACAATTGACATTATTCATAAATTTCCTGATGTCAGGTCTTTCACATACACATTTTTTCATCTTTCGCTTTGGATAAACACAGGAATTGTTCACTAAGGCATTTAAAACATCAGCCAGCAATGGCTTGATATTGTATTGTTTTCTAAGACCCAATTTAATATGAAGTGATGGAAGTAAAGCCTTTTGTTTTTGAATATTTTTCACTCCGCATTCTTCTAAAATTGCCATTCAAGCTATCATCCTCGTAACTAAAATACTGGAATTTCGCATAACCAAGTTAGCAAACCAGTTTTTAGGTTTCTATAAGGTTTTATTGTTGTATTCAGTGAGCAGTTTGCCAGTTTAGGGAAGACCATACAAATAACAGTTTATTAGTCTTTCGATAATATTTATATTGGTAAAACTTTTCTTTAAAATCCATAAATATGTTAAATAGGTTCATACAAATAGGTCTAGGCTTTAAACATAAAAGTATCCTAAAAATTAAACCAGTTACTTTGTGATAAAAATGGAATTAATGTAACTTTTAAATTGTTTTTCAAGTAATCGACATCCAAACAAAACTATAAAAAACAATAATTATTCTCAAAACATTTGTTCATATAGCTAATCTGTAATATTTTTAAAGAATTCTCTTTAAAATGGAAGTATATAAAGTATGTGGCTTTGTAGTACAATTCATTCAAATATATTTTACACTTTAACAAGTTTACAACTGCAGTGCTACCCTTATAATTTATATATTTTTTAGTGTTCAGTGACTTCTAGTTATTTAACTAAGCATTCCTTGTACCTCAATTTTTACATTTAATGTTCTAACTCTTTTTTTTTATTATTTAAGTTGACGGACAT
The DNA here is from genome assembly GCA_963170755.1 of Amphimallon solstitiale. Classification (NCBI taxonomy): domain Eukaryota; kingdom Metazoa; phylum Arthropoda; class Insecta; order Coleoptera; family Scarabaeidae; genus Amphimallon; species Amphimallon solstitiale. The sequence continues at coordinate 6,466,843 of OY720677.1, forward strand.
CAAGTGATTACAAAACGTATTTATATTTGTTACAGCAATCTTTCTTGTAATTCTAAATTAGAAATTATACTGCAAAACTGGCATTGCGACCTTAGAAAATGGGACACCCGCATAGGTTTATCGATATCCACTTTAAAAATATACTAGGGCTTCTTTTAGGACTCAATAATACTTGCCAAAATGTCGCTAATTGTTGTTACTAAAGCGATATACTATATATTTATATTAAGCATAGTAAGAGCGTTAGAAAAGAAAACAGAGCAGTTGATACAATTTTTAAATATATTGGAGCTGCACATAAACAAATCCCAGGTATACACAATTAAATTAATCAATATATTAGCAAACATTACATCTGAAATTTACATTTGGTTTCAAAATGGATAACTTTAAAAAAACTGATTAATACTGATAAAATTTGTTATATTTCCTTCAAACTAAAAGCAATTTTAAAATATCAAATTGTACACCGGAAGAAGATGAAGATATTAAAAAGCATTCTATACCAAATAAGCAGAAGATGGCAGAGAAGATAAGAAATGTGGAAAGACTATACCAGTCCAGCAGCAAGGAAAATAGTTCCAGCTGTAGGCATAAAGGCCAAATGTAATTCTGAAGTTTGTCAAACATTAGGCAAAATATTCTACCGAATTACTGAAGAATTGCGAAAGGAAACTTTGAAGATTACTACAATTTAGAAAGTGTCATAAGACAGAGAGAAGTTGTTGTTAGCTAGAAAAGAAAGTTTATAATATTCTAGTATTGTGAAAATTACAATTAATTTTCAAACTTGTTTTGGCAATGAATTTAAATTTAAATTGATCAACTGCGATAAGCATGCTTCTTTTAAGTAATATATTCTTAGATAGATGGCTTCTTTCCAAATGGTTCTCTGATTATTTTTCCATATATTTCATTACTTACTTATTTGTTATCCTGAGAGTTTTAAGTTGTTGTTTGTTGTTAATATTCAGCATTAGAAAATTTATCTTCATAAGAAAAACGTCTTTTTCAAATATTGGTTTAAAAACTTATAGGAAGTCATGCCGTCGGTATATACTTACCAAACAATTTCATTCAAACGACGCAACACATTGCTCATGAACATTCTCATAGATGTATTTTAAATATTAATTGTTTTATATACTTTCTATCTTTATATTTCATATCATACTTTTATCTTATACGTAGTATAAGGAAGAATTGTGATGACGAAAATTTTCGACCACGAGATTTCTGCAGATGTCCACGTTTTGAAGTCCCCTGATACCAAAAAGTGGTTTCTAAAAAATATCTGTGCCTGTGATCACGATAGCGGTCAAACCGCTGTAGATATCTATTCCAAATTTTGTATTTACGTGTATAATCTCCCTCTTGAGATCTGATTAGTTTTTCAGTAAAATCGGTATACCGGAAGTAGTAGTTTACCTACTTCAGTGAAAAAATCGAATTTTGCAGATATTTCGTTAATTTCTAAGTTTATACAAATTTATAAAGAATTCAAATGTACTCAAAATTAAATTTGAGAAAAAGTGTGTTAAAAAAATTCCTGTCGGAAGTCGGTCTTTTACTCTTATCGTAAATTAGTTTTTTGCGAATATCTCGCAAATCATGCTTTCTAGGCAGGTACATTACGAGTATAAAAGTATTTAAAACATAATTTTAAATATCTTTTGCATAAAAAAAAATTCAAAATTCGGACCGGAAGTAACACTTTTACTCTTTCCGAATAGCGACTTTTAGCAAATATGTCGTAAATTATGCATTTTGTTGATATTTATCAAGAGCACAAAAGTATTTAGAGTTCGATTTGCAATGTTTTTTTGTATAAATGAAATTTTAAAATTCGGACCGGAAGTAGCACTTTTACTCTTAGCGATTAGCACTTTTTTTATATCTTGCAAAGTATGCATTCTATATGGATTTATAAAGAGAATAGAAGTATACTTAAAATAGGATTTTGAATATTTTTTGTATAAAAAAATTCTTAAAATTCTATAATTTGAAACGCTCATACGTATAAGAAAGTCGTGTGGTGGCCACACCTATTTTTGTTTTTAATTAGCAGTTATCAAGAGTTCTCATTTAAAAATATTGTTATATTATTAGATAAATAGACAACCGAATTTATGTATAGTCCAACAAAATAGAAATGATATTTTAAGCAGCATTGTCGATAAAAATGGGATATAATCTGTGGCAAAGGTTTGTGACAACAAATTAAAAAAAAATCTTTTCCAGCAACTGCATTTTTAACGTATTTTGATATATTCAAAATAAATAAACGTACCTAATATTTGCAAATCAGTGTTAAACGGCAAGCCATTGAAACCTATTAGTATTTATTTTATTCAGTATTTAATATATTGAGAGAAATTAAAATAAATATAAGATGCTGAACGTTACATAAAAATAAGTGTGTTATTAACGTAATATAATTAAAACGTATACTTTTTAAATATATATATATATATATATATATATATATATATATATATATATATATATATGTTTTATATACCAGCCATACACTAATTCTCTATTTCTAATATGTCCAAGTTTCAAGTAGCTTATCACTACAGTAACTGTATGCTTCTCTACGATACTACTAGAGTCAATATTGCATACTGTTAGTTTTCTTTCAACAAACTCTAAATTACATCGATTTGATATATATCAAGATATACAACAAGCCTTTTGTTGGATCCAATATTATAATTCTCCATTAGACAAAGTAAATATCTTGCTTTTCATACCACATCTAGTGATACCATCAAATAACGTCTATTTAATCGGCATTCTTTTTATTCACGACCTACTTCTATCATAGTTTTTCGCTGTTGTAATGTCTCGTTACATTCATTGAATGCTCATTTCTGTTAATATTGCTACGATCTTATAGTCACTGTATGAAATTATTTTATTTTTCTGGAACAACATTCAATTTAAATGTAGATATATCTATTATTTACACTAATAGTAATGTGTTGATTACCAGTCCCCATTGTCAAAACCAGTGTTAAATTATTTCTGTATAGGAGTTGAATTTTGGATTACTGCATGTAGATGAAAATATTGCTAGAGGTTTTCCTTTATCATTATTAAACTATTTTAGGCGAATACGTATGATTACTTCTCGATTCACTAGCAATAACATTACTTATCAATAGAGAAGGTAAATGATCCACCAAGCCGAAATGCAATTGCTCCACAAAGAAATGCCTTAGAAAAACCGGGTGTATATCAAAGCAAAATAAACTGTAAGTAATATAACTAGTCGTTTACCTAAATTATAAATAGCAGAGGGCCCAATACAGAACCCTGGGGTATTTCGTGCCTGACATACATTGTGAGTGATTCACCCATTCTAGTTGAGACACTCTGATATCTATTAGTCACACACGATTTCAATATGCCAAAAGCAGATCCGCTTATACGAAGATAAACTCAATTTATCGGGAATAAGAAAATTTAGTAGACTGTGCAAAACAATCATACAGTGCTTAGAGCAACTGTTTATCTGTCATTTGACGTTTAGTTGTTGAAGTTACGTTCTTTATAACTTAGATATTTATTTTTTAAAAGTAAAATAAAATGAAATTTAACAGAGAGCACTTTAGAATCATAAATTACTACGAGGGCGTATTTTTATGTTATCTACCTAGCCATGAAAAAAACACATAAGTGAAAAAAAAAATTTTTTGTACATAACTCCCTTCAACACTAATATACTTATTCCATCTTTTTTCCAGGTGCCCCATACCCTCAGAAAAAAATTGCTTCGGTAACCCCGCAAAATATTCTTCAACAGCTTCTTTGAGTTCTTCATCAGAAGCAAAACGCTTTCCTCTGAGATGCTTTTTTAAATTTTTGAATAAGAAGAAGTCTGACGGAGTTAGGTCGGGGCTATAAGGTGGATGCTTTAACTCTATAAACCCACAGTCATTGATTATCTACTGAACTTTGTTTGCCTTATGAACCCGACAATTGTCGTGCAGTAACAAGTTTCTTTGTGGATAAGAATGCGGGCGTTTTTCCTCCAGAGCAGTTTTTAAATTTTTAATTGTGTTTCCGTAGGCCTCTCCATTTATGGTAGACCCTCTCGGCATATATTCAATAAGCAAAACTCCTTCAGCATTCCAGAAAACAGTTGCCATCAGTTCTTTTCCAGAAAATTGTATCTTGGCCTTTTTTGCTGGTGGAGGGCCCTTATGAACCCACTGCGTGGATTCTTCTTTAGTAGGAGGGTCCCAGTAATATATACAAGTCTCATCCCCGGTAATAATTCGAGATAAAAATGTTTTATCCCTCTCCAACTTGACCAAATTTTCTTGAGAAACTTCTTTTATGCACAGTTTTTGTTCAGGTGTAAGCAATCTGGGTATCCACCGTGCAGACACCTTCTTCAAACCCAAATCGTCATGCAAAATTTTGAGAACACTTGTTTCGGATATATAGACTTCATTGGCAATGATAGAGATATTTACACGCCGATCTTTCAGTACCAAATTTTCGACTTTTCGCACAATGTTTTCAGTTCGAGCTTCAACTCGTCCGGACTTTGGGTCATCATTGATTGACTCTCGGCCCCATCGAAAGAATTTAGACCAATATTTTACTTGGAAATAAGATGCTGTATCTTCCCCGTATACAGCAACCATTCTTTCATGAATTGCTTTTGGACCATTGCCTTTCTTTGTCAGGAATTTTATTACACTGCGATGATCAACTTTATTTTCACTCATTTTATCGAGAAATGGACCGTCTCAAATCTCTATACACAACATAAACTAAACACAACTTAGCACATGTACTTCTAACGGTGACAGCAATTTTTCAATAATTTGTTTGACATCGTCACTCTTTTGTTTCATGGCTAGGTAGATAACATAAAAATACGCCCTCGTATGATTTTATAAACGGTTTAAGCTCTTATAACTGCAAAGAGAGTTTTAGATTCAGTTTTTAGTGAACAAGCACTATCCTTGGTTAAAATTTACCGATGGTGTAAGGAATTTGAACGCCTAAGGAATTCTGTTCAGCATCAAAAAGGAGCAAGGCATCCTCCTACGGCTATTGCCTATAGAAACATTGCTGCTGTTAAAAAAATAATTGAAGAGGAAAATAAAGTCACTTATGCGGTAATAGAGCATCAACACAATATTACATCCCGGGCTGTTAAAACAATCACACACGATCACTTGCATTTAAAAGAAATGGGAGGTCGTTTTGTGCCGCATCACCCTTCTTACAAAAAGCAGAGCATGTGAGAATTTGCCAAATTTTCTTGATAATAGTCACAGGTTCCCTTTTTGACCTTCCTACCCGCTAAGTGTCGTGTATGGATTCATGAAGATGAGGAAACGCCTATTATGACAAGCGAACTATGAAAAAGATTATGTATGCGGTATTTTTTAGAAGTATTATACGGGTTTAGTAAATGCATTTAAGGCAGATGGACAAAAGATAGTTACATCTAAGTGGTACACTGAAAATGTTTGCCTAAAGTGTTCAATAGACTACTAGCCAAGGAAATAATGCTCCACCATAATAATTCATCGTCCAATATGGCCAATTTTTGGCTGAAAAAGATATAAAAGTAATAGAATATCTGCCGTACTCCGCTGATTTACCAATGTGTGACTTTTGGCTTTTTTTGGGCTCAAACGCAATTTGCGGGGTAGAAAGTTTTCGTCTGAAGAAGAGATCGATACCGCAGTTCATGCTTGTTTTGAAGGTATCCGGAAAGAAGATTGCTTGGGAGCTTTTAAACAGTGGAAAGAAAGAATGGTCAAGTGTAGCTGAAGAAATGACTTTGCATATTGAAAATAAAATCCTAGAAAATATTATCCGTGTTTTTATTTTCAATAATTTCAGCTTGTCCCTCGTATAGCATAAGTTTCAACTTTCTAATCAGTGGGTTATGGTTTATACAACCGAAGGCCCTTACAAGGTTATACAGCGTTGTCCCTAACTATACATATGACAACCCAATATATCCGATCTATATCCATATTGTGATGAATGTAACAAAAAAACTGCAAAATGCGTAATCAAACGGTTTTTGATACACAAAGAATAATAATAATAAAATTTTTCTATTCCGGTGCTATAAAGTTCACTTTACGACACCCGTTTTGGTTTCATAAAGTATTACTTTATCGCACGCTAATTTTAGTTTTTTGAGGCTGGTAACAAAAAAAAAATGGAACCAAATCATACTTAAATGTCAAAATATAATTCTTTCATCTAACAAACATGTGTAAGAAGTTGTACAGAGAATAAAAAACACAGTTACGAACATTTTATTTACGCTAATTAACAATGTAAATGGGATGATAAGTTTTCTGATGCTTCTATTGAAATGTACCTCTCATGTTGAATACTACAACTGTTATAAACGTTTACTGTATCACTAGAAGATTCGTGTGCATTAATAGAGATTTCAGGCAGATTTTGGGAACACACTATGTTTTGTGTACATTTCGGTTGATTCATATTGACTCACACATTACTGCCAATTGTATCAGAAGTCGATGGATTGTGAATGATTTTAGTGGATGTATTGGGTACACTAGACAGTATTTGAGCAACCTCAACTATTTTGATGGTGGAATTATTAATGTAACCTTCGGCCACTGCTGAGGATTTCCATCCTCCTTGGCGCTTAATTGTTATTAAGTCACCTCCACTGTTAGTCAAGTGTGTCACACTGGAACGTCTGGAAATTAGGTAAATTTAAGTAATTAGCAATTTTTTTTTGATACTTTTCCTATGGTATTAATACCAATTGGACTATTCACACAAGATCCATTTCTATATTGCAGGAAGAAGCGTTTATGTGTAACATGGCTGGGACGAAGTGAAGAATATTTTTTAACCAATTCAATCCATAATCTTTGTGTTATAATAAATTGTCTTGGAACATAAGTTTTAGTTTTTGGCACTACAGCCAAACTGTATATCATCTAAAGTCATGTTCGTTATTTCTTCACGACGAGAAGCTCCATTATAGCCCATTATAAGGATAATCTAACAGAATATTAATATGACTATTATAACAAAATAATGTAGAAAATTAGTAAAATACAACTACAATGATGTTCTTATTACTTACTTTGATCGCTAAATATGTTTTATTATCAGCTTCTATTATAAACTGGTTAATATGATCTATTTCTAAAATCTTGGATTTCTTAGGCTCGTAGCCTTCAGATATTCTTTTTAAAAATGCAAGAAGCCTAGAAAATTTTGAGATATCTATACTTTTATAAATACTTAAACAACAACGTAACATTGAATATGTAGACCACAAGGACGATGCCTTTTTTATCTTTCTTTCTTTGCCACAATAAGCAATTACTACATTTTCCGTAATATTCACAATATTATTTTTTTACACCAACTTAAAAAGAGCTGGTATTGCTTTTCATAAATATGTCGAGACTTTGTTGGCAAAAGATTTTCTAAATTGTTTTCTGCTATTTTGCGAATCTCTGGAGGTGTGCAGTTATTTATTTCTTCCATTTGGTTGATAATTTGAAATAATATATTGCATAAATCAGACTAAATTTTAAACAAAATGACAAGTCCGCCAATATTCAAATATTTAAATTGTTTTACTTCAATGATCTAATAATATAGAACTACTAGATGGTCTGTAGAGAGAGAGGAATTGACCTCTACATACAAAGGAGACAGATATACAAAACCGTTAGTTGTGGGCAAAACATGGCGATATCGCATTGTTTTGTATATAAACTTTCTCAATTTTGTTGATTTATACATATTTATTTGTCTTTTTGGTAATTTGGATTATGTATTTTATTAATAGATTTCTTCTAGTATTGATTTTATTTCATACACCACTGACTTTATTTTTATTTAAAGAAATACGAGTATAAAGACAACTGTGGATTCATGATGATTGAATCAACTATTTTTATTTATAAAATTGTGATTGTAATTAGATACATTTTAAGAATTTCATTTTTATTTGATATAGGCATATAGGTAATGTATATAAATTGAGAATCATCAAGAATATTGGCAAATGTTAACTTCAGCTTATAATTTAACAGTGTTGTTCTCATGGATTTAGTGTCATATATATTTGGTTAAAAGTGCTATTATCAGTAACAAAATTAGAAATAAATATTTTAAATTGTTGAATATTATATATACCAGCTTCGCAGTGCTTGGAGTCACATATTTAAGACACAATGGTAATGTCATGTGCAGCGTATGGTTGTACTAATAGGGCAGAAAAGGGAATGAACGTATCATTTCACAGGTTAACTATTCTTAATAAAATACATGATTTGTAAATTTTATATAAAAAACTTTAGTTTTCAATCTAATCAAGTACTATGCAAGCAGTGGATAATTTGTACTAAACGAAAGGATTTTAAGCCATCAAAATATTCAAGATTGTGTTCAGAGCATTTTGTTCCTGAAGATTTTGTTATAAGTTATGGAAGAAAATATTTACCCCAAAATGCAATTCAAAGTATTTTCAATTTTCCTGCTCACTTGAGAAGAATTCCCTGTAATAGCAGATCTCAACGATTAAAAATTACTGATGCACCAAGCAAAGAACTGTTAAAGTAAGATTTCTATTTGTAGTTATTATTCTACCTAGATATTTTTAATGTTCTATTTACCTTATAGCTCAGAATCCCCAAATGTAACTAATGTTGAAGTATTTGAATTAGTCACAGAAAAAACATCTCACGAAATAATACAAGTTGTTATTCTAGCTTTATGTATTTTTAATATTTCTTTCTCCATTTTTCTTCGATCACATATTTACCATTTACGTATTTGTTAATCCATATTAATTATATGTACATATATTTTAATAAAAAATTAAGCATTAATTGTCTTTTATTTTGAATATATCAGAAGTTGTAAGGAACACCTAAGAAGAGCTGTCAGTTTCTATATTTATTTTTTCAGAACGTAATATTACAGGTAATATTTTGAAAAATTCTAGTGGTCAATTCAAAATTTCCAACTGATATGTGTAGTGATTTTTAAAATATTTTTCTAATACTACTGTTTTAAATAAAAACTGAATGATCATCAAACATGCTAAAATAGGTATTATTAGAAGAACAAAATCATATAGTTATCTCATAGTCATTAAAAGTCATTTATTTAATTTTCTTTCCTTAATGAAGAATGGCAACTAGCATAGATACCTTTAAAATGTTATTAAACAGAATATATTTAATACCATATTAATAATATATATTTAATTATTTATCTTTTTGATTATTAAAGTTGCAATACCTTTACTTTCCTCTTAATATAGCATATTTTTAACAAAATAATACTTTTAAACATTATAAGCCATTACAAGCTATAGCAACATATTTGAATTTTGCCCACATAAAACGGTCAATTTTGTTCATCCTTGTCAAACTTTCGATGCTCATATATTTTCCTTCTCTCTCCTATGGTGTGGGTCACTTCCTAATCAGCAAGACATAGGGTACACTGCATCTAGTAGTATAATAGTATTAGATCATTGTTTTACTTAAAAATCAGAGTAAATAACTTCAAAACAACAAAATTTCTAAAATGTTCGAACAAAACGTGTCTCTCAAGTAACATGATCCGTACATGCAGTGAGATAAGCCACGGTGAGAACATTCCTTCTGTGACCTGTATCAGTACCGAGGATGCTGAGAGTGCATTTTAGCAATACACAGTTTTCTTCGTAAGAATAAACGCATAGAAAGTCAGTCGTATTATAATATTAGTAATGTACACATGTTTTCTTAGATTTATTAATATTAAAATTCTTTTTAAAAACTAATAAATCAAGCGTTTTTATTTATTTGGCGCAGTCAGTAGGATTGTTCTACAAGTTTTAAAGTTTTAAAATTTGGTGTGTGTCAACATTTTGGGAACATCCGGAACCTGGGAAAAGACGCAAGAGGACCGAATATTGAAGAAAGTACGGGCCGGCTACGGCACTTTAATGAGCAAAGTGGGCTACCGTACTCGTTGAATTCAATATTCCAACGTTCCGAAGAAAAGAAAACAGCTTGCCTACCCAGATGCAAAGTAAGTACTATCTTTTATTACAATGCGGCTCACCTGATTATTGAAATCAATTTCATTATTTGAAAAAGAAACCTTCATTGTTTCCCCCATATCCGTGCAAGTGACAATCCTGTCGTACCCTTAATTGGTAAACCCTATACAGAATTAGTAAATAGAGTAGATATATTTTAAGAATAATTTAAAGAAAATGGCAGAAAATTTCCAATTATTCAAATTAGAATTAGATACAATACCGCTATTCAACGGGGATTCGCATTGCGTGAATCAATTCGTAAACGCGTGCGAGGTAATTGTACAAAAGTATGTAGCAACGGCTGCGGTTAAAGATGTAATATTTCAGACGATATTAAGCAAACTAAGAGATCGTGCGAGAACACTAATTTGTTCAAGAGACGATCTAGATACATGGGAAAAGGTTAAAAAGGCGTTATATAGTTATTTTGCGGACAAACGCGATTTTGGTCAACTTATTCAAGAATTTAATAACACCCGAATGAATTTTAACGAGGATCCGATTTCGTTTGGACATCGAATACAAGATTTGTTATCAAAATTAAATTCAAAACTAACACAAACGACGGACATCACGCATAAAACACAACGTGCGGAAATTTATGCACAAACGGCGCTGGAAATTTATTTATTAAATCTACCAGGAGAAATACAAGTTCATGTAAGACCCTTGAAACCAACGTCATTGGAAACAGCAATTGGTTTGGTGCAAGATGCCGTTAATTTCATAGCGAGATCGAAAGAACTAAAGGGAATAAAATCTTCAACATCGCAACATAACACCACATATAGAAAGCCTATGAAACCTATGAAAACCTATTTTCCAACAAATTATCCACCACCACAATTTCCAACACAATACCCAAATTATAACAGTTTTAACAAACCCCCTACGATTCAAACAAAAACATTTCCAACTGGGCCAATTCCCAACTATCCAAATGCAAATTACAATCAAAGAAGATATTTTCCTTCGAGTCAACAAGTATTTGGTCAACCAAGGAATGTATGGAATCCAGGACAATACAACAATGCGACGGTTCCAAGACCAACCCCTATGTCAGGAATATCGACCGCAATAACTAAACCTTTAAATCATAACGAGATAGAAGATACAGATTTTCAAAATTATAAAGAAGCTCCACCGATATTCAACGAAGCAAATGGTTTGTGGTATGTGCCAATAGAACCACCCCAAGATAATTATCATGTAGATTACCCACCTGACGAGGAAGAGTGTAAACAACAACAAGAAAAGGTATACGAAGAAGAAAAAGAAGCAGAAGAAAAATTTTCTATTAACTGTCTTACCGGAGAACTCAATAAACGATCGATAAACGAACTCCCGTATATAATATTAGGCAATCCACCAATAAAATTACTTATAGATACAGGAAGTACTGTGTCAATGATAGATCCCGCGGTTGTGCAAAGATATTACCCTAATAATATTATAAATGAAAAATTAGAAGTAGAAACAGCAAGTAATACTTTTACAATAAATAAATGTGCTATGATACCTTGTTTCAAAGAATTAAAATCAGACGGTTATTTGAAAATGCTTATGTTTAAATTTCATAAATTTTATGATGGACTTTTAGGTTTAGAGGATTTAAGATCTATGCAATTTAACATAGATTTGAATGAGGGTACATTATATAGAAATGATTACAAAATTCCTTTACAATTTAAAAAGAACGATTCTGCTAAAATACCTGCTAAATCAAGAGTATTAAAAACTAATTCGGTCAATTATGTAGAAAGCAATGTATTATTATTAAATCATGTATCTCAAGCCGATCCTCTATCAAGAATAAAAATTAATACTACAGAAAATTACGTAAATACGATAGACAATGAATTGGAATCTTTAGTAGTTAACCAAGACAATATTGACGAAGGTATGTTAGATGAATTAGACGAAATATTAAACAAAATACAAAGAAACGATCAGCCTACACAAATTAGTAATCAAAATCTAGATGAAATTAATAACGAGACAAATACTATTCATTTAGGCAATAGTAATATCGAAATTTCAGTGCCTTATACGGAAACAATACTAAATATTGCAGAAAATCAAATTATATTAGATGCCACACATAATATAAAAATACACATGATTAAAAGTTTTAAAATATTTGGGAAAAATAGAATTTGTCTTACATTTCCTTTAACGACGTATAGAGAAAATATTGTTAGGGCATTAAAAGAATGTTTAACGTATGAAAAAAAGAATGTTATTTATTTTAAACATAAAAGTATTGAAAGAGAAATAATTTCGGTTGTCCAAGAGTCGTTCAAGACCTTAAAAGTAGAGATATCTAATAAAATTGTAGAAGATATTCAAGATAAAGATGAACAACAAATAAAAATTAAATATTATCATGAAGGTAAAACTCTACATCGAGATATTAATGAAGTATATCAATCCTTGAAAAGAAAGTACTACTGGCCTAATTTAGAGAAAACCGTTAGTACCTATATTAAGAACTGCGAAACATGTCAATTAGCGAAATACGATAGACCACCCCAAAAACAGACTATATCTCATACGCATACGCCAAAAAGACCTTTTGAACAACTTCATATAGACTTATTATTTATGAATAACAGAACCATATTAACGATTATTGATCATTTCTCAAAATACGGACAAGCTTACGAAATTTCAGATAAAAATTCAAACACCATTGTAAACAATCTCATAAAGTTTACTAGTCACCACAGCTTGCCTCGTAAAATCATTGCAGATTCCGGAAAAGAATTTGACAATATAATAATGAAAGAATTTTGCAATTTGCATAAAATCACATTACATATCACCTCGGTAGGTAATTCAAAATCAAATGCAATCGTAGAACGATTCCATAGTACACTCACAGAATCAATCAGATGTAGGTTAATAGAGAGTAAAACAACGTTCGAAAATCATTTAGTAAATGCAGTATTAAGTTACAACAATAGTCTACATTCAAGTACCAAATTTACTCCTTTTGAAGTAATTAACGGTCATTCAGAAACAAATCTACCATTTGATTTAAATGAGGAAAAACTAACACAAGAATTCATCCCAAATAGAGCCGATCAAATAAGTGCAATCAATAAACAAATCTATAAATCACTAGAAAATGTCAAAGCAAAGGCTTGTAATAAAGTCAACGCAAACAGAACCGAGATAGAAAATATAGAAGAAGGACAAGAAATTTACACACGTAAGAAATTTAGAAACAAATTAAAACCGAAGTTTTCTAAAGAAAAGGTAACAAAAGTTAATGCTAAAACAATTGAAACGCAAAAAGGAAGTAAATTGTCAAAAGATGTAATAAAAAAGAAAAGAAAATTCACTGAGGATCCTTTGTTACAGGATGAAGATCCCGTGGATGATCCTATTCCTGTTTACGCAGAAGACAATAATTTGCCAACTACAAGTAAAGCAAATTAATAATTATATTTTACCCTATAGGTTAGGAAATGTTAGATTAGTCCAAGGAAAACATGATTTTATTTATAAAAAAAACGCCAACGATTTATTCGTGTACATTCATTCATTAAATGAACAAATTCAGCTAGTAAAGACAACTTTTATTAATAAGGTAAAGCCAAATTCAAATGTAGGTTATTCCTCGGGCAATGATTTAATATCATCAGTCATTTTTGCACAATCGTTAGATGACGATCAGATCAAATCGACTTATTCAATAATTGCACAAACGGTACGTAGTATTAATCAAACTAAAAGTAAACTCAAGAATATATTTCCTGAATTTATAAGAACTAGAAGATCGCCATTAAATATTGTGGGTAACGCCGCAAATTGGTTATTTGGTATTATGGATAACGAAGAAAAAAGGAGAATCGATGTTGCTTTACAACAACTACACAACAATCAAGAAAATATACATAAACAACAAGAACTTAGCCTCTCTATTCTAAAATCAATGTCAAGTAAGTTAGTGGACACACTAAACACAGTAAAAGCGAACCAACATGCCATTAACAATAAAATAGATGAGATATTAGAAACTTTGGAACAAATCAAATTCTATGAATTAATAAAAGATGCAAATGCACTAATAACGCAAAATAATGATATGATGTTTAAAGTTCTAATGGAAATTGAGGATGCCATTATATTCTCTAGTATGCATAAATTACATCCATCAATAATATCTGTAAGTGAAATAAGGGAGATCATGTACCAATTAAATTCCCTCTACAACCCCAGACAACTACTTACGTTCAAAAACACCTTTAATTATTACCTATATTTCAATATCGATAGTCACATCGACGACAAAGAAATCCTAATTAAAATATCTGTTCCTATTCTATTTAAACCTACCTATAATTTATATCACCTTTATGCTATCCCATATGATAACTTTATAATTCCCATACCTAAGCCGTATTTGTTAATTGAGGATAGTACATACATATTACGCACCGATCTGTGTCCAAAATTGGAAGACACCTTTATTTGCCAAGGACAACCCCTGCCTGTCGACGATAATTGTATATTGAATTTAATGAAGAATCAAGACACATGCGAGAAAATCAAGGTACATCTAGAAGAACCGATAATACAGCAGATTGGACCAGGAGATGTATTAGTGTATACTCCACATAATATTAAAATAAGTTATGATTGTAATGAGTTAGGTATTTCTGTAGTTAAAGAAAACGTATTAATAAAATTAGATTATAATTGTTCAATAGAATTAAATGAAGAAAAATTTGTATTTAGGAATGAAATGCTTAAAGGAGAAATATTTAATCTACCAAAAATTATTGTAGATGTATATAATAATCACAATGTAAATCCGATTGAATTAAATGAAATTAATGTTAAAGATTTTAGCAAAATAAAAGAAGAAATACAAAAGGTTAAAATACCGAAATTAGAAAAGTTTGTTAAAGTAAACTCTTATATAAATTATTTCATAGTTTGTATAATCATCATAATAATCACAATTGTATTACTTATAAAGAAAATTAAATGTAAACAAGTTCTAAGAAAATCGGAGCAGGTTCTCGAGAATCCAACAGGACGTCAAGAACCCTTCTAAGGATGGAGGAGTAACATGATCCGTACATGCAGTGGGATAAGCCACGGTGAGAACATTCCTTCTGTGACCTGTATCAGTACCGAGGATGCTGAGAGTGCATTTTAGCAATACACAGTTTTCTTCGTAAGAATAAACGCATAGAAAGTCAGTCGTATTATAATATTAGTAATGTACACATGTTTTCTTAGATTTATTAATATTAAAATTCTTTTTAAAAACTAATAAATCAAGCGTTTTTATTTATTTCTCATTTTAATCTTTTTTGAACTTTCAATAACCCAAATAGAAAAATAGATAAAAAACACGTTTCATAAAACATTTTTGCGCACTTGTTCTTTAGAAAACTCGCCTAGCGGCTTGTTTTCTAAATTTGAACGCGTGCGCAAAAATCGTGTCTTATGAAACTTGTATCTTAATATACTAATATGGGTTTATTGGACCGTATAATTGGTATAGAAGTAGTCAACAGTATAATAAAAATATAAAAATAAGACAGACGATTTACATGTGCAAAAATCAAATATGTCTGTTATTTTCAAAGTCACTAAAAGAGTAATAACATTTATCAATTAATAACTTTTTTAACTCTACTTTAGCTTTTTCTAACGGTAGATTTTGTGTTTAGAAATACTGTTGAAAGCAGTTATCATCAAATATTGTTAGCTGTTCTTATAAATTGATAATCAAAAAAAGCATCTCTTTACCTCCTAGAATATTCATAGTGATCACCAACTTTTACTAAATAAAGGTGATTTTGCTTGGTGTAGGTTAATAGTTGGTAGATAAACATGCGCGAAATCGTCAAAATTTGGCCTAGTGAAGTAACTTACCTAAAATGCCCTAATGTTCCAGCACTTATACCTACCATGTTCTCTATTGCTCTATTAAATTCTGATCATCTTGTTTAAAAATAGGTATTATTTAAGAATTTCGGAAAACCGAGGAAAAAAGTTGTAATCAAGTGCTACGAATTCCCTCAACATTAATAATTCTCTCTCTGGCTTTATTAATGAAGTTTCAATGAAATTATCATACGCCCATTTTATTTTGGAAGCCCTTAATTTAATAAGCTTCTGAAGAAAGATTACATGTACAGCCTGCAACTATTCAAAAACTTGTAGAATTAAAGTCAGTTTCTGCATAATTGGAAACAATTACCTAAATATTAATTCAATTAATTTTATTTATTCAACCGATAAGTGCGAAATATATATAGAAACATTTAAGTACAATAAAAAATAGTTTGCAAAAAATTTCTGCAGCGCATAATTTAAAGGCAATCATTACGGAATTAAATAAACTCTATGCCAACGTATATAATCGTTACTAATGTAATTAGCACATTAATAATTTATTACATCTATACTACCATTACATAAATTAACATATATTACAATTAATCGTCTAATACAAAGTAATATCCAATTTGTGGATCAAAAATTTACATGTTATTGAGAACTTTAATGGTTACAATTCCTATTGAGATTACAATACCGTGACGAATAAAGAAGCAATAGAGAACGCAGGATTCTTTTTGTTCTCCTTTTCTCAAGCATATACATATAAAGTTATATCAAATGCATAGGTTGCTAGATTGAGAAAGTAACTGATACCTCTTATTTGATTGAAAATTGTTTGCATATTGTTAATTGAACATGTACAAATCTGATAGTATAATGAAATATAATTTAATTGGAGCCTTTATTCGGTTAATTGTGAAACCACATCCTAAAAGCGATGATATTTTATATATTTCACACTTTTTAAATTGGTCATTTCATGTCTAATAAAAGTATATCAAGTTTAGTTTGTACGTAGAATTACTTTATGGATTGAGTTCTTATTTAGAATAAAACTATTAATAATACAGGTCGTTTACCAATGACAACTCGTAAACTGTATCAGAAAATATTAAGACATATACCTGCTATGTTGATAATACACGTTTCATAGCAGAATACCTAAAACTCGCACTTAATAGTTATCAATATTTATTTATCAAGACAACATATATACTGTCCGAGTCGTACGATTAACATTTTTATGCACTTGTAATTAATAACTAACAATTCAAAAAAGCCATTTGTTTCTCTCCGGGTAGCGGGTTCAAATGAATTTGTTGTATGAATTCTTGTCTTATACCAGAATTTACACATTTTCTATTAATCGTATTTTTCGAACGATATCATATAGTAAGTGCCATCTTAATCATCACTCCAATTCAATGAAAAGTATAGATATGTATCAGAAAAGACATTAATTGTTATATTGTATCTTAATATAAATATTTAATATCTCATTTGCCATTTAATAAGTGGTAAAATAATGTTGGACTACTAATTCATTAGCAACATTTATATTGAATTTTAATGAAAAAATTAATTTAGTATCTATGAATAATTTATTTAAAAATTGAATTAACTTGAACTGCAAGTATTTGCCTTTTATTCCTAAGCTCTAATTATCTATAAATCTAATGACTGTATTTTGTTTTGATGTATTATTAATTTTGTAGGTGTATCTACAACGTGTGTATAAATTATCGCAAAAGCTACACGTTTACTCGTGGTTATTTCTATTGTTTTGATTAGTTGTTGTGCTACTGCGTTTTATCGTTTCTTTGTTGTTACTTAATTCCTTAATAATGGATTTTACATTTAATAAATAGGCCGATATGTACAATAATGTACATGGTGTATAGTTTCTGTAATAGAAATGCTAATATGGCAGGACGCGAATATCGCGCACGTTACCGAAATCGGAGACATCCTAGTGGAAATGTATTTCGAAGGTTGGATGAATGTCTACGTGAAAGTGGTTGGGTTACTAAAAGAAATGCTAATATTGGCCTATCAAGAGAAATGCGTACAATACAACTAGAAGACCAAATTCTAGACGCAGTACAAGAGGATCCCTCCATTAGTACCCGACAGTTAACCTTAAGTATCCCTAGTAATAAAACCGTTCATTTGGTTCTACGAGAAATCCTTCTTCGCCCATCATATCATGTTTGCAAAGGTCGGCTACTTTATGAAAATGACAACATTTTTCGATTTAACACAATTTTAAGAAGGATTTAAGAGGATGCCAGCTTTTTAAGACGTATTCTTTGGAGTGATGAGAGTATGTTTACCAGAGATGGTGTATTTAATACCCATAATTTTTACTATTGGGCGGATGAAAATCCGCATGCATTTCGATAATTTGGTCACCTAAGGAGGGTTTCCATTAACGTTTAGACTCCGTCGTTGAGCCATTTATCTACCAAATCGTCTTGATGCCAATTCTTATCTCAATATACTGGAAAAATTAATTGACAAGATGCCATTGCAAATACGCCATAACATGATTTATATGCATGATGGAAGTCCTGCACACTATCGTCGTAATGTAAGAGAATTGTTGGATGAGTACTTCTCAAACAGATGGATTGGTAGTAGCGGGTATATCTTATGGC
The DNA here is from genome assembly GCA_963170755.1 of Amphimallon solstitiale. NCBI lineage: Eukaryota > Metazoa > Arthropoda > Insecta > Coleoptera > Scarabaeidae > Amphimallon > Amphimallon solstitiale. The sequence continues at coordinate 6,485,455 of OY720677.1, forward strand.
CCGCGAGATCTCGCGATCTTAATTAACACGACAGTATTGGAAATTATACCTGAGAGACTCGATCAAGTAGTACAGACGACTCCAAATGTTACGTATGAAATAGTGTCACTGATTTATTGTCAGATAAATAATTAATCACAGAACTAATCCTGTTGTAATTAAACATTTTTCAAATAATCAGAAAATCATAATAAATAACGATAGAAAATTCTTTCGTACTTTTTTCTAGTGGGTTTACACCTGTTTCTTTTTCTCTATTTTTATTGGTGGTGGTTTTGTAATTTTTGTTTAAAATAGGTTTAATTTCAGCTTTACAAGATTAAACAAGTAATGGCGATACGAGTAGCTCTTAAACAATCTTCATTAAGAGTGAAATACAACGTGCACTGCTCAGCAAACTTCAAGTGATACTCTTCGACGTATTTATTTGTTAAAATTGACTTGGTGGAATATGTACTTACATGACTACCGTAGTTGGCGAGTTTTGAATTTAATAGTAAGAAAAGCAATGCCTTAAGAAGGAAATGATTATAAGAATTCGTAGGAAACACATCAGACCAATGACTGCGTGTAATAATCCATTTTCTGTATTTTCTTGACTTGCAAAGTAAACTAAGTTATAATGGTCGCCGGGTTGCCGTGCACATAATACAAATTCTTTGCTTGCTTCTTTCTTCGCGGTTAGGCATTTGTCGCTTTTTTTTGATTTTGAACCTACCTGCTACGATTAAATTCAATTTTGTACACAGCAAATTTCCATTAATATATATCTTACATAAATTTATTGTTATATAAGACTTTACTAAAAGCAATGCCGCAAAGTAATAAATAAAAAGATGGCAAACAAGCAGTTTATTGTATTTTTTATCTGTGTAATTCTAACATATATTATGACAGCCTTGAAAAGTACGAGATGACAGGCGATGACACAAAGAGCAACAGTGCTACCAACCAACCTCTCAATTGCTGCCAAGTGAATAGTTCAAACAGGTACGGTCCCTGATCTCTCTACTAATGCAGCATTTCTTTCGAATATGGACAGTTATTTTGTGAAGAACCTCGTTATAAATAATCGATGAAGATTTCACCTTGCGGTATCCTCAGGAGTTGAACTAAACCCAAAGCTTTAAAATTAACATATATCATAAAATTTTACAATGAATAGTTACACCTTAATCGTAAAGTTAGGGTGATAAAGAGCATTTCATTTATTTATGGGGAAAACTCACATAACATTGCCAGGATTTATTAAAGAAGAATTTATTAGTTTTCTGAAATACTAATATTTCTACTTTATTTGACTTTCAAATTATCTAATGGATACTGATGACCAGTTTCTACAATATGATTTGCTACACTCAAATCCTCATAATTTAGCCTAACAGTGCGCATATATTTCGAAAACTTCAATTTAAAGTTAGGCTGAATATGATTACAATTAAAGTCTTTGACTAATTCTTCCTAAAAATATGAGTTAACCCATCGTTTCAATTCAAATTCTTAATTGAGGGAAAATACTGCTTTTTATGCTAGTGGATTATTTATTTTTCTAACTAATTTATTAACTAAAAGCAATATATCTTTATTATTGTGTGCAATTACTTAACTTGTGTTTAACTATTGTGTAAAATTGACAATTGTTATGAACACTTTATTAGTCTGTAAATCATTGGATTAAAAGCAATTTCTTTTGTGTCAGTAGGGTGGTGAGACTATTTGAAATTAAAGTTTTACTCAAGATGGATTTCCTGTAAATGCTATAGTTTAACGTATTATTATTAGTAATCTGAATTTTAATATCTATAAAATTTAATGACTAAGTGAACTCAGCTTAAGTTAGATTAGCTGAACTAATATGTCGATGCCGCAAGAATTTCTGAAATAATACCAAGTGTTTTATTTATGTTATTTACAGTTTTTTTTCTAAATTGCTTCACCACGAGAGTACCTTTGCGTAGGTCTGTGTAATAATAAGTTTGAAATATAATAAAATGAGCTGATAATTTAGTTTATATTACTTGTAGAGCGTCAACTGCAAGGAAATGAAGAGCTTGTAATCAATAATGCATATTTCCGTGACTTTGATGTAATGAATAATATAGCATTACAAATTAATCTAAAAAATTAGTATTACTAATTTCTTGTTTATTTAAAAGTATGTATACTATTTTTTGAATAATACATACCGTGTGCGGCAATAGTGTGTCGGCGGAGCTTAGCATGAAAACTAATAATGTCGTAGCAATGAGACTTTACGTACGTATGTAGCAGACTACTGTGCATTTTTTTTTATTTACAAATGTACAGGGTGTTCCAAATTTTCGCAACCACTTTCAACTTTTTTATTTATATAGATTGCTATACTTTCTAGCTATTATAATGATAGTCATCCAAATTATCTTTGCAATGATATATGAATATGTGCACTTACGACTGTTAGTTTTGTTTTTATTGATAATTTTGTTCAAACCTTGAGTTGCAGAATCTAACATTTTAGGCCTTAGTCTGAAAATGGGTAGAAAGCCTCGCGTAATTCTTGTGTTAATTTATGGACTAACACGTTATTTGTTTTGAGGTTGAACAAAGTAAATAAATATACAGGGTGTTAAATATGTTGTGTCCAAGTATCGATCTTTTTAGCTATTTTCTCGTTTTTTTAAAATCTAACCTATAATATTAAGTATAATAATACTACATTTCTTTAAAATGGTACCAATAATATAGTACTTATTTCAGGAATTTTCAAAGTTATAACCCTTTAATGGGATATACTCATCTTTATAATATGCAAAATGCGGGGCATCTAATAGTTGGTTGGCCTTGGTTTAAAAACAAATGACTGTGCAACCAAAACGTCAAATCTCTACTTCATAATTCCATATTTTATTGTTATAATTAAAGTTCGGCTAGTTAATTATGAATGTCTGTGTGTTTGTTAGTATTTGTTACGTGCTGCATTTACTTTGTTGTCAGTTATATCGTTTTGTGGAAATGATTTGAAACTCTTATGGTATTTACATACCTTAATAGTTTATTGTTCCCTTAAGGAGTTTTTAGTTTAAAATAAATTTTTTGAAGGAACCGATTAGTATAATGTTTGACAATTTGTTGATTAGGTTTCTTAAAACGGGTTCAGTAAATTACGTCAAACATGAAAGAAGTAAGAGTATGGTTACAGAAGATATTGAAGTGAGAGTCGTCCAGTCTATTGTGGAAAATCCGCACGTATCTACAAAGATAATTTCGAAACAATACGGGATACAAGTCACTGCTGTGAGGAGGATTTTAAAGAAACATAAATTTCAGTCTTACAAAATTCAAAATTACCAAGACATTTCATATCAATAAAAATGGAGTGTTAACACCTGGGGAAGCATTATAGGAAGCACTATGATGGGTCCAGCTTTTTTTAACAATACCTTAAATTATGCACATTTTCTAAAATAATTTACCATTGCTATTAGAAGACGTATCACATAACGTCATAAGGATATTGTAGTACCAACGGGATGGTGCACCAGCACATTATGGTGCTGCTGCAAAACACATTTAGATAGGGTATTCACCAATATAGGTGAATTGAGAGAGGAAGTTTGATAAGCTGGCCACTGCGAACACCAGATCTCACACCTTGTGATTTCTTTCTGTGGCCAACTGTAAGAAACATTGTTTACGCAACACCTCGTACAACGGCAGAGAACATGCAGCAACGAATAAGAAACTCTTTTCTTCAATTAAATGAGAACAACATGGCTCAGAGCATCTGTAGAGTAGAACGGATATTTGAACACAGATTAAGATTGCTTTATTATGGAAAATTTTCAAAATGTCATTCTAAAACTAATGATAAAGCATATAAAAAACAGGTGTTTGTTAAAGTTACTTTGTTTTATTTGTATGACCAACCAACTATTAGATGCCCCGCATTTTGTATATTATAAACATGGGTATATCCCATTAAAGGGATATAACTTTAAAAATACTAGAAATAAGTACTATGTTATTGGTACCATTTTAAAGGCAACTTTACAAGGAATATTCTGACTTATAAAAATATCATAGGTTATATTAAAAAAAAAACGAGAAAATAGCCAATAAAAATCGACAACTTAGACACGATATATTTAACACCCTGTATATTTGTTCACTTTGGTTAACCGTAAAACAAATAACGTGTTAGCCCATACATTATTAGTAACACAAGAGTTACCTGAGGCATTCTACCAATTTTCAGACTAAAGCTTAAAATGTTAGATGGTGCAACTGTTAAGATTTTAACAAAATTTCAATAAAACTAAAGCAGTCGTAAGTGCACATATCCATATATCATTGCAAAATAATTTTATTTAATTATCATAGCTAGAAGATATAGCAATCTATTTAAAATAAAAAAGTTGAAAAAATTTGGAACAGCCTGTATATTTGTAAATAAAAAAAATACACAGTAGTCAACTACATACGTACGTAAAATCTCATTGCTGCAACGTTATTAGTTTTCATGCTAAGCTCCGCCGACACATTATTGCCGCACCCGGTATATGTATATGTTTATAGATTACTAGCACTTAATCATTTTATTTTACAGTAATTTATTCTATTAATTTACTTTACTTTCAAATATTATATGAACCTATCTATATACAGTTGCGGTTGAACTTCCTGTGTCTGATGTCTACAAGTCAAATTTTTACTGTAATTAATAGAAATACGATTTTAATTTACAATAGCCAAACTGAATTAGTTCACGTACATGTGACCACATAAACCTCATAAACAATCTGCGTTACGCACTGCATCTTATGTAAATTGAACCAATTAATGATATAGTAAATGTAGTATAGAATATTTATCGCCTAAAACGTGATTATTTATCCTGTTTTTTTCCTGCACATCATTTTTTTTTATCGGCGATATTTCACAAATGAAGAGAAGAATATATGAAATCACGTCGATATCGTAAAACAGTATAAATATAAATTTAAAAGCAAAATATAAAAATAAATATATACAATAACTTCACGGTCTATTTGGAATCGAACGATCTAACAAAAAGTGGCTGGGAATAACAGTTTAAGGTTTGCTCTAATGAATAAATGAAGTGTATATTGTGTGTCTTTTACTTTTTATTCTTCTTCTACTGTTTACAATTAATTCCACATTTTACTTATTATATTGCCCTACATCCTGACAATCTAAACATAACAGAGAGATAATATGTAAGTACTATTCCGATTCCGTTACGTAAGACTTTTACAAATACTTTTACTTTAATAATTTCGAATATTGTAATGATATGATTATGATATGAAATTATAGCTTCTTTGCAAATATAAATTGAAATTAATAATTATAATACGTAATTATTAAATTTTTGTTAAATATTGAGGATGTTTCTTATTCCTTCTTTTCAAAATTCGGTAAAACACACCTTTCATTGCTGCCTGCTACTGGGGTCTACGCAGACTTTTTGACTTATCGAAAAAAAGTTTATATCTATATCTCTGAAAGTATAAAATTCGAAAACAATAAAATACAAAAAATGTCGAGTTTAATAAACGCGATTGAAAGAAAGAAATTTGGTTGTTAGATGCATGACATGTAATTTAGTCGTTTTGGACCATCCGTTAATAAGACCGGAAATACAAGGTACTTCGAATTATGCATGTCCATTATTTTAAACACCTAAAGTTTTTAGGTAGTTGCTTTTGCTAAAAAATAACAAATATTTTCGATCTTGCGAGTTTTAAATTAAGGTTTAAATATGTCGTAAATTATGCATTCTATATATATTTATCAAGAGTATAAAAGTATTCAGAACTTAATTTTCAATATATTTTGTATAAAAAAAATTTCAAAATTCAGACCAGAAGTAACACTTTTACTCTTAGCGAGTAGCACTTTTTATCCCATTCATATATTTTATTATATATAACTTGTGTTATCTCCCTTTTCTTTTTCTTCTTTTGCTTGTCGTCTCAAGTCTTTGGACCCACCTTTCATATCGTTCTCTACATAAATCCCGTCAAACATCGCCCACCAGTTTTTTTCTCATTCCGGTTTTTCATTTTTACCAATATTATCCCGCTTCTAATTTCATATGCTTCCGTTGTCTTTGTCTGTGTTCTTAGCTTTTCTTATAAAAAGTTCTCCGCTTGCTATGGTATTTTCTCTCCTTTTATGTCCGCATTTTTTATTTTTCGTGCTTCTCTGATCTTTCCATTTTTTTAATTCTATTGACTAATATTCATTACTTTGTAGACTCTATCATTCACTTATCTTTCTTCAGGTTCTTCTTTTTTTAATTCTCGCTTTTACTTCTTTGATATTCATTTGTTATTTGTATTTGATTATGCATTGTTATGTATATTTTATGTTTTACTTATTTATGTATATTTATAGATTTCCATATTTTAATGGTATTGCTTTTTTTACCGGGCATAAAATTGCAGTTATAAAAATTTCGCGACGCCAGAGACGCCTCCTCGGTAAACCCGTCTAAAAAGCCGTCCCCCTACTTATCAAATTCTTGTCTCCTGAATCTGAGCCTGTATCATGTATTATACGTTCGGATAGACACTTTTCTTTGACAATTTGTTTTCCCTGATTTTTTTTCTGGTGGATGGCAAGAAGAGTACGGGTTTACGAGTTCTTTGACAGATACAATTTATTTATTTTATAGAATAATGCTACTTAAACTGCACTTTAAATGTACAATTTAATGTGATTTTTAAATTTAAATTGCGTATTAAAAGTATCTAAATTTTCCTGAAATAACTTTAAAATCTCGTATTAACTAAAAACTTGTTTGGAATACTAATGATTTTCATGTTGGTTATTACACTTTCATCAAATTACATTATTAATGTAATTTTTCTTGCAGCATATATATATTTTAATTATTTTTTTTCATGAGTAATTAATTAAAAATTTATAGTTTGAGAACATTAGGCTAGTCATTTATCATATGCTAAATCATGATTTTTACAGTTATAAGTCGTAACAGGCCATGTCGCGATGAATTAGTTTTGGGAATGTATTTTTGAGATTGTACAATAAACGGAAAAAAATTAAGCATTATGTTAATTTTTAATGTGAAATAATAACATTATTTATTATTCGTTTTAGCAATTTATTTCATTAAAATGTTTTTAAAGTAAAATATTAAAGCTAGATGTATTTAATATAAATAGTTTAATTGACTTTAAAAATGTTTACTTTAAAATGTGCTTCAAAACAGACAGACAGGACGTCATTACGTTTATGAGTATGAAACTAAAGCACGCGCTTTTTTGTTTGTTTCGCATATTCAATGCAATATGTTTGTTTGCTTTAGTTCTGGAAGAAGAACTTCTTTTTTCCACGTCTTTATTCGATAAAATTTGATGCCGAAAATGTTTTTTGAGTTTTGGAAAAAGATAATAGTTACTGGAGGCGAGATCGGGACTGTAGGATGGATATTGTAATTCCTTAAAGCCGCATTCATTGATTACTGCTTGAAAAATTCGTACCTTAGACACTGCAATTGTCATGCAGAAGCGGAGTTTTCTAACAAAGGAGTTATTCTTCGCGTATAGCCGTGTCCAATTTCATAATTGTGTCTTGGTAAACGTTCCCCGTCATTATTGTCCCTTCTGGCATTCCACTCAATGAAGAGAATCCCGTCGCGTTCCAGAAAACAGTGGCCATTACTTCTCCAGCAGAAAAATGCGTTTTTTCCTTCTTGGGCGGTGGAGATCCTTTATCATCCCATTGCACGACTCTCGCTTCGTAAAAGAATCCCTGTGGTGTATCCAAGTTTTATCCCTAATTACAATTCTATTTAAGAAGTCTTCATCTTGAAATAGAAGAGTCAAATGTTCTTCCTAAATTTGTCGTCTACACAATTTTTGTTCAGGACTGAGCAGCATGGGAATCCATAGTGACGATACTCTGCTCATTCCCAAATCTTCAGCAGGATTTTAAAAACACTGATGTTCCTATTTCTTCAAGTTTGTTGATGATTTCTTCAGTTCGTTCTTCTAGAAGTCTTCCACACTTTGGGTCACATGAATGGATTCTCTGTCCATTTGAATTAATTACACCAAAATTTTAAATGTTAAGCGATTCGCATCAAACTTTGGGAAAACACTATAAAATGTCACAAAAACGTCACGTAAGAAAATTGTCGCTATAACATATTGTTTTCATAGCTAGCTAGATAACAAGAAAACCGCCCTCGTATGAGTTTTCTCTATCATTTTTTCAGCGACAGTCTTTTGGTTTCTAATTGCACAGACGGAATGACAAAAATTTAAAAACAACATTCGAAAGAAATGTTTACTATACATGTACTAAATTATACAATTATACATGCGACATATAAAATCAAAGTAGTATGAAGCCTCCCTACTATGAAGCACTGCTGTACATACTTTATTTTAATAGACAGCCTTACATGTACATGAATTTTTATATTTCATGAATAAACTAAATTGTTTGTCGTTCACACTCATTCTATATCTCTCTACCTTGTTCTCATGCATGACATAAACTTTAAAACTTCTAAATATTTTATTTTCAGTATTGCTGTCTATATGAAAACGAATATTTATATTTTTAATTATAATTATTATTATTATTAAAAAGAATTCTAAATACACAATATTCACAAAGCTTAATTTTTGGGTGTGGCATTTTGAAAAATATAATAATTTTTGAACCATTGCCTTTTTCTATCAGGAACTTTACGACTGTAATTTTTCTTTTTTGCCTAGATAGCTAGATAACAGAATCATACATCCTAGAATATCCGATTAAATTTATGTAATGCCTATAAAATTAGAATAATACAAGTTTAACATACTTAATTGCAGTACGCGAAACTAGGTGAATTACCCAGTTCACTTACTTCCCATGATACATAAGTGTACAAAAACAAGACGAAATCAGCATTTTCAACCTCAAATTGTATATTAACGTGTTGCTTGAATAAACAACATAAATATATTTTATTTTATTCTGCTACTACCATTTTAAGAGACAAACTTAAAAATATAATTTTCTACTTTCACTCGGTGCACTATATAATTACGAGTTGATGGTTTATACACTGCTGTACAGTTATAAATATGATTTAATTGCAACTACTATTACCACGGGTTACGCGAAGACTTGAACGACGTGAAAATAAACGATTTGCGCGTTCATTAGAACACTGCACTGTGTGTTGTAGTTTTTTAATTGTTTCTGTTCTTAAAGCATTGTTAATCAGGACCGAATAAAAATTACTGTTTTAATATTAAATATGAGAATATCAATTCAATACTATTTCATTTTATAATTATATTGCCTTATTATTTTCTTCTTAATACAGATAAATAATAATATGTAATTCTATTAATTGAATTAGCAGACGGTTCTTGATGGAACATGTTACTAAATAACTAATTTATCTAATAATAATATAATAATATTTCGTATACTATCTAAATAAAACACTGAAATACGTTCCACTAATTTTACTTAGTCTTTGCAATATTTATGATTCGGTATCTTCATACCATCCTCAAAGTTTAATGGTCAGTGTTTTGCGAAAGATTTTATATGCCTCTGTGTTTATTGGTTTTTGTAAAAATGTTTATTATTGGTGTATGTGTAGTTGTTAAATCTATGGGTGTTTAGTTAGATTCCCTTTTCTTTGGATTGCATTTTTAAATTCCAATATTTCTAAGAAATTTAATTTTGGACCATTGTCAACATTACGTATCTATAAGGTACAAATATCTATATCGAGAAAATTGAGATTATCAAAAAAGCCCGTGTTTCTAATATTATGCAATATTGATCTTTTGTGTTCTTCTAATGTAACGTCAATATTTCTACTACTTTGTTCGATGGTAGATAGCTTCATAGTCTGTACAAGTAATATGATATCTACCAGATTTGTTGGTAACCTTAGTTCTTCTTTTGTTATTGACTAATATAGCACATGAGTTGTTTTTATTTACGTTAACTGTTTTGATTTCTATTTCCTTTATTTTTCTGTCAATTTTACAATTGATTTCGTAATGTCTTTTTTTATTGTGTTTGGGTGAAAGTTTATTTTGAGTTTTTCTTTTTCTTTATTTTTGATAATGTCGTCTACTATTTTCTCTTTGAATCAATTATTATTATTTATATAGCCTCTGTGTTAAAATCTTCTTCATTTAGCAGTATATTAATAGTATATAAGCGAAACTATGTGACTGCTTCCAAATGGCTGGTATGATCGCATCAGTGTATGTGGTTTTCCTGTATATGTTAAATTTTAACTATTGCACTTTTTGATTTTTATGTCTAATAAGTTTAATTCCGTTTCTTTTCTATTTCTATTGTGAATTGAATATATTATATGTTAAATTTTAACTATTGCAGTTTTTGATTTTTATGTCTAAAAAGTTTAATTCCGTTTCTTTTTCTATTTATATTGTGAATTGAATCTTTTCATGAATAGTATTTAGACTGGCTGTCCAACAATCTCGTCGAGCTTGAATCGACTCTTTGCGTCCGCTTACATCTTTTTGCCAATTTCCCGTAAAACGCGAGCACTGTCATGATATGATGCTTTTTTTTAGTATCCGTCATCTTAAACTTCTGACGAACTCTTGTATATATGTATATTTTCTGCCGCCAATCTGACGTTTTATTTGGAATTTCTTTCGAAGTATGTTTTATATAAATTTTAGACACTGAAGAGTGAGAAAGATAATTCAATGACAAACTTAAATCATGTTAAACTCTACGATGGAACAATTTGCTTAACGAACGCACGATTTTTATTGAGACAGTCTACAATAGTCTTTATTCGGAAGCCTACTAATGTTGACGACAAAATAAAAAAAAAATTGTCAAAACATGTCAATAACTCAAAAATATTTTAAGATGGGCATATATACACAACAATAATGAAAATTACCCTCAAATTCAATTTAATACTGTTTTTTTTTTGGTACTTGAAAATGAATACCATTTGAAGCGAGATACTTTCTACATTAATCGATTAAATTGAAACAACTTGTTCGTTTTAAAATTTTGGTCAGCAGGTCCGGAATAATGTTTTGTAAATTGCTCGTATTTCAATACTTCACCATATACAGGGGTAGTTCATTACTGAAATATTTACAAAGTCTGTCAGTGGGTGCATTAATATATGAAACTATAGGCCTAATTGGAATGTTTGTTTGTGTAATTTTGTTGGTAAAGATCATGTGTTCTAGGATTCATAATGAGTAGTTTTTATTCTTCAACAGTACGCTATCTTCCATTGCTTTATTGACATTTTGTCTTTGACTGTCTCTTTTTATGATCTTTTTTATTGTTTCTACTTCTAAATTGATATTGTTGAATTCAATGCTAGTTCTAAGACTACTACTAAATTATCTATTCCGTTTTGGTTATCTCATTGAGGAGAGTATTTAAGGTATAATTCTAGTATTTTTAATTCATCTGCTTCGAACAATTAATATGTATATGTATATTGAATAAATTAATTTAATAACACTACTTAACAAAACTTTTATTTCTATCTGATGATCGAACTAATATTTGAATAGAATTTGTCGCACTGAATTCAAATAAAGAAGTAGTTTTTGTTTATCTGTGTTGGTTTTTACGTGACAGCCGGAAAAACCTCAAATACCTCAGATTATCCGTTTTATCTCAAGTGTTTGTAAAAGAAATTGTATTGGTGAAAAAATATATAATAAGGTAAAGTAAGACAGGAAATATATAATATAGCAGGAAGTGTATGTTATGATAAGATAACTAAAAATGTCCCCTTCCCGATTTTCTGCGAAACTTTGCCTCAGGAACTTCTATTGGTAATTCTGCAGAAGTAGCTGGCGAACATGGCAGCACACCATTTGGCATGATACCGCATTCGCATTCCTGAAATGTCTTTGTGAAAACAGTCACCATGATTGTCGCAAACAGTGCTAAGGTTATCCGGGAAAAGGATCTCGTAACTCGATAATCGTTCGAGGAATGCAGTTTCAGTGTCCGGTTACATCCCATACGGCGATATCATCTCAGGAGTTTATGTATAATTTTTGGATCGTGCTTTGCCTTATGATTACCTAAAAAGTTCTTACAGACACTTTTAAAAGTCATCCATGCTATTTTTCAACATCACTTAATAGTTTAACGAAATTAACATAATCCATTAACTCTAATTTGTTGTGTTCAAATATACCTTCATAGTTTTGACATCGCTGATGTTTCTTGAAATTTCAGCTGTAAATATATGAATCCATTTGACGTTCTGCCTATTGCTCTTACGAAGAATTTGATAAGTTCTAATTTTATGTGCATTTGAGTTAGATGCACATTTTTCAGGTCAACAAGAGGTCTGTTCAGGCAGTACCTAGTTCATTACAAGTAGATCACCTTTTCCAGAAGAGTGTTGTTTCCCGTTCTCTCCCACCCACTCGCATAAAAACCAGGAGTACTTTGTTTAACCGAGTTGCATGCCTAGCAGAATTGCAAGTAAATCAAGGACGTAGGTTTCTCCAGTTGTCGCTGATATTTTCTTGGTTTCTGAGTTTAACACGCTTTGATTTCTCTGCTACTACTGCCGACTCGTCCATTAACACGGGACATCTTGAGGGCCGATTTATAGTGTGTTTAGTGTTGCAGTCAGTGGGACGTGTGTGTTGTGGTTGAGTTTGTATTGTGGACTTCCAAGACTAATGAAGATACGAGGGCCATTCCCTTTTCGCTGGGCCTGGTAAAGTAAAATACAATTTATTTACAAAAAACTTTTATTCATAATTTTTCAAGGTATTATCCTCCACAGTAAATGCATTTTGGTATCCGTGAAAACCAATCTTGAAAACATTTTCTCCAATCTACCAGTCGTATTTTGTGTATTTCATTTTTAAAAGCATCAACCACTTCTTCGCCCGATGTAAAACGTAAACCCCGTAATTTATCTTTTACCCGCGGAAATAAGAAGTCATTAGGTGCTAGGTGAATAACCTATGTTTCTATGTTTTGGGCATTCAAATACTCCGTGGTTCGAGCGGCAGTGTGGGCCTGAGCGGTATCTTGAAGCAAGATAATCCTTTATCTTGGACGTTTTCGCGAACATTTTGGAGAACCTGGGGCAAACAAACTGAAGTATATCGTTCTGCATTAACAGTACATCTATTCTCCAGAGCGACAGTGAAAATCTGCCTAGTAATTCCAAAAAATGTGGCGACCATCTTCTTGTTTCGACTTTTTTCACGAAGAACTATTGGTGGAGCCGACTTACTCTCAAAGACCCAAACTGGTGATTATTGCTCTTTTTCGGAATAATAGCAGTATACCCATGTTTTATCACCTGTGATGTTGATGTACACCAAATGAGACGATCCACTGTTAAAGAGACCTAGTTGTGGGGAATTCACCGAGAACAAAGCTTACGGACCTTCAAATGTTTGTCTAAAATAATGTTAATTTCATTCACACCACTCTTTAAAGTTACTTAAATGCTTCTGACAGTGGTACACCGGCCTTATACAATCATGTTCGGAATAAGAGCAATATTTTTTTCTGTAACTGCCGTTTTTTTGTTTAGGAGCTCAAAATCTGTCATTAAAGGAAAGTCGGTCACGTTGAAATTAATTGTACCATCGCTTTACGGTAGCGAAGCACACGAATTGTCACCAAACACTTGATTGATTTCCTCAAAACATTCTTTACGGCTTAAACAACGTTTGAAATTGTAAAGGAGTACTTTAAACTAATGCCGGTTTTCCACCAAACGGACTAGTCGAGTTTCTGTTTTGTTTGTGTTTATCGATACAATACTAACATAAATCAAAACTCGGAGAAATTCGAAACCCTGTTTCCACCAAGCAGGCAAGATTTTGTTGGAGTTTCGTTTTTGTTTTCAGTACTTTTCCACCAAACGAACTAGTGTGTGTTTCGGTAAATAAAGTTTAAATTTCAAGCGTGTGACAATCGAAATGGCTTTAAGAGATGATGATTTGCTTATCCTGGTTGGTTTGTTCTGCGTTTTATTGATAAGAAGCATTTGGGCACATAATTTGCTTTTATATGTCAATATTGACTTTATTTTAGAAGTAATTAAGGTATTTTTTAATTTGTTTGTTTTGGGAGAAGGAAGCGACGTTGGTACCATAGGCATTGAATTTTAAATCTCTGTTATCAAGAAGAGCAAAATATGTGCTATTATTTTTTATGTTTAAATTTTATTTAAACTGTTCAACGTACATACAAATTAAAGTCCAACACAAACTGAAAACTCTCTGTTTCCACTAGACAGAGTTCGTAAACACTCCGAAACTCTTTGATCTTACCGCTGTTGAGCGGGACTCCAAAACCAAGACTGCAAAGTAGCAGAAACGTCGAGTCCTCAAAAAGTTTGGAAAAAGTTGCAGCTTTGTTGTTTTCGACACGAGTCTGTGTTATGTTTTTGTTTTGTCCGTTTGGTGGAAATCAGGTATATTTGATAACTGTCACTATAATTAAACTTGTAAACAACTGATTGAAATTATCATACAAAATTTGTCGCAAAATATCATGGCCTACTAGATAGGCTCAGCGGGAAAAGAACATCTCTCGTAGAAATCTTCTTCTCGGTTCAAGTTATTAGGATGTTTCTGGATTTTGATAAATTTGTATATTTTGTGATAGTAATAATAAAAAATCCACAAAAATCCTTTGCAAAGATTTCCATTATTGCAGTCGCAAAATGCTCCAATTCATCAAAATCCAAAAACAAATTGAACTCTCGCCATCACCCTTGGAACGCCATCATACAATCTCAACTCAATCATACACGTTCCACTGAACTGCAACACTAAATACAATATAAACCATACCACTGTCAACACACGCTGTGCCAGTCTATTTTAGGTTATCGCAGTAGTAGAAATCTGAAGATGTCCCTTAGGATAACGGACGAGACATATTCAGTAGAAGTAGAGACAACGACGCAGATATATCTTGTTACTAAATATTAAAATGTCACTGCAATTTCACAGTAAAAAAATTGCGACTGTCACTACTTTTCGTTATCGCTATAGGTAAATACCTAACATAAAAATCTTCCATCATATCACCCCTATCTGCGCTTGCTGACATCTGACATGCACAACGCGTGTCATCAATATAACTCAATTATTAAATTCCTATCATTTTGTCTAATGTTTCTATATTTCCACGTAATTTACACATATAATAAGGAAACGCGAATTTCTCAGATAATTGCTTCAGACTCTCTTACGATTATTATTTAAGAACGACACAAGAAAGTCAAGCTTGTTCTTGAAAATTACGGTTACAACAATCTACAAAAAAGATAATCACAACTGCCCGGAAAATAATAAATCTATTAATATTTTTATTACGAATTATAGAAATGGCCGCTTTTTTAATGCATGCAACTCACAAATTGAATATTAATTATAGACAGAAGTGTGCATTTCCGCGGGCGATTAGGTAATAAATTCAACATAATTCATTATGAATAATTAAGAGATAAACTTTACGCTGTCGACTAATTAAAACAAATGACAGTTTTTGTATTTGATTATATATAATTCCTGTTTCAGTTTTGAATTATTGAGAGACGTTCTTAAAATTAATTATATAAGTGGGGCTCTGTATAATAATTAATTATTATACAGAGCCCCACTTGCTTTACATTCTACCATAGCTTTTGTTATTATTGAAAGTAGGAGTTGGAGAAAAAGTATATTACGTGGATGGTTTTTTATACGTTGCTTCTGTAACTAGAAATAATTGTAGCAATTGTGCGCAATTATTTTTATTTACAAGTACACATGTTTTGTTTAATGTGTTCAGTGCAGTTTTAAATTTTATATATTAATTTACATTATGTGTCAAACGCTTTAAAAATATACCTTGTTAATGTTACTTTATACATTTGCGTTAGGGTTGAATATTTTATAAAAAATATAATAATCACTTAAATTTTCATATAATTACCAGTCGCAACTGACATTTACGTAGTTTAAAAATTATTTAGCTCGACTGATCAGATTGCTTATGACAAATTATATGAAATCTGCATGTAGTAATAAACATATCGATGGTATTTTGCCAAAAGGGCAATTGCACCCTTTCGTTGTTTTGAGAAAATTGGAGAAAACATTTCTGGAATTATATGGCCAACCAAATTGAAAAAAATTGTACTCTTTTCACATTAATAATCAAATGAATAAGTAATCAAAAAATACAAAATTAAATGTACTGTTAGTTTAAAATTTAAATCTTTGTGGATATTCGTCTTTTTTCCAGATTAGTGCTGGTAGATGTGGTGTATTGACCCCAAGTTCGCCCTTTGGTTAAGTGTTATATTCATTCGTCCATACCTCTAATTAAGAGTTGGTGAGAACTTTTAATGATTAATTACAATAAAATCATAATAAATAGTTCTAAAATATTTCAATAAAAGTCAAAGAAAAAAAAATTCTTTGTAAAAATATATGGAAATACAAATGAAATTAAAGTAACAAAAAACTACAATAATACTCAAAAAATTAATAATTAGGTGCAGTCTTCGTCCTCTTCATCGGTCTCCAAGAGCCTATCTTCCACGTTTGGTCTAAATGACATAAGATAGAGATGCAGTTTGTTATTTTATTCTTTGTACCCTGTCTAATTACGAAAAAAAGAGTCTTGTAATTGAAAGAGGAAATATTAAAAAAACACTTACGGCGACTGGTTCTATAATCTGATAGTTTGTTTCAGTTATTCAAGAGAAAAGAAGGACTTGTACTTATATCAGTTACATCGGATTTCTCAATCCTACTGCCGGAATGTGACCCGTAAATAACGTCCAAATTCTCTAATGCCATATAACATTTACCCGGCAATGATACATCAGTTAAAACACTAGTAACACACCTAGTTGACAACACCGCCTCGTTTTTTCGTTAATGCTCGTGACAAATCCCAGGGTATACGTGGCATGGGGTTGGATGCGTTTGGTGGTGGTGGGGATCATAGTATGTGCAAAGTTTTACACCAAAATATTAGATGTTTAAATAATAAAATTGAGGAAATGCAAGTTATATTGTCCTCGTATAATGTGGATATACTATCATTATCGGAACATTGGCAGTCTGTTGATCAGATATCTGAAATTTCTTTAGCGGGATTTGTTCTGAGGGCATACTATTGCCGCCCAGCGAATAAACATGGTGGGGTAGCTATATACTGCAAAAGAAATATAATTTGTAAGAGTCGTCAAGATATAGAGGGCTTGGCGGTTTGTGGTGTAATAGAGTGTTGTGCAGTTGAGCTAATAGGGGAGAAACATAGTGTTTGTAGCTTTATACAGACCCCCTAATACAAATTTTGACATCTTCCTCGATGGACTCTCATCAGTATTGAATATCTTAAATGCACAAGGAAAAAAATTATTATTGGAGGAGATTTCAATGTCGACTTCACAAGTAAATCGGCATCTTTAAACTTACTTAGGGATCTCCTTAATTCTGCAGGGTTATCGGAGACCTTGGATGTTCCTACGCCGGTCGCTAAGACATCTTCTTCTTGTATTGACAATTTTATTACGAATCTGTCCGCAACTGATTATGAATCGTCCAGCTTTGACTTGAATATTTCTGACCATTTTTCCCAATTTTTGTGTTTTGACTTACATTCTGAAGCTGCTTCACATAGTAATAGCTTTATTTGGAGATATAGATTTTGTAGCGGTGGGATGATTTCATTTCTTGACCATTTGAGAGTCGAGACGTGGTTGTCGGTCTTTGAACGTAGCTGTCCGGAACTTGCCTTTGAAAATCTTTTGAACATATTTGTATTTTATGTTAACAAGTGTTTTCCATTCGTTAAGGTTCCTACTACTTCTGACAAGAATATCAATCACTGGGTTACTCCAGATATCGTTGATCTCAAGAATGAAATGTTATGTTTAAAAGATCTCTCCAAAAATTTTCCATGTTTAAAAGAGTCTTTTTTGGATTGCGAAAAAAAGTATAATGATGTATCACGGGTTAGAGAGCGTGATCTTAACAATAAGTTTTTTATGGCAGCCGATAATAAAACCAAGGCTGCGTGGCGTATTATTAACAATAAAAGAGGTAACTGCGAAACAGTCGACTTTTCCTGATTTACCTATTGATAGATCAGCTTTATCTGGATTGTTTAATCATAATTTTGTGTCGTCATCTGAAAAACTCATATCTCTCAATTATGATATTGTCTCTTTCGAGGAGATTGATAGTTTTGTGACACCAGGTTCGCAATAATTTTATATGTTTCCTGTGAACTAGGGAGATATTATTGAAGTGATTTATAAGCTAAGTTCTAGTCCAGCTTCTGGTGATGACTCTGTACCATCGCTTCTTTTGAAGAAGTCATTTCCTTTTATAACGGGTGTACTGGCATACCTAATAAATATTTCTTTTGAGAATGGTATATTTCCGTCAAACTTAAAACATGCTACGGTATACCCGATGTTCAAGAAGGGTGATCCTAATAATATGAACAATTATCGTCCCATAAGTATACTATCCGTTTTCTCCAAGTTGTATGAATTTGTTGTAAGTAAACGACTAATGAATTATTTTCTTCATTTTAAACTCATGTCCGAAAATCAGCAAGGTTTTTTTCCGGGTAGGTGAACCGATACTGCTATGTTTAATTTCTTAAGCAGTATTTACACTTCGATCGACCACAATCTTCCATGTCTAAGTATGCTAATAGACTTGTCTAAAGCGTTGGATTCAGTTGACCATTTAATATTATTGCATAAGCTTAGTAGTAGCATGTTTGAAGAGGTTCGAGTCATATTTGTCGGGAAGGAGACAGAGAGTGAGCATCGACGGGAATTTCTCTGGTAGCGCTGATGTACGTATGGGTGTTCCACAGGGCTCTGTCCTCGGGCCAACGCTATTTTTAATTTTTATCAAAGACTTTCCTATGTCTATGCCGATGACATAAGCTTAGTTGTTTCATCGACCAATGTTGACGATGTTATTAGTGCTGCTGGTGTGGCCATGTCTAAAGTAAATAAGTAGGTTACGTTTAATAGAATCGTCGTAAATATCGGAAAAACTCAGTGTATGCTTTTTAATAACAAAAAAAAATTTAACAACTCAAGGTTTGTCATGGCTGACTCAGAAGTTGATTTCGTTAGCAGTTGTAGGTTGCTTGGTGTCATTGTCGATAAGGGTTTAAAGTGGTCGGAACACATAGACCAGTTATGTTCTAAACTCGCCAGATCGTGCTACGCTCTCTTTCACTTGGGCAAGTCTTGCAATTTGTCTACACTGAAATGTTTTTATTACTCTGACTTCTATTCCAGGATGCGTTACGGAATAGTGCATTGGGGCATGAGTAGTGACGTTTCTAGCATTTTTATTTTACAAAAGAGAGCTGCAGGACTATTTTTAATCTCCGACAGGGCGACTCGTGTAGGAATGTGTTCAGGGCCAACGGGATTTTTGCATGTTATGATGTATATATTTTTGAGGTTCTGTGTTATGTATACAGAAATCGCAGCAGCTTTGATGTCGCATAGCTATAAGACCCGCCACTATGATCGTGTTTTGCCTCCTGTACATAGAACGACTTCCTTTCAGAGGACCCTGGCTTTTGTGGGCTGTAAATTATTTAATACTTTGCCAAATGAAATAAGAACATGTCCCGCGTTACGAGTTTATCAAAAAAAATTCAGAGACCCTCTCCTTCAAATTTGTTGTTACAGTGTTCAAGATTTTATAAATTATTTTAAATGACTTTATATTGTATTGTATGTGACGTATTTCTATTACTTTTGCTGTACTGTGCTGCATACAATATCTGAAGTACTAAGAAATAAAATGAATTATTATTATTATTATCACTATTATTATTAATATTACGAGCCAATTTTAGTATTCGTTCTGTCTGACTAGACATAATTAACAATTTTTTCGTACCGTATCGCATACCCACCATACAATCAATGAACAAAATTATTTTTAGGTTATGCTGTCTACAATAAAGCAATGCACGTTCGTCCTTTAGACGTTTTAGCTTTGTTACATTCGTCCTTTTGGACGGGATTGTTCTGAACACATTCGCCCAAAGGAAAACTGTATTTTTGATTACCAACACCTTATATTCCACCAAATACTTTCATCCTTTTGCCAACATCATCTTACAGTAGGTACTTATTTTTTGGTACATAAGGCTCTAAATCGTAAAATTGGCGCGTTCGCCCTTTTGGGAAAATACGATCGATATATAACTAACAATATTTGTTATTTTTTTGTTGGTTGTGAGAAATATATATATTTTTCATATGAAATAAATGTCTGATCTTTACTCATTTAAAATGTACCTACTAATTTTATATGTCACAAAATAAAATATAGAAACTGTTGCGGCCGGCTTTCTGTGTTTTTTCTTTTGCTTGATTTTTTATTCTAAATTGCCGTTGTTCCATTGTTTTAGTAATTATTTATTTACGAGGGGGAAATCCATATAATCCCAAATAATCCCTAATTGTTTCTTTATATGTTCCACGAGTTCTGAGGATTTTGTGCACGTAGTCCATCATAATCAAAAATTCCTTCTTCAGTTTTAGTGGAGTTATCCACAATATAGGTATCTATTTAATGAGGACATTGCTAATTATATTTACTGCTTTGCAGGCTTTCCCAATATTTTTTGCCTTATCATCTTCTGAATTTTGTAACGACATTAGATGAACTGGAATACCTTTTTCAGCATGTTCTATCGAAGTATTCGCGTCAGAGCTAGAAATCTGATTAAAAAACCACTTATATATTTTTATTCTCACTTTTTACCTTTACTACTCTGATTGAACTATCGACATGACGTTTAATTTTGAAGGGATGATTCGATTACATAAAGTATTGTTGACTATACACTACAATAGTTAAAAAAACATTCTTTATAATGACCGTGGAATCCCTCATAATTCTACCAAGTAATCCCGCATAATCCCACATAATTCCAAATAATCCCATGTAATCCGATATAATCCCAAATAATTCCTGGAATTCCTACGGGGTATACACCATAATCCCTCAGCGGTTTTCCCTCATTTATTTATATTCGATAGCGAGCTGAAATTTTGCAACCGCTTGCAAAATCTCACTACACTATAGGTCATTTAACTTTCTTAGTTATCACGAAAAATAAAAGATTCTCTATAGGAAAAGTTATGTACATGTTTTACAAAGATTAAGTTTTGAAGCAGGCGCACATCCAAAATTTTCTATATTTAATTAGGTGGTCAGGCAGATTTTGTTCTCCCCTTTGCGGTAGATGGCGCGATAAGTTTGATTTGGCAAGGACACTGGATCTTGCTATACCTGCGCGATATAAGGCCGTCATATAACTTCGATTTATATTGAAGAATTTGATTCTGGTAACCTCAAAATATTGATCCTTAAGTAACGACATCTAGTAATAGAATAATAAACCCAAACAGAATGATTTCTCAGTTATTACTGAAATAAACTTCAACGATTTCAACTGTATTGGAAGATTTTGAAGCTTTTATTATTCCACATCGCAATATTTGCCGCATAAAATATACAACCACTCTGATATCGGTAGCAATATTTGTACCTCCTTTAAGCCTAACCTGGGGACATATCTTCTGCAGCGTCGGATGTAGATGATCTTGTTAAGAAATTATAAAACCAAAACTATGTTTTACAATATGCTCAAATATTGCAATAAACTGTGTATACATTCATGTTCGATTATTAAACGAAATATAGAATATTTACAAAAAACTATATGTAATATTCTCTAAACCCATTTCTTCTTTTCATATCGATACATGTTTGATGAGCTTTATTCCACTTTGGCACTAATTCTGTTACAGTGACACACTCTTTGGTGCTGCGTATACTAAATGACCGAAACTATTATGCATGTATTTCTATGCACGCATTTTGAGACAGCAAGATTTTCTTCAACACTAATCACTTTCTTGTTGGCATTTTTCAACTTTACGATGATAACAAGGTGCATTATTGGTAATAATTACACTATTTTAATAATTATTATTGAATCTTTACTTTTTCTAGCAGATACAAGTCTAATTACAGAACAAAAATTAAATCCACTTGTTTTTAGATATCCTCTTTAAAATTTAATTAAATTAGCTCTCAAATTCTTTAGAATTTACATATTTAGACTTATTGCTAATACTAGTGGCCAAGTAACGTCTACCAATAATGCCTCACTTCAGGCCAGTAATTTTCCATTAGAATTCTAAAAATGTTCTCTTTGCACATCTACAAATATTGAAATATTTCTAATTTCGACGTCAAAATTTAAAAAATTATGACTATTTTCCAAAATTTTCCTTATGCTTCATTTTCGATGATCAATTCACATTTTTCAAAGTATCTTGAGAATTACTGCTTTTTAGCACAGACTATTTTGGTAAGAACTAAATGCCACAACAGCCACGTTTTTTCCGTGGAAAAACTAGTCAGTTTATTTTGGTACACGCTGTAAATTCCAGAATGTAATATATATAGTAAATATATTGCACACATTACAAGACTGAATGTTTAGTTCATGAACGCACGAACAAAGAGTGATGATGCTTCCATGTAGAAATTCAATGAGAAATGAGGTTCGTATGTCAAAATTCAATTCTACCAAAAAATCGGGCGGGTGCACGATTTTGTTATCCACATGAACACATTGTGTACATTTAAATCATTTTGATTTATCAATCAAACAATTATTAATAACTCGACCGCCGCGCCACTCATCGGGTCCAGATTTTATGATTTTCGTTTTTGGCATTAAACCAAATTATATTATGAATATGGATTAATTTATTCCATAAATATAGAATTGGTTAATAACTTATTTACAGCGCCACCTATCGGATCCTAGTATGTTGTATATATATATATACATAGATAGGCACCTGGAACGTTACTGTTCCAAATATTACAAAGTCGTGAATAATCAAGAATGTAGTTATTCGAGAGGGTATACAATCTTTCCTAAGCAGTTCAGAAAGGAAAAGTTATATACCGGTAGGTTTTCTGGTAACGCAACGATTGTATAGCGCATGTATCAGTCCCCACAACTGAACGACTACGTATATGTACTCCCCTCCGTTAACCAGAGCGGTGGTAGTAGTATACTACAGCCGTTCGCGTCGGGGAATACGATAACTGTAGCGAGTGATAGAGGGGACTTGGACACTCCTCTGTCGTTGCTTCACCCGAAAACTTACCGGTATAATATCATTCTTAATGCACAAACTGCAATATGTCAGCATAATTGTGAAACAAGGTTGATACGACGTTGGCAGTTTAAATTCATAAACTGTGCTGGAGACATGATTACAGAACATTACAATGCAGCAGTTTTTCTTTCTCAAATATTGCAATGAAAAATAAAATAAAACAGATACTCCTCTTTTAGTGTAGGATTTGTGTGCAAATCATTTATTGTTTCTACATGCCATTACTGGGTGCTAATCCATCTCTCTTCGTTTTTCCTTTTTGAATACAGACTTTCATAGTAAAAACATGCAGGGTCGTCTTCGTCAGAGCTGCTACTATCCTCGTTTTCAATCGGACATAATATTTTACGCTTGGCTTCTAGCTTCTTGCTAACGGGTGCTTTTCTTTTATTCTTCTGTTGACAGCCCTTGCTTTCCTTTTTCTTTTTATATTCCTTATTTTCTTTTTCCGTTTTCGCATTTTAAGAAGAGGCTGAAAGAAATTGCTGAAATGACTCCTCTTCATTTTTCACAGGCAAATGAGGTTGTGGAGTTTGGTGAATTGGTGCGTTTAAAGGGGTATGTCTGCCTTCACTTTCAATTTCTGGCATATCAGTAGGAGTAGCGGCAGCGAACATCTCCTCTGTGAATACATCACGATTCAAGGGATAAAGGCTAGTTTTTTCGAAACCGTGTATTGCATTCAATGGAGTTGCCGCTCATAAGTATACTTTGCCGAATAAATTAGAAAAATGGTAAATTATCACTACATGTCCAGGATTATTCCTCAGAAATGTTTCCACTTGTTGACTATAAAACGTTGATAAAGGAGACATCGAGGGATTGCATCCGATGGCTGTAATGAGGAGGCAAACATATCAGAGTTACTCCATGGCTCCTGGCTTTATCTATCACTGCGATGTTTTATGTACGGGTATTGTGGCCCTCCATTACCAATAAAACTGGATTTTCTTTTGTAGTTCTAGTAAATGTTAAAAAGTGATCGAACCACTTTTCGAAAAGGTTCATTTGCATCCATCCTGTTGGATGACAAGCCGCTATTGTTTCAGGTGGAGCCCCATTAAGAAATACCGCCTTCATGCGTACTCGTGGGAATATAAACATGGGTGGAAAGTATGTCCCTGCAGCGTTCATCCATATTACCACAGTGACTAAAGTGCCACGTTCGGCTGATGTTAGGGTGCCAACTTGTTTCCTTCCCTGCAATGCAATTACTTTTGAAAGACGTCCTTGAACCGTAGTTAATCTCGTCTCATCAACGTTAAACACTCGTGATGCTGAAAATTTCTGTTGCTCTTGAATAGGCTCCAATATATTAAAGAAGTTTTTCACATTTACTTGATTGAAGCTGCTTGCACGAGATGACGAAGTAGCTTCTGGAACCCTGATGGAGAGCTTGTTTCGGCTTAAAAATGAGTGCTGCCATGTCCGACCAGCCATTCCCTTATTCGTACTAAAGTAATGCTTCAGGTTATTCCTTTCGGCTACCTGATAAGCAAGGCGACGAACTGCCCTAGTTGTCAACCCGAAGAGCATGCACTTCATATTTTAGGAGAGGAAATGTTAAATTCCTGCTTCCCAAGCCTTTTTCTGTTCCGGTTTTGCATTTATTTTGTCCTTTAATTCGCCGCTCTAGAGTGCTTTTTGGTACCGAATACATTTTCGCTGCTTTTAAGTAACCACATTGACCAGTAGAAACTGCCTCAACTGCTTTAAATGTAGCTTTTTTTGTCCATGACTGGCGGTTGGTTGTTCGAGAATATTTTCCGGGCATTTTTCTGAAATGAACAGTTGAGTTTGGAAGGTACGAAGTAAAACGATCTGATTTCTTCATTAGGGTAAAACGGGATACTACTATCTCATTTTAACCTAATGCATGCTGGCCAATTTGACCGACGAAAAAATTCTAACCTCACATGCAATCGCAAAGTGATCATAATGAAAATGTTTGTTTAGATATATGTTAACCGTAAAAAATTATAAACCCCAGTCTGCTAAGATTTGTGAGTACAATCCTTACGTTTTTAAAAGGCTGTTTTTATAACAGAAGTGTGAAAAACTGAAAAACTTCCCCACTTTTTTTAACTATCACTCGCACGAATTACACTTTCTGCGCCATTGGTATACGTGACTTTGTAATTCTTTCAGACACGCAGGCGCTTGATAGCGATACGTATTTTACACAAAAACAACGGTATCCCGTATTATCAAGTATCCCGTTTTACCCACATTTCCCCTACTCTAAACGCTATCACTTATCTAGTTGTTGTAAACTGTTACTTCCTTTTATATATTTTCGTTATGGCATTGGGGAAGAGAGCTACAATCGCGTTGCGGAAGAATTTAATGAAACATTTCCCGGAGTAACTGTTTCCTGTATGGGTATAAGAAAGATGGTGAAAAAATTTTTGGAAACTGGTTCTGTTCTGAATTTAAAAGAAAGATGATGCTTCTACAGTTTTGATTTTGGATTTGGTGGAAAATAATCCTTTCATTGCGGAGATGGGCGCTTCAACTAAATATGAGCAAATCCCATATTCAAAGAGTTATGAAGGAACGTAAATTATATCCCTATAAACCTATTTTTAGTCATACGTTAGAACCGGGAAATGATGAAAAGTGTCGTTTATTTTTGCATGTGGATGGGAGATAAAATAATGGAGAACCAAAATTTTCACAAAAGCATTGTATTTTCCGATGAAGCAACTTTTACTAGCAATGATACCGTTTCGTCACAACATATTCGTTATAGGAGTGATACTAATCCTTAATTTAGAATTGCATCAATACGTCAATACTTTGTTAAGGTAAACGCTGCTGTTTCTTACCATGGAATAATACGCCCATATTTTTTTGATGTTAATGTAAATCAGCATAATTATTGGGAAATGTTAAGCAACTTTTTCTGGGATGGTTTAAGTGAACTTCCACTTGCTTATCGGCAGAGAATGTATTTTCAAAATGATGTTTGTCCGGCTCACCATGCGCGCATTGTTGCTGCCTGGCTCTATCAAAAATTCGAAAATTGTTGGATTGGTTTGAATGGTCTTCTTTTGCAGCCTCCAAGAAGCCCTGACTTAACTATTTTAAATTTTTATTTGTGGGGACGGTTAAAGCAACTAGTCTACATAGAAAACTTGCCTAACAATGTGGAAGTATTAAAAAATCGTATAAGAGATGCTGTTGCGTCCTTGAAACTTGAAGAAATGTGCAACAGTTATAAGGAACTGCGGCTTAGAGTCGAGTTGTGTGCTGAAAGGGGTGGCAACTTAATAGAATAGTTTGAAACATTATTGTTTCTAGCCTACTTCTTTTACTTTCTTATACGTAGTATAAGAAAGTAAAAAATAAAAAATATATTGAAAAATAAGGTCTAAATACTTTTATACTCGTAACGTACCCGTCTAAAAAGCATAACTTACGATATATTCGCAAAAAACTGATTTTCGATAAGAGCCACTACGCAGCCTCCCCTTCCAAATACGGGCTGACCGCACTGTATATATTTTTCGCATTGTCCAATGCGAATTGCTGTAGATAGTCTTCCAATGTTTCGATGAAGACCAGGGCGTCTTCATGAGATTGACCACTATAAGGCCATACCGAAAAAGTGTTTTTTAAAAAATCTCTCTCTCTCTCCCCTCTCTCTCTCTCCCTCTCTCTCTCTCTCTCTCTCTCTCTCTCTCTCTCTCTCTCTCTCTATGTGTGTGACCACGATAGCGGTCAAACCGCTGTAGATCTCAATTCCAAATTTTGTATTTACGTGTATAATCTCCCTCTTGAGACCTGATTAGTTTTTCAGTAAAATCAGTAGACCGGAAGTAGTAGTTTACTTCAGTGAAAAAAATTGAATTTTGCCAATATTTCGTCAATTACTAATTTTAAACAAATTTATAAAGAATTCAAATATACACAAAATTAAATTTGAAAAGAATTTTATTAAAAAAGTTTTTCGAAATTCCTACCGGAAATAGGTCTTTTACTCTTATCGAAAGTCAGTTTTTTGCGAATATATCGTAAGTTATGCTTTTTAGACAGGTACGATACGAGTATAAAAGTATTTAGAACTTAATTTTCAATACATTTTTTATAAAAAAAATTACAAAACTCGGACCGGAAGTAACACTTTTATTCTTATCAAATAACGTTTTTTTGCAAATATGGCGTAAATTATGCATTTTATATATATTTGCCAAGAGTACAAAAGTATTTATAGCTGGATTTGCAATGTTTTTGTGTACATGAAATTTTAAAATTCGGACCGGAAGTATTACTTTTACTCTTAGCGAATAGCCTTCTTTGTGGAATATCTTGCAAAGAATGCATTCTATAGAAAATTTATCAAGAGAATAGAAGTACTTAGAAGAGGATTTTGAATAATTTTTGTACAAAAAAATTCTGAATATTTTATAATTTGAAACGCTGATACGTATAAGAAAGTAGTGTGGTCGCCACACCTCGTTTTTTTAATGTTGTGATTGAAAAAAAAAGAAAATAGTTTGTAATTCTAAGTAGGGGTTTGACAGTTTCGTAATTCTAATTACAGATTTGGTCATTTGAAATGAAGCATAAAATTTAATTCCTTTAGTGTTTTATTGTAAAATTAAAAATAAGATTTTTTTTCCTCTTGTAAACTCTATCCGGGGACAAACTGTTGATTCTTTTTCTTTATATTATGTACTTTTGATTATGTTCTGTTTTCTAATAGTTCGAATACCCAAGGTAATATTTATGTATGTACTGGTGATAAATATATTATCATTATTTTGCTTATTATTATGACATTGAAATACTTTTTTCTTATAGGACAAGGAAGAGTAAACCAACTAGGAGGGGTATTTATTAACGGTAGACCATTGCCAAATCACATCCGCTTAAAAATTGTAGAAATGGCGGCTGCCGGCGTGAGACCATGTGTGATATCTAGACAGCTGAGGGTGTCGCATGGATGCGTTAGCAAAATTCTGAATAGATACCAGGTGAGTTACCTATTTACCTTCTGCAAATGGCTTCATTTCAAGTACAGTTTGAAATCAATTTATTGTGCAACACAATATTACTTGCACGTTCGCGATACAATGGCATCTTAGTTTATCGTGATGATTATTGATATTTCGGTTGATAGATATTTTGACCTAATTTAAATTTGCAATTATGCGGAATTTTAACTATGCCCTTACGTACTAATAATTTATAAGTTATAACAACTTAAAAGACAATATTAGAGTCCCTTATATTACATTATTTATTTATTGAAGTGTGAACTCTTTAGGCGCGTTGCGCTGATTGTAGGCAGTGAACAAGACTGACCTGCAACGCTTGGATATGTAACGCTCGTCGGGTAAAGTCGGCTAAGGGAACAAGATAAATAAATATATCATATAGAGGTATTTAATTTCACTTAAATTGAAATTTAAAGGGATAAATAAATTCATGTCCCAGAGCAGATGTGAACCGGAGCCGCCTAGGTGAGAGGCCAGCACTTAACCATTAGACCAAGGGCGGGAGTCGAAAGCCAGTATTCATATCGTCTATTTATATATATACATGCGTCCGAAAATCTCCTTAATAATGCTTGCGGCCGAGGCAAGAGAATCTCGAGTACATTAAAGTTTTTCGCAGACAAGATATACACACAATTTTTTGGGCAACCGTTAAATTTTTCAATCGATTTAATTTAAATTCAGACACAATTTAATTTAATTTAGTTCTAAAGGTGCAAAATTAAAGTGGTTTACTTGCTTTACATGCGTTACCATGGAAATGAGACGAATATAATAAACTACAAATACTTGATAGTTGTCAAAATAAGTCGTTGAATGTGTGATTAAACATGTGTCAAAATGTGTATTTACTTTAACGGCCGCTGCCATAGCAACGGTTGCGAAATTGTATTTTTCTATTCCGGTTCTCTAAAGTTCATTTTACGACACCCGTTTTAGTTGCATAAAGTATTACTTTATCGCACGCTAATTTTATTTTTTTGAAGTTGGTAACAAAAGAAATGGAACCAAATCATATTTAAATGTCAAAATATAAGCCTTTAAAGTAACAAAAATGTGCAATAAAATTGTACAAAGATTAAAAAGCACACATGCTACCATTTCACTTACTAATTAGCAATATAAATTGTTAAGCAGAGTTGGATGATAAGTTTTCGGATGCTACTATTGACATTTACTTACCATGTTGAATAGTACAACTGTTATAAAAGTTTGTTTTGATAAATATGTAGAGAGTTTGTGGACGAAAGATTTTGTAAATTGTCTTCTGCTATTTTGCGAATCTCTGGGGGCGTACAGTTATTTATTTCGTCCTTTTTGTTGATAATTTGAAATAATTTATTGTATAAATCAGTCTGAATTTTAAACACAATTACATATAGCACCACCGATATTCAAATATTTAAAACGTTCTACTTAAAAATCAGAGTAACCAACTTCAAAAAAGCAAAATTTCTAAAATATTCGAACAAAACATGTCTCTTATTTTAAGCTTTTTTGACACTTTTAATAACCGAAATAGAAAAAATAGTATAAAATACACGTTTCATAAGACATTTTGCGCACTTGTTCTTTAGAAAACTCGCCTAGCGGCTCGTTTTCTAAATTGGAACGCGTGCGCAAAAATCGTGTTTTATGAAACTTGTATTTTAATATACTATTCGCGAACTGTGTTGCGTTCGCGAATTGGTAGCTTCGCGGACGATTATTTAAATGTAATATAGAACGAAAAAAAAGTTGTATTTTGTATTATTAACCTTGCCTTGATGAAGTTTACATTTCTGCTGTGTGATTTTAAGTACACCCATTTTCTTGTTATCTTTAAAGGGTCCTCTTCGTTAACCAAGTTTGTCAAGGAATTAGATGATCCGAATGTTATTCTTAAAACTTTATTAAATATTAAATATAAAAAATAAAATATATGCAATTAAAATTACTGGCTAAACTTACAGTAAAAAGGGTAAAATTAAATCGTCTTTAAACCCTCTAGTACATGTTTCGGCTTAAACATCATCAGCTAAATTCTACAATAATTCAATTAAGAGAAGATAAAATAAAATGGTTAAATATTTACAGTCAAGAATTCATACAGTAGTTGAAATTTAAATGTTCATCTGTTATAATGACGTAATTAATATTATAATACATGAACATTTAAATAAAAAAATATTATAACATATGAACATTTAAATTTCAACTACTAAAGTCATGCTTTTTAGACAGGCACGTTACGGGTATAAAAGTATTTAAAACATAATTTTCAATATCTTTTGTATAAAAAAATTTCAAAATTCAGACCGGAAGTACCATTTTTACTCTTATCGAATAGCGATTCTTTTCATATATGTCGTAAATTATGCATTCTATATATATTTATCAAGAGTACAAAAGTATTTAGTGCTAGATTTGCAATATTTTTTGTATAAATGAAATTTCAAAATTCGGACCGGAAGTAAACTTTTAGGGAGTATCACTTTTTTTCGAATATTTTACAAAGTATACATTCTATAGCGATTTATTAAGAGAATAGAAGTACTTAGAATAGGATTTCAAATAATTTTTGTGTAAAAAAATTCTTAAAATTCTATAGTTTGAAACGCTCATGCGTATAAGAAATTCGTGTGGTGGACACACCTAATTTTTTTTCTATGTCTGTTCAGCCAAGGTTCGAGAAAAGCAGCGGCATAATATTTTTTATGCAACTGAGCTTCGCCTTGAGATTGTGCATCTCTTTTTTTTTTGTTTGTCCTTTTTTCTCACTATTGAATATCAAATATCTATGATCAAATAACTGATTGATTGGAGATTTACTTGTTGAAACTTTATTTCAATAATTATTAATAAAGAAAAACAGACTCAACCTTTTCTAACCACTGCCTGGAATTGAATCAAAAATTTAACAAGCTATTTGACATTTTACATATGCAAGAAAAAAGTAAAAAACTTAACATACTGGAAAGGTTAGAAATAAATAAATTTAGTAAATTAGGTATAATATTAAACGATCAGGTGGACCTAAATAGCTACCCCCTATTAAATTTAAAACTATAATGCTGTCATCTATTATCTATATTTATAAGATCCATTCTAACAGAAATTGAATTTGTATATTTTCATCACCTGATGAAGCCACAATATCGTGAAACATATGTAGTGTATACATTAAATAATTATGAAACTAAAGTTTGTGTTATTTACTTATTTATTATATTTATGATCAGATAAATATTTATCATAAGCAGTTACTTTTACGTCGAGATACTTTATTAAATATATTATTTAATAACTTGCTAATGTGTTTTACTCAACTTGTAAAAGTCTTCCCAACAACTGTAACAAACAAACAGTAAAGCTCAAACAAGTTGTCTATTGATATGACTTGACTGGAATAATGCTGTCGCTCTTGTAATCAAGCAAGATGTATTTCATCAAAAACACCTATTAATTTACTAATTGCAATGAATTACTTCAGACCGTTTAATAAGTTATTCCTTTTTAATTTTATTTTGCATTATATTCAGGTAGCACTGGGGGGATACACCGGTTGAAATTGTGCTGTGTCATCTGACCTCTATAGCGCACGAGAAGAAATACGCAATAATTAAGTTTGTGTGTGGTGGGCAGGTGTTATAATTGAATACATTATTCGTGTGGCCATTTACAATAGTGAATTGTAAATGTGTTTATTTTTGAATGTCAATATCCTGGTCTCACTTACATAGGTATATACAGGGGCTGAAGGACTACGTTTATAAAAGAAAAAAACGTATTAAAGATGTCATATGTGAATAAATATTGTATCTATATCTAATTATTTTGATAATAAAGTACACCTGATTATAATAATAATCAATATGTAAAAAAAAAACTTGTCATACAATGCACACGGCATAATAAATTCGTGAAAGTATATCCTAAAATTCCATAAATATTTCATACATATAATTCTGTTAATTTAATAGTAATAAATCATTTATATTGGTTTAAGCGACAAAAAAAAAAACCGCAGTAACAAGGTTTCGGACTTTCACGAAAGCTTCAGATAGTTTGAGAAACCGCACTTTGTAGTGACGGAATGATAATGATATTTAAAAAAAATGTACTAAATGGAAAACATGCATATATTTATAATACTATAGATAGATATTGAATCGAACGCTTATTGAATAAGATCAATTTATTTTAACAATGATTTGAAAACCACTTCACACTCTTTCAATGTATTCTGTCGCGTACATATACATACATATAAAGTAAGTGAACCAATTCATTTCTACATGCAAACAATTTGAAAAATGATTAAATAAGTAATTGCGGAAAAGAAATCGATCTGGAAGGTATTAATTTCTATTTCTTTTGAATGCAAATTTTGATTGGCTGCAGTAATGATTGTATTAATATTCTAGGAGCATAATACACAAAAAAACCTTGTTAGCAGCAGATTTGTTTCAATGAGTTTTGGTTGACCAACGACTTTTGCTTTTAATTTTTCGATTAACACTGGTGATAAATAATAATTCGTTTTATTGGGCACGAAAAATATATATCATTAATACTGAGAAAAGTCAGTTCGTACAGCATCTCTATCAGTAAACCATAGTTAATTAACTTCTCTATTATTGTATAATTCTTAAATGTTATTTATAACTATTCGGACTGAATGACAGTATGTATAGAAGTCAATTAATATAACCGACAAAAGTCATTTCTGAGCTGTCATAAATAATAATATTCATACACATTTTAAAATTTGTCATAAGTAGTCATAGTTACCTATGCTTTGACGTTTGTTGTGTTATCAAAAAGATAAAAATCTGTTAATAATGCTTGCCTACTACACAGAATAGTCGAGTCTATACTATAAAAGGAAATGTTTCTGTGTGTGTGTGTCTTGTTCACACGAATCTATCGCACTTATAGCCGCGAAATTTGGAATACAGGTAGTGGTAATGGTCAGTCAATGCACCTCTAAGCCCGAATTTTAAAATTTAATCTACTAATTTTTTAATTTAATGTTTTGTGTTATTTTGTTTAGTTCTTTGAACTAATTTCTCAGAAAAAAGGGCGGTTGGATGTAATTTTCATACTTGGTACTACAGTTTGTCAGAATTAGTTATCAGAATTGACTGTTTTCAGAGTCCATTCGGTGATATCAGTTGCATATTTCAACTTTACCTTATTGCTAAACATTTTAATTCTGCAATGTAATAATGCCGTATGACCCAGTTCAAAGACAGGTTTCCGATATTATGTAAGATATACGGGGTATCCGTGAATGACTGAAGTTATTAGCATGTGTCAAACGTTGGTTAGGTTGGTAGGGCTATACTTGATTTTGACCGCAACGATTTACATTAGCGTCCCATGCGGGAATTACCGTGATTATAAAAATTGTTGCTTAAAATCAAACACAATATAATTTCTTTCTCTAAATCAACTAGGAGATTGAGCGTAGCCCTTCTGAAATTTTTAAATGTTGTCATACCCTTGATTTGTTGAGGAAGTTTATTAAATAATTTTATGCTGGAATAGGACGGACCTTTTTCCAACATGCTAAGTCTGTGTATTGGATAATTATATGTAATTTGAGATCGAGTCTCGTAATCGTGATTAGGTAGGAAATGATCAAATTTCTCCTTGTTTTTAATATTAAAAATTACACATTCAATATACAAAGCTGCGACGGTAAGAAGACCTAAATTTTCCACGACATGATTCTCTAAAGGAAAAGCCAAAAATTATTCGAAAGATTTGCTTTTGAATTACAAAAACCCGGCCCGAATCTGGGGAATTTTCCCAAAAAAATATACCATATTTTAGTTTGTAAATAAATATCCGATAGTAAATTGGCAACGATTTTTACTATTTGTTTTCTGTCCCGTAAATATGATTGAACCCACTTCAAGACACTGCCTCTAATGCCGCAGCACTGTAGTTTCAGCAATAACTTACAATGACTAATGTAGTCGTAAGCTTTCAAGAAATCCAGAAATACTCCTAGCGCCAAGTTATTATCCTCGAGGGTACGATAAATATTGTTTATATATAAGTAAGTAATAACAAAAAACGCACTTGGTATTGTTTCACAAATAAATATAATTAAATACTCGATGTACATTTCGCCTTGCGGCATCATCAGGAGTTCTCGAGAAACTAAAGTGAAATTTAATATACTGTAACTACCTACTAACAAACTACTAACTACTACTACTAAACTACTAACTAACTACTACTACTACTAAACTACTAACTAACTACTAACAAAAATGTAAATAAAATTGTACAAAAATAGAAAATTATGAAAAGGTCATGGCTTATCTGGAAAGACCGTTTTTACAAGGCTAGGGTTTATTATCGGAGAATTTATGAGTTCTGTTTGTTCATTAAGAACATTGCCTGGTTGTAAAAGTAAACTTTCTTTTATAAAATAACCTTCTAGAACATTCATTTTTTTACTTTTATTTAAACTATACAGTACTTCTAAATTGTCTATTGAAAATTGATGTCCCGTGTCTAAAACATGGTTAGCTACACTTGAATTTTCATAATTTAATTTAACGGCTCGCATGTGTTCTGAGAATCTTAATTTGAAATTTCGCCCTGTTTGACCTATATAAAATTTACTACAATCACTACAATTAATTCTGTAAATTCCTGATTTGTTTAGTTTAGGATTCGCTGTTTTATTATTTGTTAATTGACTTTTTAAAGTGTTATTATTATAGAAGGCTATTTTAAAATCCAGTTTCTTTAAAACATTACTAATTTTCATACTTATACTACCTAAATATGGAATTTTAACCCATTGTTTTAATGTCAAGTCCTGGGACGGGCGAAATGTACATCGAGTATTTAATTATATTTATTTGTGAAACAATACCAAGTGTGTTTTTTGTTATTACTTACTTATATTTCGACATGTTTCACCAAGAGATTTCCATCACTTCATTTAATTAATTGTTTATATATTCAAATAGTGCTGTTTTGGTTGACTTTCCTTCAGAAAACCATGTTGATTATTACCGAACCGTTATTTATAAGAAATAAAGTTATAATCTTATCACTCATTACTTTTTCAAAGATTTTAGCAAAGCATGAAAGGACACTAATGGGTCTGTAGTTTTGGATCAGATTGTCATCACCGCCCTTCAAAATAGGAGTTACTATTGCCAGTTTCAAACGATCTGGGAAAATACCAAATGTTAGGGAGTTATTTATTATTTTTACGAGAGGTTCCGCTATGACATGAACGAACTATACATTTATTACAACGATTAATTAATAATTCTATACACTTGTAAAAATAATCTGAAGTTTTTCCGTCATAATGTTCTATAATAGCTGCTTGCAACTCACTATCGTCCTTAAAACTACGTCCCCTGAGGACTTTTTTAAATTAGAAAACAAAAAGAAAACCACAAGGAGCCATATCCGGACTATACGGTGGATGTTCCAATTCTTGAATGCTGCATTCGCGGATGACAGCCTGTGAAATGGCGGCAGTAAGGACGGGAGCATTGTCCTGCAATAATCGCACACCTTTTGTCAATTTTCCACTACGTTTTGCACGAATACTCTCCCTTACTTTATGCAATAAGGACGCATAATATATGCCGTTCACACTTGTATTGCGCTTTTTAAAGTCAATTAGCAAAATGCCCGCACAATCCCAGAATATTGTGGCAATCACCTTTTTCGTTGATTGAACGACTTTCGCCTTTCTGGGACGAGGTTCATCAGGTCTCCGCTATTCCATGGACACCCTTTTCGATAGAGGATTGTAAAACAAAACCATCTGTTTTGGGTCGTCTCCACACATGTTTAAAAACGACTGCGCACATTCGACTCGACGATCACGTTGGAGAGCAGAAAGAAGTCGCACTACCCATCTGGCACTAATTTTATTCATACCCAAATGGTCATGGAGAATTTGTTTCGGAAATGTTTGTTATCACTGCTAATTCTTTCACTTTCAAACGGCAATCTTCTAGCACTAAATGTTTAATAATTGAAATTTGTTGAGACGTTATCACTTCAATTGGTCGACCCGACAGATCAGCATCTTCCAGGGATTCTTGTTGTTCAAAACGGAAACATTTTGCCCACTTTTTACAGTTGAATTCGAAGGAGATGAATCACTGTAAACGCCGTCTAAACTTTTGTTAAAAATTTAATGACCGCGCGGTACTCCATTTTTGTTACTTCAGACGTTTTCGTGCACTAGTCACGTTGGTTGGCTGGTTACTAAAACTACTAGGATTCGAACCGCCATACTTAAAGTGTGCACTTCGCGTATGTGCATGCATGACGTGACGGATGTTGAACACGTTTGAATATGTAGAAGCCTGCGAGGTCGAGAATTTATGGCGCTGTAGTCGTACATTCAATCTAAAGGGATTTTGTGAATTACCTGCATTATTTATCAAAAGATGTTGTCTGCTCCATTAATGTTTAGAATGAACTTAAAATTGTCCAGAACAATATTTCAGAAGGTCATTACCCGCCTACAGGAAGTTATTCTTCGTTCGGCGTCTTCTATTGCTACAGTACGCACTAATTTTTTCTTATATTGGATGGAATTTATGCTTTTTCAAAATAATTTGAAATACATGTCTCTTTGCATTCAATTCATACAAAATAAGCACTGCGCTTTCGCCCACTACTTGATATTGTAAGATCCTAAAGTTTATTATTATAATATTTCAATTCAACTAATTTTTTTCAGAAAATTATCCATATCTCCTACAAATTTGCAGCATTTTCAAATGCTGCTAAATAAAATTATCACTAATAAATTATATTTTTCTGTTGGTCATATTTAAAGGGATTTTTTAAAATCTAAATCCTAGACAAAAACAGCTATTAAAACACGTTTCCAAAAACAACGTGTTAAAAAAAAATTAAAACACGAAACCAGTAGCAACAAAAATGGTTTATTAACTACGAATAAATTTAACTATTTAAAATACAAGTAAATAATGAAATATAATTTTCACTCTCTTCTCATTTTCGTGAAAGTAAATTTATGAAGATATTGAATACCATTGGTCGATGATGATCATGAAGTGTCACTTGTAGAGAATTTAGTTGTCGTTGTGTTACCCTCAAAAACTGTTTTGGCAATTTTGATGCGTTCTTCTTTGCAATCTTCGATGTATCCTTCTGCAACGGTAGAAGAAAGCCAACCCGCCATGTCCTTTCAGTGAAACTCGATATCTACCTCCTGCAGCAGGCATATTTGCGAAGCTTCTTTGGAAGCAGTGCCCCGTATAAGTTTTAGGATCCTCTAATTTGGGATTGGCGGCAATTTTTGAGAGAAGTTGACCAAAGATTTTCATACGCACAGGCTGTTTTTATAAAAAAAAAGGATCGATCACGACATGTGTTCACGGGACGTAAAGAAGCATATTTTAGGTATACGGTTAAAGGGTTAACCACAAAGACTTCTCCAATAATGGTGAACTTTTTTCCTAAATGTATTTTGGTATCTCGAAGTGTTACAACGAGAATTTTTCCAGTATCTTGGATGTCATTCATAGTGAGGTCAGATAACTCCTTGCGCCGACATGCTTCAGTAATGCCGAGAATCAAAGCAGCCTATAAATTATGGAAAATTATTATTTTTTCTTTTAACAACCAAAAATCTTACATGACCAACTATGGTAATATACAGAGAGATCATAAATGCTTGACCGTGCCGCTTCATCGATATATTTGCCACACGTTCATTGCTGTAGTATGAATATTTAGTTTGTATCTATCTTCGCTAAAGTGGCTGTCACTCCAATATTCTGTCATTAATACATATTTGTCAGTCATATAAGCTTCTTGTCGTTTCTTTTTTCCTTGGTTTACTGCATTTAATTGATTATTAGAAACTGTCTTTCTCGAGGCAATAAAAAGCACATTTCGTTGTTACTGTAAGTTAGGAGTATTTTTTTTTTGTGTTTATACGAGTATCATTATCATTTTTGTTTAATTTTAAAGTTGCGTTGAAATCAACAATGCCTTTACGGAAGAGCAAGATAAGTTTATTGTGGAGGCTTATTTTTGTAGCGGAGAACTGTTACCGAATGCAGAATGGAAATATTCTACTGATTCATGTAGACAACAGTTTCACACTCGATTCCCAGAAATGGAATTCCAACATGATATTTTTGCAAGATATGTCAACCGTCTTATTAGTCGTTTTCGAGAAACTGGCAGTATATCTAAGAAATACTCTTCCGGTAGACATACTTTACTAACAGGAGAAGTGCTAGAAGATATACAAGAACGGCTGGACGTGAGTCCTAAGAAATCATTAAGGCGACTATCAGCGCAAACAGGTAAAATTTTACTTTGATTGCTATACAGAAACTTTATTAATTCTGATTTTATGTTCATATAGGACTACCTTATGGAACATGCCATAAATCCACTAAAAAACTAAATTTACATCCATATAAAGTACCTGTTGTACACAAATTGTTGCCAACAGACTTTGAGAAACACACAATCTTCTACGTGGTTTAATAATAATCTTGCGGATGATAATTTGTTGGACATCACATTTTTGTCAGACCTGGTTTCATCTAAGTGGATATGTTAATTCCAAAAATTATCGACACATGTTTTTATTGGAACTGACACGCATCCTATTAAAATAGGTGTTTGGTGTGCAATATCACGAAGAAGAATAATAGGGCCAATTTTCTTTCATGATACAATAAATGCGGAACGATATAGAACACTTCTTTTAGAACCATTTATTAGACAACTTGACGACAATGGCAGACAATTTGGCTATTTTCAGCAGGATGGTGCTACCGCTCACACTGCACATGCTACAATTGAAATCCTCCATAGATATTTTAATAATAACCGACTGATTAGCATAATTAGATGGCTTCCTAGATCACCAGATTTGACTCGTCTGGACTTTTTCCTATTTGGGTATTTAAAGAACAAGGTCTTTAAGACTCCACTACATACATTAATAGAACAACAAGATGCTATTACAAATGCTGTTAACAGTGTAACAGAAGAAATGATTCAAAATGTTTTCAATTATCTCAAAACACGCATAAATGTGTGTCTATAAAATGAAGGATCTCATTTTGAACATATTATAATATTTCTAAATATGTAATGTTACCTTATGCAATATCGATCTCATATAAATTATTTTTAATAAATATATTTTCAATTATTAAATGTATTTCTTGAGTTATTAAAACGAGTAAATTTAACAAAAATTCTTGAAAATAGTTCACACGTAAAATAATAGATGTCGCACGAACGAAATACCTACAATTCAGAATATGACATGTGCGGCAATTAGGTACACCATGACTATGAAGCGGCACGGTCAAGCATTTACGATCAAAGTTACTTGTAACTTAAATAATAAATTTTGCGCATTTTTCTCACAAATTCTGTATTTAGTTGTATAGAAAGCATCGATTTAATTATATTTAAAATGGAACCTGGATACACAAAATAGATAGGGAGGTAGGCACATATATATAAATTTCCAATTATTTTTTTTCATAAATCACAAGAAAGAGGATACTTATACTGAAAAGAACTTAAAATTTACATATTCTCTATCTATACATATTGACGTTTCTTTATTTTGTTATAAAAGATCTTTTACAAAATATAAAATAACAAATTTCTTATGAATGACATACCGGAGTCTTCTAAAAACCGTAGTGGTACACCATAACAAATTTGGCTAAACCAACTTGTCTAAATTTATCCCACAATAACGTAAACATTTAGTCATTTTACTTCTTCTAACACCATTACAAAGTAATAGTATTAAAATACAGAATAAAGCCGACAAAAAAGACGACTTAAATAAAGAATGGTGTACAAGAACAGTAGCAGCGTTTCAACATTTCAATAATAATAATAAAGGTGAGACTCGCCGAAAAAGAATTACAAAAAACGGAACCTAATAAAGTAGACAAAAAAGCTCACAACCGGTTTGTGGTACGATCGAGCGTTGAAGTCTCCCGCGAATGAAACTATTTTTAATTAAATTCATTACATAATAAGCATTTTTTAAGAATCATGTGCTGATTAAAATGCATATTAATATTTACTCGTTTACTTTAACAGTAAAAAATTAAGTGTTCTTGGAAAAACTGCCCACAATTCATTTCATTAACTTTAGCTAACATTATGAAATATTAATTTTATAATGAGTATGATTATTAGGTATTGTATTAATAACAAGTATTATTTGTAATATATTAGTAGATATTCATGGAGTATTAACTATATGATTTAAGTGATTCTTTTGACAATTAATAATATATTAGTTATTATAATATCCTATAAGATATCCAATACAAGGAATAGAATTTTTCTATAGTTTCTAAACAGTAAAAATAAAACGTAGTGATACTCCAAAATTGTTTGTAAAAATACAATCTAAAATAATATTAATATGAGATAACGTTAACATTAAAATAAACAACAAAGCAGTAGAACAAGTTTATGGGTATTGGTATATTAGTTTTCAGCAAAAGGCTAAAAAGCTAATAAAAAGCTAAAAGGTGTCCCTGCTTTGAATACGTAAATTGGTCCCCAAACTCGGAAAAAGAAAGTTGTAGAGGACATATCAGAGTGCTTCAAGAATGTCTGCCATCAACTATCACTGCATCTGATGGTGCTTGTAGACAATGCAGCAACGTTTGCCGTAAAGCATCGATGAAACTTCTGGCTTTCTGGACGAAGCGAATATCCAATCCAATAGAAGATTTTTACATATAAATAACAGAGTTGAACAGACAGTATAAATTTAATATTCAGATGTTAAGAAAATTACGTCATTTAGATGGTACTTTAAATCATTATGCGCAGTTTTTCTGTCAATTTTTTACTTTACATGGTTATTATAAAGGACATTACATTCCACTAATTTTTTCATTGTTACCCGATAAATGCACAGAAATGTATACAAAACTATTTAACTTTATAATAAATATTTGTAAAGATAACTGTTTTAAACTAAACTTTACTAAAATATATGTTCGGAAAATTTCATATTATTATACTAAAAAAAATCTATTTTTCTGTACTGCAATAATAATTATAATTATAGAAAATGTGCTTTTACCTTCATGTACTTTCGTTCTGACATGTAAAACTTTATTTTAATTCAAAATTCATATGACTGGGCATGACTGGGCAACAAGCGTTCCAACCACACATTGCCTATTTTCGAACTGGAGTGTAAACTGATGGAATATGGGTGTACAGCCAGCGAGCATGTTTGGATGATTTCAGAAAGCATTTCACAGAGTTTACTGTAATTCTCAAAAATTTTTATAATTGCCTTTCCAATTGTGTTGGTTTTTTTAGTGAGACTGGTTCTGTGCACCATAAATCACGTACTGGTAAATCAACTGTTCGTTCGGAAGAAGTTATAAATGATGTTCGTCAACGTATAGAAAATGGAACCACAGAATATTTAAAACGTCTTTCTCAGGAGATGGGAGTTTCTTATGGAATATGCCAGAAATTGTAAAGAAAAACTTACAATCACAACAGGCTATTTTGCCGGTAAACTACCCTAGACGCCTTGGTGGCGGTTTACAAATAATTTAATGCAAAATAATGACCTGCTAATTTAACATTTTTCTCTGATGAAGCGTGGTTTCATCTTTCGGGTGAATACCAGCTGGGCTTGTTGTTTTATTGTATTTTAAATCAAATGATAATTTTATTGATGTCACAATGGCACTGTGAAAATAATTTTCAAAAGTTAAGTTTTTTTATGAATATGATAACATCGTTTTCTATTTCAATACTATCCACGTTCTAGAAACTTTATGATATCACGCTAATTCAGAAAAACCTCAAGTTGTGATTCAATTACATTTAATAAAAAGTGATACATATAACAAGAAGTGTTCGCTTTGCATTTCATTAGCCTTAATTCTTTTGTTTCTTCCAATGATTCGGGCGAATTGATATCAATCATGGAAATTTTGACCGAAAATCCTGGTAGAGTTATTTACGAGGTTCAAACGCGTTCAAATTCCGTCACGTCATGCATGCATGTACGCGAGGTGTACACTATAAATATGACGGTTCGAAGCCTAGTAGTTTTTAGTAACCAACCAACTAACGTGACTAGCGCACGAAAATGTCTGAAGTAACGAAAATTGAGTACCGCGCGGTCATTAAATTTTTAACAAAAGAAGGGAATACACCTTATAACTTATACAACACTGACGGCGTTTACGGTGATTCATATCCTTCGTATTCAACTCTAATAAAGTGGGCAAAATGTTTCCGTTTGGGACCAGAATCCCTGGAAGATGCTGATCGGTCTGGTCGGCCAATTGAAATGATAACATCTCAACAAATTTTAATTCTTCGACATTTAGTGAATGAATTAGCAGTGATAACAAACATTTCCGAAACAAGTGTTCGCCAAATTCTCCTTGACCCTTTGGGTATGAATGAAATTAGTGAGATAGGTGCCGCGACTTCTTTCTGCTCTCCAACATGAACATCGAGTCGAATGTGCGCAGTCATTTTTAAACATGTGTGGAGATGACCCAAAAGAGATTTTGTTGTCACAGGGGATGTAATAATGGTTCTCTTTTATGATCCTCTATCGAAAAGGGAGACCATGCAATGGCGGCGACCTGCTGAACCTCATCCTAGAAAGGCGAAAGTCGTTCAATCAATGAAAAAGGTAATAGCCACAATGTTCTGGGATTGTGAGGGCATTTTGCTAATTCACTTTAAAGAGCGCAATACAAGTGTGAATATTATGCGTCTTTATTGCATAAATTAAGGGACAGTATTCGTGTAAAATTTCGTGGAAAATTGGCAAATTGCGATTATTGCAGGACAATGCTCCCGTCCATACTGCCGCCATTTCACAAGCTGCCATCCGCGAATGCGGCTTTCAAGAATTGGAACATCCACCGTGTATAGTCCGGATATGTCTCCTTGTGTTTTTTTTTGTTTTTTAATTTTTTAATTTAAGGAAAGACCACAGGGGACATAGTTTTAAGGACGACAGTGAGTTGCAAGCAGCTGTTATATATATATATATATATATATATATATAAAATATATTACAATTCTTTGCCAATTATTGTTTTCTAATTGACAACCAGTTGTCATATTGTTATTACTTTTAATTCATTTTATGCCACTACTACCAAGAAGATTTTCAATTTTTCAATACATATATATATATATATATATATATATATATATATATATATATATGTTCCAAGTTTCTTTTTTGTATATTAGGCCGAGAATTTATGGCGCCTACCTCGTAGCTTGTTTAATTTGTAGTGATCAGTTGGGATTAGTAGTCAGAGGTAAAATGCAAGATTGGACTTAAATGAATAAAAAATATAAAACTATGTAATCAGCACCATGATTTTAAGATGCTCTATTCCACAAAAATAATTTGGACATGTAGCATTGTAACTAGTAAAGCATTATTATTGTTATTATTACTAAATTGAGCGTCTGTAAGTGTCTTTTGTAATATACTTTGCCTGTGGTAAGATTGGTGTGGATAGATTTTGTTAAAGATCAAAAATACTAACACGTTCATGTTCGGTAATTTTTAGTCAATTCCAGAGAATAACAATCAATGATAAGCGATAAAGATAGCGGGGCGAGATTAGTTGTTTAGTCATCATTACCACCAATGCCACGTGGTCTCTTGTCTGCTCTGGTGTCTCATGTCTAATAGTGTACTTGGTTGCCTATCACTCAAATTGGATGAGTCAAAACTGTGATACGAAACACCAAGGGAGCCTACTATACTATCGCTTCTAATTGATTATTATTCTCTGTTCGTTTTTTATCAATTCCTATTTTATTTTAAGCATTTTCTGATGGAGTTGGAAGTACTTCTTGTCCAACTGATTATCTAAACA
This sequence comes from Amphimallon solstitiale, assembly GCA_963170755.1. Taxonomy (NCBI): domain Eukaryota; kingdom Metazoa; phylum Arthropoda; class Insecta; order Coleoptera; family Scarabaeidae; genus Amphimallon; species Amphimallon solstitiale. The sequence continues at coordinate 6,529,629 of OY720677.1, forward strand.
ACAAAAGAAATTGGCAATATAAAGCTTTCCATCCTTTACAGAAAGTTTATAAATCTTAAAACAGTAACGATTGAATTCTATAAAAATGATAAAACGACTTACTTTCAAATATGCACTTTTAACACTCAAACCCAATTTTTTCAAGCAAGGAATCCATTATCAAGAACAATTTTCTTATTGCTATGTTAAATTGTGTGGAAAATAGAACGAATAAAAACTATAAAAAGCAATCTCTCCTCCCCTGTCCGAAATGCACGCGTCCGACATATACCCACATGGCTGACTTTACAAGGTCAAGCCTATATATTTTGTGGTATAAAATAACAAAAACTTCATGTGTTTTGTACTTATATAATAATATTTTTGCCCCAGTTATACAGGCAAGTGATTGAACACGCATCTATAACCTTAGTATTCAGTATGTGTCTTATGGAGAGAGACAACATTTGTTGTCAGTTCGACAATGACAGGTTAGGTTGGTAACTCATTATAATTACACATTTTAAATACTTGTTGGTTAGGATATTATTCTATATTATTATATCATAATATTAATTTGACACTTGACAGGAAGGTTATGTTGTGATACCTACACCACACTGATAATACCAACCATAATCATAATAAATCGAACTGACAACATTGCCTTGAAATAAAAAAAGACAGTTTATTACAAATTGCTTACGGTAGTAAAAGAGGTATATGGTAAGGTCGGGTAAATCGTACCATTGTGTAGAATTCTGGTTACGATAGATATTCTAGTAGAAATTATGATAAATAAAAAATACGGTTTGTTAGAATAAGTATTTGCTTATAAAAATAACATACCTTTATTGCTGCATTAACATAAGAACATAAAAAAAATAATAAATTGCACAACGCTGCAAAAGGTACGATTTTCCCAACTCGTTCGGTAAATCGTACTTACGGTTGGCTAAATCATACTTAAATGTTATAGGTATATAAATGTACCTAAGATTGAATAGTTTATTTACATTCAACACAAGTGTATTGTTTTTTACCAGCACTCGTTCCAGCACACATTTGGTGGACCCAACGGCGGCACTTTAAACACTGCAACATATTTTCAATAATGGCTTCTTGGCAAATGAAACAATACCATTCAGCTGCGTTCAGCTGTATTTCAACATCTTTTACAACTTTCGATGTAGATGGGACATCCACTTCAGAGTTTGTCATTTGTTCTGATGCTTTTGATGTGGTAGCTTTGAAACGTCTTGGTTTATTTTTCGCAGAAGCAGCACTTGTTGAAGATGTGTGTAAATTTCGCTTGGCTTTTAAGGCTTTTTGTTGATGTTTCTCGTTTCGAATTTGTTCTTTTTGCTGACGTTCGTCTTGCCGAGCTTCCAACTCATTCTTATATGGAGTACTGCTCAAAATAACTGCAGGCTGAGACAGCTTACATTTCTTTGCATTGGTAGCTTTTTCTGGAAGAGGAAGAATCTCTTCCACCGACACATTCTTTGCTGGTTCTGGTGTAAGTTCACGTCTGTCAGAGTTGTCTGTTTCTGGTAGACTTATTACATTTAGGTTATCGGGTATTGCCTCCTGGGTCACTAAATTCCTCTCATCAACTGTTTCTGGTGCCATCACATTCTGATCATCAGGTGTATCTGTGATACCTACTAAAGCGTCGGCAGCCACAAAATCGACATCACTAAAGACACCTCTATCCACGGGCCACACTCCGGTAGCTCTAAATCCATTACTGATGGTTACAATGGATGGAGATCGAGAATAGGCCTCACTCAAGAGAGCTGTCATATTGTATGGCGATACAGCACTTCCTGGGTTGGTACTTAACCATTTCTGTATTGCTTGTGTAAAATACGTTTCCATAGGTTTAAAAAAACTAACGTCCGCACTCCGGTAGCTCTAAATCCATTACTGATGGTTACTATGGATGGAGATCGAGAATAGGCCTCACTCAAGAGAGCTGTCATATTGTATGGCGATACAGCACTTCCTGGGTTGGTACTTAACCATTTCTGTATTGCTTGTGTAAAATACGTTTCCATAGGTTTAAAAAAACTAACGTCCAATGGTTGAAGACGATGAGTGGTATGCCCCGGCAATTGCAATAAAATAACCCCATTTTCTCTGGCTAATAATATAGCATCCAAATTCTTCGAGTGCGTTGTATGACCATCTAACAACAACAAAACTTTATTGTCATTAGAACATTTAACATTGCTAATGAAGTGTTTCAGCCACTCTATAAAAATATCTGTATTAATGTAACCTGTGTCAGATATGGTCACGATAGCTGCTGGTGGTGCACCAACTTTCAATTCATTGGCCATACGCTTACGTTTGTAAATTATCATAGGCGGAACACAACTACCTGCAGCATTCACGCAACACACAATTGTGGTGTTAACACCACGTTCTCCGCTGGACATACCTCCTACTTGATGTTTCCCTCTTTTAGCCACTATTTTTCTGTTTCTTTTTTGTACAGTGGAAAATCCACTTTCATCGACATTATATATAGTCAACGCTGTAAACCCATATTCATCGACAGTTCTCTCAAGAATGTCAAAAAACTCGTTAACGTTTTTCCTGTTGAATCCTGCGGCTCTAGCTAACGAAACTTTCTCTGGCTGTCTGACTGACAGATGTAGATGGCATTTCATAAAATTATAGAACCACGCCTTGCCAGCCATACCCTTTTCTGCATTAAAAGTAATAAGAATTTTATTTCGGCTGGCTAATTGAAAAGCAAGACGACGAATATCACTTATAGTCAAACCAAAGAGTCTTTCTTCTAACTTTATAATGTGCTGTGCCAGCTCTTCTTCCATATTCAGTGAGAATGTTGGTAGACGACCAGAATATTGTATATCGTTATTTGCTCTTTTATTTAGACATTTTAAGTGTCGCCGAAACGTTGGTTTGGGAATATTGTAGCGTTTGCAGCATTCATTAAAGCCATATTTATTTTCCTTGAAAGCTTTTATGGCCAGTTGCATATCTTCCTTAGACCATTGGTTATATTTTCGTTTTTCATCAGAAGGCATTATTTTTTTTAAGTTATAAGTTCCCACTGAGGTAGATAAGTATACAGTGCTAAAACAAAACAAAATTAATTAGAATTTTTAGGTGTTTTAACTGACTAGTTCGACAAATCGTACCAGGTACCATTTAGCGAACATGTGCTGGTACGATTTGCCGAACTATTACGGTGTGAGATTATTTTATTGTTATTAAGTTAAATAAAGTTGAAACAACTTGACACTAGTTTCAGATTATGCCGGCTTTACTAACAAATCTTACTGTAAAAACATTCATACAATTCAACTTACCGATTTATAATTACACTCTTACGCCTGGACGTTACAAATTGTAGGTTATAAGACTATTTGTGTATGTATGAAATCACTTTCAAACAACTAACTTGTCGGTAAAAATAAAAACTGCTTTAGGCGATGCAATGTAAAAGCTTCAGAATTTGTGCAAAAGGTGTCACAACTAACATCATCCTTCAGCAAAAAGGCAGTGGTACGATTTAGCATGCAGTACGATATACCCGACCCTACCCTATATCCCATAAGAGACTGTACTGAATACTAAAGGTTGAGACGATCTATAGAAAACTTACAACAGTTTATTTTAAAAAATCATATAAGTTGTATACCAAAATATATGATATTACTGCAAATTGTTGATGTAAATGCTCCAACAATAGTTCTAAATATTTGCAGTAATTCTTGTGGCAGATATGGATTACTTATCATATGTTAGGTTAGTTGCAAAATTATGGGAGCTGTACTTGCAAGTGTGACATAATTATACTAGCTATTGCAGATTTTCAACTTGCAAAATCTTAGAAGCACGATTGCCGTAATTTTTACAATTAAATTTTTTTCCGTGTACTAATATACTTTTACTTATTTTTGTTGTTGTTGTTGTTGTGAATCTCATAACTACAAAATCACTTTAACTAGCCGTCTATGATATCAAATTATACGAAAAATAATTTTACTTTCAATTATGACTCGATGACGAAGCATCGTCTTAAAAAAACATGATCTACCGTAGTTTCAGCCTCTGGGCGTTGACCGCTGATATTAGACAATATTATATAAAATGTTAATATATTCCCCGCAATTTGTATTATTTAATTTTCAATGTTTGATAAACTAAACTTTAAAAGTTTTTTTTTAAACTTGTTCAGAACTATTTCAGTTTACGATTTTTTTATAATCCTAGGAAACCGGATCAATTAGACCTGGTGTCATCGGCGGATCAAAACCACGTGTGGCGACACCGGAAGTGGAGACTCGGATTGAGCAATACAAACGGGAAAATCCCTCTATATTCAGCTGGGAAATCCGAGACCGATTGGTGAAGGAAGGTATCTGTGACAGGAGCACAGCCCCCAGCGTATCAGCGATATCCCGCCTGCTAAGGGGAAAAGGAGGAGACTGTGACGGTAAGTGGTACATCCCACTCTTTTTTTTCTACATACATACCTACAACTCGTCTAACCGGAAACAAAGCTGGAAACTAATGAAGTATTATCTACCTAAAAACCCGCAAATAAATTGTGAAATAATTGTGTTATATTATTGGTATATCGGTTGTATTATGTTTACATTGTGTTAGTAGTGACGTGTCCTTGAAGTCTATATTGGCAAATATCTAATGGGTGAGTCAGGAGTAGTGCCATTGTTACCTGTTGACAGCTTTGCGGTGGTTTTCTCTAGATATTATGCAACGACAAATTATTCTATAAAAAGTACCAAAGTTTAAATGTTTTTTGCCCCGTGTTTTATTTAACTTATGTTTATTAGTCGTGAGAAATATATATTTAAATTAAGAAAAGTGTCAGGTGATACGTTTTTATTAACATTGTTGTTGCCGACGTTATTGACAATAATACAAAATAATAATTATTATAAACGTATGAGAATTTAAGTAATTTTTTTTCTTTTTCGAATGGAAATTTATCAGTTGGTCATTATTCAATGCGTCTTTATAAAATAAGTAAATATGTTAATTAAGCTAAGAATTGAGGTACCACTAATGGGAGTAAGGCATACGTCGCAGCTCCTAGAAATTTTTTTGTCATATCTTGTGGTTTGTAAGTTAGTAAATCTTTACGATATTAAGATTTGCGTAATAAAAAATTTAGACCTTCGTACTGTCACTATTATACAGGCTGTCCCACCGAAAACGAAACAGATTGAATATCTCGAAGGAGAAAACTTTTTTGAAAAAAACGCAAAAACAGATCGATTTTTGATCCATCATATCTTCAACTGTGATATGTCATTCCCTTCCCCTACATTACTCTAACCACTACAATTTAAATAGGGAAAGTACTAAATACGATACATTACTGAAAAGGTAATTGTACGGAGAATTCAGAAAAGTGATTATTTGGTGCGCTATTTTTGAGTTTAGCACCCTCTAACGGAAAAACGGTTAGGTATTCCACAATGTGACACATCATTTCAAAGCTAATTTTATTAGCAATTTAATGCACAATTGAAAAAAAAATTAAATAATTGAAAAACCTTGCAGATCTCTAATATTAGAAACTACGAACTTATTACTTTACAAAAGACCCTGACAGTCTGTACTTGACGATGATGACAAATAAATGTCAGAAATATTACGTATTTAGTTGCTAATTAAATTAGCTTTGAAATGATGTGTCACATTGTGAAATACGATACCTTTTTTTTTCCGCTAGCGGGCACTAAAATCAAAAATTGTGCGACCAACAATCACATTGCTGAATTCTCCGTACAATTACCTTTTCAATGATGTATCGTATTTGGTACTTTCCCTATTTAAATTGTAATGGTTACAGTCATGGAGGGGAGAGGAATGATGTATCACAGTTGAAGACATGATGGAAGGGTGTCCCCCTTGGACCAAAAATCGACCTGCTTTTGCGTTTTTTCAAAAAAGTTTTCTCCTTCGAGATATTCAATCTGTTTCGTTTTCGGTGGGGCACCCTATATATATATATATATAGGTAAATTACTGATGTAATTCTCTAACACTAATACGTTGTAGAAAACTTTTTACTGCTCAATGCAGAATTACGGGTAAAGGTAAATTGAAAAGAAACACACTTCTATGTGATGTGACGTTTCGACCGACTATCTCAGTCTTCATCAGTCCTATTTATTAAGAGAAACACAAAAAAAACATTTTAGGAGAAACCCCAGCCGATATCATACAAACTGTTAAAAATATACTTACACTAACATAACTAATTGTCATGTCTTCGGAAATTTTATTGTTATTATTTACGGGAAGAAATACAGAAAAAGAACAGGATGAAGAAATCATTCCATTGATGTTTTTTTTTGTATTTTTAAGAGATAAAGAGAAACGTACGACACGGCTCCAAAATATCATATATACAGGTCCAGATCCCGCGTAACCCACTGATATATCCCCAAGAAAAATTCTTATTTCATCTTTGTTTTAATTCTTTTTGTAATCTGGGGAATTAGAGCAGAATATATGTTGCTGAAGTTGCTGCAATCATTTCTATTATTAATATTAGGTTTTATTGTCTTAATCGCCAGGGTTTCTAGGAACAACCTTCGTGTAAGTGATGGGAACAATATCTTTAAACAACATCTTTATTCTGTTTGTAAGGCCAGGTATGTATTGGATACTCTTATATTTCATTATGGAATCGTTTTCGCCAGAATTAGAATTTACCGACGCATTAAGTGTAGTGGCTGTTGGCCTTGTGATAGGGAACTCCGTTAAAAAAAGGATCTTGTTTATTGTGTATCTGGGGTAATTGTTTTCCAATAGAATATACCTTAAACATTTCAAATCTTCTGTCTGGTAATCCACATGTGATATTTTGACTATCCTGTCTTTTAAACATTTTATGAAATTTATTTTGTACTTCTTGGGACAGTTTGACAAGTAATTTGTGTATCGATTAGAATTTGAAGGTTTTCGGTACCATCTTAGCTTAATACTGTTATTTTCCTTTATTACCAACGAATCAAGGAATGGTAATGTACCTTTTTCCTCTATTTCACATGTGAATTTTAGACTTTGGTTGAATGAATTGAAAAGCTGTAAAGTCGAATGAATCTCGGTTTTAGGTATAACGCAAAACAGGTCATCTACATATTGCACGATCATTGTGGGGGGCGCATTAAGCCTCAGCATCACGTGATTTATTATCGTGTTCATTACTATGTCTGCTATGCTGGGTGACAAGGAAAGACCCATAGGTACCCTTAATTTGTCCGTAAAAGTTATTGTCAAAAACAAAGTACACGCTCTCAAAAATCCAGCTGAGCACCGAAAGAAATTCTGTCTTCGGGATAGCGGTGTTAGGTGCTACGAGATCCCAATGATCTGATATTGTGTTATATGACCAAGTCAGTAGGAATGTTAGTAAACAGGCTAGTGACATCAAAAGACACCAACATATCCTCTGACACATTCATGTTATTTGCCATTTCAGCAAACGTGAAAGTGTCTTTTATTTTATATTTGTTGTAGTCGGTAAACGACTTGTTTAAGATGTTGGCAATGAATTTGGAAAGATATGTGGAGTGACTCTGGACGCACGAAACAATAGGCCGGAGCGGACAGCCCTCCTTATGTATTTTAGGGATCCCATACATGCGTGGTGAGGCAGAATTGTGTTTAATGAGTGTTTTGTACATGTTGTCATCAATGTAACCCTTAGTTTTAAGGTTTTTAATTATACTGTTAGTTTTTCTCTCATAAGCACACAAAACATTTCCATTCGTTGGTAATAAAGGAAAATAACAGTATTAAGCTAAGATGGTACCGAAAACCTTCAAATTCTAATCGAGTCACAAATTACTTGTCAAACTGTCCCAAGAAGTACAAAATAAATCTCATAAAATGTTTAAAAGACAGGATAGTCAAAATAGCACATGTGGATTACCAGACAGAAGATTTGAAATGTTTAAGGGATATTCTATTGCAAAACAATTACCCCAGATACACAATAAACAAGATCCTTTTTTCAACGGAGTTCCCTGTCACAAGGCCAACAGCCACTACACTTAATGCGTCGGTAAATTCTAATTCTGGCGAAAACGATTCCATAATAAAATATAAGAGTATCCAATACATACCTGGCCTTACAAACAGAATAAAGATGTTGTTTAAAGATATTGTTCCCATCACTTACACGATGGCAAATACGGTGGGCGGACTACATACGCACTTGAAGGATCGGCTGAGTACCTTGATGAATAGCAATGAGGTATATTTACTAAAATGTGCCTGTAACCAATACTATAAAGGGCAGATAAAACAGCGCCTAAAAGAAAGAAACACATTGCATGCTAGTGACATCAGGAAACATCCTGAAAGGTGCACTTTGGCTGCGCATTTGAATAACACTAACCATGATATAATATTTGACAATATACAGGTGTTATTCAGAGAGAGAAACTTAGTCAAAAGGTTGTTCCTAGAAACCCTGGCGATTAAGACAATAAAACCTAATATTAATAATAGAAATGATTGCAGCAATTTCAGCAACTTATATTCTGCTCTAATTCCCTAGATTACAAAAAGAATTAAAACAAAGATGAAATAAGAATTTTTCTTGGGGATATATCAATGGGTTACGCGGGATCCGGACCTGTATGCATGCTATTTTGGAACCGTGTCGTACGTTTCTTTTTTTCTCTTAAAAAAAAAACCTCAATGGAATGATTTCTTCATCCTGTTCTTTTTCTCTATTTCTTCCCGTAAATAATAACAATAAAATTTCCGAAGACATTTATATTTTATTTTAAGACTAAGTAATACATACGTTAATATTTGATTTCATGCTCGAAGTAATTTTAAATCAAAATGTAATATTAAGTTATATGTTTATATACACTAATTTTAAAATGTACGTGTCCCGTTTTTTTTTATTTCTGAAAAGTTTTTAATGTGTTTCATGTCAGTTTCGTTCCTCCATGTTATATATGACAATTAGTTATGTTAGTGTAAGTATATTTTTAACAGTTTGTATGATATTGGCTGGGGTTTCTCCTAAAATGTTTTTTTTTTGTGTTTCTCTTAATAAATGGGTCTGATGAAGACTGAGATAGTCGGTCGAAACGTCACATCACATAGAAGTGTGTTTCTTTTCAATTTACCTTTACCCGTAATTCTGCATTGAGCAGTAAAATGTTTTCTACAATATATATATATATATATATATATATATATATTGTTTGACCTCTTGATGAGAATAATATATAAATACGGCAACAAAGAATAGCAAATATATATATATATATATATGCATATATATATATATATATATTGTTTAGTGGTTTTCTTGGCCATATTATATTCTAAAGTATAAAAAATTTTTTCGTGGGCGTAGTGGCCTTTTTTTGGACATTCACAATTAAAATTGGAACAAAAACATGTAATTAAAACAATACATATTTTTTTATTCCTTTATTTGTAACGTTTCGGCTAACATTTATGCTGCCTTTTTCAAACACTCTGTAAAAATGTTTTAAACATATATTAAAAATGATATGAAATGGATATCGACTGTATAACTTACATTTAACGTTGGTTTCTTTAGTCAGATGAATATAATAAAATTGTGAGAATATATTTTTGTAATATGCTTTTCTCTTTGAAAATAGTCATTTTTTATATTTCTTTATTTTCCTATACTTCCAAATAATTCTCATTCACATTAAAAAAATTTTATATCTTGAAGTTATAATTGTCAAGATTGTATATCGACCGTTAAAACTATATGTCTGTGACGAAAATGCGTTTAAAATCGATGTGTATATAAATTCTCCCAGCTCGTGCATCCGCAAAAAGTTGTGTGTATGTTGTGTTTTGCCTTGGTTGTTTCTTTTGACTTTTTATTCTATTCTTTATGTGTTTGTCCTTTTTTTTTTCCTCTTTGTAACTCATAAAAGTATTGTGTCATGGTTTTAATTGAATCATTAAATTATTGAAACGTAAATATTGGAAATGTTACTAATGTCAGTCCTATCATTAATTGAATTTGTATTTTTTTTAATGTAAATGCTTTCCAAAAAATTCCTAGCTTTATTATGTGTTTCTGTCGCAATAATTGTTGTCTCTTTGAAATTGAACGAGTGATTAGTTTGATTAATATGTTTTTTTAGAGCTGTGCTATTATTTGAAAATTTATGCCCATTTAGTCTTTCTTTTAGGTATTGTGTTGTTTGGCCTATGTATACTCCATTACAGTCTCCGCACGGTATTTTGTAAATTACATGGGTTTTTTTTCATCGGGTATTTTATCTTTAAGTCTTGTATAAAGGGTATTTAGTGTGTTATAATTCTTATATGCTGTTTTTATGTTATACGGTTTCAGAATTTTATCAAATTTCTTTGAAAGGTCTTCAATAAACGGCAATGGTACGTACTTACAAGTAGTTGATTCTTTTTGTTTATGGTTATTTTTGTTCGAATTGTAATGTTTATGAAGTTGTTCTTTAATGAGTTTATCAATGAACCGTAGAGGGTAGTTGTTTTTTTGTAGTGAGGTTTTTATGTCTTTAATAATTTCAGGTCTGAACACTGGACTTGTTAAGGTGATCGCTCTTTTTATTAAATTGGTTATTATGTTCCTTTTACATACTGCGGTTTGACATGAATTATAATTTAGGTATCTGTCCGAGGCTGTAGGTTTGTGGTATAATTTTGTGAGTATTTTGTTATTGGCTCGTATCAAGGTTAAATCCAAAAAGTTAATAGTAAGATTGTTCTCGACTTCAATTTCGAATTTTAATTTGGGGTGAAATGAGTTAAATTTATTTAAAATATTGTCTGTTTTTGTAATTGGTATGCAAGTGATACAATCGTCAACGTACCTTTTAAAAAAGAACGGTTTGAAATCAAGCTTGTTTATTATATTATTTTCTACGTGTTCTAAAACTAATTGTGCGATGACACTAGATATTGGGGATCCCATTGCGCATCCATGTACTTGTTTGTAAAAATTATTATTGTATTGGAAATAAGTGGCGTTTAAGGTTAATTCTACTGCTTTAATGAATTCTTTTAAAGGTAATGTGGTGAAATTTTGTAGGTGATCCCATTGTTTTTTAATTACTTCTATGGCTAAACTGATAGGAATATTGGTATACATTGATACTACATCCAATGAAACTAAAATGTGGTTATCTGGTATTTCTAACTCATCTAAAAAGGTTTTTAATTCGTACGAGTTCTTTAGGAAATACTCGTTTTTACATGTTATATTAGTAATGACATTTGCAAGAAATTTAGATAAATTATAAAAAATGAACAACTTATTGAATGACAACAATACATATAGCAAAATAAAAAGTGATCCAACGTCAAAATATCAAAAATTAAACAACGATTTGATCAAACTTTGGGAAAATAGCAATCTAATATCAAAGGAAACTGCCAAAGGACTTAAAATCAACAACGCACAGCCACCAAAGATATATGGACTTCCAAAGATACACAAAAAGAACATACCGTTAAGACCTATCATTTCCTCAGTGCAAAGTCCTTTTTATAATTTGTCTAAATTTCTTGCAAATGTCATTACTAATATAACATGTAAAAACGAGTATTTCCTAAAGAACTCGTACGAATTAAAAACCTTTTTAGATGAGTTAGAAATACCTGATAACCACATTTTAGTTTCATTGGATGTAGTATCAATGTATACCAATATTCCTATCAGTTTAGCCATAGAAGTAATTAAAAAACAATGGGATCACCTACAAAATTTCACCACATTACCTTTAAAAGAATTCATTAAAGCAGTAGAATTAACCTTAAACGCCACTTATTTCCAATACAATAATAATTTTTACAAACAAGTACATGGATGCGCAATGGGATCCCCAATATCTAGTGTCATCGCACAATTAGTTTTAGAACACGTAGAAAATAATATAATAAACAAGCTTGATTTCAAACCGTTCTTTTTTAAAAGGTACGTTGACGATTGTATCACTTGCATACCAATTACAAAAACAGACAATATTTTAAATAAATTTAACTCATTTCACCCCAAATTAAAATTCGAAATTGAAGTCGAGAACAATCTTACTATTAACTTTTTGGATTTAACCTTGATACGAGCCAATAACAAAATACTCACAAAATTATACCACAAACCTACAGCCTCGGACAGATACCTAAATTATAATTCATGTCAAACCGCAGTATGTAAAAGGAACATAATAACCAATTTAATAAAAAGAGCGATCACCTTAACAAGTCCAGTGTTCAGACCTGAAATTATTAAAGACATAAAAACCTCACTACAAAAAAACAACTACCCTCTACGGTTCATTGATAAACTCATTAAAGAACAACTTCATAAACATTACAATTCGAACAAAAATAACCATAAACAAAAAAAATCAACTACTTGTAAGTACGTACCATTGCCGTTTATTGAAGACCTTTCAAAGAAATTTGATAAAATTCTGAAACCGTATAACATAAAAACAGCATATAAGAATTATAACACACTAAATACCCTTTATACAAGACTTAAAGATAAAATACCCGATGAAAAAAAGACCCATGTAATTTACAAAATACCGTGCGGAGACTGTAATGGAGTATACATAGGCCAAACAACACAACACCTAAAAGAAAGACTAAATGGGCATAAATTTTCAAATAATAGCACAGCTCTAAAAAAACATATTAATCAAACTAATCACTCGTTCAATTTCAAAGAGACAACAATTATTGCGACAGAAACACATAATAAAGCTAGAAATTTTTTGGAAAGCATTTACATTAAAAAAAATACAAATTCAATTAATGATAGGACTGACATTAGTAACATTTCCAATATTTACGTTTCAATAATTTAATGATTCAATTAAAACCATGACACAATACTTTTATGAGTTACAAAGAGGAAAAAAAAAAGGACAAACACATAAAGAATAGAATAAAAAGTCAAAAGAAACAACCAAGGCAAAACACAACATACACACAACTTTTTGCGGATGCACGAGCTGGGAGAATTTATATACACATCGATTTTAAACGCATTTTCGTCACAGACATATAGTTTTAACGGTCGATATACAATCTTGACAATTATAACTTCAAGATATAAAATTTTTTTAATGTGAATGAGAATTATTTGGAAGTATAGGAAAATAAAGAAATATAAAAAATGACTATTTTCAAAGAGAAAAGCATATTACAAAAATATATTCTCACAATTTTATTATATTCATCTGACTAAAGAAACCAACGTTAAATGTAAGTTATACAGTCGATATCCATTTCATATCATTTTTAATATATGTTTAAAACATTTTTACAGAGTGTTTGAAAAAGGCAGCATAAATGTTAGCCGAAACGTTACAAATAAAGGAATAAAAAAATATGTATTGTTTTAATTACATGTTTTTGTTCCAATTTTAATTGTGAATGTCCAAAAAAAGGCCACTACGCCCACGAAAAAATTTTTTATACTTTATATATATATATATATATATATATATAATGAATATATAGATTTTTACTGTTTATAAAACAGAATTTGGGTTTTCAGAATTTATTTTGAAAATAAAACGCAATTTTTCCTTATGACGTTTCGGGCCTTTATTTGGTCCTTCATCAGACATTTAGAAACTTATTGTTGAAGACACCATTTGGTTAATACAATAAAAAACAAACAATTTCATCTACGGAAAGTCAAAACGATTACATTTTAAAAATTTTTCATCAAATGAAACATTCATGTTTCATTTGATGAAAAATTTTTAAAATGTAATCGTTTTGACTTTCCGTAGATGAAATTGTTTGTTTTTTATTGTATTAACCAAATGGTGTCTTCAACAATAAGTTTCTAAATGTCTGATGAAGGACCAAATAAAGGCCCGAAACGTCATAAGGAAAAATTGCGTTTTATTTTCAAAATAAATTCTGAAAACCCAAATTCTGTTTTATAAACAGTAAAAATCTATATATTCATAATAGATCACATCAGTGAAAGTGGCTATATATATATATATATATATATCAAAAATGACGTTTTTCGCGGTTATGTGATGACAAATTGATATTTTGGGTTATTTGCCGCGTTAATTCAAATCAAGTATGCATATACGAAATAATTCGTATATGCATAAGTGATATGAAATGTACATTGCAAATATCACCTTCGTGTACTGACGAGATCCAGGTTAGATCGAAACAGCTGTCTGCACGTTGATATTTGCAATGTCAGCAATTGGTGGTGTAGATATGCATTACATTTCATATCACTTATGCATATACGAATTATTTCGTATATGCATACTTGATTTGAATTAACGCGGCAAATAACCCAAAATATCAATTTGTCATATATATATATATATATATATATGTGTGTTTTTTTGTTTTTTCTTGGGTTAATTGGGTAAAAATAAATTACAAAATTAAAATAATACGATCCATTTACTTTAACGTTTCAATGTTTATAACATCTTTTTCAAAAAGTCCAATCACAAATTAAAACTACAAATAATACAAACAGTCATAAATAAAAGAACGGCACAAAGGTGACAAAAAACTTACGTTGTAAATTCCAACACTTTTACACATAACAGCTCTCTGACACACAAAACGTTTTGTTATTAGTTTTTAATAATTGACTCCCATCGGGAACAGTAAGTTGCATAAACGAAATTTTATATTGGGCTTTTTTACCCTTTTAAATATCATTTTATAATTTGGCAACTAATTTATATGTTAAAATTGTGTACAGATATGTCGAAGTTTTAAACAGTATTTGCGAGCTCTTCAACAAGCAATGACAAAATGTTAAATGTTTTTGTGGCATTATTTCTTTCTATGATGTTTTTTGATGTTTTATCCTCCCACTTGGCAGTTATCACGTCTGTATTTAAAGGTGAAATAATAGTATTATTAATTTTGTATATCGAAAATGTTATTATATTATTAATTTTATATATCAAAAAACCCAAACCGTAAAATCAAGAAGTGGGTCACATGTAATAATTGTTATTATAGGATGGGAAAGTAAATGTTTGAAAGATTTTCGGTATCTGCCCGATCATTAATAGCATTCTTATTTTTTTTGATATGAACCATTTCCAAAAATTCTCTCGCCTTTGAATTATATTCTTTGTTGATAATTTTAACTTTTTTATAATCAAAACTATGTTTTGTGGTGGATACATGTTTTTTTAAAGCGGTAGTATTCTTACAGTATTTGTGGCCGTTTATTCTATTCTTCAGGTATTGCTTTGTTTGACCTATATATACACCATTACATTGTCCACAAGGGATTTCGTAAACTACATGCGTTTCGAAATCCATTGGTGTTTTAGTTTTGAGGTTAGACCACAACTGTTTTAAATTATTTGAATTTTTGTTCGCTATTGTGATGTTTAATGGTTTGAATACACGTTGTAACTTTTCAGATAAGGTTTTTATATACGGCAGGGTTATGTACTGTGTGTTATTTGTCATGTTTGATTTTTCTTTTTTGTCTTTATGCTGGTTTGTTTGGCCGTTGTATAATGCATACGTCTTTCTCCTCACAAGTTTATCAATAAACTTGATAAACTTGTGAGGAGAAAGACGTATGCATTATACAACGGCCAAACAAACCAGCATAAAGACAAAAGTTTATCAAGTTTATTGATAAACTTGTGAGGAGAAAGACGTATGCATTATACAACGGCCAAACAAACCAGCATAAAGACAAAAAAGAAAAATCAAACATGACAAATAACACACAGTACATAACCCTGCCGTATATAAAAACCTTATCTGAAAAGTTACAACGTGTATTGAAACCATTAAACATCACAATAGCGAACAAAAATTCAAATAATTTAAAACAGTTGTGGTCTAACCTCAAAACTAAAACACCAATGGAGTTCGAAACGCATGTAGTTTACGAAATCCCTTGTGGACAATGTAATGGTGTATATATAGGTCAAACAAAGCAATACCTGAAGAATAGAATAAACGGCCACAAATACTGTAAGAATACTACCGCTTTAAAAAAACATGTATCCACCACAAAACATAGTTTTGATTATAAAAAAGTTAAAATTATCGACAAAGAATATAATTCAAAGGCGAGAGAATGTTTGGAAATGGTTCATATCAAAAAAAATAAGAATGCTATTAATGATCGGGCAGATACCGAAAATCTTTCAAACATTTACTTTCCCATCCTATAATAACAATTATTACATGTGACCCACTTCTTGATTTTACGGTTTGGGTTTTGTGATATATAAAATTAATAATATAATAACATTTTCGATATACAAAATTAATAATACTATTATTTCACCTTAAAATACAGACGTGATAACTGCCAAGTGGGAGGATAAAAAATCAAAAAACATCATAGAAAGAAATAATGCCACAAAAACATTTAACATTTTGTCATTGCTTGTTGAAGAGCTCGCAAATACTGTTTAAAACTTCGACATATCTGTACACAATTTTAACATATAAATTAGTTGCCAAATTATAAAATGATATTTAAAAGGGTAAAAAAGCCCAATATAAAATTTCGTTTATGCAACTTACTGTTCCCGATGGGAGTCTACTTATAACGTAATTATGATTATCCTTATGAAATTAAATAATAATGTAGTTGTGTAAAAAGTTATAGCAGTACAACTGGGTTTTAGAATGAAATCAAAACGACCCGCCTGAAACATCTGCAGAATAAACTAAGATGTCTAGAGAAAAATAAATAAATAGAAATTTCATGGTAAAAAAAAACTATAAATAAGTATAACAGAAATACCATAAAATAACACAAAAATCTACGTGCATTCCTCTTTGCAGCAAGTACGCAACTGATGTAAATATCTATATCTGGCGAACACAGCTGGCGGAGATCAATTTTCCGAATATACGTCCGAAGAATATCGACTGGCATCGGGTGATCATACCCCGCGCGCTCAAGCTGTATATGTATAATATATGATAAGGAATTTTATGGAGCAATTCTGCTGAAAATACAACTGAAGACACGTGTTCTAACTGGTTGGTAGATTCGCATTCATTTTCTCTATATATGTATATACATGTATACAGGGTGAGTCATTAGTTGCCGCTTTTTCGGTTGCTCACTATATAAAATTTTACATTTTCTAATACAGTCTTAAATTGTCTATTCAATTGTTTTTTCTTTTTTAAAATTGAGCCAATAGTTTTTGAGTTACTAATTTTGTTTGGAAATTTTTGACCAAAACACGTATTTAGAAAAGACACATTTTCCCATTGGTGTTAAAAGTAAAAACACTAACCTTGATGGTGCTTGTAGCCAGGGCAATTCTACATCATTTGGTATAAGTTTCACTCAACAGTGCCTCAAAAAACTTTGTTTTTCAAAGCCTGCTTCCAGAAATTTTCACATACCAAAAACTATTTTTTTTCAAATACAACACCCGGTATTTTATTGTGGCATTTTGTTCCCTTTTTTATTCTCTTTCATTTTTGTTAACAATGTCCTATACCCACCTTTTGTAATTTCTGAGTTAATGGATATAGGAACAACCAGCGGTCAAATAAAGAACTACGAGCGCTGTTCTAAAGTACCCTTTCCATATTTTCTGTAGGATTTTAATTTTGTAATTATTTATTGTTATTAATGGAGTTAAGATTATATAATTTCAAAAATATGTTATAGTATTGTAATGAAATAAGTCCACAAAAGAAAAGTAAACATCGGCGCGACGCACCGTAAATAAGTCATAAATCATCCACACATATGTAATGCGTAAGCGACAGAAAGTCTGGTTCTTCTCTCGGGCTATCGAGAATGAAGCGAGAGGTTTTGCGTTTGTTTCTAGAGCCTTATATGCCGATATAAAAGCGGCCGGTGCCCAGAAGGAATGAAATCAGTTAGTAGTATTCGTACGGTACAAATAAATATAGTGAGCGATGCAGTTTTATTACAAAAATATTACGGACATAAATAGTAGTGTAGAAATAAATACGTGTGTTAATTTATTTGTAGTAGTTTTAAGTGCGATACATTTATTTTATATTTTTATATTGTGATTAGTTCTAAGTGTGTAAATATACAGACTGTTTCAAAACATTTGCACGAGTTGTTCATTTCGACCCCGAAAACGCAACAGTATTGTAATAATATTAATGTAGTACATTATAAATTGGGATAGTAAAAATACTTGTTCATTATTGTATTATAATTTAAAGTTGCTTGGTAAGTTAAATTCTGATCAGTAGCAAAGATTCAGCTTACGATACAAATACTCAACATTTGAAATACTTTAAAATATGATTGAATTGTGTAATTCTGCATTAAATATAATCTTTAACAACAACAAATTTGTACTAGTTTAAAGATTAAGTAAAGAATAATGATGTGTTTAGCTTAATCAAAAATGTTTGATTAGCATGCAAAAATTATCTTGTTATCAATGATATACCTACGAGAAATGTTTCAAACAAGTTGCTTTTAGTACACCAGTGATAATGGTAATAATCACAGTGAACAGTAAGAATCTGGCAAACAAATGTTTTTATAATTAGTGTAATACTTTTCTGACCTTCTCGCTGTTACATGTAAAAATACTTTAATTTTGATGCATTTAATGGAAAAGCAATATAGCAGTATTGGTGTTTAAATGAATTTCAAAAGTTTAATTTTCTCTGAAAACCTAACCTTTTTTATATTTATATCTAATTACTAACAGCAGACAAGTTCATACAAATATAAAATAATCATTATATTCGGCTTTTCAATAGTACTTAAGCAAGATTATTATCCAATTAATAGTTACATATTAGAATTACTTATAATTATTATTAATATACTACGAGGCAGGATGATGCTTTGGAGGTGCCCAGATACAGATTATCGATCTATAGGAAAAGCCCACAGTATTTGATGATAACTGCATACAACAGAATCTCAAAAAATTTAAAAAGTCGACCGTTGGAAAAATTCAAGGTAGAGTTGAAAAGGTTATCAGTAATCTTTTCAACCAGATGGGATTACTCTTTTAGTGATTTTGAAAATTACAGGCAGATCTTAGATTTGCATATCTAAATTGTTTGTTTGTTATTGTTGTTGTATTTTTTGGTATTAGATAGTTGCTTATACTTATGTTATATTTGTATTGTTTGGTTTTTATATTTACATTTATGTTGACTTGTTCTGTACCATTTTTATGGTCAAATGAACAAATATTATTATTATTATTATTGACCGTCAAATTTTCACAGTTGTTAACAAAGTAAATAATCAATTGATAATGTATCAATAAAAAAAGGAAATGGGTGTGCTTAAGACCACACGGCAGAAGTGAAAACTTCATCAAGGCGAGGTTAATAATACGAAATACAACTTTTTTTCGTTCTATATTCATTTACATTTACATTTTCGTTCTATATTACATTTAAAAAATATATATTTATTATTATTGTGTACACATTATTCTAGTACATTTCGCTCGGTCTGATCAAGTTTTCACTTCAAAAATTCAAACGTACGCATGTATATTGTTATGGTTTTAATTTCCATACAAGATATTGATTTGTAATTGTGTTATTACATATAATTTTTCAATTCTTAAAAGTATATTTTTATCAATGAATACAGAAGTAATTATTTGAATGATCATTTCATGTTCATAAGTTGATGAGATTTTCATGTGGATCTGGTTGTCGTAGAGGAAAAACAAGGTTTTCTTTCTTCTATGTTTGTATTTTTAGAATCTGTTAAAGAGAAATTAAAAAAAACATTATTATTATTGTCAAATATGATGTATTATATTTTATGTACAAAATTGGTTAATTAACGATGATATGACGAGTATTGTAAACGTAAATAATTGATTTAGAGTATAAACTAATTTGAATTAAATTTCCCGCCATAATTTGAACAGGTGTTAATGAAAGAAATATTTTGACAGTTCCTGAAATGAGAATTTATAAATTGAAGGACATTTGTATGAAATGCTTTGAAATTAGGTTTTTTTAAATGTAAAAAGAATAATTAATACACGTAGAAATAAATTATAGGGATGTAAATATTCGAAAGTAAATAGTAAAGAGATATTTTGAATTATAAAGGTAGGTGTAGATTTCTGATTGGAGAATTTAAAAAAATTGTAAAAGGGTTGCTTAGGAATTTGGATTGAAAAAAAAACAACGGGAGATGAAAAATAATTTTCATACGACGCGGTTATTTTTATCTTTGAATAAGAAATAATTCATTGATAAATTCGCAAATACAGCGAATTTTGTGCTTTAAAGCGTTAAAAGTTATTAATTTAACAAAGTCAGAGTGAATAACACAGTTAAAAGTGAAAGAAACATACATAATTTATGTGATATCTATAAAACATAGGTAGCAAAATTGATAGATAAAGGAAAGGAATATTTAAAAAGGTTGAATCATAATTTATCACGAGTACTTACATAAATAGAAGATTATCCATAGACGAATTCCAATGTGTATTTTCAAGATTAACCATAGACGAAGTTCCTAGTATTTCCAAAGGAGACCGAACGTATATTTCTAAAGGAGACCGAACGTGTATTTCCAAATTAGACCGAACAAGTAGGAATCATTTCTTCTAGAGTTGCAGTATTTTATCGTGTATAGGCTTACGAAGAGAATTTTTCTGAGACCGAACGTGTATTTCCAAATTAGACCGAACGTGTAGGAATCATTTCTTCTAGAGTAGCAGTATTATGTTGTGCAGAGAACTTCGAAGAGAATTTTTCTGAGTCAGAACGTGCATATCCAAAGGAGTCCATTATAAAGGAGTACAAGAAGGACGTCGAAGATCGGAGGATATCGGAGAACATCATCAAGATATCAAGTCCAGGTCATACAATAGTAGCAACAGCACCTAAAAGTAAATATACCTTAACATTTGAAGTAATATAAATTATATTGGTACTATTCGATTTAAAAATAACATATTTTATATTAATATTTAGGAAAGTTATTCACTTTTACACCAGAATGTATTGAATTAAGAATAAGAAAGGCAATACCTTATTTGTAGTAATATTACAAGTTGCATTCCATAGAAATCTCATCAACAATTGAATGTTTACAACCATAAATAAAATACATTATTAGTCAATCGTAGAAAACATACAAGTTGTCGTTCAACAAATTTACTCGCTACAGTTATGTCATTATCTCTCATGGTTTATTTTGATAATTTCTAACCAACGTCAATACATCGTTGTTAAATAATTTTTCAATAATATTTATTTTCACTTGTGTATCTGATCAACACACCATTATACCATTATTAGCTTGAGCAGTTTGTTTTCTTTCATTTGTAGCATTATTTATGTGCTTTTTCAAACAAAGCAACTGATCTACAAGATTGTGTAACACTAAAATCATAAAAATATTGAATTAATTTAACATAAAAAAGACCCATCAAAATTTGGAATACTTACGTGTTTAGTCGTAGTTCTACAAGGTACAAGCGAATAATCAGTCACAATGGACCATAAACACCCCTGATGATATATAAAAAAGGTATTTTATAAAGAACACGTGCAATTCAATCGATAATAAACGAATCATAAGTTAGGTTATATTTCTTGACATGTAATGTGAAATATCCCTCCCATTTTTATCATGTATTGGTATAGGGTTCAAAGAATATAGTCCTACCAGTTCAATTAATAAAACAAGGAGAAATAAAATTTTATATTTATTAAAATTGAGTATTAGCCGAGGCATTTTAAAAAAAAAAATAATATTAGTAATATAAAAAAATAGGTGTTAAAAAATAACACTCCTCCAACACACATATAAGTACATTTAGTGCATGAACTTGGAACATTATTAGAGGATAGTTTGTTGTAAATAACGATCATCCAACCCTTATACAGGTACATTTGGCTGCCCGAACGTAGGGGCACGATAAAAGAAAGGTTTCTGGTTATTTGTGTATTTTGTATTTTGTAGAATAATAAAAACACAGATCTATTAGGTACATTTATTTAGTTTATCACAATTTGGTATTACATGTGATACATTGGTGCATAATTGTGCGTATGAAAGATACATATAAAATATTTTATATAGAGTGCATACATATTAGTACAGTTTTAAAAATATTTAAAAGAAATGGATACAAGATCTAAATCTAGTATGAAACAGACTCCAGGTACAAGCGAAAGCGGAGAGGATAGTGAACAGGAAAGAGGTGATACACAACAAATTATTCCAAGTAGGAATATAGAAGATATGTTAAAAGCTATTTTAGAGGATAATAAGAAAAATCAAGAGAAATATGAGAAAAATAGAGAACTAGATCAAGAGAAAAATGAGAAGTTATTGGAGAATATGGAAAAGTCTAATCAAGAGAAAAATGAGAAGTTATTGGAGAAAATGGAAAAGTCTAATAAAGAAGAAAATAAGAAGTTATTGGAGAATATGGAAAAGTCTAATCAAGAGAAAAATGAGAAGTTATTGGAGAAAATGGAAAAGTCTATTAGAGAAGAGAATAAGAAAAACAGAGAGGAGGATAAAGAAGAGTATAAGAAAAACAGAGAGGAAGATAAAGAAGAGAATAAGAAGATATTTGAAAATTTGTTTGAGAAAAATAGGGAAGAGATAAACCAGAAAATTAGTGAGGGAAACAAGAAAATAAAAGAGGATATTTTCGAGGTTTTGGAGAAGAAGTTAGAGAAGTTTGGGGATAATAATAAGAAAATAAATGAAAATCTTGTGAGCCTAAATGAAAAAATTAATCAAACTAATGAAAATATGAAAACAAAATTAGAGGAAGAAGTAAACAATTTAGAAGATAAATTTATAAAAGAAATAGAGAAGAAGAATGAAAGTAGTAAGGTAGAGATTTTAGGAACGATAGACAAAAATATAGTTAATAAAATTGGAGAAGTAGAAAAAATAGTGCTGGAGAAAGTAGGTATATGTGAGAGTAAACAAAAAGAACTATCTGAGAAAATACAAAAGGATTTGGTAAAGGTATCGACAAAGAATGATATAGAATTAGTTATAGTAAATAAAAAATTAGCTGATAATGAAGAGAAATACAAAGAAGATAATTTAGTACAGAAGGAGGCAATAGAGGGGTTATTAACAGAATGTGAGAACAGGAAAGAAGAGATAGAGGGATTAGTGAAGATAATTGAAGGTAAAAGGATTACGCAACTAGTTAATACTTCTCCGAATTGTGTTATTAATACAGGAATTAAAATAGAAAATTTACCTCATTTTAATGGAGATTCATCAACCTCAATACATCCCATGCTGTATTTAAATAATATGTTGAGATATATGGAAGATATTACAGAGTTTAAAACTAAAATGAATATTATTAGGTCTACTCTTACGAACAGTGCTTTAGATTGGTTCCAACGAATTGAGGATGAGTGCACCAATATTGATGTTTTTGTAAATATGTTCACTTCATATTACTGGAATAGTAATCAGCAAAACAGGGCTAGGATTAAGTTATTGATTGGTAAATTTCATCCAGGGAAAATGTCTAGAGAAACGTACGCTTCTAGATTATATAATAATAGCAAATATATTCATAATATAGATGAATCTACCATTGCTCAACAATTACTGAAGCATTTTATTGTGAATGACACTCATGCTATTATTTGTCAAAATGTTACGACTATGGATTCATTGATTGACATTTTAAGACGATTAGATGACCATAGTGAAAACATGCAATATAGTGGAAGAAGAAATCAAGAACCAACTTCTAATGGGAATAATAATATATCTCCTGTATCAAGAAGTAATGTTAATAACACAAATATGTTTAACCACCGGAACGATTATAGTAATAGATCAAGGGAAACAAATTATCAAAATGGTAATAATTTTCAAAGAAATGATTCACAAGGAAATCGAGTATCATATAGGCCATTGAATAATTTTAATAATGGACAAAAACCTTTCTCTAATAATAGACCTTTTGAAAACGATAGAAGAGGTTATCAAGGAAGGAATTATGGTAATTATCAAGATCAAAACAATCGTTATTATAATCAAAACGCGAACCTGAATAATAGCTGGAATAGGTATAATGATGGGAATACAAGAGGTAATGGAAATGAGAGAAATAGAAATACAGATACATCTCGTAATATAAATAACATTAGATTAATTAAAGGTGGAAAGGCAGATGAAGGTACGAATAGTATTGGAAAAGAAGATGTATTACAAAAGGGTAATGATGAGAAAAAAAAAAAACGCTGATTTTAGAATCAGAAACAGGGATATATGGGAATCCCATTCCAAGTGTTTCTTGGAATTAAATTCTGAACAATCTGTCGATAATAATTTTAAAATAGTTTATAAGGACATCAGTATTAATAGTATTAGTTTAGATAGAGATTTTGTTGAAATAGATTCTTTAGAAAAGTTAGGGAAGATAGTAGAAGATTGCGAAGTACTTCCTTTTATTAAAATTCAAATAGGAAAAATTGAATTTAAAACATTAATTGATTCAGGTGCGGAAATTTCATTAATTAATAAAGATAAAGTATTAGAAGTTGTAAATGTCATTGAGAATATCGTAAAGATAAAAGGTACAAATGTTGTAACTGCAAATAGGAGAAAAATGGGCATTATTACCGAACGTATTACTATAGAAGTGGAGATTAATTCTAAGAAATATATGATGCAATTTTACATATTAGAAGGTTTATTTTACGATTGTATACTAGGTATTGATAACATGAGAATGTTAGGAATGAGTATTAATTTCGATAAGGATGAAATAAATATAAATGGAAATAAGTTTGACATGGAAAAAATGGAAGACAGATTGGAAGTTAATTCATACATGGCTTATAGAGAGCTAATTGGAAAAGAAATCGATAATGTGATTATAGAAGATAGAAATGAATATTTTAACAGTCCTGAAGAATTATTAGAAAGGGATATGTTTGAACTACCTAAATTATATAATGAATCGTATGTAGATGAAAATGTAAATAATAAAGAAGATGATACAGGGAAAATTATTGTTAGAGAAAGAAAAGATATAGTTAAAATTTTGGACAAACAGAAGATTGAGAATAAACAGATTAGGGAAAGTTTAGAGAGTATTTTAGAGGAGAACATAGAATTGATCAATGAGAAGATAGTATTTGCGAAGGATTATGAACATAAAATAATTGTAGAAGATGATTCACCTTTAACATGTAAAAATTATCCCATACCATATTATTTCCAGGAACGTGTAAATAAAGAAATTCAACTTTTGGAAGAAGCAGGAATCATTGAGCGTTCTAATACTTATTTTATTAATCCAGTAGTGTTAGTCAAGAAGAAAGATGACTCGATACGGATCTGCATTGACGCGAGGGCCCTAAACAAACGCATTTTACCTGAGTTCGAAGCTCCACAAAACATTGACGTGTTAATAACCAAGTGCGGAAATAAAAAAATTTACAGTAAGTTAGATTTAAAGAATGCATTTTGGTTAATTCGACTAGATGAAGATTCTCGTAAGTATTGTGGTTTTAATATCAACGGGACTGTATTTAATTTTACAGTTTGCCCCTTCGGGATTAAGACTAGCCCTGCCGGATTAATCCGGTTTCTACATAAAATTTTAGATAGATATGAAGATTTCGCTATACATTATTTGGATGACATTATTATTTTTTCGGATGATATCGTTTCACATTTGGAACATATTGAAACAATTATTACTACTTTAAGAATAAACGGGATGAAGTTGAATTTAGAAAAATGCGAATTTTGTAAACATGAGGTCAGTTATTTGGGATACATAATTAACGAGAAAAACATTTTATTGGATCCTAAACGTTTGGATGATATTAAAAATTTTCCAAGACCTACCAAATTAAAACAATTAAGAGGATTCTTGGGGTTGTTGAATTATTATAGAAAGTTTATACCAAAATTTAGTCAGAAAACAAATGTATTGTTAACTTTATTAAAGAAAGACAAGAAATGGAGTTGGACAGAAGAACATGAAGAATGCTTTATTAAACTTAAGGAAAATTTTGTAGAGAATTTAAAGTTGTTTCACCCGGATTTTAATTTAGAGTTCATTGTTAGAACTGATGCATCACATAGTGCAGTAGCAGCAGAATTGGTACAAATAAGAGATGGTGAGGAGATACCTATTTATTTTGCCTCAAGGACGCTGAAACCATGCGAGGTTCGATATGGGGTATCAGAAAAAGAAATGATTGGGATCATTTTCGCATTATCTAAATTAAGATACTTTTTGATAGGGAAGAGGTTCCGTTTAGAGACAGATCACAAGGCTCTGATCAATATTATGAATTCTAAACTAAATAATAACAAGATATACAGGTGGGCATTGTTAATTCAACAATATGATATGGATATACATTATAGACCAGGAAAAGAAATGGTGGTGGCCGATATTTTGAGTCGTAAAGATGGAGGAATTAAAAAGAACGAGATTAGTATAAATCTAGTCCAATTAAGGAGACAAGGAATATTTTCCTTACGAAAATTAAAGGAAATTCAGGGAACAGAGGAGTTTGTGGAATTGAGGGAAAAGTTAAGTAACGAACCAAATTACAAGGGTATGAATTTAAAAGATGGAATAATTGTTAAGAAAATTGGTGATTTAGAAGTTTATGTGACAAATGAAATTCATACTAAAGAAATTATTGAATATTTACATAACAGGT
Source organism: Amphimallon solstitiale (assembly GCA_963170755.1). Taxonomy (NCBI): domain Eukaryota; kingdom Metazoa; phylum Arthropoda; class Insecta; order Coleoptera; family Scarabaeidae; genus Amphimallon; species Amphimallon solstitiale. The sequence goes on from OY720677.1 coordinate 6,556,317, forward strand.
ATACACATATTGGATCAAGAAAATGTTGGTTGATGTTTAGAGAGGCTTATTACTGCAAAAATGATGAAAAGATCATCAAAAATACATTAAGACATTGCCAGGTATGCATTTTGGCTAAAGATAAAAACTTTACCAACGAAAACATTAGTCAAAGTATCGTAGCAAATGATAAACTAGAATTGATAACGATTGATTTTATTTCTAATTTAATTCCTAGTACAAATGGATATAGGAACATATTGGTGATTTGTGACATTTTTTCAAAATATATCAAGCTTATTCCTACACAAAAGTGCAATACCGAGACAGTCTTACAGGCATTGTATGAATATTTTATAGCATATGGGAATCCATTAGCGGTATTAGCAGATCATGCTACATATTTTGATAATGACAGGTATAGGGAATTCTTACAGGATAGGAATATCAAGAGCTATTATATTTCTACTAGACATCCACAATCTAATCCTACAGAGAGATACATAAAGGAAGTGTTAAAATATTTGAGAATTTTATTAGTTAATAAACATAACAGATGGGCCAAACAATTATCTCAAATAGAATTTGTTATGAATAACTCCCGTAGTAGAGTTCATAATCTTTGTCCTATAACTGTTTTTACTAGTCAACTACCACAAAGACCTTGGTTATCAGATGAACAAGTAGATTTATACGAAAAATATTTATTAGTCAGAGAAAGATTAAATGAAAGAAAAATTAAATGGGAAGAGAAGAAAATGAGAAATCAAAAGAAATTCAAAACATATGAAATAGGTGATAAAGTTATCGTAAAGGCATTGAGAGTAACAGATCGTAAAAATAAGATTATAAGTAAATTGAGTAGGCCATACGTAGGACCATACGTCATATATAGAAGACTGGGCATGAATACGTATGAATTAATTGAAGAGGAGACAAATTTAATTAAAGGTAGATACCATATCTCCATGTTACACGATTATGTAGAATCAGTATGATAAATCATCCAAATGATAGGTAAGACACAGTATTTGGAGGTTGTACTGTGAAATGAGTGACGACATTTCCTTTCTGAGTTCGGCTAAATCATCCACAAAAACATTAAATAATTCACAACATATTAATCAGAACAAGCGGTACATATAGAAGAGATCAACTCTTGACGGTTTTTGCAATACCGATTTATTTCAGCAATCTTAGATCTTTTCAATTCCCAAAAATCTATTTTTTCAAATAAACTTTCCCATTGTATAATAATAAATCCCATTAAATATAATGATTTCATTTTTTTTTATATTTGTTAATAACATATTTAGTTAGAATGGAAAAGTCTTAGTGGAAATCATATTAGTTTATAGTACTCATTTAGAAATTATAATTTGTTTGATAAAATATAGAATTAGTAGATGTCCTTATATTTTAATTATGTAATTTAATTGTCATGTATCGTGTGCAATGTAGTGATGTATCATATGTGATATGCAAAAGTATAAAATAGAAACAGTACAAGATGAATATAAATAGGAAAATTTAAATGTTTTTAAGTTATGTACAACTGTAACAAGTGTTGAAAGTAAAGAAATATTAAGTTAGTAGTTATGTTCTTAAATGTAAAATGAATAGGAAATTACCAATATCATGTATACGAATAGAGTATAAAATAAAAGAAATTGAAATCTTAAGAATACAGTACAAGTATAAAGTATATGGATTTGTTCAAAAATAAGTACAGGTGTTTAGTAAAAATAGAATATGTATTATAATTGAAAATATAAAGTTTTATAGAGAATGGAGTGATTTTAGTTGGAATTTAATAATAATATAAAAAATATATAAATGTCGAAATAGACAATAAAGATTATAAAATATGTATTATGAAGTATAAAATATCTTGTAGAGGTATAAGAGTACCTACAAGATTAATTAAAGAATTTATGAACCAGTATATGGTATCTAGCACTAAATGTAGTGTTTATTGGATGAATAAAAGTATGATTAATAAAGATAATTGTGGAATGTATATGAAAGAGTTTGTTAAAACTATTGAAATGGATTAAAGATTATAATATGATTAATAAACACCAATATATAAAAGAACAAGTATTAAAGTGAATACAAGATAGTAAATTCAGTGTACTGTTTATAAATGTTTAGATATGCATACAGGTGAAATCATTTAAGAATTACTATAACTATGAAATATGGAAATAAAAATCTTTTACAGACAAAAGTTAAACAATAAACAAACTTAAAACAAAATTAATTGGTAAAGTTGTATAAAAAAAAAATAATATATCTTAAACATGTATGATACATTATAGTTGTCAGTTTTACAAAAAGAGTTATTAATACATAGCATATATAAAATAGAATGTAAAATAGTGTATAAAAGTTAGAAGCATAGATTTATGTGTTTATGGGTTAAATAATGAAAGTGTTGATTAGAGAAAAATAAATGAATAAAATGACGTGTATACAGAGTATTGATAGAATTTATGGTGAGGTTGTGTTGAATTAAATTAGTTATGATACTTAAAGTTATTGTTAAACAAATATAAATTTTCAACAAAGTTAAAATTTACATTTGTTAAAGGGGCAAATGTTATGGTTTTAATTTCCATACAAGATATTTATTTGTAATTGTGTTATTACATATAATTTTTCAATTCTTAAAAGTATATTTTTATCAATGAATACAGAAGTAATTATTTGAATGATCATTTCATGTTCATAAGTTGATGAGATTTTCATGTGGATCTGGTTGTCGTAGAGGAAAAACAAGGTTTTCTTTCTTCTATGTTTGTATTTTTAGAATCTGTTAAAGAGAAATTAAAAAAAACATTATTATTATTGTCAAATATGATGTATTATATTTTATGTACAAAATTGGTTAATTAACGATGATATGACGAGTATTGTAAACGTAAATAATTGATTTAGAGTATAAACTAATTTGAATTAAATTTCCCGCCATAATTTGAACAGGTGTTAATGAAAGAAATATTTTGACAGTTCCTGAAATGAGAATTTATAAATTGAAGGACATTTGTATGAAATGCTTTGAAATTAGGTTTTTTTAAATGTAAAAAGAATAATTAATACACGTAGAAATAAATTATAGGGATGTAAATATTCGAAAGTAAATAGTAAAGAGATATTTTGAATTATAAAGGTAGGTGTAGATTTCTGATTGGAGAATTTAAAAAAATTGTAAAAGGGTTGCTTAGGAATTTGGATTGAAAAAAAAACAACGGGAGATGAAAAATAATTTTCATACGACGCGGTTATTTTTATCTTTGAATAAGAAATAATTCATTGATAAATTCGCAAATACAGCGAATTTTGTGCTTTAAAGCGTTAAAAGTTATTAATTTAACAAAGTCAGAGTGAATAACACAGTTAAAAGTGAAAGAAACATACATAATTTATGTGATATCTATAAAACATAGGTAGCAAAATTGATAGATAAAGGAAAGGAATATTTAAAAAGGTTGAATCATAATTTATCACGAGTACTTACATAAATAGAAGATTATCCATAGACGAATTCCAATGTGTATTTTCAAGATTAACCATAGACGAAGTTCCTAGTATTTCCAAAGGAGACCGAACGTATATTTCTAAAGGAGACCGAACGTGTATTTCCAAATTAGACCGAACAAGTAGGAATCATTTCTTCTAGAGTTGCAGTATTTTATCGTGTATAGGCTTACGAAGAGAATTTTTCTGAGACCGAACGTGTATTTCCAAATTAGACCGAACGTGTAGGAATCATTTCTTCTAGAGTAGCAGTATTATGTTGTGCAGAGAACTTCGAAGAGAATTTTTCTGAGTCAGAACGTGCATATCCAAAGGAGTCCATTATAAAGGAGTACAAGAAGGACGTCGAAGATCGGAGGATATCGGAGAACATCATCAAGATATCAAGTCCAGGTCATACAATAGTAGCAACAGCACCTAAAAGTAAATATACCTTAACATTTGAAGTAATATAAATTATATTGGTACTATTCGATTTAAAAATAACATATTTTATATTAATATTTAGGAAAGTTATTCACTTTTACACCAGAATGTATTGAATTAAGAATAAGAAAGGCAATACCTTATTTGTAGTAATATTACAAGTTGCATTCCATAGAAATCTCATCAACAATTGAATGTTTACAACCATAAATAAAATACATTATTAGTCAATCGTAGAAAACATACAAGTTGTCGTTCAACAAATTTACTCGCTACAGTTATGTCATTATCTCTCATGGTTTATTTTGATAATTTCTAACCAACGTCAATACATCGTTGTTAAATAATTTTTCAATAATATTTATTTTCACTTGTGTATCTGATCAACACACCATTATACCATTATTAGCTTGAGCAGTTTGTTTTCTTTCATTTGTAGCATTATTTATGTGCTTTTTCAAACAAAGCAACTGATCTACAAGATTGTGTAACACTAAAATCATAAAAATATTGAATTAATTTAACATAAAAAAGACCCATCAAAATTTGGAATACTTACGTGTTTAGTCGTAGTTCTACAAGGTACAAGCGAATAATCAGTCACAATGGACCATAAACACCCCTGATGATATATAAAAAAGGTATTTTATAAAGAACACGTGCAATTCAATCGATAATAAACGAATCATAAGTTAGGTTATATTTCTTGACATGTAATGTGAAATATCCCTCCCATTTTTATCATGTATTGGTATAGGGTTCAAAGAATATAGTCCTACCAGTTCAATTAATAAAACAAGGAGAAATAAAATTTTATATTTATTAAAATTGAGTATTAGCCGAGGCATTTTAAAAAAAAAAATAATATTAGTAATATAAAAAAATAGGTGTTAAAAAATAACACTCCTCCAACACACATATAAGTACATTTAGTGCATGAACTTGGAACATTATTAGAGGATAGTTTGTTGTAAATAACGATCATCCAACCCTTATACAGGTACAATATATACAAATAGACGATATGATAATTCTCATACGAGTACCCGCGCTGGTCTAATAGTAGTGGGCCGGCCTTACACCCGGGCGGCTAGGGATCGCATCTGCACGCGGACAAGAATTTTTCAGAAAATAAAAATACAATATTTCGCGTATTTATTCTAAATTTCAATCTAATTGAAATTGAATACCGCTAGTTAGTATTATAATACAAAGTCGAGCGCGATTTGAGCCGACTTTACCCGAACGAGCGTTACATTCCGAGCGTGACGGCTCAGTGTCGTTCAGTGCCCAACAATCAATGCATCAACGCGCCCATAGAAGTTTTCACTTCAGAAAAAACATATAAGATTGTTTTTAAAGTTTTTATTTAACGAAATAAATAACACAATCCATAGAGATTTGCGTATACCAGGCGGACGTCGATAATGAGCACTAGCCGACATTAGACGAATATCACTAAAAGAAAGTTGATTGGTTTTTGCTGACGTTTCGTCCATTAAGAGGTTTCAGGACTTATACTGCTGCAATCACCACGATGCGGTTGCAATACAGAAAACAAAAAAGTTTTCATAGTGATATTCACCTAGTGCCCGCTAGTTCTCATTATCGACGCTGCGACGTCCGTACATAAATCTTCTTCAGTGCTTCTACATATGCGATAAGCAGTAAAAGTCTTGAGATGTAATTTAGGATAGTGGATGAAACGTTGGCAGTAGAAGCGAAACGACAACGCGGTTTCAATCTAGTAAGCAAGAAAGTATCAACGACAACCGTGGGAGCCTACGATTTAGAATCACTAAGAGAATTTTGTAACTACGATGTTAGTGAGAAAGTAGTAAATAATGTGTGAGTAGCAAAAGCACGAAGTAATGAAGGAAAAGTGAGAGTTATAAGTAAGGAGGTAGTATTGAGAGAGTTTGTAGAGAAGCGGGGATTTTAGTAGGAACATGAAGGGCTAGATATTAGACGATTCGTGTCTTGATCAGTCGAAGAAAAGTACGGTCAAACAAATAGAAATATTTAAGAACGTAAATTAGATATTTAAAACTAAATGTTTGTATAAAACCTTTGTTGGGACAAAAAGTTCTTAGTTTTTTATTGCACTACCTCCATATTTTACAAAAGAAAATAAATTTATTCTTAAGACAAAATGTAACAAAAGCAAAGTTTTTTTCTGCATGGAATACTTTAAAATATACTTTAATTCTTAACAGCGAGTAATGCAAATTGTAATACACACAAAAAAATAATACGTAATAAACGTATGGTATCTTCGTATATGCGCGAACTCAAGATAATATTAAATAAAACTTATTACTGCCAATAAAGATAAAGCAATATTCAAATGTTTATTCGATATATTTAGGTAAATAAAAGGTGTGTTTAGATTGAGAATTGCAATGTTTTTATATCTGAAATCATTGATTTAAAAATGTATTTAGTTCAAGAATGTAAGAATAATTCTATCAAAATGATTTAATTTCTTGAAATAAATATTTTAAATTCTTAAGTCAATTTGAGTATATACTTTGAACACATTAAGTTTGAAATAAACTGTTACATACTTGAAATCCAAGAAATTTATTCTTAGTCTGAGATTTATACTTTTGAATTCAAATTATGGCTGAAGCATATGCGATATTTGCTCTTAGAATATATTCTTTTTAGTATGTAGTATATAGTTATTACACAGAATATCTTCAGTTTATGTGTATTATTAAACATTAAAGACAGATATTAGAGAAAATAGAATGTAGCAAACGGAAACGATTCATAAAGTGGAGCAAATATTTTCTTTAATTGCTTAAGCATTTTCAAGAAAATAATAAATTTTGTGGTTTTAAATTACTCCTGACAAACTGTAAATCACAAATACCATTTTTATTCTAAATTATTCTTAATATTTCAAATAATAAGATTATTTTACTAGAGCGTTTAAATTTGCGTATGTTTGTAAAACTTAGTAAAAAGTTAATTGCAATTTACAATTAATAATTATAATAAACACGTCAGCAATATATATACCCTGTATATATATATATATATATATATATATATATATATATATATATATACAGCGGAATTTACCCAATAATTTTCTCTTTCCTGTAATTCATGTATCCGCGATAATTCCTTTTATTTATATATATATAAAATATCAGAAAAAGAAAAATATTGGGTATAATCCGCTGTAGAGCAACCGTAGACACGTGTTTCTGACTAATTGGTCGTCATCAGTACGGTGTACCCAAGGAATTAGGTGGGATAACCTTGGAGATGTAAGCTAAACGGAAGACCATCAGGTGACAGACCACCATTTGCAGCTTCAGCTGAATTGGGTTAAATTGTCTTAAAATTATCTGAGGAATCTCCGGTCTTCGTTTGTCAGGAGAGTTTCTGGACACCTGTATATATATAAATTTGTTTATTTGTGCATATCAGAGACGAAAAAGTTTAGATCAATGTAAATTAATAAAGACTACTTATGGATATAATGTTCCAGTTTTTACATAATTTAATTCTTAACTTTCATTCTTTCAAGTTCTTTTTTATTAAATTATCGCTGTAATAAATTTCAAGAAACAACCAGATTTCCATTTGAATTAATTAATTTATTACATCATTTTCAAATATCACAAAGTCGAGTGTAGTTTTCGGAGGAATTCATAAATTGTAGGTTTTATACACTTTGATATAATTTTCATGGGAAGCAGTCACTTTCGATTTTTTTAACGCAATTAATGGCAACACTTTATGATTTTCGAATAATGAAAATATCTATAGTAGTAACCTGTTGTATTTTAAGTCGAATCATAGTAATATATGACATATTAAAATGTTGTTATATCATAAGAAACGGTTTATGTTTTAAGAAGTATTTCTATCACAATATAGTACCTCTAGTTGATTTTACAATCTTGGCTTAATTTATTTGTTTCACTCTGATTTATTTCTTTATTACTATGTTTTAGAATTTAAAAAGATACTTACTTAATTATGCTTCTACATTATTTACTAATAATCAACACTTGTAGCAAAAGAAATTTCGGATCAGTTGGTAACAATATGTCTCGTTATTGATTTATTTGACATTTTGCTAGAGGCAATGTGAAGCTAAGGCAAAGTCATATTTATTTAAATATTTATTGTAAATATAAGATTATATTATATTACCAGTTGCAATAGAAGCCTGTTGTCTACATCAAAATTGTTAAAATTGGCATTTATATGACTACTTCTGGGTAAAATTAATTTAACAAACATTATTTGCGGTAATATTTATTATATCGTTAATTGTTTTTTATACATTTTGTCAGTATTGCATTCAGAGCCTTTCCTTTAATTTTATTTCTTTACTCTTTTCTTCTAAACTTTATTGAGCCTGATTATTTTAATTAAATCATCGTCTTTAATTAACTCAACTTATATGAAATTGCATTTTGATCTTTAGACATAGAACTTTCGCTTTTTAGTAGTAATATTGAAGATCTTTTAAGAGTTCAATTTTCTCATGTTTGAAAATTGAGTTCGCAAAAACCTGAAACCATCGAAAGCGACGTAACAGCAAAATTTTGTATTACAAATAACAACAGCGTTCAATAGACATTTTTTATAATATTGAAGCTGCCATATTATGTTATTTATTTTATTATACTACACTGAAAGTTCCATTAACTCATTGTTGGAAAGGTAAAAGAAAAAATAATAATTATTCAAAAAATTGTTCACGTTTCTTGAAAAATCGGTTAGGGCATGAGCTAATACAGAATTGCAATTTCGGCATGTTCACAAAAATGTCTACGTTTAAAAAATGTTTAATGTGTCACATTAATATGATTAAGATTGAATATAAAAATTCTTTCTTCCAATTTCTAGAGATTTTTGCGTATTTTAAATGCGTGTTTATTCTTGGAAGGTGACATAAATATTTATAACTAAAGAAATTTCTTGCCACTAAAAGCCTTTGTGTTTAATTTACGGAATTACTACTTTCTTTTACCGTTTTATACTATTAAATGTTGACATATATTTGCATACGCTCTATGGTGTTCCTTTAATATTTTATTTGTCATTTCAAATCTGATTATCATTAGCAAAATTAATGACAAACATACCTGCTGTTAAGCTACATAATTAAGCACGTCCATTATAAATAAAATGAACGGTAAAGGCCCTAAAACTCTACCTAGTGGCACGCCGAGTAATACATAAAAGCCATTCTATAGATTAATACTTATTATTTCTTTGATGTTATGATTATTAACACAAAATGTAAAGCACGGGTTCACATTTCCCCGCATAACTGATCCTTCCAGAGTTTCCTTTAAAACGTTATAGTAAAGAGTGTCAAAGCCATCTTTGAATTATAAAATAAAGTCACTGTTTTCTGTAGTAAAGTAATTAAGACAGTTTTGAATATATTAGTATAAAATAAACAACTATCAATACGGAATAAGGTTGGACTAAATTTATCTAATTTTTATGTAAAACCAAATAAAAAATAAATATTTAACATAAATCATCAAATTTTCTTTTTCTGGTGAAAGGCGTCAGTGCATTTTTTTGTTTACAGTAATAGCTCTTATAACAGTTTCTGATAAGCGTGTTACAGTTCAGATTAAATAAACGACAACCAACATATTTTTTTATGTTTATAGTAAGAGGAACTGTAGCTCTTCACTTACTGTTTGATTTTGAAGCCGCAGTCACTGGTTTATATAAGTAAATAATAAAACGTTTTGCAATACCTCAAACACAAGAAAACTGCTTGTAATAAATAGTACGCAATTAATGCAACGAAACGGGCCAAATAAATTCCATAACTTATCAAAGTGGAGGCACAGAAAAAAATACCCGAAGTGTTGAGAAAATATTCACTTTTTCTCCTGACATAAATTATCCGAAAAATTGAATTTTTCAGTTTCGCATAATTTGAATATAATTACTCCACATTTCGTAATTAAGAGCATTTTAATACAAAGAAGAAAAAGAAATCGCGGATTTTTACTGAAGCGATTGCGGTAAGATCGGATCACTGAATCATGAAGTGTCAAGAAAGAAAAGAATTCGTTTTTTCTTCAATTCCCGGAATAAAACATTTAATAGTAATAAAATTTCATGAAATCTGCTGCAATCAAATTTGTAAATACGTTTAATTAATTTTTATTTATTAGCGTTTTGTAAACAGATACATATACATACATGTACTGTTTGTTAAATTTAAAGCTAATAAACAATACATGAATCTGAAGACGAAAAAATTAAAGCAAGCCGTAACATATACTACAAACAAAACAGAATAAGATCGTTATCATTCATTTTGTAATTTAAATGCTCGTCATGGTCATTAGAGTTCTTGCAATATTTCTATTCAAACAGTTTGATATTCCTCTATTTAGAGCTTTTTCGTAAACTTTAGACTCAAGAGGCAGCAATGATATAAGTGGACAATTAATTGGAACATATCAAAAGAACCAACTTTTTCAAAATATTTCTCAACTTAAAATCTATCTTTTTATGTAAGTTTTAATTTAAAGGATGGATAGAGGAAACATCATTTTTTCGACACTAAGAAGTAAAATATGATATTTCCAAGATAAATTATTAAAAATAAATATTATATAAATACCTGACAATACTGCCAAATATCCTGATCCACGTTATGAGGGTGAAAATATTTCAAATCGTTAAGTTTTTGAAGTGCCGAGTTATTACATTCAATGTTTATCCACCATGTCCCACAAAAATGAAAGAAAATATTAATTGAAGCCATTGCACAATTTAATAAACAAAACATACCGGAAGCTGAAAAGATTTCGTTGATCTGTAATATTATAATTTGCCACAGATCTTGTTTAATGATGAAGTTACTCCAAAAAAAAGTCCAAGAAAATCCTGATCCAATAGAAAATCTAGTCCACATCCTAAACAAACAAGAAGCCCGGTCCAAACCTGATTTCAGTTATAAAACCAATCTTACATGATTCCTGATAGATAGAAACAAACTAACAAGTATAGTTTATTTCAAATTATAAGAATATAACTTTGAACGGCTGTAATGCTTTTATTGCATCACCTATACTGTGACGATAATTACTATACCTGGTCTCCTTATTGAACGGGTACGGTTTACTTATTTGCAACGTATGAATCTAGGGCTGTATTGACTATAAATTAGGGCCCTATAAGATAATAATAAAACGCTGTTAATTTCAAGTATATAATAAAAAATATCATATATTATAATTCTTTGCCAATTATACAAATGTATTGAAAAATTGAAAATCTTCTTGGTAGTAGTGGCATAAAATGAATTAAAAGTAATAACAATATGACAACTGGTTGTCAATTAGAAAACAATGACAAATATAAAATGTAAATCAAAATGTATAAATGAAAATGTAATCAATAAGCATAGGACAGTCGAGATTGACAACCAGTTGTCATATTGTTATTACTTTTAATTCATTTTATGCCACTACTACCAAGAAGATTTTCAATTTTTCAATACATAAAAAATATCTATACATTGGGTTTATATACAAAGAAAAAATTACAAATCGTGTGGCAACATGTGTAGTGGATACATATAGATATATAAAGGTAATTAGTTTGTAATACACAATAAAAATTTTATGTGTGACAGCATTTCATAAATCATCTTCTGTTATTGAGTCGTCTTGCAAATCGGTGTCTGTGTCTGAATCGCATTGCAAATTTATAATCAAAGGTGCTACTATTATGTACATGCGTATATATTCGTCCTCTTTTGCTATTGCGTGTTTAAGAGCATTTTTCCAATTTACAGCAGTTATATAATCCATAGTATTTTTTATGTGTGTTACACTGATTTCACTAAATTTCGGTGTTTGATTCAATGGCATTGAAAATGCAATGGTATGGTGGTAAACGCAAAATTTTATGTCCTGCTTCTTTGGCTCTCTTATCCACATAATAATCCTTTAAATATTCTTTTGTCTTCATCACCTCTATTAATTGATTTTTTTGTATAATGATCGTCAAAATATAAATCATTTGCTTCTAAAAATTCTTTAATATCTTTCTTATTATTACATTTTGTAGGAACTTTGTTTTGCTGTCGAGAATGATAGGGATCGTTGTCCATCACTATCACACTATCTTTTGCTAAATTTGGCAGCAAAGTGTCACAAAACCATTCTTCAAATAATGATAAGGTCATATCTTCATGGTAATCTAAACTTGGGGATTTAACATTTTTAGCAATAATAGCGACTGTCCGATCCATCCTTTTACTGACTCAGGCATAATTATTCTCTTCCCTCGCGAAACCGGCGCGACAACTGAACTATCCACCCAACCTTTGCAAATTGTGTCAAGAAGGCATTTTTCAAAACACTCTTTGACAACTGAAATTTTAGCTGAATATCGTGTCGTATTTTATTGCTTTCTCCAGTAAATTAAATAATTTTTTTAATAATAGTTTTCCTCATTTTTTTCTCGATACACTAGCGCCCCCCATTTAATTTTATTTTTTTATCACGCCCCACAGGTTGAGATTCGCTGCTTTAACGGTTGTATCTTTATTAATATTATTACCTATCTGTTAAATTCTTTCAACTATTTAAAACTAAAGTGCCACACAATCGGTTATTTTGAAGTTTGAATTTGTGTTTTATTATAAACATTAGGCGCCCATACTAGAAATCATATCGATATATAAGACCATTATACAACACTCCAACAAAATATCTATCTTTATAAGCATTTTAATTCGAAAATTTAAAAATTAATATTTTGTTTATGTAAAGATAGCAAAGTAATGTAACTTTCTAAATAGATATGCAAGCCTCTCTATAGTTTATGCTAATTTTCCAACTAAGTTAGTTTTTACTACTATTGATTAGTAATTATTAAAGTTTATTAGTGTAATATTTTTCGGTATTGTAAATTGTAATAAAAAAATGAGGTGTGGCCACCACACGACTTTCTTATACGTATGAGCGTTTCAATCTATACAATTTTAAGAATTTTTTTATACAAAACTTATTTAAAATCCTATTCTAAGTACATTCCTTCTCTTAATAAATCGCTATAGAATGGATACTTTGCAAGATATTATCAAAAAAGTGCTATTCGGTAAGAGTAAAAGTGCTACTTCCGGTCCGAATTTTGAAATTTCATATACAAAAAAATATTGCAAATCCAGTTCTAAATACTTTTGTACTCTTGATAAATATATATAGAATGCATAACTTACGACATATTTGCAAAAAATCGCTATTCGATAAGAGTAAAAGTCGTACTTCCGATCTGAATTTTGTAATTTCTTTTATACAAAAGATATTGAAAATTATGTTTTATACTTGTCTAAAAAGCATGACTTGCGAGATATTCGCAAAGAACTGATTTCGGATAAGAGTAAAAGACCTACTTCCGGTTGGAATTTCGAAAAACTTTATTAAGATAATTTGTCTCAAACTTAATTCTAAGAACATATGAATTCTTTATAAATTTGTTTAAATTTAGTAATTGACGAAATATTTGCTAAATTCGATTTTTTCACTGAAGTAAACTACTACTTCCGGTCTAACGATTTTACTGAAAAACTAATGAGATCTCAAGAGGGAGATTATATACGTAAATACAAAATTTGGAATAGATATCTACAGCGGTTTGACCGCTATCCTGGTCACACACTGACAGACAGACACACAGACACACAGACAGACATTTTGAAAAAACCACTATTTTGGTATCAGGGGACTTCAAAACGTGGACATCTGCGAAAATCTCGAGGTCGAAAATTTTCATCATCACAATACTTCCTTATACTACGTATAAGAAAGTAAAATGCTTTTATTGTTGCTATTCTAATAAGAGAGTATATTTATTATGTTTGCTTTGAAAATAATCAATATTTGTTGCTTTTATTTAAATTCAAACTGATGAAATACTAATACTAAAAATCACAATAATCAAAACAAATACAGTAAATAAAAAATATTGCTTTTATTGCTGTTAATTCTAATAAGAAATAGTATTTAAGTTACGACTTTCATGTATTTTAGAGATGGTTATTAGCCTTGTCATTTGTTTTCAGACTCCAAATTAACTATTTCATTAGAGGATAAAATAGAATAATAAAGTAGCGAGAGTATTTTTTGCTTTTCTCAGTTGCAAAAGAATCGCCAAAAAATTAGGTTTTTCCCCCACTAAAGAGCTAGAGATTAATTTAAAGAACGTCTATATTTAGCACTCGCAGAATGATTTTTGTTGTTCGGCTTGATTGCGACATCTGTTGTGTTAAAATTTTATGCCGGTAGACTGTAACCGAAACGATATAAGAAATATACATTCAGAATGATACACAGCAGACACCTGCTGTTTCCACCAAGACGATTTTTCATTAAAATTAGATTATAAATTATGTAATATTTGACAGGTTAAATATGATATAAAATGAAACTAATTCCCAGAAGATAATTCGAAACTTATGTAAATAGTAGAACTGTGTTTATTCTTCATTGTGAAATGCATACTTCACAATGGAGTTTTTTCCGAGAAAATTGGCGAATGCTACTGTAATATATTTATTTATAATACAATAGGTTAGCGAGTTAGTGTATGCGGGATAATTTGAAAGTCAAACGCTTTTGTACACAGATTATAAAGTAAAATTATCAACTTGCAAACAGTTTTTAGACAATACAGTATGCTTTTAGAAAAGGATTCTATGCTTGTGTCACTTATTTTATTTGATTGTTGTAATGAAAATGTTCGTTAACTTTTCTCGATTTTAACTAGTTTTCTTTGAGTTCAATTTAAACAAACGGTCTTGCTTTTTGTATGAAGACAAGGAAAAGTGGAGCACATTCTGTTGTATGTTAGTGAAGAATAGATATTTTTATTACTAAGTTTTATTTAAAATTAAATCTTCAATGCTAATAATAAATAAGCAAACTATCTATCATTCAAGATAAAGCCAGAGTAACTGTAAAACGTAATGAAGTATTTAAAAGTAGGATCAAATCGTATTACGGAAAGAAAAAGACAAAATCCAAGTGGTATATATTGAAATTTTAGATTGACATTTAGAAGAAAAGTTACGAACAACTTTATAAGTCAGCTAATTTTTAATTATTAGTTATCTGTATCATTCATTTTACACTTTTAATTATTTAGAATGTAATAAATGAAGTCTCACGTTATATGAAAAAATTCAATTGATCCACGCACAAAAACAAAATTCCTCTTAAAGTATAGTCGCAATTCAGTAACTCGAATTTTTGTAACTAGAATCAAATTGGCTGGATTTAGTTAGAGTCAAAAGTGGCAATTATGTGTAGTTTTTACTTGATAACACGAACTTATATTACTCAAATATCTTAATAACTCGATTAAAAAGTTTGATAAATGGAATTTTCTGGGAATTCCCCAACTACAAGTGTTTTTAACTGTTTCTACCACTCGTTTTATAGTATAACGATGCAGGCAATCCGGTTTCTGCGCTACTTAAGTTTACTATCTATCCATCGGATCTTTTGACGTCAAAATTAACATGGCGGAAATTCATGGAGAAGATTCAAATACAGAGTATGAAAATGAAGAAAAAGAACCAGAGGTAATATAATTTAGATTATGCTTTAAATGTGTTGCTATCTTAAAAGCTAACTTTAATCTAGACTATTGCTTGAATTGTATAATTGAGGATAACATTACAGCAACACGGTTTGAAGCAAGTAAGCCAGCCCCTATTTCATTAGGCTAAAAAGATGATATCATTCAGCGATAGAACGTATCCTCCTGCTAATATGGGCGATAACGTCTAATATCTATTCCCGACGTTGACAAGGCTAAAGATGGATTCAGAAATATTATAGCTGTTGTTTTATTAAAGACCGATGAGGATATGTACCAGTTAGGTACTATGGATGGTGTTATAAATCATCTGTACACCAGATCAGAATTTGATATTTGTAAGCAAAAATTTATTGACATTGATGTAGTAAAGAAGGATAAGCAAATATCTTTACGTCATGCGGCTTCGTGTGTATCAGGATCCAGCCAAGAATTTTCCATGTGCAAGTGCACAAAAAAGTGTCTCAGTAATTTGTGTAAGTGTAAAAAAAGCAAGTGTTATGCAATTCAAAATGTCACAATAGTAAGTCCATGTAATAATAAATAAGTCAGTTTATTTCGCAACGCAATAAATAATCTTGAAACCAATTGTGTTTTATTATAAGAAAGAGAAGAAAGATGGTATTTGGTATAACTTCATAAGTATGTCCGCTCTTAAGAGACGTGCATTTAGGTTAGTTACTGTTATACGTATAGTTACAACGGGTTCTAACTGAAAGCTGCAGTAAATAGCCGAATTAAAATTTTAATTCGTGTCTTTCCTAGTCAGAACGCGAAATTACAAATGCTCGTAGTTACTTCGCATTTTTACTAGTAAGTACGCGTAAAAACGGATTTCGGCTATATACTCATTTCTTTTCAATCTCAATGACTAAATAAGGATAGAAATTTTAAACTTTAACGTGGCGTTGTCTTCCCCGTAAGAGTAATAAGACAGATAGAGAAAATATACCGCCATGACACTCTGTTACTGCGTTAGTCAACCTATATGTTGTAAGATGAAGGAATGACATACCCGTAAATTTTGTTCATAACTAGCGGTTATTATTGTTTTATTAAATTTTATTATAATATATATAGCTAATTTTAAGCAATGAATAAAATATGTTATAAAATATAGAAAATATTATATATAAGCATCATACGCTCTTTATTTTTAAATATTTAATTCTATTTTGTAAGTAATGCATTTGAGAAGTGTTGATTTAATTCATATGGATGAAAATCAATGGCGTAAGCCAAAAGATCCGACGGACAGATAGTATGTGATTGCTTCATTAGTTTTTAATAAGTGAAAAAAATACTGTGCCTATTTGTGTTAACACTTTATTTTTATCGCTCTTGCTACGTTATTAAAAAGTACTGTAAAAACTTCCATTAATGAAAAATTTAGGATTATAGAAATAGTGGAAAATGGTTTACGAAAGAAAGATGTAGCTGTGCAATATTATAGTCCAGCAAATATAATGTCTATTATTTTGAAAAATTAAGGATAAACAGTGGTGGTGCAAGTGGGAGTTTCGAGGGGCTAAAAACTAACGTACTACGCAAACGTGGACAAAGCAGTTTTAGAATGGGGTAAATCGGAAAGTATGCACAACATATTTCAGTAGCATTAATTAAAGAAAAAGCGTGGAACTAAAACAACCTAATTTTAAAACAAGCGCGGGTTGGCTGGATAATTGGAAAAGACGGTATATAGGTACATACGTAACAAAAATGGGTAAATTAAAACACATCTTAAAACACAAAGCTCTCCTTTTTGTTTTAAGATGTGCCATATGGCACATCTAACGAAGAGAGCAGTAATGTGAGTTACGTGGACTGTTAAACGAATATTAAGCGAAGGGCGTGTTTAATCGAGATGAGACGGGCTTGTTTTTTCAATGTCTCCCAAATAACACTTTAACTTTTAAAACCCAGAAGTGCTATGGGGGAAAACACAGGAAACAGAGAGTTACATTGGTAATTTGCGCATACACGGTTGGAGTATAAACACTGAAATTGCTCTGGATAATGTAACAAATTTAAAAGCCTGGATGATAGAGCACTTTTTCAAGAATGGCTGTCAACATTAGAGAAATGATAAGAAACTTTTTAATTGATATCTATTTCAAAGACATTCAATAAAGATTAAAATTTATCAGACTTGCTTTTTCTCCCGGCGTATGATATCAAAGTTGCAACCACATATGATCAATGCAAAAACCATATATAATGTAAAATGAGATAAAAAGTCTTCAAATGTTTCAAAAATAGCACCATTACCACAGCAGAGCCTACACAGAACAGCAACGGTTAATCTACACGCTACTCGTTTTTGGTTACCTGCAACATCTAGTCTCTATCGTCAAGACATCTCCAAAGAAGGAACTACCACAACATAATCAACGATATTACCTCATTTTCAAGAATACCTCTACGCCATATTCACAGCAAAAATATTCAGAACGTACACTAAGAGAAAAAAGACCGTACCATATTCGCCATATACTAATGCATAATAGCTCATACCACCTTGTATCTCCGCGAAGTGTAAGGCTACTTATTTCTCTTGGTATACAATGAATCACTTCAATCGAAAGCTAAGATAAAACTCCTGCAAACACTCCTAGAAGTAGCGAGTTTACATAAACAGTCATAAGTAGGGAGCGGACACAAAAGGTGGATAACTCATCGCCCATGGGCGCACTATTGAAATGTTGTATTTTTAAAGAGGTTTCAATTTTATTTATATAATTGGATAACAAGTGGCTGGTGATAAAATACAAAATACCTTATTATTTGTTCATTTTGTAGTTCAAGTCGAGTAAAGGAGTATTAATATTTACAAGCATTACTTTCTCAAAGTTCTCTTCTGTAAGATTTGTTTTCTTTGAATGAAGTCCATCCTTGTAGAGAGAAAACGTCCTTTCTACATCGCAACTGGTTTTGGGTGCGTACTGGAAATATTCTTTTATTTCAGGGAATTTAGGAGTTAGATTTTGTGTCATTGTCCTCATACACAATTGCCGCAATGTTATTAAATCTGGATTTCTATTGAAAACTGCGTCTAACTTTTGCCGAAGGCCACTGCCGAAGTCACTTGGAATACTTTTGAAATTATTAATAGCCGCATCTAATGTGGTTAATCGATCTTTTAATTTGAGATTTCCATTTTCAAAATATGTGATTAGTTTAGGCAAATTTCCAAAGTTCCTGAAGGAATAACAACTGGTTCTAAATTTGGGATTTGTTTTAGTTCCTTGCACTCATAAATACTTCGAGCATCGTCGTTTAAACATGTAACGAAACTCTCTGCATAAAAACTAGTAGCTTCCAACCATGTTCCCCATCTAGTTATTACTGGCGAGGGAGGCAGTGACAAAGATGGAAGTTTTTTCCTGTAAAGAGCTACTCTAGATGGTGCTTTTCTGAAAACTCTTTTAAAAGCGAATACAAGTCTATCAATTTTCGGATACCTGTCTCTGATATATTCACTGATTCTGTGGAGAGCATGTGCTACACAAGTAATATGCAGCATATAAGGATGTTTCCTTTAATAGTCTGCCTGTTTTTAACATATATGCGGCACTGTCATTGACAAATAAAAGTATCTTTTCCCTGTACCTGTCGTCCGAATGAAGCATTTTGTGCAAATTCTCGTCAATGGTTTTAGCAACTGTTTCCGCATCAACTGTATTTATAACTTTAGATGCTATTACATATGCGTTATATGGAATAGTTGGATGTAGTACACCAGCTACAACATTTACCACACAGCGTCCTAATATATCGACAAACATATATTAATCATAATCCGGTATTCTGATCTCCATACATGAAATACCTTAGCTTTACCTTACACAGTACACTATCTTACTCTTTCTCAAAAAAAAAAAAATACAAAAAGAATAAAAGATTCTGCAATTTATCCCTCAACATTAAGCTAAGAATATATAAACACCAATGATGACATATATAGCATCAAACTGGATTAACGCATTCCTTTTGCACATAACACTCGAAGGATGACAGCGGCATAATCAGAACCAAACATATCAAAAATAAACTACTACAGAAACGAAATGGCTAGCAAATTCTATAGTAAGATACACAAATGCTCAATTCGGGCCATCAAAGACACGGAATTACAAACACCCCACACATTCTAGAAACATAAGTGCCCCATATTGGTGATCTTATAAGATATACAACAAGTCCTAAAAACATACCGACAAACTTGAAGGGGTGGTAGGAGAGCATCAACACAAATATTTTTTGTTTAATAAACTTATAAATAAGCCGCTGTGTTGTAGAACAATAAAATGTGTTAAATCATATCCAAATAACTAAAGTAATTCTTGATTTAGTTGGACGTCACTGTCTTTCGTTAAACTTTTTTATCTACTGTTTTTGTTGGGCAGCAGAAATATTTCATTAATACAATAAACATTCCACAGATGCCGATTTTGAGATCGCAGTAGTTATTTGTGACATTTAGTTGCAAAAATTTTTTTTTCTACTTTCTTGATTGTTAATTTGAAATTTAATTAATTTAATTAAAAATGAATGATAATTTCTCATTTGAAGAACTTGCCGACATGTACCTTGCTGATGGTGCATCATAGTGTAATGGAAGAGATGCAGCACGCTTCCACGCTTGTATGAACAGAGATATTCGGAACGTAGGCAACCTCATCATACAACCTTTGTTCCATCAATCGTCGTCTAAGAGAGAGTGGGAAGCTAAGACGTCGGTGGTCGTCCAAGAACAGTTCGTACGGTTCAGTTTGAGGAAGAAGTTCTACACCGTGTGGAAGAAGACCAATGTACAAGTGTTCGCGCAATTGCACACCATATGGGGACCTCCAAGTCGACGGTATACCGTGTCATTCATGATCAACTTCTTTACTCTTACCATTTGCCTGCGTACATGCTTTAAATCCTGAAGATTATACGCATCGATTTGGTTTTTGCCAATGGTGCCTAGGTCACAACGATCTTAATTTCGGGAGAGTGTTATCGTTTTCTTATGAGCCATCTTTCACACGCAATGGCAGTGCTGCCGCCACTACCTCTAAAAACGTACTGAATTTTCGTACTGAATTTACAAAAAACGTTCTGAAACACAAAGGACGACAAATCGTGAAAGGTAACCGAAAAACTCTGTAAAATGATATGAATTATTTTTTATAAAAATTAATATTCTCTTCACTAGGTTCCCATTGATGGCATGCCATATTCCCATTGATGGCATGCGATATTGTCAATCAGTTGCTTGGCAAATAATAAA
Source organism: Amphimallon solstitiale (assembly GCA_963170755.1). Taxonomy (NCBI): domain Eukaryota; kingdom Metazoa; phylum Arthropoda; class Insecta; order Coleoptera; family Scarabaeidae; genus Amphimallon; species Amphimallon solstitiale. Next base: position 6,577,159 of record OY720677.1, read on the forward strand.
TTTTTGAGCGTATCTATATGGTATCTATATTTAAACTATTTCTGTACTCGTTTTTTTGGATTGTTATTAGTATTATATTATTATTATTACATGGATTTAATTTAGTACTGAACCTTTCAAGTTTGTACTGAAATTAGCTCTTTTTGCAAAATGGCGTACTGACGTACTGGATTTGTAAATAGTGTACTGAATTCGGTACAATTGTACTGAAACGGCAGCACTGCGCAATGGGTTTTTTTAATTGTAGAAACAGTCACATCTGGCATGACGAAGATCCTCATGCTGTGGTGTCTAGACCAGCAACAATTTAGTGTTAATATGTTGGCTGGTATTGTTGGAGAGAATCTAATAGTTCGCTTGATGCCTGCTCGTTTGAACGCAAACATTTATATGAATTTTCTGCAAAATGTTTTGCCTCAATTCTTGGAAAATGTTCCTTTAAACATTAGAAATAACATGTGGTTTCAACATGATGGGGCACATCCACATTTTGGTTTAAATGTGCTCCAGTATCTGGACCAGCAATTTCCCCGCAAATTAATTGCCCGCGCGTTTTCCTGATCCTAACTCCCCTGGATTTTTTCTCTTTGCCTTATCTCATATCTTTAGGTTACGAAACACCTATTCGTAATGAGGAAGATTTCCTAGCAAGAATAATGGCGAGTTGTACACATGTAGAAGTTATTCCTGTATTATTCCATAGGGTCCGTGAGTCAATGAACCGACGGTGAAATCTTTCTATTGAAGTTTATGGCCGGCATTTTCTACAATTTTTGTAAACCATCATTTATTTGTCAATAACCCAAAGGCTAACATGAACTAAAACTGATTTATTAATGTCCTTTTTTTTTGTAAAATAATACCAACACACTTTTCCATATTTTATGCCAATATGGCTCATTTGCCGACATATGTGTATTAAATAAAAATGTTTGTTTTGATGTCTCCAACCGCCCCTTAGAGTTTGTTGGTATGTTTCTGGGAGAACCTGTATATAAAGCTCATTCGCAGCATACCTCAAACTTAGATAAACTTCATTTAGACTGAAAGATCTAATTCGTAGCTATCTTACAATTTAGTGGTTCTTTTGTGTAACTAGGTGGTTGCCTAGCCTTTTGAATATTTCTTTACATGTACTTACATCTAAAATAAAGAAAAGAAAAACGTGTTAGTCTATCAAAAAGCAGCAGAAGTATTTAATATTTGCGTAATATTTTTTTACTATTTTTTTTTTTTTGGAGACAGTATTGTAAATTCCATAATATAATGTATCTGCCTTTACTAATTCTATTTGGTCATGTTTTCCTAGCTACCGGAATTATAAAATAAACTTAATGCATAAATAAATTTGAAATGACTTGATAAAACTTTGATTGAAGATTTTAGTCCAACAGCGAATATATAATATTAATGATTCTCGTAAGTAAGTTAAGATTCTTTATCTACTTGATGACACATTACTCATTTTTAATAACATAAAAATAATTACAAAAATGCCCAACGATTAATGTCGAAAACAACAGTTGTCGAAATTAATAATACATTATGTTACTGTCACAAGTTTCTGCTTGAGCTGTAATAAATTATACATAATTGTTTTCTTCTTGCTATGAGCTTTTACTTTATAAATGTGACACGCCTATGATTCCGCTAAGAATCACACAATTCATTTGAAATCGTTAAAAAATGATAATTAATTCTTAATGATACTCTATTTATTTTTTCTTTTTGTGAAAAGTATAGTGTCTAATGAGTTTTTAAAAAAACATCTGTAATAATATACAGGGTGAATTTTTTTTTCATTATTTATATGGGGATCTAGAAAACCATAAGAGATATGCATTAGGTTAAATGGAGAAAGATTTGCATCTTTACAAGCCTCGTACAGATACATTTTGCCCATTCAAGAAAATGCATGGTTTACTAGATATTTGCAAAAAATAGAATTTCTCCAAAACCTTTTCAGTGCTATAACGCTTCTATTCTTAAAGTAAGAAAAAAACTTTTTCAATATTGTTTTTAAGAAATTCAATTTCAAACATTTTCTTAAATTTTTAATTTTGCTTAGCATTTTCGAGTTAGCAAGTAAAGTCTAGTTTTTTTAAATGGAAACTATAGTTGGCTATGACACATTCTAGTAGTGCATTTTTTCTGCTTGCAATGATGTAAGGGTTCTAGCACTAATTTTAATAAATAACTGCTCAATACACTATTATTATGTTTAACAAAAATCATGTCTTTCCATGGAAAAGAAAAGAAACTTATAATATACAATGTAATATAAGAAACAATAAAAACGCTAAACGAATTAATTATTAACAACACGTAATACCCTAAATTTACATTAAGTGTTCGAAATGCCCACCATTATTGTCGACGCACATTCGGCACCTTTTCAACACTGAGTTAATAGCTCTCCTAATTTTGCGCCAATCTAAGCTATCAAATACGTTAATAACAGCTTCCAATAGCTCCTCTTGGGTTGCATATGATCGCACATATACGAGATCTTTTATTGCTCCAAAGACGAAGAAATCTAACGGTGAAAGATCTGGGGAACGTGCAGGCCATAAAACAGGACCATTTCTGCCGATCCACGAGTTTGGAAATAATTCATCTAAATATCTTTTGATCTGTGCCTGATAGTCAGGCGGGGCACTGTTGTGTTGAAACCACCGTAAATTTCTACGGGTCTGTAAATTTAATTCATCTAGGATATTGTCGAAATCTTCCCTAAGAAATTGCAAATATCGATTTTCGGTTAAACTTTCATTAAAAATAAATGGCCCAACAAGTTGCGAACCAATAGCACCACACCATAAATTGAACCCCAACCTAATCTGGGGTCGCATATTTACGAACCAAGCACAAAAATTTAATCGTCTCCAGGGTGTAGAGTTTGACCAACAAATATTTTATAAGGATGGTACTTATGTTTTGATAGAATTCTCACTACTGTGCGTTGTGAGGTAACAGCGTCTTGTGCAATTTGCGGCGTTGATGTTGATGGATTCTGATTAACAGCAGCTAAAACATTTATTTGCGTGTTTTTACCAATATTACCCTCATTTCTAGGTTTAAACAAAACTTCCATATTCTTTTAAATTATTGTATAAATTCTTGAAGGTGTCTAACGATGGTTGAGGGCGATCAAAATACAATAAAAAATAGTGTTCGGCGGCTTCTTTACTATTTTTGTTACAAATAATGTAACATTCGATCATATCAAGTTTCTCAAGATATGTGTACACCATAACTAACTTTGTAAAGCAACTAAATCACTAACAAAACCAACTATAGTCACGCTAGTGAACGAATTGTCAATGATGGTTTAATTACTAATATCGCGTTTTCCATGGCAAGACATGATTTTTCTTAAACATAATAATAATGTATTGTGCTATTATTTATTAAAATAAGTGCTACAACCCTTACATTATTGCAAGCAAAAAAAAAATGCACTATTAGAATATGTCATAGCCAACTATGGTTTCCATTTAAAAAAAATTAGACTTTGGTTGCTAACTCAAAAATGCTAAGCAAAATTAAAAATTTAAGAAGATGTCGTTGTTTGAAATTGAATTTCTTAAAATCAATATTCAAAAATTTTTTTTCTGCCTTTAAGAATAGAAGAGTTATAGCACTTAAAAGGTTTTGGAGAATTTCTATTTCTTGCAAATATCTAGTAAACCATGCATTTTCTTAAATTGACAAGAACGTATCTGGATGAGGCTTATAAAGATGCAAATCTTTCTCTATTTAACCTAATGCGTATCTCTGAAGGTTTTCGAGATCCCAATACAAATAATGAAAAAAACTCACCCTGTATATATACAGTGCCCGCGGAAAAGTCTGCACCATATGGAAAAAAAATTTACTCTTTTAATTTTTAAAATTATTTTTTTGTAGTTTGTTTTTGCATAATTAGAAACTAAAAACTAACCTAAAATATTTAACATATCGCATTTGGTTCAATGCGTAAATGTCATTTAAAAATTACCAACTTCCAAACGTGCCATTATTTGTCAAAATATAAGAAGATGCCATAAGAAAAAGTTGTTTGTACTTTCGCGGACATCCTAAATCCAAAGTTTCGTACAAAAATTTTAATTTTAATTTTTTTTTCATAATTTTGTAAAAAAAACGCCTGTATATTTTTTAAGTGTATTTTTCTCTCGAATTCTGATAAAAACCTATGTTACCATGTAATAAACAAAAAAAAACAATTTGTATTTCAGAATAAGGTATATTTTTTTTAAATAAAAGATTTCGTTAAGAAAAGTGGAGGACATTCTTGGACTATTTTCATATTTTCGTATATTAAAAATGTTTATTTTTCAAACATAATGGTCAAAAAACCTAGAAAATAACACTAGTTGTAAGATTAGAACATGTTATGTACCTAGCCCTGTTTGTTTTAAGCAAAATTTCCTTTAGTATCTCTAAAGCAGGAAATAACAAGCTTATTCTTAAACTTCGATAAATTCACAAGTAGGCCTAGAAAATAATTGCAAATTCTAGACATAAACAACTAAATAAATGTCAGTTTTGTGTATTTCTCTAATAGATTTGTTTTAAAATGTTATCCATGGAAGAAAAACTAGAAATCATTTTAATTCACGGAGAAAATAGAACCAACAGGGATACGGCAAATATTTTTAATCAAAGACACCCTAACAAATTCGTTTCGCACTCTACTGTTGGTCGTATTGTAGATAAGTTCAAGTCATGCGGTTCAGTTCTAAATGATTTTAAGAAGCCACATGTAAACTGGCAAGTTCAGCAGCATGAAGAACATGTATTATTAGATGTAGTAGAGCATAAAACTACATCAATTGCTGCTATTTCCAACAGAACTAGGGCAAAAGAGACTACAGTGAGAAAAATTTTAAAGAAACATAAGTACCGTCCATTTAAGCCAAAATATGTCCATATACTAAAAGAACGAGATTTTAACGCAAGATTTGATTTTTGTATGTGGTTTCAAGGAGAGCTCGAAGAAAACCGTCGTTTCCCCAAAGAAATCATGTTCTCGGACGAAGCAACGTTCTCTTCCAATGGAACGGTGAGTTCGCAGAACTGCAGATGGTGGGCTGATGAAAACCCTAACTTTATCATCGAATGCAGGGACCAATATTCTTTTAAAACAAATGTTTGGTGTGGTATTTTTTATGGTAGATTGATTGGACCCTATTTTTTCCACGAAAATTTAAATTCGCAAAGGTACTTGAACTTTCTCATGACCGAAATAACCGATTTAATTGATGATATGGTATTGGAAGAAAGATCTGTCCTATGGTTTCAGCAAGACGGCGCATCTATACATAGTACACTGGCGGTGAGGAGTTATTTAAATCAATTATTTGGGGACAAATGGATTGGCAGATATTCAGCGTATCCATGGCCAGCGAGATCCCCTGACCTAACTCCGTTAGATTTTTCCTTGTGGGGGTATCTAAAAGAGAAAGTGTACCGCAAACGACCATTTCGAAACATTGAACATCTAGAAAACACAATACGTGACGTTTGCCTAGAAATTCCGGCCACATATTTTGTAAACATTACAAGAGAGTTCTCTAGAAGGATCATCAAATGTATTGCAAGAGAAGGGAGACATACAGAAATGTAGTATTGTTAACATTTTTTTATTCATTTAGTTTAACTGTATAGTAACGGTATTTTTGTAAAATTGGAACTGTTGACTACGCTTACTTGTGAATTTATTTAATTTTAAGAATTGGAATTGGTTTTTTTTGAAATTAACTTTGTTAGTTAAAATAAAATTACTTTTTTTTCTCATTTTTAAAAGGTTATTTTCTAGCTTTTTTGACCATTATGTTTTTTAATTTATTTTTAATGGTACATACGAAAATATGAAAATAGTCCAAGAATGTCCTCCACTTTTCTTAACGAAATCATTTATTTTAAAAAAATATACCTTATTCTGAAATACAAATTGTTTTTTTTTTGTTTATTACATGGTAACATAGGTTTTTATCAGAATTCGAGAGAAAAATACACTTAAAAAATATACAGGCGTTTTTTTACAAAATTATGAAAAAAAAATTAAAATTAAAATTTTTGTACGAAACTTTGGATTTAGGATATCCGCGAAAGTACAAACAACTTTTTCTTATGGCATCTTATTATATTTTGACAAATACTGGCACGTTTGGACGTTGGAAATTTTTAAATGACATTTACGCATTGAAGCAAATGCGATATGTTAAATATTTTAGGTTAGTTTTTGGTTTCTAATTATGCAAAAACAAACTACAAAAAAATAATTTTAAAAATTAAAAGAGTAAATTTTTTTTCCATATGGTGCAGACTTTTCCGCGGGCACTGTATTATATAGAGTGAATTAAGAAATTAATCTCTCATGCTTGCAAAGATCACTTCAGTTTGTATAAATAGACAAATCGAAAATTAGAGGGAAGGTCTGATTTCATTGTCGGACTGACGAGCGGTGGCGAAACTAACATGTTAGTCTTCGATAATGAAATTACTCTTTTCCCTAAGTTCATTAATTAACTTAAAAGAAAGCAAGTAATTTTCCAATTTCATATAAGCCGCTAATTTCAAGAAATCTGCTCGCATGTATATAGATATACGTGTGTGTGGTTCATGTGTATATATATATATATATAAAATATATTACAATTCTTTGCCAATTATACAAATGTATTGAAAAAATGAAATCTTCTTGGTAGTAGTGGCATAAAATGAATTAAAAGTAATAACAATATGACAACTGGTTGTCAATTAGAAAACAATGACAAATATGAAATGTAAATCAAAATGTATAAATGAAAATGTAAACAATAAGCATAGGACAGTCGAGATTATTTCTATAATCACAATTAAAAGGCTTGGGGTCTACCACAAACTGTTCAGTCAATCCAAATATACAAATAACAACGACGCAACTATGTAAAGAAAAATTAAGAGTAGAACTGTTGATAATATAACAATATAGAATGTAAAATAGTCAAGTATAAATGTAAATGAAAGCAAATAAGCATAGGACAATCGATAATTACTCATGTAATCCTATCAAAATGGGCTAGGTTCACCTAAACACTTGGACATTTTGGATTGACATTTTAAGGTAATACTATATTTTTTATTCACATATTAATGCTTTAACATACACTTTCTTTGTTATACTGCACTGACGAAACCAAACTAGGTAGAAACATATATGTCTGTAGCTACAAATACATCTTAACACATACATAGTTGCATCGTTAATTGTTTGTGTAATTCAGTCAAAATTGTACATGTTTAGGTGAACCTAGCCCATTTTGATAGGATTACATGAGTAATTATCGATTGTCCTATGCTTATTTGCTTTCATTTACATTTATACTTGACTATTTTACATTCTATATTGTTATATTATCAACAGTTCTACTCTTAATTTTTCTTTACATAGTTGCGTCGTTGTTATTTGTATATTTGGATTGACTGAACAGTTTGTGGTAGACCCCAAGCCTTTTAATTGTGATTATAGAAATAATCTCGACTGTCCTATGCTTATTGTTTACATTTTCATTTATACATTTTGATTTACATTTCATATTTGTCATTGTTTTCTAATTGACAACCAGTTGTCATATTGTTATTACTTTTAATTCATTTTATGCCACTACTACCAAGAAGATTTCATTTTTTCAATACATATATATATATATATATATATATATATATATATATTTATATTTGCTATTCTTTGTTGCCGTATTTATATATTCTCATCAAGAGGTCAAACAATATATATTTATATATAAATGAAAGAATAAGAAATTATCGCGGATACATAAAATATCAGAAAAAGAAAAATATTGGGTATAATCCGCTGTAGAGCAACCGTAAACACGTGTTTCTGACTAATTGGTCGTCATCAGTACGGTGTAGCCAAGGAATAAGGTGGGATAACCTTGGAGATGTAAGCTAAACGGAAGACCATCAGGTGACAGACCACCATTTGCAGCTTCAGCTAGAAGATCCTCGGTTTTGAGGACAACAACTAACGTCGCCACGAGGAAGACAATGTCAACCTGCGTGCCATCCGAGACCCAGGAAATGTAAATGAAAGAATAAGAAATTATCGCGGATACATAAAATATCAGAAAAAGAAAAATATTGGGTATAATCCGCTGTAGAGCAACCGTAAACACGTGTTTCTGACTAATTGGTCGTCATCAGTACGGTGTAGCCAAGGAATAAGGTGGGATAACCTTGGAGATGTAAGCTAAACGGAAGACCATCAGGTGACAGACCACCATTTGCAGCTTCAGCTAGAAGATCCTCGGTTTTGAGGACAACAACTAACGTCGCCACGAGGAAGACAATGTCAACCTGCGTGCCATCCGAGACCCATGTTGTAAAGGGCCTCTGCAGTTACGGCCCTTCTACAAATGGGATTAAAAATCACGTCTTCAGCGTGCACTTCCTTCTGTTTCCGCTATAACTAAGTGTATATTACTACTAATTTTTTTCTAATGTTGAACTTTATTGATGTCTTACTTGACAAATGACCACATCTTTATACTAATTTATTGCCGCTAATTTTATAGTTATGTAACAACTTTAAATTAAAATACCATAAACTTGAAGGAGTTTTTTATTAACTAATTATTATTTTGTTATGTGTTTTTTAAATATATTTTTGAATTATCTGCTACTATGTGATTATTATTACTATTATTAAATGTTCAAATATTAGTAACAGGTACCGTATAAAGAGTTATAAAAAAAATGATAGACCACCTACATTTTTATTCCATAATGTGCAGGATACAGTAGGTCAGACAGATTCAACACATGATTATGATTGTTCATCATCCATGAATCCACTGGCACGCTGTGGATAATTTCACGTTACGCTCTTGACTCCAGACTAAGACGGAAATTTAAAATGGGCGGCATAATATGTACAAAATGGCGGATGTGCATTACACAAGCTGCGAGCGACAGTGTTCTTTACGCAAAGGAACCTCAATCGACGTTTTTTCTTCTTTTTTTCTCATCGACTTGACATTCTTCTCCATTAATAGGTGAACTTCCTATGTTTTGTTGGCCTATTGTGCAGTTGCGATCGCTCAATCAGAAAAAAAGACGAAAGAAACACGTTATCTAACTGAAAATATCGTAAATCGAGGAAATTATTCCGTTTTTGTTGACGGCTTTTTTGCCGTGTGTTTTATACAGGAAAAACAAAGCTTAATGTAGTTATTTTCAAGGATATTTAAGAAATCAGTATATTCAATAGCTGTTGCCCATGGTAATTGTTGCTATATCGTTTCTATCAGGAAAAAATAAATTTATATAAAGATCAATTTAGTTATACCTAAGTAGAATTGCACTTCTATTTTTAACATTTAATTTTGTGGTTATTCAAGTGATTTAAATTACTTTAGATGGATATTTATGTAGTTTCCAATTACATATATAAATACATCAGTTTCTTTTTAACATTATATATACAGCTAATACTCATTTACCGTGATTAATGCGGACCAAGAAATCATCACGATGGACGAATTTCACGATTAGTGAATAATTCGGGATTTTCAGAATTACCAATAAAAAAAGTTCATTATATGTATGTAGGCATTTATAAATATTTATTATAATACGAAATAAATAAACTAAACAGGTATTGTATGTATATACAATGTATATGTATATATGAATTATACTATATTTGATCCTGATGTAGACGGAGTTGGATTCTCCAATGATGACGAAGTTGGTACTACAGCATGCTTAAAGAACGAATGAATTTTAGTTTGTTTAGGCTTCGATTTTTCTTTTAACATGAACGCATACGGTTCTATATGCGTATTTATTCCTAAGCCAGCCTTTATGGCTCGGTCTTCTTGAGGGTCATATAGAGATAATAGGCTCTTTATTTTATCCGCGTGTTCCATTATTTCCATCAAAACCGGAATTGTAAGTTCTTTTCTTACTTCTCGTTCTACCGCAACTTCCTCCTCGGATTCAGAAGAATCTTCGACAGAGAAGACTCTCGACACTCTTCGTCATGAGATTTAAGTATATCAACCACATTATCAAATGATTTTGGTCAAGTTGGACAACTTCGGCAATTTCGGCATTTTGTTCTTCGTCTGGTTTAAAATCTGATGCTATTTCGGGCAACAGATTTCGCCATGCTGCTGATAAGGATTTTTCGCTGACACTTTGCAATGCTTCTAGCAATATTAAGTATACCATCATGGATATTGTACCTTTTCCAAAACTCTTTAAGAGTTACTTTTCCTTCACCATCAGTCGCTTGGAAACATTGTTGGTAGGTATATTTGTGGTATTTCGCCTTGAGATTGGCAATGACTTGCTGGTCCATTGGATGTATTAGTGATGTTGTATTAGGCGGTAAAAACTGTAAGCTAATAAAATCTGGTACATTTTCAAGGCATAAATTGTGAGATCTGGCGTTATCAACGAAGAGAATAACTTTTTTCGCCAAATTTTTATTCTCTAAATATCTCTCTACAGCTGTACTAAAATAATGTAGAAGCCAATTTTCAAAAAGTTCACGAGTTATCCAAAGCTTTCTATTACTTTTGAATATAACTGGTAAGTCGGCCTTGGTCACATTTTTTAGAGCTCTGGGATCTTCAGAATTATAAATCAGCAAAGGTCTCATTTTAAAATCACCAGATGCATTGGATCCCACTAGTAACGTAAAACGCTCTTTTGAAGTTTTATGTCCTGGTACCCTTTTTTCTTCTTGCATTATGTATGTTTGTTTAGGAATTCCTTCCCAATTAATTCCAGTCTCGTCGAAATTAAGATGTATAACCTTCGATTAGTGTTGTAAAGTTTTAACGAAATGCATTGGCTGCCAATTTATCTGCAGAAGCTGCCTCACCATGCCTAATGCACACTTGTTCCTTCAGTAAGTCGCCACTAGTCTTTGTGGGGTGTATATTACTGTTCCGCAACAACGGATCATCTTATTTCTTGGATGTTTTTCTTTGCCGACCATATTTTCTCACCCTCTGCGGCAAAACTTAGCAAATTCATTGATGAAGAGTAATTAGCTTGTTTACTGCACTTTTAGAAAGGCCTCACTCTTCTGCTACCTGCCGGTGTATCAATTTAGTAATTTAGACAGTGTAATCTTTACAGCAATATTTATTGCTCATACTCATCCAAAGTGTCACCTATATAGTTGAAGCAAATCACACATTTTATACGCAACTCTAAACAGTTAAAACACCCAACATCTTGTAATATCACTACGCGAATGATACGCGTGAGTGCACGTTTTGAGGTTAGAATAATATTATTGTCCTTTCAACAGTTTTTAGTAGTGTAGTCATAATTATAATTGTAAATAAAATTTGAAACGTGCTTTGTTCACATTAACTTGCACAAGGGTGTAGATTGTATAACATCTTCATTGTTTTATTTTGTTGTGTGTATATTTTTGTTGTATTCTTTTTGTCACATTTTTTCCATTTCTTGTCAGGTGTATTTTATTTGCATTTAATTGGGAATGGTACGTTTGTTTTAAAAATTTGTAAGTATATATTTTTATATTACTTTTAGCGATGCCATCACTTAACTGTTTCGATTTGTGAATCAGTAAAATTCTATAAGTAGACCTTGTACACATTGTGTATTGTGTTTAGCATGAGGTGCATTTTTAGCTGGTATCTACCGTAAAATGGGATGAATAGAAACTCATTTACACCTAAATGATCTTGCATTGCTGATCAACACAAATCTGAAAATAGTACCTGCTTTAAAACAGGAATTTTAATTTCCTCCGTTGATTTCTTGATGAATCAGGGTACATCAAATATGTCTATATAAGGTTTGTTCCAACACACATCACGAACTAGTCACGAGCAATTTGATTGGTTGCGAGAAATCACAAACTGGTTTCTGATTGCTTTTACTATTGGATCCGACTCGTTTGTGATTGTATGTTGGAACAAACCTTTAAACTTTTTTACGAGAATATTTCTAGTCGCCTTTTATCGTGGTGAATATAAACATAAAGGGACCAAATGCCATGTGGTTTGCTAAAATTCATTTTTTTAAGTTTAGATATTTCGTTTTCTATTCTCACCCCTATCTATAAAAGTTTCATGATAGAGGTACTCATGTACTATACTGTAGAAAATATTCTATAAAATGCTTAGGTATTCAAAAGACAACTCTTGGTTGTAGAATATTTATAGTGAGAGAAACAACGAAGAAGAAGAACAAGCAATATATTTCCTAATGAACCATTAATCACTAATAAATTAATGCAATTTAGCCGCTACCCAATCCAATTATATTACTTATTTTTATCGCGAGATTTAAATGGTTCTTTGCGAAATTAAAAAGAACAGAACACTAAATAAATTGTATGCAATTATTGAAGAAAATATATAAAAACTTAAAAATCAAATTTATTACATTTTATTTCTACATTTTTATCATTATTATTAGATTAATATTTTCGCAAATGCTCATAAAGGAGAAGTGCTAAAATAATGCATTAATAAGATTAGCAATATATACACCCACTTGTCAAAAAAAAAAGGAATTAGTCGCTGTAAATTGTATTAGTCAAACGCTAGATTTATGATGTATTTTGGGGTCCCTTTGTTTCTCGTTGACTTTTAATAGTTTTTCATGCGGTCGTTCCTTAGACGCGACCCTCTCAAAAACGCTTCTAACAAATTTCGATGGTGTGTTGCCGAGTTGCCGTCGTCGGTGTGATATTGAGTCTAAAATAGACCACCTGGTGTTCTCAAACACACCGCCGCAACACCAATGTCGGTAAAAATAAAAGAACAAATCAGTTCTGCCACCCTTAGTAAAACACGCAAGATATATGCGGTGTTACATTTCTAGGAGACGCTGTCGTTTGTTTCCGTTTGTTTTTTTTTGTTTTTTTTTTTATAATGTAAACGTCATGTTCTGAATTCCATATTTATTTCTTCATTTATTCTTACGCAAAATAAATGAAGATTTTGTTATTTTACAAAGTAATTCACACAGTTAGTGAGATTGAATGTATTATTACGATAGAGAGATATACATATAGGTATTTATTTGCTGGATGTGATACAATATAGTATACAGCTAGTCGGTAACAAATAAATAATTGTATATAAAACAAAAAACAAATAATCATCTCCTGATTAAAATTCTGCCACAGAATAAATGCGTCTAGCATATAAAATATGATCGGTATAAATTATTTTTCATGCAGTCGTATGCTGCAGTATATTTTTTATAATAAGGAGATTTTATTAGCAACTTTTAATAGTCCGTCAAAAAAAAAAACCTGAAGTTTCGTGGAGCGTAACGCATGCGTGTTGCACAGAATTTGGACAAAGCAATAACAAGGAAGTTATGTTTGTGATTGTTTGAACAGTTTTATTGAACATGACCGTTCACGCTAGTTATACGCAGGCGCAATATTTTATATAGAATAGTGCATTGAAGTAGAAAACTAGCATATATTTTTTTAAAATGTTTATTAGAGGGGGGGTTCGAAAACAATGCACAATATGCCAGAATTTTCGAGTTGTATATATTACATGGCATCGCACCATCGTTCTCAAGAACTATCCCAAAAGATAGTGTGTTGTGGAATTGGCCGTAGCAAAAATATATTTTACACATTGAATTATATACTTCAAATTCGTTAACTGATAACAACTCCAAGTAGCGACCAAGAAATTTAACAAAAGTATCACGTTTCAGAAGACTACGTTTATATTAGGGTTAGATACATACAGCGAAAAATGAAGAATTAAGTAATTTGTGTTACTAATAATACTCATACATAAACCATTGCAGCTAAATCAATGATCCAAATTATGTAGCAATTCAGCAGTTCTGAGAACTGTCCGAAAACAGTGGGTCGGTTTTCGGAATGCTAAGGATGTATGGTATATATACAAAAATAGGGACATTGGACCAACCTCACAATCTCTTTAACAAAGAATATAAATTAAACTGGTCCTAAGAAACTTCCATGAGGAATCCTTAATGGTAATTTCGGGAGCTATAATTTTAGTGGAATCGAACTGGATCTGGTGCCGCGGTTTTAATCTGTTCTCAGCCAATGCAATCGTAAAATCCATGACACAATATAAACCACCGCCTGGCAACATACGCCAGTATGTTTTAGGCTAAGCACTCCAGTAGAAGCCCTGAAGATGTCCCTTAGAATAGTGAACGAAACGTCGACAGTAGAAGCAAAGACGACGAAGCGGTTTGAACCCAGAAACCAACAAGGGATCAACGGCAACAGCGGATGCCTACGACTAACATTAATAATCTTTGCTTTTTATAAGATTAGAAACATTAGTAAATATTCATCATACTTAAAAAATCAATATTTGTCTATTTATTTTACTGTCAGTTTCAGTTTAAAACAATTACTTTTTTTTAATATGCATGTTGTATGATTTGTCTTTTAGATTAGATGAAATTAATTGAGTTCAAGAAGATTTGGAGAATTTATATAACTTTGAAGTATTCTCATGAGACCTACAATCAGATGTTTCATTGCAGGAAGGAGTAGATGTTGACAAACAGGCTCCTTCACCTCTAGTCTGATCTATTCACCTAGTGAGCAGAAAATTATTTACTACTTACAAAGACTTCAAATTACAAACAAGTAGCTAATCAAAAAATCTCTTGATACGAGAATTTGAGATTGGTCTAATCCTACTTTTCCAACAAATCCATCCGATTTGACATCAAATCCTGACATCATATGATTGGTAAGAAGTGCGGAAGTTCCTGTTCGATGTAAGCTACTTGAATTATTCTATTTTTTATGCACAGCAGCAATTTAGCAAACAGAAATCGACGGATCTAAGTGAAATTTGAACATTTTTGGGCATAAATATTCCAATAGGAGTACCGCGACTGCCTAGTTATAGGAATTATTGAAATCTTACACCTAATTTTCTGTATAGTTATTAGCTCCCAAATGCCTGTGAAACGTTTGGTATGAATGCCTAAAAGAAGAGATTCAAAATTTGATAAATTATATAAACTTTGCCTATAGCTGAATGCATTATCAAGGAATTTTTGAAGGATGCATGAAACTATCAATCAATGAGTCATTGATACGATTTAAATGTAGAAACAATGCGTACAAAAAAAAACAAATTAAAAAGGCTACAAGGTTTGGATATTCGCAAAAATTTGACATTTTCACTGATAATTTTCAAGATTCAGCAAGACAGTTAGGAGCTAGGGTTGTGAAACACTTGCTAAGGAGATTTAAAATAAAGAACATATTGCGTATTTCGACAGTTTTGTTTAATGGAGTCGTAGTTTTAGAAGCTATAAGGAAAATAAATATTTCTGATTGCTGCATAGTAAATTCTAACCTAAAGAACTTACACATTTAAACCTGACAAAGACTAAAAAGAAGTGATTTTGATATACATGCTGATAACTCGGTCATTATGCCCATGATGTGGCGTAATAAATGTAGCATTTATTTACTGCCAAACTTCTATGCTATACTGACAACCTCGGAAGTAGCCAGAGAAAAAAGATGGTAGTAACTCAAGCGTGCCGTGGTAGTGGAGGATATTCTTCTATTTTCTTGACACTTTAGTTTTAAATATCTATATACTCTCTAAATAATTAAAATTGACAAAAATGATTATGAAAAACTTTGTGACAATAGTATCTGAAGGATTAGTAGCCCAATAAATTTTTAACCAAAGAAGACTCAGAAAACAATAGCTAATATAAAACCAAAACCTTATTTTCGCCAAAATTTAGCTAACATAAAGTGCCCATCAATCCATGGGAGACAACCGACGCCACTTTGCCAAATGCAGTACTTTAAAAAAGAAAGTGCACATTGAGTGGACATGTCTGCAAAGTTCCGCTATGTTAGGCAAAAAATAATAGCTTCATCAACGATTATCACAACATGAACTGTTGGTTGAAGTGATATTTGCGTGTACCACCACATAACCTTTAAAGTTTTTTGAATTATATATTTTTTGTTTGTTACTAAGTTTTATAACAATAAATATGTTTATCAAAACTTTATATATATATAATCGTTGGTGCGTCTGTAAGTGATCGTGTAACATTCACCCAATATATTTCTTTTGTCGAGACTAAGATTTATAGCTATGCTAGGATCCAATAGGTGCCGGTGTAGTTAAGTTATTAACAAATTCTATATTATGGACCAAAATGTTTCACAAAATCTAGAACCGATAGATGGCGCTGTGGTCAATCGCACTTTTTGTCCAAACTTTCTTATACAGGGACTTTAACCAAATCAATTATATCGCGCCATCTACCGGAATGGGCAGAACTACCTCTGCCGAGCTAGCTAGTATTATATATATTTTTTTACCCCATTAGGACTTGTATTTATTATAAATCCCTTCCCCTGAAAGATTAATTACGTGCACAGTTTTCTTTAAAAGTTTCATGGTGTACCATCCGCATCTAGGTATTCTTGTTATTCAGTTGATTAATAATTCTTCAAAACTAGTACACGTGTCCTATTTCAGGACAAAAGGAGGGAGGTGAAGTATTATATATAACACAATTAAAACATATCAAAAAGCAACAGTCCATATAGAAACATGTCCATACTAATGGGTGTAACAAATGCTTTCAGACTATTTTAAAACGTTTTCTTCGAATACATAAACACACTTTTGAAGAGTGAAGTAATGATGTGTTACCATGGTTAGATATATCGTATATTTATTATGCATTTCATTTTTCTTCTCAGTTGTAAAAATATGGCTTAGAAATTAGGGTTACGAAAGCATATTTATAATTTAGTTGGCAAAATGCCTAAACGGCAAATCGTACACCTTTATGAGAATGAAAATATTTCTCGAAATACTATATATCAAACAATTTGTGAGTGCGAGAGGGTATAACGTTACACCCTGTCAGAACCTACCGAAAAGTGACCGACCACGAAAGCTTGCTGCAGTCACAAATCAAGAAAGGCTTCTTCGATTTGCTTAAAACCATATTGGAGCGCCTACTCGTAAATTAGCACGCCATTTACATGTTTTTAACACCACCATTCCAATAGAAGTAAAAAGAATAACTTAAAATATAGAAAACGTAAGTTTCCAAAATACACGGCAGCTTAACTTGAAAGAATTCCAATATGTTGTCGAAATTTGAGTCAAGAGCATTTTGCTGGAAAAAAAATAATCTTTATGGACGATGAAATAGTATATTAAAATACAAGCGTGTATTTTATACTATTTTTTCTATTTCGGTTATTAAAAGTTCAAAAAAGTTGGTTGGTGGTTATTCTGATTTTTAAGTAGAACATTTTAAACATATGAATATCGGCGGTGTTATATGAAATTTTGTTTATAATTTAGACTGATTTATGCAATAAATACTTTCAAATTCTCTACAACAAGGACGATATAAATAATTGCAGGCCTCCAGAGATTCGTAAACTACCAGAAGACAATTTACAAAATCTTTTGCCAATAAAGTCTAGACATATTTATCAAAAACAATACCTGAACTTTTAAGTTGGTGTAAAGAAAATAATATAGCGAATATTACCGTACATATCAGTCAATGCAAAGCAACAGGAATTCAGACAAAACGTAGTGTGTTCCCAAAGTCAGCCTGGAATATTCATTAATGCACACGAATCTTCTAGTGTTATAGTACACTTTTATAACAGATGTACTATTCAACATAGGAAGTAAATTTCAATAGTAGCATCAGAAAACTTATCATACAACTCTGCTTAACAATTTATATTGTTAATTAGTAAATAAAATGATAGCATGTGTGTTTTTTATTCTTTGTACAACTTCTATTGCACATTTTTGTTACATTAAAGGCTTATATTTAACATTTAAGTATGATTTGGTTCCTTTTTTTTTGTTACTAATCTCAAAAAGAATAATATTAGAGTGAAATAAAGTAATACTTTATGCAACCAAAACGGGTGTCGTAAAGTGAACTTTATAGCACCGAAATAGAAAAAGTATTTTACGCTTAGCAACGCGGCAATTCCGGGTAGTTCTGGTTTTCACATAAGAAATGTGGGTGAGACTCCTGGAAGTAAAGAATAAAACAAAAGCAAAATTCTCACAAAAAATCCTAGTCTAGTGCGCTGTTTCTGAGGTGGGTATTTCTCGACTTTAGGGCATGTGAGAGGTGTAGTAGTCAATCTTTACATTCAGCGTTGTTTGCCAAAATTGTTTGATTTCATTAATGAAATCATCCAAATGATGATATCATTACGCCAGAGAGAAAAGACAATGGTTGAAAGCACAAAACATACCTTTCGTGCCTCTTGCGCATAACTCGCTACACCTGCCTCAAGCTAGGCCTATTTCTTCCAAATCCTGACTTTATTTTTTGAAATATTTAGACAATTATTTTTTTGAATTACTTAAAAAAATAAAATAAATATCATAGCATAGTCATTTTTCCGAAAATATATGTAGAAAAAAAAAATAAAAACTGAAAAATATCCGAAAATTAACGTTACCACAATAATTTAAAAAATATTCTGACCACGTCCTTGAAAGAGTTGAAAAAATATTTTCTTAATTAAACTTGTGATTTTGAAAATAGAATACATTCTGCAAGACTAATTTTGTTGGAGAAATGTTAAAGTGAAACATGCTACGGTTTCGGATAGCAAGCGGAGTTTCGCCAGACGATATTTACCGGTTCTGAGTACTCTAACAGAGGCATAAACATAAGGGTTTTACGATCCCCATTCGTTGCGTGTTTAGACCAGATTTAAAATTTTGAATTGTTTGGAGCTTTACTTGATGTAAATCCATGATATCCAATTAAATTATAATAAAATAACAATATGAAATTTTGAGATTTACACC
Source organism: Amphimallon solstitiale (assembly GCA_963170755.1). Lineage (NCBI taxonomy): Eukaryota > Metazoa > Arthropoda > Insecta > Coleoptera > Scarabaeidae > Amphimallon > Amphimallon solstitiale. Next base: position 6,596,037 of record OY720677.1, read on the forward strand.
AATTTATTAAAAGACACTATAGCTGTTTTGCTTTAAACAGTTTTTTCAAGGGATAACTATAAACTAATATTATATTCAAACTACTACCTTTATATCAAGTGTTACCCCTATATTGGATTACTGACAAATATTACCGTAATTGATATTTGTGATCTTTAACAATACCTAATTACTTACTTAGGGAAAACCTTTATTTTTATTGTCTAAATAGATTTAACAACGGTAACAAATTAGTCTAATTTTTCATTTAATAATAATTCTGAATGTTTTAGTTTGTTAATTTAATTTATTAATAGTTGTTTGCTTTTATTGTCTACATGGAAAATATCAAATTGTAAATTAAATCTGTTATTGTTTTCTAATAAATGATAAATTACACAATGAAAATAAAGGTTTTCCCTAAGTGTTTATGGTTACTTTAGTAAATTTGTACTTTCCAGATCACAAATAGCAATTACGATAATGTTTGTCATAATCCAATATGGGGGTAACACTTGATATAAAGGTAGAAGTTTGTATGTAATATTAGTTTATAGTTATCGCTTGAAAAAGCTACTGTGTAGCGAAACAGCTGTAGTGTCTTTTAATTCATATTGTTGTTTTATTTTAATTTAATTGGGTAGAGTGAGTATCTGTTTAGTGCATTCTGAGAACCATTTTATCTAATAGAAAATAGACAATGTGCGATAAACAAGAAAGATCTTATAAACTAAAAAGTATTCGATTGAGAATGAAATGGTAATTACAAATTTTAATAAAATTTAAGTGTTACTTGAAATGTTACTGACTCTTTTGTATTCTGAAAAGCAGAGTTTGCTGTTCTTGTTTTATAAACATTTTGTTGATCAGCAATGAATGTTTAACGAAAATGAAAAGTGTGAACACATGGATGTTAAAACTAACATAAGCAGTAAATAATTACTGTGACTTACATATATACCTTTATACGTAAAACGTATATGTATATATGCATGTGTTTGAGATACACACATACATTAAGTGCCATTGTCGATAATCGAACGCACAGACACCGGTGTTTCGACCTATGAGGTCTCATCAGTGTGCGTGGAGATTCTCGACAATAGCTTCAAGACTTAAATCGCTGCCTATGTCATTTTCGCATGTTAAATGTAGTGAGAGTATCACAGCGACATCTAACACCCAAAAGATGACACGTATCTCAAACACATGCATATATACATATACGTTTTACGTATAAAGGTATATATGTAAGTCACAGTAATTATGAATGTTTAAGTATAGCTGGCACTCTTTTATTTTTAAAATATTGAAAAAAATTACTTTGATGCCCAGGGTTAGAAATTCACACACATTTTTTATATAACAATTTACATACTAAGGACAAGAAATACTTGTGTTTTGTATTGATAAAATTTTGTAAATTTATATACTTTGTTGTTATTTTTTTAAATAATAATTTGCATACTAAGGACAAGTGTGCTTTGCATTGAAACTAGGCTGTGTTATATGTTTGTTATATTACCTAAATAAATATATAGGTATTACAGATAGAATTTTGTGATTAATTTTTTAAAAAACAATTTACTTACTAACTACAAGAAATATTTCTTGCAATATTTTGGAAGAAAAATAATTATTTTATCTGGTACCTGAAATAGCCTGTATTGTATTGTATTGTATCCCAACATTTTTATGGTTATACAACAGTCCACGTTGATTTGAGAGACACATGTCTAGTATCGATTCAACAAATCAAACGCACGGTACACTCATAAATCAGAGTGCCTATGGGGCTCGCAACTTAACATAAATATTTCATCTCTTTCGCACCACTTGCGATTAGCATGACGGTTCAAAACGTAAGTCGGTGTACAAAAATCGGAGAAATACAGGACACGCCTCTTTGAAATCCGAGTTTCTACAATCTGGGAACACAGCCTTAACTCAGAAGATCTACGGGAATGATTGGGAAGCACAAAATGAGGTTCAATTAAGGAACAAGAGTACTGCGAACGACTTATGCAAGGCCTTTGAGCAAAACTGCGTCACATTGAACAATTAGGACCGCTGTTTCATAATGTTAAGTACAATGTTAAATGTTATGTGAAAATTTCTAAATAGTAATGTTTTCCGAAGGTGTTACATTTTTTATTCAAAATAGTCCGAAAACTTTTGTTAGACCCGTTATTACACTACTCAGTGACTGGTTGAATATCCGCTTGAACTGTTTATACCATAATCAAGTACAACAGACAATTGCTATTCCGTCCACCCATTTCCGTTTGTTTTAAGAAAATCTTAATTATTCTCTTGTTGAAATTATAGCTTCACATTATATAATGTAAATTTTATAGTCAAATAATATTATGGAAACTGCAACGTGTTTTTCTGTTTTTAAAAATGGTAAAGTAAAGAAGTTACGCGATGGTGTCGAAAGTATAATTACCACTCTCGTTAATTGAATGTAAATTTATGCTAATCGAGTGATTCATTCTCTCAGAAATGATAGCGGTGTTGTTTACATGCGTTAATTAACGATCGTTCCAGGAGCATGAAGACAAGTGGTCAATTAGTTTTGGTTTGTTCGTCCTTAATTGGAGAAAATCGAATTCTTTCTCGTGGTAATTTGGCAAATTTTCTCGGTTAGTTATGAAATTACTTTTATACAACCAAATAGTTTAAATTATCATCACCACAGTGTTTGTTTCTTTTACGTGTTTTATTTCTGTTCCATCCTCGTAAATGATGATCGCTGCTAATGCCCTGCTAAAATTGAACAATTTAAAAGTAACTGTTCGACTGTATGCGTGGTAATTATCCTCAATTACTGGAAATTAATACCACTAATAGCGGTGATTATTCACATTATTTATTTCATATTCTATGTTTATTTATATATTTTCTTTTTTCTTTTGCCATTTTTTTTAGATACATAATTTACAATTTATTCTAAACCTAATAAAATAAAATCACTATTACCGCATAAAAAGCTAAGTACACATGCGGCCATCCAAAAGTGCACGATTTTTTTTCACTATGTACTTCATGCTTTAAATCATAGGCGTATCTAAATGTCATTATTTGATTGACAGTTTCCTTAAATAATAAAAACTAATATGCCGCGACATCTCACACCCATTCAAAGTGCTAGGGCCATTGCAAAGTTAGAATAGACTGGCTCTTAAGTGCTGTAGCTACCGAATTGCATGTCAGTAAAAGCTGTTTTTAAATTAAAACGACGACAACAAAACGGTCTAGAAAGGCCAGTACGGGTTGGGCTATAGGAATAGGACGAGTTTCTACACAGTCATAACAGCTCGTGAAGATACGTCAAGACAGCTCGACGGTGTATAAACAGTGTTGGTTTAAAAAACTACGTTACTGCTAAAAAGCCATATCTTACAGATGTAAATAAAAGGAATAGACTGCAGTTTGCCAACCAGTTCCTAAATCAGGATTAGAAATTTTGGAGTTCTGTAGTCTTTTCTGATGAAAAACGATTCCAATTAGGGATGCTCAACATTTCCAAAATATCGATATTAGAATCAAATAATGTATCAAAATCAATTTTAAACAAACATCGAATTAAGAATATCGATATTCGTTGATATCAATATTTTTTTCATGTTTATAATAAAAGTTCTTTGTGGCTTTTCAAGTCATTTATTAGTTTATTAGTAACAAATAATAAAATCTTTAACTTAAATAAAGTACATACAGGCTGAGTCATTAGTAGCCGCTTCTTCGATTGCTCTTTTGTGTTTTAAATAAAAGAAAAAATAATTAGTGGAAGATGCATGGTGGCTTGTGGCGCATATTGTAAAACTACATTAAGCTATGACGCACTTCCGGTTTCATCGGAAATGCACATTATTTAATTTTTTTAAATGACTCACCCCATATATTTTTGGATCTTCTTGTACTGCTTTACATTGTCTGTTCAACTGCTTTTTCTTTTTCATAATTGAGCCAATAGTTTTTGAGTTATTAATCTTTTTTGAAAATATTTGACCAAAACAGGTGTTCAGAAAAAAATCATTTTCACCTTGTTTTTACAAGTAAAAACATTAACTTTGGTGGTGCTTGTAGCCAAGAAAATTCTGCATCATTTGGTAAAGTTGCACTCGACAATACCTCAAACAACTTCAAAGCCTACTTTCTTATTCTTCTTAAATGGAACACCCAGTATTTTATTGAGGCATTTTGTTCCCTTTTTTATTCTCTTTCATTTATGTTACCAATGTCCTATACTTATCTTTTGTAATTTTTGAGATAATCACTATAGGAGCAATTAGTGGTCAATTAAAGAACTACGGGCGCTGTTCTATGCACCCCAATATTCGTGCAATAAAGGCTGGAATGCGGCTGACTGCCTGAGTCAACTGTGAAAGAAAGACGGTATACATTTATGTCAAACTTATGAAAGCATCGCTATTAGTTATCACCCAAATGAATTATTCTTATGAAGACTTAATAGATATGATTGACGTTTTTGGTGAATCTGAAAGAAACTCTTTGCTAGCATCCAAACTTTTTGCACAGCGATTCCTGGTGGAAGTCAACCGAAGCCAGACACCTTCGAAAGTGGAAGGTTTGAGTGAACAGAAAGTATCCAATATGAAAGAAAGGGTGGAAAAAGCAATAACTAGTGAGGATAAGACGTTTATGGTACTTGCGAGTGTAGTCGAGCACTCCCATACTAGTACAACGAAAATTAGTCGTCAGTTAGATGTAAGTCAAATTTGAGAATCCAGAATAATTAGGAAATATGAAATTCACCCATAGCATATTCATACACAGGGTTAGATGAAATAAATTTTCAGAATCGCTTACATTTTTGTCAATTGGCAGCAGATAAATTATCCTGGCTTTCTCAATTTTTTGTTGTTTACCAACGAAGCCACCTTCTATTAAAGTGAATACGTTCATCGTCACAATTTCCGTTACACTTTGTCACACCTGTAAGCTTTCAAAATCGTTGGACATTAAAACTGTGGGTAGTTACATAATTGGACCTTATTTGTTTGATGAAAATGTTAATGGAGGAGAGTATCTTCGCTATCTACGGGCGGATTTTCAAAACTTTTTGAAGACATCTTCAAATATGTCAGTAAACATAATCTTTATTTTATTTCGATGTTAACCAACAGTATCAAAATTGAAATACTGCAACTGGACATTGCCGGAATTAAAAAATTGAAATGCGATGCTCTTCATTCTGTAAAATTATTATTTTTTGGGTAGTTGGATTTAACATTTACTTTGTTTGACAGTTGATTAAGGTAGATTATCAAATGGGACTGATGTTGTTGACTGGTGACTATCACAGACAAAAGGAGAACTGTTTCTTGAAGATTGTGGTAACATTTCAGCACTTCTTTCTCCAATGAAGCTAATAGTTTCCTCAACTGGACTATCCACGTAGTCACTGATTATAGGTGGATGGCAAACGGCTTCTTCAATAATGGATAGTTCCTCGTTCATGTTAGGAGGATCTTTGGCGTTTGCATCTTGCCATTCTTTCAAGGCAGTGGCAGACAACATGAAGTCTGGAACGACATTCCTTGAAAATGGATATATGCCCCTCTTTCTTGAAACCATTCATAATTGTTTCCGGGTTAAAATCGCGTCAAATATCTCTAATCATTACAGAAAACTGTTTTTTTGGAAGCTTTATTCCAATATATTTTCTTTGCCAAGTGACTAATTTTTGATCCCAGGTTGATTTTAATGGTTTAAAGATACTTAGGTCTGAAGGTTGGAAGCACGTGACTTGTATGTGGTGGAAGTTTTAGAATGGTAACATTTGATTCACGATCTTTTTCTATTAATTTGAGAATGCTAATCACATATTAATAAGGTTGGGCGGCTTGGATCAATAGATTTCAAAAATTGTTTGTCAAAATAATTTTGAAATACAGTTGATTCCATCCAACTATTGGCAGTCGTAGCATACGTGGTTCCAGCAAAGCCAGTATTCTCTGGGACAACCCATTGATCCTAGATATATTTTCCTTTAAAAATAATAAGTGCTGGGACTTTTTCACCTGAAGCAGACGCTGCTAGTAGAACTGTTATGTTGTTTCTTCCAGGAGCACTTATTACTCATGTACAAGGCAGGTTTTTACCATCAACCACTTTACTTTTAGAAGGGTCAGTGCAAAAACTGGACTCGTCTAAATTCCAAATACTGGAAGGAGTGTTTTCTAATCCTAGTTCATTTATGGTATTTTCCAATAACGTAAAATATTGTTGAATCATAAAGGAATTGCAACCTCGTTTACGGGCTACTTCTACCGCTTGCGGTTTTTTTATTACTTAAATTATGTGTCTTTTTAAACCCTAGAAACCAACCTCTCCTGGGAGATCGTCTTTGAATGGGGATTTGAGTTTGTTTTCTTTAATAAACTGCCTAACCAATTGAAATACCTCTTTTCTGGACAACCCGAACCCATATTTTTCCATTGTCAAGAGACTATCAGCAAGCTGTTGTTCATGTTCTTTTGAAATAGTAGTTGATCTGCCAAGGAATTTATTTATATTTGCCTTATAAACGATCCATTATGGTGCTGATCTGTATTTTATATTTTTTGTTAGCGTTAAATGCATTTTATACGTCCAGTCCTAATTTTTGCTAAGGCTTCTTCAATGTTTCTGTGGTATACGATCTTCGATTTGTTTTCCTAACGCAACTTCGAACCATTTCGGATCTAAAAATTTTGATAAATATAACTGCGATTTTGCCCGCTGCATGCTCCAGTCCTACCCCGTACACTAATATTTTCGGGGCAAGACCGAATTAGCGGTTTTCTCAGTAAATTTTAGACAACTGAGGTAATTTATTTATTTTATGTAAACTTTAAACAATATTCTCCATACTTACCAAAAACAAACTAAAAAAACACAAAATTTCCTTAAAAATCACGATACTTTGTTGGATGACTCTAGGTTTGTTGCACACTGCACAAGAAGTTGTACTCTATAATGAATATATAATACGCTTATTCCCCCGCATGAATGAGAGACATCTCTATGGATCGCCTCATATTAATTTAATACAGGTTTCTATCTATTAGGTATTATATTCTCATTTATGTATGAATGATTAAATATAGACCGATTACGATCTTACCCCACTTTACCTTATATTACTTTTAATGAATAATGAAAAATTGGTCCTTTAATTACACCTAACCTACACCTAGATCTACTAACAGTCAATCTAATCTGAAATCAAAAATTGTCTTTATCATTATAGCATCCATATTCATTTTACAGTTTGTAGTATTTATCACTATACAATACTAGATCATTACATAGAATTATCTTTGCGGAATTAAACACATCTGCGTAGCGTATTGCCCAGCATCGCATTGCATCTTTAACCATTACCTATATGTGTCAAATTATTCTCTAAAAATGCTACATGAGAGTGAAAAATTCGTAGATTTATTCTCTAAAACGCCCACTTTAATAAGTTAAAAACTTTACCTCTCTGATGTACGAAGAAAGGCGATACCGAAACAAGTAACGTCGGCAAGTTTGACGAGAAAAACCAAAACATTCTGTTATATCATCGGGATTCTATTAAAGTTGAGCTGTTTCGGCTACTTTTGAAGATGTGTAAGATGATAGTTTTTGATCTTTACCGGTAAGCGCATATTGTTTTCCTTGTTGTTTTTTTTGGGGGGGTGGGGGGGAAGTATTGATTTTCAACACTCAGCACTCAGGATATCAAATTATTACTTGAGAGCAATTACACAAATAGTAAAAGAAAAATACACAGAAGGAAACTGACAAGAAGAAGATATTACGGCCTATGATTTAGTTAGTTGTATTGTTATGTGGAATTAAAAAAATCGAATACTTAATGGATTATGGCGTGTGAATTTATTTTTGAATTATTTATTATACTATTATTATTATTATTATGATTATATTGGGAAAACAACTTTAATGACTTTTGAATGTCAAGATCGATGACTTTCAACGTTGATGATATACAACTTGATACGAAATTCAATTGTAAATTACCTGAGTTAACAATTAAGAATATCTTAGAATGTCAATTCCACGAAAAAATGTCAAAAGTAATAGATATTTTAATAAATTAAAAATACGGCATTATTGTATATAATTTAGGAATGATTGTCTTGTCTACTTTAATCTATACTGATATATGATCTATTATCTTTGGGTACATCAATATTATGAACACAATTTTCGTATTACAAAAGACTGCAATCAGAATTACTTATAACCTTTCATATAAATATACTTACTTATTTAATCCTTTTTGCCTATTCTATGAGTTGTAAAGCTTTGTCAAATCGAGTTGTTGACTGGTGCTCTTTCAATCTTGTGTCCTCTGGTGTGTATTTTACCACTTTTCTCGCATTTTCTATTAGATATTGCTAAGTTTACATATTTCAGTCATGTTTTTCTCTTGTTTCGATACTTATTCCTATTCTATCTCTTTTTCTTGTGATCTCAATAATTCTAAGAAATCTGTCATTCTATTTTTACTGGTTTTCTCGCCGTAATTATCCATGTTTGTCTTTCGTGTATTATTACAAGTAGGGCGCGGACACGAAAGGTTGATGACTCATCACCCATGGGCGCACTGTTGAAATGTTGTATTTTTAAAGAGGTTTTAATTTTATTTATATAAATGGATAACAAAGTAGGTGGTGATCTATTAAATACAAAATACCTTATTATTTGTTCATTTTCTCTTCTGTAACATTTGTTCTCTTTGAATGAAGTACATCCTTGTAGATAGAAAACGTCATTTCTACATCGCAACATGTTATAGGTACGTACTGGAAATATTTTTTTATTTCAGCGTATTTAGCATACCCAATTACCGCAATGTTATTAAATCTGGATTTCTATTAAAAACTGCGTCTACCTTTTGCCGAAGGCCACATCCGAAGTCACTTGGAATTGTTAATATATATAATATATAATGTGGTTAATCCATTTTTTAATTTGAGATTCGATTTTCAAAATATGTGATTAGTTTAGGCAAATTTCTAAAGTGTTCCTGAAGGAATAACAACTGGTTTTTTTAAATTTGGGATTTATGTTAGTTCCTTGCACTCACAAATACTTCGGGCATCGTCATTTAAACATGTAACGAAATTTTGTAAACTATCGAAATTCTCTGCATAAAAACTATTTCTACGTATGTTTTAGCAAAGCTAAGTGACGAACGTGCGATATTTTGGCCTTCTGTAATGGTATTTTACAGACATTGTGATAAATTTCGGAATCACTGACAATGGACATACAATAAGTATGACCCTTAATCCAACTCGCCATTGTTTCACGATGTATTTCTCGACGTTCTTCCATATCATAGTAACATAAACAATGTTCTAGATCTAAATAAATGATAACTAAAAATGTATGCGTATGTTATTGAAACTTAACAAAATCCAATACACACTTACGTCGATATAAATGGAAGAAATAGATTCAATGAACCGGTATTAAACAGGAACTATTACAAAATTACGAAGTACGTAATGAACAGTCAAAACAATGAAAAAACGAAGCTAACGTAAGTATGAATAGGTATACACATATATGTATAACTTTATTTATTTTACGAAATAAAAAACAAATATAATAAATTTTAATAACTCGTAACCCTTCTACCTACGCCGATGAAGAAAGGATTTTACTCATAAATTCATTTTTTGATGGTCATTTTTGTTGTCCTTTTCAGTAACTTTTCAAGTAAACAACAGATGTTGCAGTTCACCATATGAATAATGCTATTCGGAAATAACGTTAACAACACATAGTTGTTTACATTATTTCTTTGCTCCGTTGTAGTTTAAACCTGGGACGTCCGCCCCCTAATTATAAGTTTTATTGCTATTTTAATACTTGGAGCTTAATGTCGTTTGGATTTGTCTTCCTTCCCTGAAAGGTATCCTTTATACGGCTAAATATTTTGTCCCAAATGTCACCATCTATACTATATTCTTATCCAACCATCCATCCTCTGATATCACTAAGCCCAAGTATTTAAACAATCGAACTTGTTTTTGTGTTCCTTCTTTTCTTTGTACTTTACTTTGTAGTTGCGACTTTGCTACTGTTTTTTTCTGATTTTAATGTTAATCTTTTTCAAATTGCTGTTTATTCTTGAGGCGACTTTCATCTTTCGCCATGTTAAAAACGTTACTCAAAACCATATCATCAATATAAAAGAGTTGACTCACTTCTATTACTTTTCATCTTCCAGTACCCATATTCGTATGTTCTGGAGCCCCCCGCCCCCTCTTTTATGGATTCGTCCAGCACTAACCAAAACAATAATGCCTCAGAATACGTCCCTGTGTCGTTCTTACATAATTTTAAATAGGTATAAGACTGGAATTTTCAACTCTCTTCATTGCATATATCTATATAGCCTGATGCATGCTATATATTTGACTTTCGGGAGTCATGTCTATTGATTATATTTATAGTAGTAGAGTATCTCAGTGTTCGATAATGGTGCCACTCCTATTTCTTGTATTTGTTAACGGCATAGTCGATGGTATCTCTTCCAAAGGCTTACTGTATGCAGATGATAAAAAAAATGCATAGCATTAAATTGGTGGAGAATAGAGAATTTTCATAAAGATATTTGGATTCCATTTGCAACTGGTGTGAAAAAGAGCAAATAAATTTGTAGACAAATATAGAATTATGTTATAATCAAAATTGAGATAATTAGTAGAACAATTTGTCAATGAGACAGTCAAAAACTCAAATATAGGTATACTATGTAAATATACAATGCATTTTCATAACAAAAATAACTTCACCTCCGGCCAAGAAGAGCTGATATTATATACATACATCATGACTGGACAATTTGATTTGATCGACAGTTAATATCAAATTATTGACGATAAATTTCAAGATATGAGCTCTAGAATATTTGAGAACTGGTTGAGTGCAATTTTATATAGGTTGCTAGCGAAGAAATAAATTTATTATTAAGGGAATTAAACAGCAAAGGCAATTACATTAACTATGTTATCGACAAAATAGTAACAACCCAATATAGATATGACGTTTAATATTATCGAATTAAAGAAATGTTATTCAATACTTTAGCAACTTGAGATAGTGCCCAAGTGAAAAGAAACTACAACTAAGTTTGCGAATATTTAATTTTTTACCTCTGTTACTTAGAAATACTTCTTTAATTAAATATATATCATCGAAACATTGAATAGCCTATAACAAAAATTTGACAAAAGTTAAGTGTCATATGTGTTCACTAAAAGATTTTTTTCTGTGACGGGAAAAAAAGTTGACATTTTATCCTTCTTGACAGGTAATAAAATGTCATTTTATCAACCCGGGAAAAAAGTACTCACTTTTCTCCCGGGGAAAAAGTGCTCACTTTTTGCCCGCTTAAATAGACAGATATTTGATTATTTTACAGGTTTCGGTAATTTACCTTACCTCGAGCTAAAATCTAATACTTTTTTCCCTTGTATAATAAATAACTATTTTTCTGTGACGGGAAAAAAAGTTGACATTTTATCCTTCTCGAAAGGTAATAAAATGTCACTTTATCAACCCGGGAAAAAAGTTGTCACTTGAAATGTCACATCGATTGATTTTCTGACTTTAATATATAGTATTTACGTGTTTTTTTTCATACATAAAATCATGAGTGATATAATTTTGCCGGCAAAATTTAATTATTATGAAGAGAGTTTGTTGCTTGGCAATTTCGCGAGTGACATTGACAGATAAAAATAACGAGCCGTCAGGCGAGTTATTTTTGTCAATGTCACGAGCGAAATTGCCTAAAGCAACAAACTCGAGTAGAATAATCATTAAATTTTGCCAGGCGAAATTATATCACGAATGGTGTTCGGCATGACTATTTCATGAATAAAAATTGACACAAAGAAAACAATTTTATTACTTAGAAAAAGTAAATTTTAACAATTAAAACAATCTATTTAGCATTATTAATTATGTGAAAAGAGCAATTGTAATATACATTTTGTCCCTGATCGTTTACAGTTTGTAATCCGTGTAATTCTTTGCATTCTCCTTCTTTAGAAGTTGCTTGTTTCGAAGAGCTGTTACTGTTCCCTCTCAAATTTTGAACTAAATTGCCATGATGATCTAAGTCAAGCTGAAGATAGGGTTTCAAAGAATGAGCACTTGCGTGTCCTGTTAGCTTAATTAATTGTTGCTCCCCAACCCCATTTTTGGCTAAAGCAGATATTGCAGAAGATCTGTGAGAATGATTTGTTATCTTTAACTTCTTAGCATCTAACCCAATGTTGAGTGCTGATTCTTTTGTCCATTTTGATAAGGTGTTTAAGCCTATAGGTGAGTTTTTGAACCAAGAACTTTTCTCCCAGGCAGGGTTTACAGTTAGGAATAGCCTGTCGCTTGTTATTGTTAAACCTCGTTTTTCTAAAAGTTTTTTAAGTAATCTCACAGGACAGAGACTCTCACTTTCTCTATTTCTTATAAGCCATTTACTGGAAGCCAAAACTTTGGACCCACCTTGCGTAGTTTTAGAGAAAATGGGATTAAATTCAATGCGACCGGTGAATTGGCCTTCATTATCTATTTCATCTTGAAAATAGTGCACTTTGCAATTTACAGCTTCGTTTCCTCTCCAGGCAAGCTCGAACGAACAAACATGAAAGAATTTTCTCTGTAACCCCTCCGGATTTTCTTCATTCCAGCTGCTTGCCATGGCCCGAATCTCGTGTAACGTAAGAGCTTTGGCACTCACTTTTCTTGTCTCAGAATTTTGCTGAAGAAGTTTTCTCTTCGCATCACGAGCATTCCTGGCTTCCTTAAAACAAATATCGGAGAAAGGATTGATTTTGATATCATAATCTTTGAAATATTTTTCTTGTACCATTAATGCTGTTGTGTTCCATATTGATTTGACACTAGTTTCCTTGTAGTTTTCTCCGTTGACTGACCAGAAATTAAAAGTAGACTGCATGAGAAACTTCAAAGAAAAAAAAAATCAGTTTGTTTTTCCCAATGTCAGGGATATTTGTACAGTCAATTGGGAACAAATTGAATTCATTTTGACAAATCCAGCCATCTGCCGTGGTATCTTCGACGATGACGTGAACTAATGTGATTTCGCTGTTAAATGATATAAATCCGTATTTTTTTATGATATTTTTCTTGTTATTGTTACATAGAATTGATAATTTTTGTTATTTAATAGTTTATAAGAAGAATTTTAATTTTATTTTGTTACAACCATTCGAATAAACGCTTTTATATGAAGAATTGGAATTTGTATATGAAATAGCTTATTTTTTTTTTCAATTATGGATGTCCCATAAAGGTATTCTAAGCGTTGAATTTGGGTTATGTGGCAAAATTACACTGTTTTCTGTTAAAAGTCGTTTATATCCCATATTTCCCCAAACCCTGGGTAATTTGGGACACTCGAATAATATTAAAAAAAAATTAAAAAAATCGTTTTTTGCATGTTTCACTATGTCAATCTATGCCAAAAACATACTTCTTTAACCTAGTAAAAAAATTTACTAAAATAGTGTGTGCTATTAAAGATATTTGAAAAAAACCTAGAAAAATGTCCCATAAATCCCCATGTGACGGTATTTAGAGCTGAATTTGCATTTATTTTGTATATATGAAATTTCAAAATTCGGAGCGGAAGTATCACTTTTACTTTTAGCCAGTAGTACTTTTTTTTGAATATCTTACAAAGTATGCATTCTATAGAAATTTATTAAGATAACAGAAGTACAGAGAATAGGATTTTGAATAATTTTTGTATAAAAAAAAATCTGAGAATTCTATAATTTGAAACGCTGATACGTATAAGAAAGTAGTGGTCACACCTCATTTTTCCTAGTGACAAAAATGTTTGAAAGAGTGATCCTGAAGCACCACTATTTTTGAAATTATTTGTCGAAATAAGTGTTCAAAACATTACTACATCATGTAATCTGGTATTAATTTTTTAAATGTTTTGATTTTCTTAATCACAATCAATTATTTAGTTGTTTAATATTGGAAGTAGTATATTTTCAGACCTTTTAAATTAGGATATTTTGACATACAAAAATTATTAATGAATTTAAAACTGTTATATTGGAACAGATGTTAGGTACTACAGCGTTTTTTTTATCACCATGTAATTATAGGAGGTATCAGTAGGGCAAGCAAGTAAGTGCAGCGGTTCTGTAAGCTAAACCTACCCCAACCACTAATTCCCTCCTAACATCAATATCATTTACAAAATGATAGTTTTTGACATGTGGCAATTTATATACCGAGTAATTATTTATGATGATTTATGAATTTACAGAGTATATATACGTTTTTAGAACTGAAATTAAATGTTTAATATAATATATTTATTAACTAATATAAAGAATGTCATGTTGTCTTTATTAATATAGTGATATATTGATAATCATGAAACTTTTGTTTCTATAGATTGAAAATTTAATAGCATTGGGTTCTGTTTTGTAGAATATACCTACTTAAATACATACGTTTAATCGCTAAAGAAGTATATCCTATACAGTTTGTGTTGATGCGCAATATACAGAAAATGTGCCAATAAAATAATATTCATGTTTATGAGATAACAAAATATTATCTAAGTAGACTCATGGGTTGCTACCTTCTTGTGTTTAAAATATCAAATGCAAAAGGCCCTAAACAGACTCGGTAACACAATTCCAAGAAGGTAGGAAGTAAGACACCACCACGGTAACTAACCTCCTATTTGAAACAGGAAGACGCTTGTCTATTAAATAATCACCAACTTATAAAACACTCAGGCCTTACCTTCTTACTTCCCAAGGGTCGATGTTAAATAGGGGAGTCAGCACCGCCTCCAGCTACAGTCAGAGATAGGGCGAGTTCGAACACAGTACTAAGTCGAAGGTTACGTTGTCAGGGTGCCTATCCGTTAAAATATGCTGAGCCCAACCGATATTCAGACCCCGGACAAGATCCAATATAAGATTCCCCAGGTGATAAGAAAAATAAGACCAACACACAGTCATTCAACTTAACAACAGGTTTATTAAAATTTAAGTACCCAAAATAGTTCAAGACCCAAATATACAGAGCAAAACAGCTATTGCTAACTAATCACATAAGACATACGTCGTTCGTAGCTCGTTAAAAATTGAGTTCAATAAAAGATTTAAAAGGAAACAAAAAAAAACATTGAAATTTGAATTATATAAGCGCAACCCAGTTGCAAGTATTTTAATTTTTGAAGGAATGAATAACAGTCTTAAATGGCCACCCCAGGTGATCCACAATTTCAAATTACCAATGACATATAATTACAAAATTAAAGAATTTTAAAAAACAGGAAACACATGAGACAACCTTAAAGTTAAATTAATTACCTGACAGTATTCTTACATAAGCATATCAATATAGGGCAACTTGCCGAAAAGTCTCTCCAAAGTCGAACAGTTTGATCGTAAATTGCAACACGTTAACACTCCAAAATGAATCACTCTGTATAACAGAGGCAACCGACAATCTATTCGACGGTCGAGTGCAGACTCTAAGTTATATGGTATCTAATACAAAAAATAATAGCGCTAGTTAACTATGCTTTACATAAGGAAACGTGACCAAAATTAAATTCAATAATTTCTTACGAGATTGTACAATAATAAATTCAAATGGTTGACTAATTGCACTAAATAACAAGCTATAAATTTACACAATACAGATGCGAGGCTGCAACGCCAATACACATCGAAAATTTGTCCAAAATTCGAAATCCCCAAAAAAAAAGGCTACGTAACGTCTCCAAAATTGTCAAAGTAACCCCCAACTGGAGTCACTGTTGTTATTAAAACTACGTTAATTTAATAAATGCAAATTATAAGGCACTCAGGCCAATACGCAATTAAATACTGAAATTACGATGACTTGAGCGATTAGTTAAGCCGAAAAAGTTACAATTAAGTCCGATAGTACTCAGAATAAAATTGACTTGATATTACCAAAACTGATTGGCATTTAACAGATAATCATACACAGTCACAGTACCTTAAAAATTCCACATCCACAGCGACAATACACGATACCTTCTACAATTCACACTCGCTGCAAAGGAATTCGCTCCAAATACCCTCGGTTAACGACATCTTCGGGGAAAACGGTGTAGAAAGGCTACAGCATTTCGACAATCTGCACCTTATAATATGTCTTCACCGCAGGATACACAATCTATCCCCTTGGAACTATAAATTATATCAGGCACGTGGTTCCAAAACTTTTACCCAACGAGAAGTGCTGTAATGAAATTTTTGCCATACACTAGCAGAGCAGTTTAAACAATTCCTAAGCCACGACAAACAATATCCTCAGCAAGATTATAACCATAACGCCAAAATCACATTAACGCTTGAGAAACATCATAAAATCCGCCTTGTACTAGCGATTGCACACGATATAATTCAACAATCCAACATTTCTCAAGTAGTGACTAAGAAAATTGCATCTGCTCTTGTGATGGTTTAAATGCTTCTTCTACGACAGTTAACGTTCAAAAGAGGAAGGTTCTAACTTGTCGAACACCGACCTTAAGCGTAACACGAACATTTGAACTAATGACAGAGCGACCTAACCTGATATTTTAACATACGACAGAAATGTAGATTCAAATGACAATACAAAAGTGGAAAATAATTATCATTAAAATGTCACATAACTCTAAGCCCAAAAAGAAACTCCAAAACAAAATTAGAAAATAATTAAAAATACCCAAACTATTAAATAAAACATCGTGCGCCATCTACCCGCCAGGAAAGGTATACATTACGCACATGAGATAATGCACAGCGCACGCTGTAGGACTCTTAAGAAATTCTTCACTAGATGGCCGAAGGAGTCAATAACATTGATTCAAGAGAAGGATGATTCATTTAATCCGGAATAATTCACGTATTCAAACGATAAACTAAAATTCTCAATTCAGAGATAACATACAACAATATAATTGTAACAGGGTGTTAGCCTACAAGTAGTCCCCGGGTTATGAACAGAACACGTTCGTGAGTCGGATTTGTATGTAACTCGGATCTTCGTTAAGGCACAGATCATATAGAGTAATAATAACAACAATGATTATAATATGTAATATTTTAATGATTCATATTGTATTACCACAGTAGGTATATATCTCTGTACAGTTTATTTCAAATTATAAGAATATAATTTTGAACATTTCATCTAAATTGCAGTAATTACAATTTACTTAAATTTTGTCATTACGGACCTCAGCAGTTTGTTTGCCTAAAAGATAATCGTATTGAGCGGCCAGGTAGTTATTGCCGCTGGTGGTGCAATAAAAGCATTAGAGCCGTTCAAAGTTATATTCTTATAATTTGAAACAAACTATACGGTAATAACTTATATGATAAAAATGGTCCTCGAGAATCAGGATTTGAGTTTGTTGAACTTGATTCCTTGAAAGAGGAATCTAACGTCATTTGCACGGCTTTTTTTCTTTTTTTCATTGTAAATCACCTTGGTGCAGCTGATGTTTTCACTTACGGAGAGGTAAGCTTTTGTAAACCGCTGAAGGTTAGAATATTGCTTTTCAAGCTTAGCTAATCCTACTTCAGTTAGATGAATTGCTTGAGCTAACTCTTTTGTCGCAAACTTTCTGGGATCTGGATTGTCCTATTCTTCGTATTCTTGTGTTTCTATCAGCTGCTTCTCTATCTCTACAAAGTCTTCCTGGCGTAGTTCGCGTGAATGAGCCTCAAGTAAGTCAATGACATCATCTTCAGTGATGTCTAATTGCAATTGTATTGCCACTTCTCTGGCTTTGGCGATGTTCCTTTCTGTGACTCCACAAAAATCACCGCAAAAGTGAGGGCACAGTTTGTTTCATTCTCCTTTCATCGTTGATTGCTTTACTTCCTCCCAAGAATCAACAATGTCTTTTTATTGCATCAAAAGTATTTCAAAGTCACATTCTCTTCGGTAGCCGCAATGACGCCGTGGTAACTATGTAGTATTGTGTGGCAAAAATACAACCATTACATTGGGCTGAATGTCATCTAAAGTTGCTGGATTGATTATTAAACACTCTCAGCATAAACTCGTTTTTGCATTTGAATCGATTTCCAGTTTTAAATCTCTGTCGATTTGTTAAGTTTAAATAAATTTGTCAATTTTTCGACTTATATCCTTTTATAATCGACATCTCAAAAATCGATGTTTAAAATTCAATTTCAGGCTACAATTTTTGTTTAAAATTGAACATACATTCAGTGTGATCAATCTCAAGTAAATGTTGCATAGACTAAATTTGGCAACATTGTCTAGTTGGTAGTACTAGGAAATAATTGTATATAGCTGTAAAGTGCACATATATTTTTGACACACGATTTATGTTATATTTATATTAGTAAAGAAAATAAACAATTTTTTTTGACAAAAGAATCATTTAGATTACAAGGTTACTGAAAGTAAGTGTTTGAAATAAATAGAAAAATTCAGAATAGGTATTTGTCTAATAGGAAAATGACTTAATCTAGGAATTTTTCAGATACCACCACACATCATTTGAGATTAATTTCATTGTATCAGCAGCTCTATCTAGCATAAGAAACAAGACTTTTGCTGTCATCTAAAAAGCATAATGAAATTGGTCGAATATTATAATAGAAAGTCTGAAAATTTTCTAAAAAAAAGTTCTATATTACCATATAAAGAGTAGTTTTAATAAAAATTGCTTATTCAATATGCAAAAATCCTTAAAATAGCCATGCTAGATCCAGATTATAGTTTGTTAAAGATCTACAAATAAGTTCATATAGTTTTCCATTTCAGAAAAATCATCAGATAATGAAGCTGGCTCTGACTGTGATAGTGAACCAGGAATTCCTTTGAAACGAAAGCAGCGTAGATCGCGGACAACATTTACCGCACACCAACTGGATGAATTAGAAAAGGCTTTTGAGAGAACTCAGTATCCCGACATTTATACTAGGGAAGAATTGGCTCAAAGGACGAAGCTAACAGAAGCTAGAATACAGGTAGGAGTACAGAAGAAACTTTTTTCATTTCAAAGAAACTGTAAACAAAATGACCTGGAATTTAGATTTTGGTACAAACCGAAACATTTAATCAGAACTGATTTTTGGATATTTTTCTTGTGTTGCAAATGTACCGAAACCCTCTAATAATTCTTTGCATGTTATATTTTAATGTTTCAAAATAAAATAAATACTAAATCGTTTTATCTGGCTAGTTCATATTTTTATCCCAAGACGATTCAGGCAAAGAGATTAAAAAAATAACCTTAGGGCATTAAATAGTACAAATAAAGACAACAAAGGTATTCTGATTTGAATAATATCTGTATTGCAAACCAACATTTTGCATATATCAATACGAACACAATGAACATATACAAAATAATATCAACTTTAATTAAAATAAACACACTATTCAAATAATGTCTGAAGTTATTTAATATTGCAAGATTGATTGTAACTATTTAAAAAATTATTGTCTCTACAAAATAAAACATTAAACATTATTTGTTTTCCAGTGCCCTTCAGTATTTACATAAACACAAATAACGTAGGCCGTGATAGAAAACAAATTATGCTCAGATTTAAATATACATACCACAATTTACAAATGTCGAGACATTGTCGTATCTAAGATAAACTATTAAATATGTTTTACTCTCTGTAATAAGACAAATTTTAACATTGTAGTTTATCAAACACCCGCACAAATAACTTGTAAATACCTTTTTACTTTTCATCTTCTCTTCTTCTTTTTTCACTAAAGAAGGTCTTTCTGTTGTCGGTTTTCTTAGTGGGAGTCCTCCTTCGGCGGTAGAGATACCTGGAGCTTCTTTATACTGCTGTAAGCCCCTATTCGCACTTTTTTAACTACTTATATGAAAATATATTAAACTTTTTATCAAGTTAGTTGACCGAAAGTTAGGCAGGAAGTCGGGGAGAAACGTTTTTCATAGGATCAGTATCACTGGTGGCCAATGGCTTTTACTGAAACTAAGGCATTATTCACTTCATCTAATAAATATAAAAGTTGAAGAGAAGGCAATGCAATAAATACTAGGGTAATAGCAGGCAGGATGGTTTAGATAATTTTAATTATTTGTTATCAGCCCCTTTTTAAAAACACCCTTCGTCTCAACAAGCGTTGATAAAAAATATTAGCGATTCTAGAAGAGATCCAAAATTTCTTCAGGTAGAAATATTTGAGGGAAAAGTAAGTCAATAATACTTTTTAGTCGGTCGAGATCTTTATATAAATAAAGAACCTTTTATATTATTTATGAAGTTCAAAACAACAATCTAATACGTTATCGACCGCTATGTGTGAGTCGACTTATTTATTGAATGGGGAACCTTGTGTTACTTTTAACGGTCTAATTAAGCCAGTCTAATACGCTGGGCGACCAATATCTTAGTCCCCCGGTCGACTCGCTTTCTTGAAGCATCTTGGTCGACTTCCTTATTAATCCAACTTCGTTTTCTGGGACGCACGTGAAATCCCTCTTCGCTCTTCACATTTTATGTCAGGTATAGTTCCCACATATTATCACGTACAAGATGGCGACACATACACAAAGTCAACGCCATAAGTTTTAAATATGTAATTAATACAAACATTTCTTATCTAAATAGTGCTTAAATCATATACATAGATACACATATAGAATAAACAGTTTAAAGATATTTATCGTCGTTTTCTAACACATATGCTTTGGAAAATAATTAATATTTATATTTAAAATTATAAAATCGTCCAATTTGGCTGTACCGTTACACACAAAAACATAAAATACCTCTGTGCCAGATTGTATTCAATTTGATAAATTAACAATTGTGCAAACTAACAGTTAATAAAAGTAATCGGTACTATAGCGATTGTGTTCCAAATTAGGATCGCATGCTTTGTCCAGTTTTCTGCAAGTTACAATAAAATAAATGGTATCATAATTAAATCAGAAAAAATACACAAGTGTCTATAAAATTCAGTAATAACAATATTCTTATTACTATATTTCCTGAATAAAAATATATAATAAAACCACAGTCTAAAAAACAAAATTTGTTTTTCTTAGGTCTGGTTTAGCAATAGACGAGCAAGGTTACGAAAGCAATTGTCATCATCATCGACTTCATATGCTCCCTTGGGAGTTGTAAGCAACCCATATAGCACACCCTCTGCCTCTTATGGTTCAATAGCCGAGAGTAACTTCTCAGCCCCCACAGCATCCTCAAATACTCAGAGTAAGTATAGAATTGTTAAAATATCTATAATTCTTTTTAATTATTGTGTTTATGCATGGATATACAATAAAAGCCTGAATTATACTGAAGAAAATCAACGTACGTACACGTGTTTCGACTTACTTTGATGTTATCAGGGTATGACAAAAAGTCATGATGAATGAGTATACAAATTTTGACTATCAATATCATGACAATGATCTGGCATAATATCCACTTACTTTGCCACTTGACTTATATTTGAATGCTTTTTATTACAGTGACAGAATTATATCCACCGCACAATCACGGACATCCGAATTCGCCAAACTTGTCTCTGGGGGCTCACAATGTACCGCACAACCACTACCCAAGTCATTCTCTCTATCCAACCAGTAATATGTCAACGTTGATGCCAATATCTCAAAGTATGACGTCGACGAGTATGGTCAGTAACATTCAAGCGTCTTCTTCACCTATAAACACCTTGCCAGTAGCGAGTAGTATTCAAAATTTAAGTCACAATACGTACAAGGATAGTAATGATAACGTGACAGCTTCGTCGAGCCCTGGACTGCATAACGCCAACATATACAATCCGAATTTACCGCCAACACCAAACAGTATGGTTACCATATTAGGACCAAATAGTGGTAAGTGTGTACCACTATTGTGTAAATGTGCTTCATACTGTACTAAAATTAGTTCTCGATTTATTCTCTACTTTAAAAATTTATTTGTGAAAAATATCGTACAATATGCATCATTAATTGAATTATTACTCTCAATGCCATCGAAAAAAATCATAATTATATTAGGGGAAGTGTGGGGAATGGGGGGGGTACACTTAAACAAGTACAGATTTTTCATTCAGACACAAAAATTCAGTCAGAGGCCATTTCAAACCATACATGTTTATTTAAAAAAATAATAAATAACTCTCTAATAATAAAAATAAGAAAAACAGTCAATGGTTTAAATTACCCCATACTTTTTTGGGGTGGCTATCATTGCCCCATACGCAGATAGTGCTTAAATTATGTAAAAAAATCGCAAACAAACTCTTTCCGTTTTTCCAAATGAGCACATGCTTTATGGGCCTAATTGCCACATAAAGCGCAGCGGATCCACACCTCGCCATTTTTTCCAAACTCGCCACAAAACAAGAAGATATCTTCGCCTATATCTGAGCTGTCTTCAGAGAAATTATCTTCACTTGATGAATTGGTCTCCTTCCTTTTGTTTGTATTACATTTTCTGTCTAATACTAGCTTCATTTCAGAAGTTTTAGTTTCATCTTTTGCATTTTGTATTGTAGAACTTTCAACCATCAAAACCTTTTTGATACCGTTTTGATTGATTCTTTTCTTCATTCCAGCCCTTGCTGATTTTCTGTCCTGTTTTTCTTTTAATATTTCCTCGTTTGGAGTGGATGTGAAAATCTGTGAGTGTTGCCTTTTGTTCTGTTGTCGTGTTGGATTGATTTTTGAAGTTGAAGGAAAGGCTAAAATACCGGTGAAGGACAGTTCTTCATTCAAAGCTTCCAAACGAGGTTCTGGATCTGGAGTCCTATTATCATACAAATTCCTTTCCAATATAGCATCAGCTTCTTGCTGCATTATTTCAGCAGGTGCAAAATCTTCCTCTGTGAAGACATCTTTATCGATTGGGATAATTCCCGTTCCTTTAAAACCATTAATTGCTTCTTCAGGGGTAGCAATTCTTCCATATGCATTATTGAATAATTCGGAAATTTCAAAAAAAGTGATCTTTTGAAAAGGATTATTTTTCATATTTTTGGAGCATTCTAAATTATAGGCATTTTTTAACGAGGGATAGAATGTAACATCCAACGGCTGTAGTCTATGGGATGTGTGTGCTGGGATTGTAAGAATAGTGATTCCATTTGATTTACAAAAATTGTAAACCGCCATGGTTATCCATCAGCAATAGTACAGGATCCTCATGAGAAGACTTCACGAATGCTTGGAAATGCTGTAGCCAATCGATGAACAAACTCTCAGTCAACCATCCTTTTTCGGAACATATAAACAAAGCTCCAGGAGATCCTCCTTTTTGTATTTGGGACTCATTCTTTTCCAATTAAAAATAAACATCGGCGGTACATACATTCCAGAGGCACTAAATGCACATGTCACGGGGATATTTTTCCTCTCTCCCAACTTAATGCAATTCCAACTTGTTTTTGGCCTTTGCATGCTGGTATTTTAGTAGATCCCTGAAGTGTAGAAATTCCAGTCTCATCGACATTAAAGATCCTGTTTTGACTAAATTTGTACCTTTCCTGTATAGTTTCCAAGTTGGTGTAGAATCGCGAAACTTCATCTTTGTTAAACGCCAAAATTCTGTTTATACTCGTTTGTTCTGGTTTCCTCAAGGAAATTGTGCGATTTCGTTTCAAAAACCACGCACTTTGTGCGTTCTTGCTCAATGAATGCTTCAATTTCCTTTTATTGGCGTATTCAAATGCGCATTTTTTTTATCTCTTCACGAGAAATGCCATAAAATAATTTCAACAATTTTAAAACAATAGAAGTTCCTCTTCTTCCTGTTTGATGAAAATGGGATTGCGTCCTAGTGAAGGGTCATAGTTTGTTTTTTAATTCTAGTTTGTAATAAAGTTCTTGGTATACCAAACTTTCTGGCAGCTTCCCTCAAAGGGGTTCCCCCTTTGACCGTATTAAGAGCTGCTTCCATGATCTCTGTCGATCAATTTCCTTTAGTTGTTTTTCTTATGTATTTTCTTGGCATCTGAAATACATAAAGGCCATACAGTATAATAGGGGTAATCGCGACCGGCCGCCAATAGCCTTACGAACACGAAGAAATGAATTACTTAGCATGATTTTTACGTAGAAAGATCACAATTAACTGACACACCTTCACAATAATCATGCGGGAAGAATACTGGTTTGTTAATATTTATTAAAGTTGCACAATCTTATAAGAAATCGCCCTTGCAAAATAGTCGTCATTTAATACATTACCTTTTATGATGAAAACAGGAAACATTGTCCGTAAGTCTGTCCTTGCCCTAGGAGGTGGCGGTGACTTTGTAATTTGAGAAAACTGTAATCAGCTTTAAAATAACTGGTGGCCTCAATTACCCCAATGGCCCCCATTCCCAACACTTCCCCCAGACTCTGAAATTGAAATTTACTTTAGCCACTTCCATGTAAGGACATTTATTATTTAACATTGAAGCTGAACGTTTGTGTTTAGACGTAAATGGACAACATTTTTAACACATTCTGTAATTACATTTACATTATGATTTTAATTTGGATATTAAATGAATTATTTGTTTCATTTTTTGTTGGAGTATTATTTCGATGCTATAAACTTTGTTTACAATGAAAATGTCAAATAATAAATGTCATTGCGATGCTCGAGCGTATGGTCAAACTAAATAATCGTGTCCTTTGTTTCATTTAATCGGAAATTTACGTGGACCATAGAAAACTGATTTATAAAATAATCAGTTGTAATCAAATTTAATGTCAGCAATTTCGATAAAACTAAATTCCCAAAAGTAGAAGCTCTAAAAACTAGACAGATCCAAACTCTGAATACGTCCATTAATAACAATATTACAAATATAAGATATAGATAGGCAACTTATTAAACAATAGTAGTTAGATATGCAATCTCCTACACATTAGTTTGGCCTAACGCTAGGATGTCGCCGCTATCCCACGTGTCTCCAAATATAAATATATTGATTGGCCTTTGCCTCTCTTAATATGATTACTGTTATGTGGCTAGTATCTACTAGACAAACAAAATAAATATAGCGAAGTATGAGAAGATATTACAATTGCTACAGTAAAGGTAATCTGTAAATCTATTTGTGAAGAAACTCTTTTGAGGATCATGTTGAATTACTAACGCGGCTTATTTATTGAAGATAATTGTTAATTGTTAAGTATTCTTACAGAATCTTTAAATATTATAAAAAAATGTTTAATACAATATATAATAAATATATTTTAACAATTTGTAAATCTATCCCACAGAGGGCAGTTGTAATTCCATTTTAAATAATAACAGTGACACTGAATGTTTAAGAAATGTTATAGTACCAAAATCAACACTTTCCCATTCCTGAAGGTCCTCTCAATGTTGTGACTGTTGGTAGCTTAAGAACTCTGTTTTCATAAGCATCATCACTGGTTTCAAAATCTTAAACAAACGGGAAAGAAAACTTTTAAGAAGTTTTCGTTTTAACTCCACCTATGTTTAACACATTAAATTTTATATTTACTCTCATTTAGGATTTCGGTTTTGTTCGTCTTCCATCAGATCTACCGAATTTCTTTCTGTGCCTTCCCATTCGCCATCATACTTCAAAGTGAAAGCCATCGTTAATATAATAGCAATTATTTTCAAAGTCTTTACTGTGCTATTTTCCGCAATCTTTCACAGTTTGTGCACAATTTTTGCTTTGAGGCTGCATTCTTATTGTTTTTGTCTTCTTAGAGAAAGAAACCATTGAGGTTTTACTAAGGTTCAAACTTAGATATTAACACTTTACAGATGGGTGCCATTTTAATAACAGTTTCCAATCATCAGAAAGATTTTTAAGAAATTTTTGCTATGATTTGGTATACCAGTTCTTCGATTATCATCAACATATTCTTGACCTTTCTCGATATTCCGTGGTGTGCGACAACCTGATTTTATAGCCTCCATGACATCACTAGATGCTTTACATTTTATTACACGATTACGAATACCTTACCTACAGTTAATACTTGGTATATTGCAGTCAACAAATCCTAGTGCTATTTTTCTTAAAGTAGCTACCACTGATGAGTAACTTTCATAAAATGTTTTAAAAACACGCAAGCTTTACTAAACTGCCTAACACTACACGATTAAATTGTAGTTCCTTGCAAACACAACCTCAAAATATTAGCATTCTCACCCTAACAGTTTTGGAATGGTAGGTTATTGAAATTAGTCAGTTTAATATATAACATTTTATAGAACTTACTGCAAATACATTTTCAAACGAGACTTGTATAGCTCTTTCAATGTATGAAATTTGCAGTACCTAATATTTACCCTTAATTTATCCATGATACTAATATTTAGAAGCTTTAAAACAACTTCACTGTCGGTACTTTAAGTTATTTCATTTTGAGAAAACTGTTTTATGATCTTGGTACATTTCCTTTTTCAGCAAATAGCAATAGCAACGATGGAACACCATGCTCTACCGAAGCAAACAACGTACCGCAACACTCCACACAATGGGGCGTTTCTCCAACTCATATCAGTCGAAATCCAAGTCCACCCGATGTCCAATCTCTACCTACTACACTTGGACAAATTGGCCAGCCCTTAGGACTACACTCGCAAGGATTATCTTCGTTCAGTCAAAACGGATTACACAATTCCAGTATTCACGGTTACAGTGCGGCCCCAAAAACATACAGTCACCAACCATTCTACGGTTGGTACTAGTTCTTGCACAGAGAAGATCTCGCTGTTTCTTCCGTATACCTCTTTGAAATGTATAATGTATTTATATCAAATAATGATTACACGTTAGCTTAGATGTAAGCCTTGAAAAGCACTTTCATGATTTAGATTTTGTTAAGTAATGTACCAGTGATGTGTTTCAAACAATACAAGAAGTATAATAGTAATTGTCGGAAGTAAGATTTCGATTATGTATTAAGAAGTATCTCTAAATTCACGTACATATGTATATTATGTAATTCACAAAATTATTTTATTCACCTTATCTACTTGTATGTACAATAATGAGTTATTTTGAATGTATATGTTAGAGTATTAATGATGAAGATAAAGTATTATGTATGTATTTGTACAGAAATAAAAGATCAGCAAGTAATGTATGCGTTTATTATATGGATATTCATTTAGGGGAGAGGTGGTATGAAAGGGACATGGTCTGAAAGGGACAATAACAAAAATCCCGGTATCTGTATAATTTATATGTAGTTCTACCACTACAGGACAGATGGCATTACCGTTGAACATCAGGGTACAAATTATGGAAGTTTAAAGCAAAGTGTATTAGTTGAGTTTTTAAGTAGAAATATTTATGTCGATATTTATACAAAGCAAAGAAGTGTTTGAAGACAGATTTTGCCGTTTTTTTCGCATCACCTACTGCAGACAAGTGTTACAGACATCACATGATTTGAAAAATATATATAGAGGTTATATTTTCAGCCACATATAATTATTTGTTATCACTTAGTTTTGAAAGGTAAATGTCGTTAAGTGTTGAAAGGGACAGTGTCCCTTTAAATACCTAGGTACTAGTGCCATATTTAACTATAATTGAAGGTCTTCTAAGGTCCACTTTCTTTATTTACAGAACATGGCAAAAACGAAACGAACCCCTCAACGAAAGTCTGAAACCACTATCAAGGAGGCAGTTAAAGAGATAACATCTAACAATGTTTCTATTAGAAGCGTGGCTTTAAGATACAACATTGCAAAATCACAATTAGCCAGACTTGTAAATCAAGCAAAATCGTGCCCCAATATTGAGAATTTCAATTACAAACCTAACATTGGCAATAGAAGGATCTTTAGCAGAGAAGAAGAGGCATCATTAGTGCAATATTTAAAGATGTCTTCAAAGATGGCCTAGGGTCTTTCAGATGTTCAAATAAGAAAATTGGCCTATGAATATATGTGTAAATTAAACAAGCAGGGTCCAGCAAAATGGAAGAAGGACGAAATTGCTTCTATAGACCGGTTGAAGTCATTTATGGGTCGTCATCATGATCTGGCTCTTCGCCGGCCAGAACATCTCTAGGTCGTGCTACAGCATTCAATAGAAGTACGGTACAGAAATTTTATGAGAATCTACAGAATGTTATTGTCAGATTCAAATTTGAATCACATCGTCTTTTAACGCTGATGAGACCGATTAACTACGGTAACAGAACTTCCAAAGGTGGTTGCTGAACGCAGTACAAAACAGGTTGCTCAGGCAACATCGGCTGAGCGAGGCGAGCTCATGACAATGTTGGGGTTTATTTCGGCTGTAGGTGGTAGTGTTCCACCTGTCTTTATTTTCCCGAGAGTTCGATATATAGAATGTATGTCTAAAGATTGTCCACCCGGAAGCCTTGGACTTTCTAACAAACCCGGACGGATGACAAAAGACAATTTTCTACTGTCACTAAAACACTTTGTGAAATATGTTTAATGTTCGGTGGAAAAACCAGTATTGCTGATAATTGATAACCATGAAAGTCATGTTAATTTAGAGGTTGTAATTTATGCAAAGGAGGATGGAGTTATTATTCTTACCCTGCCTCCGCATAGGCAGCCTCTAGACATGGCTGTTTACGGGCCATTCAAAGCATTTTTCAAAACTGCAATAAATGACTGGATCTTATCACACCCAGGCCAGACTGTGACTATTTATCAGCTTCCACAGTTTGCAAATCTGGCTTATACAAATGCTTTTAATATACAAAAATATAACATCAGGTTTTAAGAAATCAGGTATTTACCCTATAAATTCAAACAACTTTGGTGACAAAGATTTCCTCACGTGATATGTGACTGACCGCCCCGTGGTGATGTAGTCCCTAGAAATGAAGCAGATGATGCACAATCAGGTCCTAGTATAGAAGTACACAAGTCTAATGATAATGAAGCATCTACTGGTTGTCTTTCTGTTGAAGGAATCAGGCCCTACCCCAAAGCACCACCAAGGAAGAAATCAGCCAGAGGTAGGAAAAAAGGTGCAACGAGAATATTAACCGATACAAATGAAAAAAAAAGATTTTAGAAGAGGAACTAATACAGAAGGCTTCAAAAATGCGGAAATCAAATATAAAGCAAAATCCTGCTGTAGAAAGAAAACTGATGGAATCTAGCAGCAGCGAAGAAAATTTGGGTGACGTCCAATATGCAGAAAGTGATGACAGTGTGGGCACTGAGATATCTGATGATGAAGATATAATAGACACCGACATAAATATCAATGGTTTTGTACTAGTTAAGTTTACTTCAAAGAAAGCAACTAATTATGCCATTGGTGTTGTTAAAAAAATATTAGACGATAATGAATTTAATGCAAGCTTTTTAAAATAATCAAGCAAAACTAACAGTTTTACATATCTTGAACCGGTCGATATAGCAGATGTTGTAAAAAATTATATAGTAATGAAGTTGCCATTGCAATTCCAGTAAAAGAGCTTCTTCTTTTTTTTGCTTTGATGTAGATTTAACTAATTTGATAAGATTACTATAAGTGTCCCTTTCAAAACATATAGGGTCCTTTTCAATACACACGTGATGAAAGGGACAAAATATGTTATTTGTTTAATTTAATGTTAATTTTTTATATTAAGAATAAAAATTAAATGTAAGCTCGGGATATAACAGCTTTTGATACACGTAATATGTATTACTTTCAGTTTTTATTTTTGAATTAAATTGTTTTTACAGACTACTTTTTTGAAAATATCCCTTTCGTATAAGATCTAGTCCCACAGAGTCCTATAATGTATATCAATATTCTCATAAAAACGTAACTACCCTGCATTTATTCGAAGAAAGAATTAGCCATAATAACGAGTAATGGGAGACTCGATTAAAAAATAACCGAGTATTCTACTATTTAAGTAATCGGTGTAATTCAGTAGTTGAAAGGGAGTGACAAATGAGGGGTGACGATTTTACCAATATGAAAAACTAGTTGCCGCAAATTGTCGATTTAAGTTATGAACTGGCACTCGTGGCTTGCATTCAATAACTGACTACACGTGTATTTTTCAATCGAATTATTACATTACTATTTGGAATTCGGAATCGGTTTTTCAATGCAAGTGACGAGTACTGAACGATGAAGTAGGACTAATGGGCTAGGTCAAAACTGAAATATACGTTTTGCTGCAACCAGTTTGTCGTGTCGGTATGAACTTGAAAATAATCTTGAGATCATTAGCGGAGAACTGAGAACATCGATCAAAGGGAGGAAACAGTATAGTCGGGGATATTTTCATATTTTGTGTCTCATTTTCGCCGTGTTATATTTGATTATAAACAGTCACCAAGTACAATCAGAAAACGTATTTATATTTACACTTAAAAGAATCGCTGGTAATGTTGTTCCTATAATACGTGAGAAACTGTTAAAATACAGAAAACAAATTGTAATAATTTCAATTTTAATAGGTTAGAATTATAAAATGTATTATACAGGTTCGACAATTGGTACGATACATTTTGAATAGGTTGCTATGAAAACCCAAATAATGTGGTGTTAGTTATAGTTTGATATTAAACTGTATGTCAATACGCGCAAATTTTGATAAGAATGGAGACATTTCCACTAAACCAACGTATTTATGCAATTAATAAGTTTATTAGAAATGGTTTAATTTTAAGGCGGTTGAATGATTTTAATGAAAGAGACAGTGTTTCATCAAAATTTCAAGGTGGTATACTGTACGGACAGCAGAAAACATTGAAAGGGTTTGTGTCGCCGTTAACAGCAGTTCGATACGAAAAAACATTCATTAGCACTACAAATCTCTGACAGAAGTCTTTGTAGGATTATTAAAAACAATCTGTAGAAAAACAAAAAAGAGTGTTAAACGTACTATTTTTGGCTAAGATGGAATCTTATAAAATAAGTGTTATTCCACTGGTGATTTGGTGAAGAGCATTTCTTCTAAGGTTACACCTTAGCCAAAAATACTAAGTTTAACACTCTTTTTTGTTTTTCTACAGATTTTTTACTGAAGATAGCAACTTAGTTGCCGAAATAGGGGAAGTGCGGATAAAATGGCATACTTTCCAAAAAAAAGATGCACTAACTTTGCTTATTGTTTATCATTAATAATATTACTCCATAGAAATTTAAAATGTATATTACTGTAAAAAATAATAAAAGAAACAATGAAAAGTAACATACCTTTTGCCTAAAAAAAAACAAAAATGTATTACAATGTACCATTTTATCCATACATGCTTGAATAAAATAGCATAATTGCAAAAGAAAATAATAAAATCATTACACTTTAATTTAAACACATAATTCACACAGGAAACGCTTACATTTTCCAGATACAGCAGCGCATAGGATGTGACACCATCTTATGCAGAGGTGGCAACGAATCCATTGTTCGCCACCTTCGTCATAATCGCCTTCTACTTCTTCATATGGGCCTTTAATTGTTTCGTCTTCATCCGTGTCACTGTCCTGCAATACTTTTCTTTTAATACTTTTTGCAGCAGCTCGCTGTTGCCTTTTTCTCTCTAAGTCAAGTTTATCGTTCTCTTTCATCTGTAATTCCGCAATGTATGGGGATGCTGTTAGAATTTCAGATTTTTGTGTCTTATTTCTTCTTTTGCAATTGTATGTTGTAATTATCTTCGGAAGAGGCAGTATGTCCCTTAAAGATGTATTATGTTCAGAACTGGTGGTTGCAACATCAATACTTGATTAACTTCTATTGTTGGCTGAGTTTTCATTTGTTTCTTTGAGAAATACAGTGGCAGGGGCAAAACAGTCATCTGAGGATACATCTGGATTTACTGGATAAATTCCATTGGTTTGGAATCCTTCATTCGCGTTTCCTATTGTTGCTGTCCTTCCATAGGCTAAACCAAAAAGTCGAGCTACTTGAAATTGCGTTACAACGCGGCCAGGATTACTGCGAAGCCATTTGGTTATTTCTTCATTAAAATATGTCGTCAACGGACCAAAAAGAGCAACATCTAAAGGCCGAATCTTATGGGTGCAATGCGGAGGTAGGCAAAGTAAAATTATTCCGTTCTGTTTTGCGAAATGCAGTGCTTCTAAGTATTTATGACTCCCATGACCGTCCACAATTAATATAACTTTATTTTCAATAGAAGCATTAGCATATTTAGCAAAATGTTATAACCATTTTATAAATATCGGTCCTACCATAAATCCTGAATCATTATGTAGCCCTAACGTTTCTGGTGGTGCGCCATCAAATAATTTCGCTTTCCACTTTTTTCTAGAGAAAATTAGAGCTGCGGAACTGATGCAACATACCATAGTACTGTGAATTCCTCGTTCAGGACTGGTGATGGCTCCAACTTGCTTGCGGCCCTTGGTTGCCAATATTTTCTTTGGTTTCTGAACCGTAGATAACGCTGACTCGTCCATATTATACATTCTTGAAGGTTCAAACTTATGTGTTGCCATAAGTTCTTGCAATTGATCAAAAAACCGTCCAACTTGGTGCCTGTTAAATTCTGCAGCCCTTGCAACAGACGTTGGCTCTGGAGAGCGTAGGCTGATTTCTGGTTTGCGTTGACGAAATCCTCTCACCCATTCCCATTCTGCCATTTTTTCGCTGAGAAAATCTGTGGCTGATCTTATGTGCTTCTGCATAGTCGTAAGCCAACCGTCGTAGTTCGTTAAGTGTGATACCGTAAAACATTACTTCCTGTTCTTGGATCCGAGCCACTATTTCTTTTCTACTTCTTCAGTAAACGTTTTTGAGTGACGACCCAGATTTTTGGCTCCCTTATCTATCTTCTTGTTTTTATTTGCAGCATGTCTCCTCAGGGTTGTATGAGGAACTCCAAATTGTTGCGAAGCACGACGTCAACTCATTTGTTTAGTCTGGACAGCCTTTATCGTAAGCTTCTTACTCTCCTCTAACCATGACTGACGATTTGTTTTTCTTTCATACTTGGGACACATTCTAAATGAACGAACTGTGTTAGTAAACATTTTGCTAAAAAATTACAAAAATACCTAAAAAATGATAAAATCAAAATTATTCATAAGAATCTTCAAAAGACACTGAATACGCCTATAACAAATATTATGAAAATACAAAACGTCTTACCTGAAGAATACTCTTTACTTCACACAGTTGTTAAAAATTTAGACAAACTCTAAAGTAAATTTTTAGTCATAATCTACATTACCGGCCTCTAATCACTCCTAACTTTGGGGACTGCAATTTTAATGCGATTCTTCACAAAGAGATGGCACTAGTCGTTCAGAAACATATATGGTTTGGATGAAAATGGACCCGTGCCGCTTTATTAAAGTATGCCGTTTTATCCACATTTCCCCTACGTATATAGATTTCTTTATATCTTTTTAATTTTTGTGGAAAAGGATTTTTCCTTTTGCATTTTGTTTCATACCTGTATTTATTTAATATTCCTAATTTCGAACGTAGCAACCATTATGAATTTTAAATTCCCGCCTGAACTGCGATGCAGGCGACATCGACATTTAGCATGAAGATATATACAATTTTCAGAACACGGTGTTACACCCTCCGTGGGAAAAACTAAGGATCCACTTTTCCTTTGAATTTTATAAGCAACACGTATCTTCTCTAACTGTTGTAAATG
Source organism: Amphimallon solstitiale (assembly GCA_963170755.1). NCBI lineage: Eukaryota > Metazoa > Arthropoda > Insecta > Coleoptera > Scarabaeidae > Amphimallon > Amphimallon solstitiale. The sequence goes on from OY720677.1 coordinate 6,629,690, forward strand.
GAACAAATAGTCTTTCCTTTGAAATATTCCTTAAAACAAAGCAAAACCTTTTAACAAGCTAATCAAGAAGAATAAGAAAAAAGTTAAGCATTTAAAGTAGGTATTTCTATGTATCTTTTAATGTACCAACAAACCAGCATTTTATTGAACGCAAAGTGCGTTGATTTTTCAAACTTATTTGTTATTTATCATTTTATTAAAATAAATTTACCTAAGTATTTTTATTTGAATATTAATATATTATTAATAAGAAAAGTTATGTAAATTACTTTAAAAAATGTAACTTAGGTGTGTACTATTTACAGTTCTTCAGATATTAGTATCGAACGCGAACAAAGTATGCAGCCTATTATACGCAGATGTATGTCGGCATACATACTTATTGTATGGTAGATTACAAGATTTAAAACTATGGATGTGTATCGCTTTGAGTTTGTTATGCTCTCCTCAGGGTCGTTATAATCATTGTTTAATTGCTAATTTTTAATAATATTTCATAATATAGGAAAGAAAATGCATTTTCAGAAACACTAGAAGAATTATTTCATGCTGGTTTTCAATTAAGATATATTTCTGAATGGCTTTCATAAACACAAAAATGTTTCAAACTAAATTCATTCTATAATTAAATTATTGTCACTGGCGTAACATTTAGTTCTAAGCGTTTACTAAGTAAAGTAAACACATTCATGGCATACTTGTGAAACATGACAGTCACCACAGTAAATCATCACAATGTAATGCTAACAGAAATTCCGAAAAAATGTATGCTTGAAAACTTTCGGTTAAGGAGATAAGATACTAATTATTATTTAATTTCAGAATTGAAGGTATGACTTCTTATTTATGTCAATAAGCATTAAATGAGGTTATTTTAATAAAGTTGGTGAAAATATAATCACAAATGGGTGTATGAAAATCTACCTGCTACACATAGTATCACCTTTAGTTGCCTTTTGGTCCGTATTTCCTATGTAATAGTCAATATCTGTAAATTTTTATAAACTTTGAGAACTAATTAAATTTCTAATATTGAACAAAGACAATTCATTCTACATCGCATCTCTTCCTGTAAATCAAATTCTATTTATTTTATAACTACCATTTGGTAATAATAGATTATAGTCACCTATATTGCAATGAATTGAGTTTATTATTATTATTAATAATAATAATAATAATAATATGTCTTTATTTCAGCAAGGTTAGATATACATAATAAAAAAATAAAGAAAAAAAAATAGAGATGAATATGTAAGTACCCCTGCCAAAACCATAAGGAGAGGTTCAGTTGGGTAGAAAGAAAATATTAATCTTCCACCCTCTGGACTTCCACCCAATCCTTAATAAGTATAACATAAAGATTACCACATTTATAGATAAGTAATTAATGAACAAATAATTAGTTGATTAGATAGCAAATGCCTAAAATAAAATTAATCTACGAGGTGTGTCTCAGAATTAATGAGAATGATTAGTTTTCAAGAGTTTTATCGAATGCATCTAATAATTAATATTGTTCCCTTCGAAGTATGTCCCTTGCGAATGCACACAGCGTCTTTAGTGAGTTTTTCATGCTTGGTAACAGTTCTGGAAGTCTTGTTTCGTTAGGCTGTTTAGAACCTGTGTCGTGACTGCGCACACGCAAAACTCTTTGCCGAAAACGTTCAAGGACGTTGCGATAAAGAGTTTGATTCACTGTCTGGCCCGGCGGTACGAATTCTTTGTGGACAATTCCACGCGAATCAAAATTGATGATAAGCATCGACTTGATTCAGGATTTGCTCATGCGAGCTTTCTTCGGCCGCGGTGATGCAGGTGTGTGCCACTCAGCGCTTTGTCGCTTTGTTTCTGGATCATATTCAAATACCCATGACTTATCACATGTTATCACTCTGTGCATGAAGTTGGGTTGGGTTGTTAAGCGATCCCGCAATTGTTGACTAATGCTGACGACAACGTAACATCTCCATATGTTGTTCTTACCATTTGTATTGTCACTGAAGCAGTTCCCTTTTTAACGCAAAATTTAATTCCATATTGCTGCTCGATATTTGCCTGCATTTTACATGTAACGTGATATTGGAACTTAACGGTAAATACGTGGGGCTCAAGCCACTAACACTAGACTTAGTAGGCTGCGCCTGTTATGGTTGCATTCTTAAACATTCCACTCACATGTAGTCGACTCCAGTCGGCTGCATTCGTTGTCATATTTAGCGTAAACAATTCATTCTCATTACTTCTGAGACATACCTCGTATATTCCGTAATATACGCTTCCATACGGAAACAGCGACAAAACTATGTAAGCAAGATATGTATATACACAATTTAACAGAATAATAATCATGTAGAATTACCCATTTTATTGCCTGTTATAGAGCAGTTCGAAAAGGGCACGCCCGAATGCACCCGGATCCTTGTCCCTGATATCACCTGCTAAGAAATTATAAAATTGGTATATATTATAACTGAAGCTCCTTTCATAAATGGAGAGTTTATGTCGTGGCGAACTTATCAGATGTCTATGAGTCTATGCCTAAGATTAATGTTATGTACATCCGTTGGAAAGCGAATTTTCTGATATAGGTAAGGAGGAGTTTTGAATACAATAATTTTGCGGTACAAATTTAGTGAATGGTAAATTCTCCGATTGTTCATATTGAGCCCACCCACATCGCGCAGCCTATGACTAACCCTATCAAACCTACAAATTCCAAACACGTATCTCAAGCAGCTGTTCTGTACTTTCTGAATGCGAACCTTATCGATAACATCCAGACAAGAACGATAGACAGCCACACAATAATTAAATAAAGACAGAACAAAGGTTTCGCAAAGTAAAACCTTAGTTCGAGTATCAAACACAGATCTATATGGATAAAGAGCTTTGAGAGTAGCATAAGCCAGCCCAACGAGTCTGGAGACGTAGTTTCTGTATCTATATGTATTGTCAACTATTATGCCCAAATTTTTTGTGCAAGTGTATAAGCTGAAGAGTAAGGTACCGAGAACAGATCCCTGTGGAACCCCTCGAGTAACATAAGAAAGAAATGACTTTCCCCTCTGAAACTGACGCACTGACATCTATCCATGAGGTACGACAAAAGAGTCTCTAACGCAGAAGTAGATAATTTCAAGTCATTAACAGACATGTCGGGCGAAATGCAAATTAATAGGTAAATAAGTGGTCCTAAAGTACTACGTGGCTAGTATCGACAACGTCGACGAACGTATTATACGTAACTGCTACTAAAACTCCTCCGTCACAGGTACGATTAGTGGCACCAAAGTCTCTTTAATTTAATAGTAATATAAGTCTGTGTTAAGGAAACCACGAAACAACTTCCTTTTAGTAAAAAAATATACTATAAGCATGGAAGTAAAGCTGGGTGTAAATTTTCCAATTTTGATATCTTTTAATTTGCTTTAATCTTGTATAGAATATACTATATACAGGCTGTAAATCTTTCAATTTTCATATCTTTTATTTTGCTTTAATTTTGCAGTGCTCTCATTTAGCCTAAGACATTTTAGTGTTTAATGTTTCACGTATTCTTGCATCAAAATGACTTAATGTTTTTTTATAAATGTTTTAAATTGGCAGCGAGATACAAACTTATTAAACTTGTTATTGTTTGACTTTGTTGTTTGACTGTTCTTTACAACCTAGTGTACTTGGATTGTTCTTGCTTTCGGAACAAGTGACATTTTGGGTGGGGTTTAATTCTAAGAAAGCTGGCACCTATGTGTCATCCATCTTAAGTATTCTGAACGACCTGCGACCTCCCGCCGATGAGTTAGAGGCAAAACCCTTCTCCATTTTATCCACCGTACACTAGGGAAGTAAAGGCAAGGCACATTGAAAACGTCGCACCAAAATTCTCCGAAACTTTCATAAATTTTATTGTGCCAAGCTTCAGATTTTTAACTCAGATATACGGGTTCATTTTTTAATTGCCGATTGGATGAATTTATTTTAGTTCCGTCAGCGCCCATTGTTCCACCTTCTGCCAGGTTAATTATACGGCTAGTGGGCGGTGACAACAAAATAGTAAGCCCGAAATCAAGTGTCTTCGCATTTACTTCCTTGGCGATATCTAAATTGTTAAAATCCTTGGAGCCTCAACCGCAGATATAACATATCACTGTGTTAGTGGCGGCATTGCAAACTTTTCCATCAACCACAGTCAGTATCATTGTGTGCTTCACAGAATATGTTTTTTCTGCCATTGTATCTGTAGTTTCTTGTAAAGCGTTAGAATCATTTGAAAATAAATTATTTCTTTGTTTGTTATATCCTTGTTTTCTTTGATAAAACTAAGTCTTATGGGCCGACAATAACGCGGAAAGGATGATGTTGGGTTCTGTCAAATTACGGTATTTTTCATAGAGCTTTGAAGAGGCACAAAAGAACTCTGGAATAAGTTCGCATTCAAATGTGAATCATTTTCAAATTTTTATTTGTCTTGAGCTTGTTGTGTCCTATCATAATCCCATCAGCATATTAAAACTAATGAACATCTCTCTTCTCGTCGCGGTATGATCAATTAGGCTCTGCAGCTTTACTTCGGCACAAGTTTCGGTTACCCGATATGGTGCTTTACCAGGGTAACACTCCTGTTTCATTTTCTGTAGGATGCTGTAACAGGTATATATATTTTTAGAAGCGCCACTTATTATTCCATATTGTTTTCTAGACTGTCCAGCTTCAACAAGCATCGACAGAGTCACTCTTGGGGTCATCTGAGATGTCGATGTTTCTTATATTTAGTATCTCTTTTTGGCGAACTAATGAGATTTTTCAGAACTGAAGAAGCATCTTTCACCTAACTTTCACCTAACTTTGCATGTGCTGCAAAAGTCAGTTTTTCCAAATAAGTGTTTTACTCCTCTCACTTAAATCGCTAAATATCTTTGATGACATACCTTGTCGATTTACTATTTTTGGAATATTAAACGTAACTTCAAGCAATTGTTTGTTTTTTGTTGAATTTTACGAAAGACTAAATATGAATTGATATGACACATAACGCAACGAAAAACAGAGAACAGTATACACCCTTACCTGCTATGTTATAATCCATACCTTGCACTTCTAACTGCATAATAACCAACCGGATAATAAATCTTAAGTACGCGTAAATATAAGGACGCCGAGAAACTATATGTACACACAAATTAACAAACAAGTTCAAATTGGTGATACGAGCGCTAGGGAGGTATCGGGATGGAATGAAGCATTGTTTGGTATTCGTAAAACACTTGACAATAAATAGCAACACACACAGATCGCCTAAATACCCCTATGTTCGTCGTGAACATAAATCAAAAATGACGTTGGACCCAATATCGACCCCTGAAAGATACCTCCAGTAATATTTTTTGACGATGACAGAAACTCTTGCAGTGTTTCATTATGCTGGTCTTTAATACTTACAAATTGTTGTCGGTGAAATAAATACTTCACGTAATCAAACGCCCGGCGACCTCGGATGACAACTACTTCCAATTTCTGAAGTAAAATCTGGTGATTTATTGTGTCAAACGCACTAGAGATGTCATAAAAAATACCAACAACTCCCTCCCCGTTGACCAATCACCAAACTAGACTATTCAAAAAATCATAAATCGCCTTTTCGGCACACTTTCCTGGTAAGAAACCGTACTGCGTCGTCTTAATGATGTTATCTGTCAGCATGTGCGAAATCAGTGTCTTATTTATAATCTTTTCATAGATTTTGGAAAACGAAGGTAAAATTGATACCGGCCGGTAATTTCGTACTTCATGAACCAGTACAATTGATATCTTTAGGTTGTCAGGAAATGTGCAAGAACTAATTGTTTGTAAATAGTTCATTATTATACAGGGTCCGGCAACGAAGCGGGGACGGAAGATTACATTCTTATTTGAACGCACGTTTTAAAAATATTTTGGTTTATACAGGCTGTTCCAGATGGAAATGCTAGACTAAAGTTGTCTTTTTTTAAATTTAACATTAACATATAAAATGATCCGCGCTTGAAAGCTGGTTACATCGATATAATGCTGTATGGGTCTAAAGTTGATAGTTTCTGTGTTAATAATTACTTTACTTGATAAATTAATGCATTTCAGTAGGCTATTCTGCATAAGGAAAAACAAAAGATCCGAAACCAACAGAATAGAATATTTTTTACTAGTATCGAATTTCGTTGCTATGTGAAATAAATTCTGTACCTGTTCGCGTTATACAGAGTGTTCACAATTTCGCAAGATCAAAGAAATCTCGTAATTTTTAAATGTATATTTTCAGCTCATTCAAAAGCCCTTTTATTACGCTTTCTATTGATACCTTATTTAATGCACCTAGGATAGATCATTTGCTAATTATTTCTTTTTAAAGTTGAATTAATGAAAATGCTTGTATTTTTAGTAGCTAATTTGCACTTTAAAACCTTCTGTAAGGTCGGATATTCAACAAATAATCCATAAATGGTCTATCACAAGAAGAAATCCCATTTAGTATGAGAAACGAAAGATATAGCACAGTAAATCAAAAATGAAGGAAATGTAAATAGTACATGCAAATAAATCAAAGATAACTTTCAAATGTCCCTCCATGTCTCTCAATACATAAATGAAGCGGCCTGGTGAAATTCTGCTTAACATGCTGTAATATTTCTTGGGGAACATTTCTAAATGTCTCTCTTATGCGTTCCATCATATTTTCCCTTGTTGTAGGAACTTCCACATAAACCAGAGCGTTGACATATCCCCAAAAGTAGAAGTCTAATACAGTAAGATCTGGACGTGGAGTCCAAGCGATTGGACCACCTCGTCCTATCGATTTGTCTTTCTTCCATCGCCCTCGAAACTCCCTAACGTTAAGGCTATAATGACCATCGTGTTGAAACCAGAAAATTTGTCGGGTATCAACATCCACATGCTCAAGTAAATTAGGCAGTTCATTCTGCAGAAATGCCAAATAAGTATTGCCTGTAACGGTTGCATCGAAAAAGTACGGCCCAATGATATATAGGCCAAGTATACTTCCCCAGACGTTAAGGGACCATCTATTCTGATTGTCTACATGACGTATCCAATGCGGGTTTTCTGTTGCATAATAATGCATATTATGTTTATTTACCGCGCCATTACTTTTGAAGTAGCTTCATCACTAAACAAAATCGTTGTTAATATATTTGGCATTTCTCGCATTTTATTTAACAACCAACCACAAAAGTCTGTTCTTTTAATGAAATCATCACCATGCAATTCCTGATTTAATTCCATATGATACGGAGGATACTAACGACTTCTTAAAATTTTCCGTACGCTCCTATCTTAAATAGCTGTTACCTTTGAAACACCGTCTATACTTATATGTGGATTTTCCTGTATTGTTAATAATACGGCCAGTTCGCTTTGTTCATTGATTACCGGTTTATTTATTACTCTCTTCTTCTCTTTCTCCAGTTTCTATAAATCTCTCTAATAACCTTTTAAATGCTTCCGGTATTGGCTTTCTTTCAAGGTTTGGAAATATCTCTGCATATACTCTACTTGCTAGGAGACAATTTCTTGTACACTCCCCAAGAATAAATATCATATTAACCATTTCTAGAATACTAAAATTACTCATTATAGCAATTTCTTTTAAACACTGAACCAAATACTGTGTAACATCAAACGAAATTTTTGACAACTTGGTTATTATGTATCCAAGCTTAAAACTGACACCAGATAACTTGATGAGCAGTGAATCTATTGAAAATACTATATTACTTTATATTAATTTAATGTTTGCTTTCACCGCTGAGCGAAAATCAACTGTTTCTCATACTAAATGGAGTTTCTTCTTATTAGAGACCATTTATGGATTATTTGTTGAATATCCGACCTTACAGAAGGTATTAAAGAGCAAATTAGCTACTAAAAATACAAGCTTTTTTCATTAATTCAAATTTAAAAAGAAATAATTAGCAAATGATCTATCCTAGATGCATTAAATCAGGTATCAATAGAAAGCGTAGTAAAAGCGCTTTTTAATGAGCTGAAAATATACAGGGTATTTCATTTAAAAATTACGAGATTTCTTCCATTTTGCGAAATTGTGAACACTCTGTATAACGCGAAAAGTTACAGAAATTATTTCACGTAGCAACGAAACTCAATACTAGTAAAAAATATTCTATTCTGTTGGTTTCGGATCTTTTGTTTTTCCTTATGCAGAATAGCCTACTGAAATGTATTAATTTATCAAGTAAAATAATTATTAACACAGAAACTATCAACTTTAAACCCATACAGCGTTATATCGATGTAATTATCTTCAAGCGCGGATCATTTTTTCTATTAATATACATGGGGTTCCATTAAAAAAAAAGCAACTTTAGTCTACCATTTCCATCTGGAACAGCCTGTATAAACCAAAATATTTTGAAAACGTTGATGGTCCGCAAGAATATCCGATGACTAAATATTTGACTAACTTTCAAATAAGCATGTAATCTTCAGTCCCCGCTTCGTTGCCGGAACCTGTATATCGAGTCATTCAACCATGTTTCCGCAATGAAGATCATATCATAATAAATATGAAGTAGATTACCGTAGAACGTACGCACTTTTAGTATTTAAGCCCCCGACATTATAATAATACATATTATATGTCATGTCACGAGGCCTGTGTTGGTAAATGTTGGTTTTCCTAATTGTAGATAGTAATTGTAGGAATACCATTTCGGTATTTGAATGTCGAACTGCTGTTCTTGAATGTTATGAATTATATTTTATACATTCTTGCTTTCTATACAACATTTATATTATTTAAGAAATTTAAAGTAGCAAGTAGAAAAACTGAATTTGAAATATTGTAGCAAAATTCTAGTGATAAACTGACTTTTGGGCCACTTTGTATGTGATAAATTATTTAAATTACTTGTAATCACATTTTAACCTTCCGTTGCATCTTTTGGTCTGTCAGGAAGAAGATAAGATATAACACATTGTTGCAGATTGTCATGAATTGGGGGAACAAAAATATATTTTTTTTACGTTAGTTCTATAACAATTTGAAGTAAATGCAATCATGTTGACTGTAGTTTACACATTTCTAGTATACACGATTATACCGCATACAGGTATGTATTTGATATTTCCAAGTCTACCGTTGCATACAGATACTTCTTTTACGCAAATTAATAAACATAGGTATAAAATTGAAATGTTAAGTATTTTCAATGTTTTTATTTTTCTTATTCGCGTTTTAACCGTCTACATATGCGTGAGTTGCTGGTAATATTTCTATAATCTTGTAGAGGAAGCAGGACAGCCGTTTTTAGCTGTCATGTTTGTGAAGTTTGATTTCTAGCTATGATTTTCAAATGTAGAAGAACGTTCACCTTCTAATTTTTCGTCTCATGAGTGAACATAGGATTTCCAATATTAACAACCAATTACTGTTATATAATATATTTTTTTTTACTAATTAAAATTCTCCCTTTTTAGATGGAGCCGCGCAAAACTTTTATTGGAGGGATTTTGTGCATGGAGATGTACCATGTGATGCTTACGAAGGTACAACTGGTAAATATATTGGTCAAGTAAATATTGAAGGGAATAGTTTGCCAGCAACCATTTATACATATACCAATACGGCCGTTGCTGAACTTGGAGGAAAAAAAACTGTCAAAGAGGACATAAAAGTAATATAATAAAATTGAGTTTATTTATATAGAAAAGTTGCATAAGATTACTTAGGCTGCCGCAGACTACATAGCCATAAACTTCTTTTTGTATAAGAGTACAAATAATACTTCTAATAGCAAGATATTGATATTTTCTGGATAAAATGTTTAACATTGTTTTCTGATCACCCTGTATATTTTGAAAAGTTTATAATACCGTATTTGAAGCAGTGTACTTACCAAAATAATTACCTAGAATTTTAAATCTGTGCATGCATTCAATTATTGGAAATGTTGTTATGAGTAATACCTGAGCTGCCATTTTTTTTTAAAAAATTGAAATATTTCGAAAGTGGCTAACTTCAGAGGCAAAGTTTATTAGACAAACTATCCTTAAAATTAAGTCGAAAATATGAATCAATCATAAAAAATGGGGTATTCAATTTAAAATAAGGAAGTGATACCCATTTCCGATGTAACCGGAAGAAACAACACTTCGAAACTATTTTAAATCGAAAGAGCGTAATTCCAAATTAATATTTGCAAAATTTAAAAACTCAATCCTTATTAGTTTTCTATAATGTTTTAATGAAATCTCGTCGTGATATACCCTGTATAATATATATAATTTTCAATCTCCCCCGAAGAAACAGGAAATGGCTGTAATGGTGTTGCAATTAACACAACTACTGCAGAAATCAATCTCCACATTAATTACCAACATTTTGACAAAACAATCCCGCAGTGTGGTCTGCACAATTCAGCATACACAACTTGAGATCGGATAATACAAAATACTATACAGTGGTAGGAGCTCCAAACTTCAGTGTTTTGAAATGAAGAGTCTGGCAGCTCAAAAAGCCAACGACGATATTTTCAAAACACTGTGACTTCAGACACTTCCCTCACAAGTTTAAGAAATCTTTTTTGCCAACAGCGAAACAGAGCTAGCTAAAATGGCCGATTTGGCAGACGACGTTCTAAAGATAAGCAGAAACCTTTATCAGCTTTAACAACCCGACAACATTTTATCCCTTTCTACGACACCAAAACAATAACCAGCTTCTACATCAGTTTCTAATAGTGCACCACCAAGTTCTCCTTTATTAGTGTCCCATAAAAGTCAAGTCGTAGAGCTTACCAAAATAGTTCAACTACAAAAAGATGACAATTTTCTACCATGAAGTTTTGAGTATGCTCAATTGCCCATTAAGCGGGATTGCACAGAACAAAATTCATCACTGGGAAGGGGATAATGTGGCTACAAAATTTGCTTTAAACATAGAAACCTGTGCGATAGGCGAGCAGTTTGAAAAACATCATAATTAGACAAATCTGACTTCTGAAGTTCTTGTTCTATTCTGTGATTAATTTCCTTATGATATAAAATATTTGTATTGTGAGTACTGAATCTTACTGCTAGCTCTACCAGTATACAGGATGACAAAAATGTGATTACTAGAGAAAATGTAAAATATAGTGATTCAAAATATTAATATTAACGAAAACAAGTATTACAAAGTAAGGTGCAATTTAGGCAATAACGCTAAAGAAATAAATAGCTAATAAAACACTATTACTACTATTAATTACTTCTTGGTTTTACTATTAAAGAGCGTTGTTTATAACAGCTGGCCGATGACAGTATATTAGCAATAAAGCTAATGTATTAAAATTCTCTAACGTTGTTCATTGTCCATCTTCACGAGAATTTTTGAAAACCTATTCGGACATACAGAAACTTTTTCGTGGTCTGGCGTTTTCAATGTCACAAACTTTGAAAATTTATATGAAATTAAAATTTTGTTTTGAAAACGTAATTAATAATGAATTTTAATAAAACTAATACTTGAAAGTATATTTCCCATAAACTAGAGGTAATACAATCTATAAGGAAGTATATTAATCATGATTGAGATACGTAGTATACAATAGATAAAGCCCTACAATCTATCGCACAGATATATAATGTGTCTGTAATTGATTTACGCCACCGTCGTTGCATTTTACCAATTTCCACCTCTGTGTGAATTTAAAGTAGTTGTCAAATTTAGATCCCCATAAACCCAGTTTAAAGGACTCTTTAGCAATGGCTTTGTAAATTCGCGGCATAAACTAATAATCTTTAACATAATTCATATGAGTTTGTAATTACAGATTATTATTTTAATATATCGGCAATATTATAATTGCATATATGCATATGACCATATGATATACAATATTAATATTTCCAATTTTGTGTTTCAAAAAACCTTATTTCAGTTAAATTCTGTCTTAATCAAAATAGCATTATGAAACAATAATTAATATACGATAGTATCTCTTAAAACTATTATTGTAGATATTGTGTAGCCCGAATATCAACAGATTTTACTGGGAATACGTGGACCTTGACAAAGCAGAAGATCACTCTTTTCAAGACGCAGTAAAAGGGGGATTCGAAACCAATAATCATCTTCAGTTATATATAGGAAAGATATCTCACGACAAGGAGTGGCAAATCGGAAAAGTTCATATACCCGAGAGCAAAACTTACGAAGGCCTTTATAAAGGAATTTGGGTGTGGAATTCATCAGATCTTAAAGGATTTAACTCTCATCAGTTCTTTCTGTTAATGTATAACAGGACTGACGATTGTCATAAGTATTGCAATCTCGTTCAGTAACTATTTCTATATTCCTAATGCATTTACATGTGCTATTATAAAATAGTAATGTTCTATTATTTTGCAAATAAAATGAAATAAAACTCACTAAAGTGGTATATAATATATTCCTGGACAATAACTATTTCTAGTAAAGCTATACAATTTTTATGTATGTCGAATAGACTATTATTTAAGGACTTAATTAATTATTCGAAAATAAATGCTTGGCTCAGTTTCACAACTTCTTTATTAGATATACTAACAATTGTTTCGGCTATGAGGCCATTATCAAAGAGTTATCTAGAACTAAACTTATTCTACTTAAGGGTTAACTTATATACCTGTGTTCATTATGGGTGGGAGGATATGGATAATTGATATTTAAAATTACATCGATATAGGGGGTATTTACAAATTCTAATTGTGTGTTTGTGATAACTCGATTTTGTTTTTGGGCTTTTTTAATTTCAAAAATCTCTAATATATTTAACTTTTTACTTTTTACTACATTATGAATGAGGTTACAGCTATTTACATCTGGTACGTGGTTGTTCTCTATACAATGTTCTGCAAATCCAGTGTGTTTAACACTATATTTTACATCTCTAATATGTTCTGTTACACGTGTATTAATACATCTGTCACTTTGTCCAATGTAAATAGCTTCACAATCCTGGCATTTTATGGAATATACTCCTGATTTATCTAAGTTATTCATTTTATCTTTAGCATTATTCAACAATATACCTAAATTTACTTTATTTATCCACACTATGTTAATATTTAGTTTCTTTAGTAATTTGTTTATTTTCTGTGTTATGGGAGGGATATAAGTGATTACATGCCACCTAGGTTTATCTACATCTTTTATTTCCGGGTATAACAATTTTTGGAGTGATCTTCTTTCTTTATGTTTTAGTAAATTATCAATGATATTTGGGCTGTAATCACTTATATCCCTCCCATAACACAGAAAATAAACAAATTACTAAAGAAACTAAATATTAACATAGTGTGGATAAATAAAGTAAATTTAAGTACATTGTTGAATAATGCTAAAGATAAAATGAATAACTTAGATAAATCAGGAGTATATTCCATAAAATGCCAGGATTGTGAAGCTATTTACATTGGACAAAGTGGCAGATGTATTAATACACGTGTAACAGAACATATTAGAGATGTAAAATATAGTGTTAAACACACTGGATTTGCAGAACATTGTATAGAGAACAACCACGTACCAGATGTAAATAGCTGTAACCTCATTCATAATGTAGTAAAAAGTAAAAAGTTAAATATATTAGAGATTTTTGAAATTAAAGAGCCCAAAAACAAAATCGAGTTATCACAAACACACAATTAGAATTTGTAAATACCCCCTATATCGATGTAATTTTAAATATCAATTATCCATATCCTCCCACCCATAATGAACACAGGTATATAAGTTAACCCTTAAGTAGAATAAGTTTAGTTCTAGATAACTCTTTGATAATGGCCTCATAGCCGAAACAATTGTTAGTATATCTAATAAAGAAGTTGTGAAACTGAGCCAAGCATTTATTTTCGAATAATTAATTAAGTTATTACAAAATGTTTCACCAAGAAATATCTGCGAAGTCAACCAATGATATTATTTAAGGAATGATACGGTCCTTAAATAATTGTAGTTTCTTGAAAGTATTTACAGGTACTGCCAAGAATATATGTACACTTCAGTAAAGTAGTAGCCACTCATTTGATTCAGTTCGATTGACCAGTTTAGTTTAGTTAGTGGGTTCTCACTCCACTGTTGTCTTTCTACTTTACTCTTATAACCTATACCCTGTCTCAGAATAAGAAGGAGTGATTCAAATACCGCGCCAAAATAACATAGCTTAAAAATTCAATAAAATTAGATATGAGATGTTAGACATGTTATATGAAATTGAGGTTAGAAATAGTGCATTAGATAAGAATTGTAGAATCGTATTATTTTTAACTAATGATTTAGCTTTTTGGGTTTCTTTTTCTATTATGGATGTGTCACTCACCTGTCTTTAACGTCTCCATCATCACTGAAACTAATCTAATCAATTTATTTAGTATCCCAATATTTTGAGCCTATTCTAATACCAAATTCATTTTGATCCTACAAATGCCTGTCTGAAATCTATAAATGTTATGTGCAGTTAATATTTTCAATAATTTGATTTATGGTGTAAATAGCATCTACTGTAGATCTACCTTTTCTAAATCCGTACAATTCAGATGTTCATTTGCATCTTCTGTGCACATATTTTCTTTTTTTTAAATCAGTGTCGTCACTACTTTATATACAATATCAAACAGCATAAGTCCCATGTAGTTATCGCATCAAATTGGATTTCCTTTCTTTTTGTTATTAATACGTGGTCAATCTGATTTCCATAATTCCTTCCTGGTATAATACATATGGCTTTAAGTTTTTTTCTTTAAGAATCTGAAGTAGAAACAGAAAATTTGAATAAATAAAATTATCTCGCAAAATGTGGTAAAATGACTTAGTGTACTACTCTGTATATGATGGATTAATTAAACATAATTCGAAATATATAAAAATAATCAAATTCCAAACTTCCGTTGAATCTTTTCTGTCTGTCAGGAAGAAGATAAAACACATTATTACAGATTGTCAAGTATTTAAACTATTTTAAAGTATTCGTGTTACATTAGTTATAATTCTAAGAACCTTAAATCATGTTGGTTTTAATTTACTTATTTCTAGTATATACTGCTATACCACAAACAGGTAAGAATTTACCTAATTCGGTATTCCTAAACTTGCTTTGTTATATGCAAGAAACATTTTCTTTATTCCCGTTTGTTTGGTGTGGGCGTTAGGGTCACTCTTGGTAACATTTCTGGAATCCAGCAGTTCATTAATTGGTAATCATTCTTTCGACTTTATTATTTAATACAATCTATACATTGAACAGAAAACAGCAGTGTTTGTATGACGCAAAATAAAACATTTTCTGTGTTCCATCTTTTTATAAATATTTAAATAGGATGTCTTAAGAGTAATTATTCTGGAGTCAAGTAGTAGGTCTACCATAAACTCGCAGTTAATGCATCTACACAATTAATAACGACGCAAACTGTGTAACTTAAAATTACAAGTAGAGCAGTTTGCTATTTATCGGATGGCAGCATACACCAATTCAATTCTTAACCACACGAATATATTGCGTACATGTAAATCATTTCGGTTTATAAATATAAAATGTATTAATAACTCGACCACAGAGACACTTATCGGGTCCAGATTATGTGATTTTCTGTTTTGGTGCTACACCAAAATTGTGAATTAGAGTCACTTTGTTCCATAAATATAGAATTTGTTAATAACTTGACTACAGCGGCACCTATCGTATCCTACACGGAAAGAAAGACTTTGTTTGGTCAATGCACATATGTACAAACAAGTATTTCCTAACCACAAGCAAGAAAAATCTTAGAGTTTATAATTTATTTTCTTGCTTCAAGCATGTAAAACGTTTGTCTTTGAATCAAGCAAAGTCTTATTTGATTTTAACGTTTTACATGCTTGAAGCAAGAATATGAACATGAAACTCTGAAAGTTTTGTGGTTAAAAAATACTTGTTTGCATATATATGTTTCATTTGACAAATAGACCCAACAAAGTTTTTCTTTCCGTATAGCAGAGCTATGAACCATCCTCTCGACAAAACAAATATTTGGTGAATATGACCCCAGTCAGTCAAGAAGGTAGGATCACTAACAAACGCACCAAAGAATATAATATATATATTATGAAGACATTTTTTTTTATAATTAACATTCTCCCGTTTTAGATGGCACTGTGCAAAACTTTTATTGGAGGGATTACCTAGCTGGTGATATACCTTGCGATGCCTATCAAGGTGCTCCTGGGTTATATATTGGTCAAGTAAATATTGAAGGGCATAATTTACCAGCTACCATTTACACACACATCAATACGGCTGTTGCAGAACTTGGAGGAGAAAGGGCTGTCAAAGAGGATATAAAAGTAACTGATATTGAGTTTATTTCTACTTAGACAGGTTACATTGTTTATTTGACGAGTAAATCGGTGAAGACACATAAATTTAAATATAGGAAGATTTTCCGAAGTTTACCTTGGACGACATTTGGGGTCTTTATAAATTTACTTAAAATGGATAATTTGCAATTTGAGAAAAACACACTTTTTCAATAAGAGTAAATGTAATACTTAAACTCAATATTAATTTTGAAACACTTTTAAAATTTTTATTAATTTATTTGGAATGCATAATTTTAGTGTTATTTGCAGAAGGTTTTCTTTCAGCTACATGTAAAGTGTTGAAGGTATGAGTATGAAATATACCTTGCAAAAGTTTGGGAACATAAAACTTAACCAAATATAGGTAAAGTATGATTTTCTCGCTAAAGGAAGAGAGCAGGGGAGAAAGAAACATGTTTGTAGTGCTGGTTCTAAAGAATTTAGAAAGTTGTTCCCAAATAAAATTTGTTCCAATTTATGTTTTGACTGCTTTTATAATTCATATAAATTTAAATGAAGAGGTATTCCTTAAAATTTGGGATTATAGAACGTAGGTGAAAATAATTTAATCATAACTGCTAAAAATACTCCTTTCATAAATGCTATTTTAGCGTATACGTTTCGTGATGCTTGTGTGGAGGTAGAATGGAGGAAGACAATTCTAGCTACTATACCAAACTGCCATAACCGGCAAAGCTAGGTTTATATTTAATATATTCACATGCAACTCTAATACATCCTTCAGATCTTCCAATTAGGTTGTGTATACTCTTGTTGATGGGAGAATTTCTCCCTTATTTCAATGATTTAATTAAGTATCCTTTAATTATGAAAATGCTTTTATCTCTGTAGTCAATCTACAGGAATACACCTGAGTCCTAAAAAGACAGTAGCCATGAGTTTTTCCGACGATCATGCCACGTTAAACTTCTTGGGTGGTAGGGTGAATTTTTTATGCCACTGCATGGAGTTTTGCTTGATGAACCTTAGTTTTATTCAGAGTAATAATTCGACTCAATACATGATCCCCGGGTTCATTACAGAGCACCCATCTGATCTGACTCCAATCATGACAAGATAATCATGAAAAATTTTAAAAATTATTGTTTAAAATACGCGAGTCATTCCTGCGTTTTTTTTAACAAGTTTTGGAATGGTTAATGGTTACCTGAATAGGCCGGCCTTGCTTGTCTTCAAGTAATTAATAAAATTTATTTTGTAGATACTGTGTAGCCCGGATAACAACAGATTCTACTGGGAATACGTGGACCTTGATAAAAAAGAAAATCCATGGTTTCAAAACGCAGTAAAAGGGGGATTCGAAACCAACAATCATCTTCAGTTATTTATCGGAAAGATATCACACGACGAAGAGTGGCAAATCGGAAAAGTTCATAATATACCCGAAAACAAAATTAACAAAGGAATTTGGGTGTGGAATCCTGATCACACATCATTTGCTTCTAATCAATTCTTTTTGTTAAAGTATAATAGAACCAACGATTGTCATCAGCAATGCCACTTTTTGTTGTAACTATTTCTATACTCGTATTCACATGTGTATAAAATGTGTCATGTTACATTCGTTTGCAAATAAAATGTAATACAACTGACTATTGATATACGGAATGTAATCTTGTTTAGTAGTTAAGGGATGTCTGATAGATTCACGCATACGGATTGAGTAATTTTCATGTTATTAAATCGGCAACATGAAAAAAAAAATTTTTTTTCATTGTTCTATTGCCAGAAGTCCAGGCATCATATCATTTTATAACTATAGTCGGGTCGTTTTCGCAACCGACACGGCAAAAGTACGAACTTAAAACGCTGATTCAATACCACTACAAATTCCAATCAACCGGAACAATTTTAGAACAATAAAATTCAACCAACTAATTAATATTTTAGGATAAATAGCTACGGCGAGTAAACTACTATTACATGAAAGTCAGTTAGAAATTAAATATTATAGATAGAATTATTAAATATTACTTTTCTATATCAATATTTTATTTAATACATGGCTATTCTGAGCATTGTAGTCAGATTTTTATTTTCACGGAGCGGATGACACTTGACAAGCGTAGCGTATGACAAGCATTCAGTATAGCGCATAGTATAGCGTTTTTCGAACAATTATACATGAAACTTGGGCTACCATTACTCATATTGAACAAGAAATAAAGACTCCCTGGGATAGGGAAATAGAAATTGATAAAACAGATATTAATCCAGTAATATTTTGTATTAATGATAGCGGTAGTAGCGATTGTGAAAGTTATTATTAATGTTAATGAATGTCACACTGTGGTCATCTTTACTATTATAGTTTAAAGTCTCCCCTTAATGATAGCGCGGAGGAACTCGTAATTTGTGATGGTAACCAGATACCGATGCGAGTTTGTGGTTAACGTGGTTAAGTTGAACGTGAACTGATTGCAAGATTATTTGCAAAGAGTAAGATTATGTATAAGAAACTGAGCGAAGAACTCCTATTTCACATAATTAAATGACCTTGCTATTAATAGTGTTTGAAATTTTACTGCCACATAAATATTTTGCAGTTTGAATTCTATAACCTACGATTATCTGACATAAAAGAATACAAGCTAAATATTGTCAGAACGTGTTTTCCAATTTACTTATAGGAAGCATTAGAAACGGTGACTATTATTATTCTGAAGGAAATCTGTTCTTAAACAACGTCATTAAAAACTAATCAGCACACTTTCCTGTTCAGAAATAAGTCAAATATATTGATCTAAATCAAATTATATACGAGAAGGTAAGTTTTATTCAACAGAAATGTTTGGTTTTACTTGTAATTCCTTTATGTTATTTATAATAATCACGTAACTGATCAAACGAATATAGCTTATAAAGGATTGGAGACGGATTAAATTCAGTATCCATATCAAAAGTCAAAGACAGATTTTGGAACCTGTTAACATATTTGTTCATAATGCTTCGGCAGAATATTACGATAGTTAAAATAATTTGTACTTATATTGATCAGTTGAAGAAAGAACTCTGTCTAATCGAAGAATGTAATAGAGTAATGGTGGATGATTGATTTCAGAATAAAATAATGATCGAGTTTATTAATGTGACAACAGGATAAGCATTTGCATAGGGGGATGCAGTTAAAACATATCTCTGTTATATTATTTTTATAGTTTTTCTAAAATAACCTTTGTACATTTTCTGTAGGACTTTAATTTTGTAATTATTTATTGTTATTAATGGAATTAAGATTATATAATTTCAAAAATATGTGATAGTATTGTAATAATATTAATGTAGTACATTATAAATTGGGATAGTAAAAATACTTGTTCATTATTGTATTATAAATTAAAGTTGCTTGGTAAGTTAAATTCTGATCAGTAGCAAAAGATTCAGCTTACGAATACTCAACATTTGAAATACTTTAAAATATGTTTGAATTGTTGAATTCTGCATTAAATATAATCTTTAACAACAACAAATTTATACTAGTTTAAAGCTTAAGCATATAATAATGATGTGATTAGCTTAATCAAAAATGTTTGATTAGCATGCAAAAATTATGTTGTAATCAATTATAGGTATATCTACGAGAAATGTTTCAAACAAGTTGCTTTTAGTACACCAGTGATAATGATAATAATCATAGTGAACAGTAAGAATCTGGCAAACAAATGTTTTTTTAGTATGCATGCATCATAAACCAATCAAAACACACCCATAAGCGTGCATAATCGGGCCTTTATCGCACGGCGTGCGTATAAAGGTTGCTTGGTAACAGCCAATCCCAAGCGTTTAATAGTCCATTGAAATGTCAGGAAATGTCAACTGACATATAGGTACATGTCACTCGATAATATGTATTGGAATTATTGATTTGGTTTATTTGGTTTGTGCCGCATTTAATATCGTATAACACATTATTATTTTATTGTAAACTATCAAATTAATCAACAATTATGGTCAATTTTATTTCAAAACATGTAACATGAACGGAAAAATTATTTTAAATGAATATTAAACGTACAATTTTGATTATTCGTTATTGTTAAGTGACTTGCAGCATTGCTTATTTGTGTATTTTCAACGTTCTTATCAGTGTTAACAAATGTCAGTGTCAGATCCAATATTGCCTCCTTTCTGAACAGCTCCAGCAATTAATTTTGAAACGCCTAATTTGTTTGTGATAGACTCTTCAATATACCCACTCGCTGTCGATGAGAATTTCCAACCCACTTGGCGTTTCAACTCATCGACATTCATCCCTCCATTAGCCATAATCGTGGCAGATGTTCGTCTGAAGGCATGACCTGTGTATTTATGAGCGTTTATGAAATTTAGATAACGTGCTATAATGGAAGGGCACTTTCCAAAGGTATTAATCCCAACAACTTATTTTATACATAGTCCTTGAGAATATTTTAAGAAAACTCGATCTGTACTGATATGCTTTGGACGTAGTGCAAGATATTTATTAAATATCTCGGCATACTTTATGTTGGAATTAGCTAATACAGCAAACGTCCGGCCTTTTTCTGTTTTTGACGGACGAATACAAATTATCAGGGCAGATCCTTCTTTTCTTATATCACTCGTAACCAGATTACACATTTCGCTTCTTCTGCAACTACCAAACACTCCACAAATTGCTACAACTTTTAAAAATAAAAATATATTAACTGGAGCCTGACTAAAAAACTTGCATAAATCTTCTTCCGTAAAAACCAAAGATTTTTTAGCTTCTTGACCTTTGCCCACTCCTTTCATAAAGGCATGGAGTTTGTGATAAAATGCTAAATCGATTCTGTTTTTAACCCTTAGCATAACTTGCAGTTTGGAATGAATGCACCAAAGTGACGAAGCTTTATAAATTCTGGACATTTCCAATATATACGCTAACATTACTGATTCATCAATATGTTCAGTCTGTTTCTGCTCCATCCATAATAATAATTTTTCGTACTCTTTATAATATAAATGCTTGGACTTTGCAGGTATTAAACTTAATTCAGCTTCAGCAGCTAGTTTTTGAATTTCTGTCGACATTATTAATACAACAATGATGTTTAATAATTAAGTGAAATGTCAAATGACATAATATAGAGACACATGTCACTCGATAAAATGTATTGAAATTATTGATTTGATTTCTTCTAATTAAAATTATTGTTGCATTTATACTAAAAAATATCGTATGACACAGTGCATAATTAGCTTTTAAAGCACTCGTAACGTTAAAGCCACTCCGCTTCGCGTCGTGGCTTTAAACTCGTTACTCGTGCTTTAAAAGCTTGATTATGCACTAGTGTCATAATATACTATTTTCTATTCCGGTGCTATAAAGTTCACTTTACGACACCCGTGTTGGTTGCATAAAGTATTACTTTATCGCACGCTAATTTTATTTTTTTGAAGTTGGTAACAAAAAAAATGGAACCAAATCATATTTAAATGTCAAAATATAAGTCTTTAATCTAACAAACATGTGTACGAAGTTGTACGGAGAATAAAAAACACAGTTACGAACATTTTATTTACGTTAATTAACAATATAAATGGGATGATAAGTTTTTTGATGCTTCTATTGAAATTTACTTTCCATGTTGAATAGTACAACTGTTATAAACGTTTACTGTAACACTAGAAGATTCGTGTGCATTAATAGAGATTCCAGGCAGATTTTGCGAACACACTATGTTTTGTGTACATTCCTGTTGATTCATATTGACTGACACATTACTGCCAATTGGATCTGAAGTCGATGGATTGTGAATGATTTCAGTGGATGTATTAGGTACACTAGACAGTATTTGAGCAACCTCAACTTTTTTCATGATGGAATTATCAATGTAACCTTCGGCCACTGCTGAGGATTTCCATCCTCCATGGCGCTTAATTGTTATTAAGTCACCTCCACTATTAGCCAAGTGTGTCACACTGGAACGTCTAAAGCAATGTCCAGTAAAGAGCTCAGGATTAGGTAAATTTAAGTAAGTAGTAATATTTTTTGGTACTTTTCCTATGGTATTAATACCAATTGGACTATTCACGCAAGATCCATTTCTATATTGCAGGAAGAAGCGTTTATGTGTAACATGGCTGGGACGAAGTGAATAATATTTTTTAACCAATTCAATCCATAATCTTTGTGTTATAATAAATTGTCTTGGAACATAAGTTTTAGTTTTTGGCACTGCAACCATTATGACATCATTTTTAAACTGTATATCATCTAAAGTCATGTTCGTTATTTCTTCACGACGACAAGCTCCATTATAGCCCATTATAAGGATAATCTAACAGAATATTAATATGACTATTATAACAAAATAATGTAGAAAATTAGTAAAATACAACTACAATGATGTTCTTATTACTTACTTTCATCGCTAAATATGTTTTATTATCAGCTTCTATTATGAACTGGTTAATATGATCGATTTCTAAAATCTTGGATTTCTTAGGCTCGTAGCCCTCAGATATTCTTTTTAAAAATGCAAGTAGCCTAGAAAATTTTGAAATATCTATACTTTTATAAATATTTAAACAACAACGTAGCATTGAATATGTAGACCACAAGGACGATGGCTTTTTTATCTTTCTTTCTTTGTCAAAATAGGCAATTACTACATTTTCCGTAATATTCACAATATTATTTTCTTTACACCACTTTAGAAAGAGGTGGTATTGCTTTTCATAAATATGTCGAGACTTTGTTGGCAAAAGATTTTCTAAATTGGATTCTGCTATTTTGCGAATCTCTGGAGGCGTGCAGTTATTTATTTCTTCCATTTCGTTAATAATTTGAAATAATTTATTGGGTAAATCAGACTACATTTTAAACAAAATGACAAGTCCGCCGATATTCAAATATTTAAATTGTTTTACTTAACAATCAGAGTAACCAACTTCAAAAAAACAAAATTTCTAAAATGTTCGAACAAAACATGTCTCTCATTTTAATCTTTTTTGAATTTTCAATAACCGAAATAGAAAAAATAGTATAAAATACACGTTTCATAAGACATTTTTGCGCACTTGTTCTTTAGAAAACTCGCCTTGCGGCTCGTTTTCTAAACTTGAACGCGTGCGCAAAAATCGTGTCTTATGAAACTTGTATCTTAATATACTATTATAATTAGTGTAATATTTTTCTGACCTCGCTGTTGCATGTAAAAATACTTTAATAATTTTGATGCATTTAATGGAAAAGCAATGTAGCACTATTAGTAAGGATACTGCTGTACAATTGTCTTTGTTACTAAATATCATTATTGTCTGTAGTAAAACTAATTCGAACATAATTATTAAATACATTCCTGAATGTTTAAGTGAATTTCAAAAGTTCAATTTTCTCTGAAAATCTAGCCTTTTCTATATTATATCTAATTACTAAGAGCAGACAAGTTCATACAAATATAAAATAATCATTATATTCTCCTTTTCAATAGTACTTAAGCAAAATTATTATCAAATCAATAGTAAGATATTAGAATTATTGTGGGTAGCTAAAACCACAAGCCTAATTGATAATTTAGGGTTATAGTGTCAAAATTAATATTACTTGACAGATCAAATTTTGCAACGTCTCAAATTTGACGCCATTTTAATTTTGGTGGCGCATGTCGGTTGCGAGAGCGATTCTAGTATATATGATCATGCTTACATGCAATAGTAACATCAGCAATATAATAAAATAGAATTAATGACTTATAATTCTAAATTCATGTTCTGTTAATGTTGATTAGATTATTAATATAACAACTTTTGTATTGAGCTTATTTGATTATAATGTCAAATTTGACAATTATGTTAAATTCAATGAGTGACAATAATTATAAGACCTAAAATTCTCTACAATGCGAATTGCCTGTCAGCAAATCAATGACAGCTGTCACTTATTTCTATATTGTGTGTGTTCTTAAATGTGCCTGTTTAAAATATGCCCTTTTAGTAGATTATAAGTACAAACCGGACACGAAAGGTTTATGACTCATCGCCCATGGGCGCACTATTGAAAGGTTTTAATTTTATTTATGTAATAGGATAACAATTGCGTGATGATCTACAAAATACAAAATACCTTATTATTTGTTCATTTTGTAGTTCAAGTCGAGTAAAGGAGTATTAATATTTACTAGCAATACTTTCTCAAAGTTCTCTTCTGTAAGATTTGTTCTCTTTGAATGAAGTACATACTTTTAGATAGAAAACGTCTTTTCTACATCGCAACTGGTTATAGGTGCGTACTGGAAATATTCTTTTATTTAGTTAGATTTTGTGTCATTGTCCCTATATACAAATGCCGCAATGTTATTAAATCTGGATTTTTATTAAAAAATTGCGTCTAACATTTGCCGAAGGCCACATCCGAAGTCACTTGGAATACTTTTGAAATTATTAATATCCACATCTAATGTGATTAATCCACCTTTTAATTTGCGATTTCGATTTTCAAAATATGTGATTAGTTTAGGCAATTTTCCAAAGTGTTCTTGAAGGAATAACAACTGATTTTTTAAATTTAGGATTTGTGTTTGTTCCTTGCACTCAAAAATACTTCGAGCATAGTCATTTAAACATGTAACAAAATTTTGTAAACTATCGAAATTCTCTGCATAAAAACTAGTAGCTTCCAACCATGTTCCCCATCAAGTTATTACTGGTGAAGGAGGCAGTGACAAAAATGAAAGTTTTTCCCTCTAAAAAGCTACTCTCGATGGTGGGAACTTTTCTAAAAATTTGTTTTAAAAGCGGATACAAGTCTATCAACTACCGGATAGATGTCTCTGATATATTTACAGATTCTGTGGAGAGCATGTGCTACACAAGTAATATGCAGCATATAAGGATATATTTCCATTAATAGTCTACCTATCTTTAACATATATGCGGCACTGTCACTAACAGGTAAAAGTATTTTTTCCCAGTACCGTCTGAATGAAGAATTTTGTTTAAATTCTTGTCAATGGTTTTAGCAACTGTTTCCGCATCAACTGTTATATGGAATAGTTGGATGTAGTATACCAGCTACAACATTTACCACACAGCGTCCTAATATATCGACAGTTTCGTCGCCACTTATCCATAGGTACTTTATTTATTTGCATGTAGTATTACATTTCTGTAAAATTAATTTACTTAAATAAACACTTCTAGTATATTTGTATTTTAGTATCTAAGTAGTATATAAAATGGCGGTTACTTCGTCAGGTACTAGTCAGTATGTGTAAAATGCTGTTAAAAAAAGGTATCGTTACAATGAAGAAGTTTTGTTTTTTAAAGGAGAAATTTACAATTTTGTAAACTATCAGTGTATAAAAAATGAGGTGTGGCCACCACACGACTTTCTTATACGTATGAGCGTTTCAAACTATACAATCTTAAGAACTTTTTTATACAAAACTTATTCAAAATCCTATTCTAAGTACTTTTATTCTCTTGATAAATCGCTATAGAATGCATACTTTGCAAGATATTCGAAAAAAAGTGCTACTCGCTAAGGGTAAAAGTGCTACTTCCGGTCCGAATTTTGAAATTTCATGTATACAAAAAATATTGCAAATATAACTCTAAATACTTTTGTACTCTTAATAAATATATATAGAATGCATAATTTACGACATATTTGCCAAAAATCGCTATTCGGTAAGAGTAAAAGTGTTACTTCCGGTCCGAATTTTGAAATTTTTTTTATACAAAAGATATTGAAAACTATGTTTTAAATACTTTTATACACGTAACGTACTTGTCTAAAAAGCTTGACTTGCGAAATATTCGCAAAAAACCGATTTTCGATAAGAGTAAAAGACCTACTTCCGGTAGGAATTTCGAAAAACTTTTTAAGTAAAATTGTTTTCAATTTTAATTTTAAGTACATATGAATTCTTTATAAATTTGTATAAACTTAGTATTTGACGAAATATTGGCAAAATCCGATTTTTTCACTGAAGTAAACTGTTACTTCCGGTCTACCGATTTTACTGAAAAACTAATCAGATCTCAAGAGGGAGATTATACACGTAAATATAAAATTTGGAATTGATATCTCCAGCGGTTTGACCGCTATCGTGGTCACACACAGACAGACAGACAGACAGACAGACAGATAGACAGACACACACACACACAGACATTTTTTAAAAACCACTTTTTTGGTATCAGGGGACCTCAAAACGTGGACATCTGCAAAAATCTCGAGGTCGAAAATTTTCATCATCACAATACTTCCTTATACTACGTATAAGAAAGTAAAAAATATTAAATATTAAAGTAAGCGATAGAAAACACGTTCCAATCCAAGAAAGACAAAGAACATTGGTTATACCATTCCATAGGGCACAAATCTGGTACTTAAACTATTTAAAGGTACAATATCATCAATCTCTAGCGAAGGTTGCATGGCCTAAATTTTTAAGTTGGCAACGTTGTGTTGTAGCTGGTAGTATTGGGGAATAATTGTATATAGCTGTAAAAAGTCCACATATGTTTTTGACAAATGCTTCATGTTATATTTACATTAATAAAGGAAATGAATAAATAATTTTTATAACAAAAAAACTAATCTACAGATTTTTAAGATACCACTACACTTCACTTGAAATTGATCTCATTCTATTCTTAAATGAAATGAAAAAGTACAAAAAAGGCATCGCAGAGTGATTTTATTGATACTATTAACTGAAGGACTAAGTAAAATAGATTGTCCACAATTTCCGCTTTTCTAGTATGCTGAAGAACTGCATAAACAAAATTATGGAAAAACGTATCTACCCATCACAGTTTTTCTACCTCAAAATAGTAATGATTAACAGACGAAATAAAAACATTATTAGTAGTGAAAACGCAGATGTATAAACCAATGCTAAACTATAGAATTGAAAGAGAAGTTTATAAAGAACCCAGTAATTATCTCAAGCAAAAAGTCGAAGAATAACATAAACATTTCAAAAATAAGAGTGAAACTGCTTCTGATATATTAAATAAATTGAATAAATAGTTCATAGAAATATGTGAAATAAACTTGTTATTGAAGTGTAAACTTCTATGGGCGCGTTGATTGTGGGCACTGAACGAGATTGAGCCGTCACGCTCGAGTCGCCATGGTTACCAAACGAACCGTAAATTCGACAAAAACCGTCAAAACTGTGCAAAGAACTCCTCTCTGGATACGCAAAATTGAAAGCTGCCCTTAGGCATTGGTGTACGGGCGACATTGAATTTCCGGTCGACGGAGAGATTTTCTTCCTAAGTGGAGCGGTTGTAAAGACATGGGCTTTTAAAGAAGAGCATGCACTCGATGTTTTAACAGCAAAATGGCTTACGTCATGACGATTCACGTGACAATCAAAAAATCCCGAGTAACGCCAAACTGACAGGCGAAATGAGTTGCACCATAGATTCACTTTTAAGCGTGAAATACGAAATTTTGAAGGTTGCGAGGGCTCATCAAGACTCGGGGTCTTAAGGAACCGGCTCTTTGGGACCTTTTGTATGCTTATTTCGAGTCGGCAGTCGCACGCAATCAAAGGTACTGGCAATTTAAAGGTCGTTTGCAGAAGATTTGGTAAGAAAAATGGCCGTTTAAATGTGCACTGATATCAATGTATTCCGGACGGCCGAAAAATGAATATCAGATTCTCATGTGCACTGGCGATCAATGTATTACGGTCCGGCTAATTGCATCTCCACACAATACATAACGGTCTCCCACATGACTTGATATTTTTGTCTATTCAGGGGTCGATTAATATTTTAATAATGATTTGAATTAAAATACGATAATTCCAGAACGTGTGTATTTCCTTAAAGGGGAAAAGGAGGATTGCTTTCGACATTTATGTGCCCCTACCACGAAATAATTTTATTTAAACGATTACGCAAACGTGCACAGTGGGCGGAGCCGGCTGAAATTAATTTCTCTCTCTTCTGTTTAAAATTAGGCACTTGGGAGTTTTTACGGTCGCCCATCACTAATTCAAATGTCGAAATAGAACAAAATGGCCGAAGGATTTTTTGAAAATTGACGTATAAAAGTGAAATTTTTGATACGGGAGTGTCTTAGGTCGCCGATCACCAATCCATAGTCAAAATGTCAAAAAAAACGAAATGGCGGAAGATTATTTTGAAAATTGACGTATGAATGTGAAATTTTAGATACGGGAGTTTTGGGGGTCGCCGATCACGATTCCAAAGTCAAAATGTCAAAAAAAAACAAAATGGTGGACGAGTTTTTTGAAAATTGACGTATGGATGTGAAATTTTAGATATGGGTGTTTTGGCGGTCGCCGATCACAATTCCAAAGTCAAAATGTTAAAAAAACAAAATGGCGGAAGAATTTTTTTGAAAATTGGCGTATGAATGTGAAATTTTAGATACGGGGATGTCTTAGGTCGCCGATCACGAATCTAAAGTCAAAACGTCGAGAAAAAAAATGTCGGACGAGTTTTTTTGAAAATTGACGTATGAATGTGAAATTTTATATACGGGGGTGTCTTAGATCGCCGATCACGAATCCAATGTCAAAATGTCGAAAAAACAAAATGGCGGAAGAATCTTTTGAAAATTAACGTATGAATGTGAAATTTTAGATACGGGGGTGGTTGAGGTCGCCGATCAGGAGTCCAAAGTTAAAATGACAAAAAAAATGGCGGAAGAGTTTTTTTGAAAATTGATGACTGTGAAATTTTGGATACGGGGGTGTTTGTGGTCGCTTAATACGTCTTCAATTTGGCGATTCTTTCGGCGACCGTTACATGGGAGAGCCTTGATGAAGTTTTCACTTCTGCCGTGTGGTTTTAAACACACTCATTTTTCTTGTTATGCTAGTATATTTGTACTTAGAAGACTGTTTTAACTTTGTAATTTTAGGTCACCTTTAGAATTTAATCTCAAATGTTTCATGCGCTTTGATGTAGCACACTTTATGAAGGTTGTTTGTGGCTGGCACTGTTTAAAAACAGCCCAAATAGATACTTTAGAGGAATTACTTTTTGGTATAACTTCGAAAGTGAGTGGTTGGCGGAAAAATGCTATACAGCACAATTGAACATAATTGGAGTGCTTTGCGAAGGTACCTAGTTTTAAAGAGAATTTCAAATTTTGAAAGGGGGGGGGCAAACGTCAAGTTAGCCCCCTTCGATTTTTTTAAAAATCTCTGAAAACAGAAGAACACAAACGAAACTAATAACAACACAATTGAACACAAATGGAGCACAATTGACACAAATTTTATACTATGTAAATTATAGCAAATGTGGGGCGACAGAAGACTTTCGTCAATTTCGGATTTTTTTTTAAGTACATTTTCGAAACTGAGTGGTTGACGGAAAAACGCTAAACAGCACAATTGAGCACAAATGTAGCACAATTGTCACCCATTTTATACTATGTAAATTGTAACACAGGGGGGCCAACTTGACAGAGCATTTACATATTTCGGTTAAAAATGTTCATGTTAATAAATAACAAATACATAACAAAATTATGGATTAAGATATTATTGTCAAACAGCCGGTACATTTTAAATGGATGTAATTCCAATTATAATCCAAAATCATAAAATATATATAAGGCTAAATTGTGTGAACACATGCATTAGAGTATATTATTTTCAAGGTGTCACGATTATTTAATTCGCTCATTTTTTTATGATCAAGATATTGACCAATTATTATTAATTTATTCTTTCCGATATTAAAGATTATTTTATGTGAGTTGACCATTCCATTTCTTAAGATGATATTACATTCTTTTGCAGGTATATAGTCACCGCCGGCTTTTCTTCATTTACATTGATCATACATACATTTTGTGTACTACTAATTAACCTTCACCGTGAAAAAAAGTCGTTTGCCTCAAATAAGCGACAGAGTACCTGCCAAGTATCAGCGCGATCGCAAAAAATTCTTAAAAATATGCAAAACTCTGATCCAGATTGTTTTTCTCGCCACATATTCTTCTTTTTATTTATTTGACTTTCGTTTTTTAACAGAGAGTTCATTATTGGTTTTTATTTTTATATTTCGCTCTTTATGCAGTCATATAGCAGATCTCTTGATCCTATAGAATTGCATACATATACACATTTTGCCATAATGTTTAACATTATTAATACCTGGAAATTCAGGTTTTATTGAAAAGAGCAACAAAGCCATCCATCTCACTTGATCATCGCGAGAACGACATAAAAACTGAATGCAAAATATGGGAGAATACTAACACGGCTTGCGTTTTATAACAATTGGATTGCGTGTGTGGCGCCATTAGCTTTAATATCTGCAAAGTGAATTATGGTAATATGTTAATATTAGCTTATATATTTTTAGTGTATTCATCAATTATTTTACAAACATGTAGGTATTATTTTCTTTTAAAGCATATATTAAATGAAAGAACTTTTTTATCAACACTAAAGTTATTCCTGCATTTTAGGTGGAATTGTACAAGACTTTTATTGGAGGGATTATGTTCCTGGTGATATACCGTGTGATGCCTATCAAGGTTCCCCTGGGAAATATATCGGACAAATAAATGTAAATAGTAATAATTTACCAGCCACCATTTATACACACAGCAATACGGCTGTTGGAGAATTAGGTGGAAAGAAAACAACCAAAGATGATATAAAAGTAAGTATAATGAATTTATTTTTGCTTGAAAATTTGATTTGTTTGGTACGATCTCACTAATATTGTAGTAGTAGGAGCAGCAGTATACAATCCTGCTGCTCCTAAGTGGTTGACACTAAACACAATGTCGTACCATTTAATCGAAAATGTGATTCTGATTAGTTGGTGCGAACCAGCAGTCGCACCTTTAAATATTTGCTTTTATAGCAATATTATTATATGAAATACCATAAATATTTATGGGAATCATATTTAATGTTTCTTTCGTTTCGCATATTTTCGGGCAAATCTAACAAATATAGAAAACTCGCCCATTTTACACATATTGCTGTGACCTCCTCTACTTTGGTTAATAACCAATAGTTAAATTGACAAATTGATATACTTTAATAGTCTCAGGGTCTAAGTGTGAATTTCTTTGCTTCCTATAACGGGTAATGTGTCGCAGCCTCGTACTTATTGTGAGTTCTAGCTGTGATAGTGATGTTTACTTTCCTTATGTTCTCCCTTGGGATGGGTATAAATAAGTAGATATTGAATGTCAGCACAACTTATTTTATTTTCAATATAAATTTATAAAAACATTGAGTAAATTTTATTATTATAAATACAATACTTTATTTATTTCATTATTATGTTTTGCCTTTTCATCAATGGTACAAGCACCTTGCAAATCCTTTGTTCTTTAAGAAATTGTAAATATTAAAAAAAAAATGACTACACTTATTCTTCATGTATGCTCATGTGTCAAGGAAATTTTACTAAGTTCACTTTCTTTACTTTTACTGATGTATCCTCATTGGATCATCTCGACCTGAGATTCGCACGTCAAAATCGAGATTAAACAAGGAGGAACCATTAGATGTTTCCTATACTATTTCGAAGTTATCGTTATTCAACTAAAAGCGTTAACGCCTCGTTGAGTCGCCCTGAATTGAGATTCGCACGTCAATCCAAAGCTTACTCAAAGAAGAATTTATTAATTATACAAATAATATTCTAAATTTTGTTGCTATCTGGAACATTCATTAATACTCCGTTGAATCGCCTTGAGTTAAGATTCGCACGTCAACCCAAAGCTTACCCAAAGAAGCATTTATTAATTATTTAAATAATATTCCAAATTTTGTTGCTATCCGGAAAATTTATTAATACTCCGTTGAATCGCCTTGAGTTAAGATTCGCACGTCAACCCAAAGCTTACCCAAAGAAGCATTTATTAATTATTTAAATAATATTCTAAATTTTGTTGCTTGATAATTTTGGAAACACACATGAAGATTCCTTTATTTATTTATTTATAGGATTGCAAGATGGAGTTTTATTCTTTTTATAGTGCTTGTACTTACTTTTCTTGATTGTATAACATTTCAAACTCTCCTTGGTAGTCCAGGCCCTCCATCTCATCGAATTTATTGTGACGGCTTTGTGAAGTCCAATAGTAGTTTTTCGCGCCTTTATTTATAGCGCGCACCTTTCCGTTTATGCCGCGTATCACACGTTTTATTCTGCAGCGTTTGTATCTTAAAGGCGTTTATGCCTTTTAGATTTTTATTTCTTGGAGCACTGGTTCAACTTTTCTTTTCTTCTTAGGTCTTGAAGATCTTCCGATGGACTCCCGGATGGACTCCCCTATTTTTGCTGGTGCCTGCCTTTTTATACCGATTAACATTTGACGAACGATTTATTTTGTTTTAAATTGTTCGTTCAGTTTAAAAATTTTGGTCTGCTGCGCCCTCCGTGTTTGTTATCATAACTATCGATGTCACGTGGTCATGTGACTTTCTTTCCGCCATGTTTACTATTGTTGTTATTTACATATTCTATATTTTCTATTCTCTGGACCTTTGATTGATTTTTATCTATTGGTAGGTATTCTTTTATTGTCTTATATTGTATACTGACTAATGTTTTATTTATGTATTTTAGCCTGAAATGTCTTGAAGCATTTGTATGTGAATGAAGCTATGTACTAACCGCATATTTAGATGTATATTCAACAATATCTTTTATTCTGTGAATATCAGTGAAATTGCATAACCAACATAATGTTTTATTTTTAATGGTGAACCAGGCCACAATATTTACATTCTGGATGCGTTGGTGTATATCGAAAACAAGTAAATCATATACCTTTGTATGCATTTCCATGTCCCATACAGAAGAAAATATAATTGATTTTGTGACTGTGAAATAAGTGAAATATATATTTATTTATGTATAGAGACCTTTGTTCGTGTCGTAGTGTTTATTATTAATGCAATCTGTTGAACGCAGGCTTATTCATCGGTTATTATTACTGCCAGAGCATGTGTCACCGAGTGACCTACTTTTTATTAATCACTAATAATAATGTCTAAATCATTACATATCCTTTTTTTAAAAACTGAGGTCAGTATTTAAGCATCATGTTTTGTATGGCATTTAACACAATTTTGTGCTCTAATTTATTTAACATTGTTTTATATTTTTATCCATTCTATTTTTAATTGTGTGCTATTATTTTTATGGGTATGCAACCCATATTACATTGACGTGTGTTTTACTGCATAGTCATCAATTTGAGTGAGTACCCATCGTTATGGTACAATTTGAATTATATAAATATATTTTTATATAAATTAGTGAATTATTCTGTATTTATTTTGTTGAAATATTAAATTATAATTTATATCTAACATGTAAATTTATATTTATTTAAAATAAACATAGTGATATTTTATTTTTGTTGATTTTTTTTTTTATTTGTTTGGTCTCTTTATTTATCTATTTATTTATTTAACAAGAAAATACCACAGCATATCCCAAGTTAAGAAAATTGTCGATATGCCATAGTTGACTATGAATGTAATGCGCATATTGCATTTTTCTTCACTTAATGGTATTTTTCTAAACTTTTACTTAGCTAATATTCTTACATCTAAATTTATTGTATTTCTATGTGGGAACTATCCCTTTTTGTTTCTTAATATCTATTTATTCTAACTTAAGTACTATAATCTTGGGAACTATCCCTTTTTATTTTCTTAATATTTATTTACATAGCTTAAATAATATAATCCTGGGAGCTGTCCCTTTTTATTTCCTTAATATCTATTTATATCTAACTTAAATAATATAATCCTGGGAGCTATCCCTTTTTATTTTCTTATGGTTCATATTTTCCATCGTGTGAGTTTTATATTTCAACTTTACTCCCTCCATTTTTGTTTGACTTTTTACACCTTTCATTTACAATCGGAAAGTGATACTTAATTTATTTAAAATGAAACATATACAAATATATATAATAAATTGGAAATATCTTCTTCGTGTGGGTTCAATATCTTTTGTGTGGCATCAATTAAGCCTACAATTGATATGCATATATAAAATCTTATTGTCTTCCACATATCAGTCGGGGAATTTATCTTGAAGAAATAGTATTTTCCTTTTATTTTCTTAATGTTACCAGCCCAAAAAGAATCTTTTAAAACTATCGTAGCAAACCACTGGGCATCTGTGTACTTCATTAATAAAGTTTCTTTTGAATCTTCTATAATTTTCTCTTTTACAGCGACAATTGGACTGATAAAGTTCGATTCTGCTTTTTCCATTATATTGTTCTTCAGCATTTCTTTGATTTCTAATTTCACTTGCTCCTTGTATTTATTGGGATATGGGTAGATTTTCACATAGAAGGGTTTCTTTTCATTTACCTCGAGCTTATGCTCGTAATTTCTTGCCAAGCCAGGACTGTCGTCAACTAGTCTCTTGTGCTTATTAAAAAGATTGCTCACATGATTTTTATACTTTTCATTGCAATTTATACTTGTACCATCCCCTTTTGATGTGAAGTCCTTATTCTTAGGATGCTTCACGAGATGCGCACGTTTATTGTCATATGAATTGTCAATCATTTCTTGCG
This sequence comes from Amphimallon solstitiale, assembly GCA_963170755.1. Lineage (NCBI taxonomy): Eukaryota > Metazoa > Arthropoda > Insecta > Coleoptera > Scarabaeidae > Amphimallon > Amphimallon solstitiale. The sequence goes on from OY720677.1 coordinate 6,664,609, forward strand.
TGAGTTCCTTTCCTATTTCTTCTACATATAATTATCAATTAAAATTTTCTTTTCTGGTGCTTCTTCGCTCCATGGAATTATCATATTTCTTATGTGAAAAGTCTTGTCCTTCATATCCAGTTTTGTGCTATATTGACTTAAAAAGTCCATTCCCAATATGCAATTGCAATTTAAATTCTGTACTACTACAAATTCTGTTAGTAGGTTTAAATCATTAATTTTAACATTAACGCAGAAAACTTTATCAATGGTTATCAAAGGTTTTTTGTTTGCTGTGATCAAGTTAATCTTCTTTATAGGTATATACCGTCCTTGTTTCTCTAAATTTTCATTCATAACGCTGTGGTCGAGTAGCTTTTATTTTATTTATTTTTCTTCCCCAATTTTGATTGATATGTGTGGTAGTTCATTGGTACTTTCATTTGATCTTTGTATTTGTATATGTCTTGTGTTTTATTTTCCTTTTGATTGGGGTTGTTGTAGTTGGCTAAGGTTGGAGTGGGATGGCCATGTCCCATCGGAGGTCCCCTATTTATCCTCCGCCGTGCTCCTGTCTTAGGCTTTGGTGTTGAAGTCAGCTAAGGTTGGAGTGGTGTCGCAACGCACCATCGAAGGACGCCTCTTTATCCTCCGCCGTTCTCCTTGATTTATTGGGAATTTATTTTCCCAAAATCTTGAGGCGAAAGTCAATAATGTTCTTGTTATGCCGAAGTATATCCTCGATGTACGTCGTTGGTGTTCTAAGTTCCCTATCTTCTTGATTACTTGAACGTGTATTTATTGAGTGGTAAAGTGTTATTTGATTTTCTTTATTTATTTCCGTTGCTATACTTATTCTTCCCTTTTCCATCAGTGCAACCTCTTCGGTGCCCCTCAGTGTGTTGACTTCTTTGTGTGTCCTTTTAACTTTTCCAATTTGTGTATTGAGTGCCTGTCGTTTCCATGAGCCTGTATATTTTCCTGCTCCTATGAGTATTTCTAATGTTTGCCATGAAATGTATAGATGTGAATTTTTGTCATCTTCTTCTTCATATAACAACGTATCCAAATGTGTTCTCAAAATTTTCTTATTGGAATCCATGTATTTGGTTCTTCTCCATATATGTATTATTGTGGAGGCTTCTTTGACTTTTGTTACTATTTGTGCATCATTTTCATGGGTTGGCATATTCCTCGTAATTTCTTCGTTTTTCGTTGTATTGGTGTTTATTATTTCATTTTCTAATGATTCTTCTTCGTTGTTCGTTGCGTTGGTGTTTATTATTTTATTTTCTAATGATTCTTCTTCGTCAAATCGTCCTTTCGTTTCGTTTATCAGTGATCTGTACGTCTTCTCACATTTTCTTGTATTGTCCCTTATTACTTTAGTTAAGCCTGACACAGACTGTGTTATTTTGTTTTCTAAATTAGCATTTAACTGACGCATCTCTGTTCGAAAATCTTGGAATCCCTTGTCAATCTTTTGATTTATTTTATTCAGATTTTCATTGTTTGCTTTGATTACTTCTTTCAAATTTTTATTTAACTTCTCATTGTTTTCTTTCATTTCTTCATTATTTTGGTCCAATTTTTTATTTAGATTTTCATTAATTTCTTCTTTGTTTGCTTTCATTTCTTCTTTCATGTGTAATAGAACTTGAAGCAGATTTTCCATTTTTTCTTTCCATGGTTTTCCTCTTGTGCTTTTAAGAAGTGCCATTTCATCCATCGTACCTTCAAATTTTCCAGATTTTTCGCCTTTATTCTTCTTATTTTCATCAGCCATTTTTATTCTTTTGTTTTTATTTCTAACTCTTATTCACCCTGTCCCAATAGGAGAATATTGTGTGCTTATGATGTTATAAGGAAAGTAAATTCACACAGCCTTTTATCGTTGAGTGCCAAATCAAATCTTGGCCAACGATAAGCCCTTTTACGTTGTGCGCCAAAACTATGCTGTGACCTCCTCTACTTTGGTTAATAACCAATAGTTAAATTGACAAATTGATATACTTTAATAGTCTCAGGGTCTAAGTGTGAATTTCTTTGCTTCCTATAACGGGTAATGTGTCGCAGCCTCGTACTTATTGTGAGTTCTAGCTGTGATAGTGATGTTTACTTTCCTTATGTTCTCCCTTGGGATGGGTATAAATAAGTAGATATTGAATGTCAGCACAACTTATTTTATTTTCAATATAAATTTATAAAAACATTGAGTAAATTTTATTATTATAAATACAATACTTTATTTATTTCATTATTATGTTTTGCCTTTTCATCAATGGTACAAGCACCTTGCAAATCCTTTGTTCTTTAAGAAATTGTAAATATTAAAAAAAAAATGACTACACTTATTCTTCATGTATGCTCATGTGTCAAGGAAATTTTACTAAGTTCACTTTCTTTACTTTTACTGATGTATCCTCATTGGATCATCTCGACCTGAGATTCGCACGTCAAAATCGAGATTAAACAAGGAGGAACCATTAGATGTTTCCTATACTATTTCGAAGTTATCGTTATTCAACTAAAAGCGTTAACGCCTCGTTGAGTCGCCCTGAATTGAGATTCGCACGTCAATCCAAAGCTTACTCAAAGAAGAATTTATTAATTATACAAATAATATTCTAAATTTTGTTGCTATCTGGAACATTCATTAATACTCCGTTGAATCGCCTTGAGTTAAGATTCGCACGTCAACCCAAAGCTTACCCAAAGAAGCATTTATTAATTATTTAAATAATATTCCAAATTTTGTTGCTATCCGGAAAATTTATTAATACTCCGTTGAATCGCCTTGAGTTAAGATTCGCACGTCAACCCAAAGCTTACCCAAAGAAGCATTTATTAATTATTTAAATAATATTCTAAATTTTGTTGCTTGATAATTTTGGAAACACACATGAAGATTCCTTTATTTATTTATTTATAGGATTGCAAGATGGAGTTTTATTCTTTTTATAGTGCTTGTACTTACTTTTCTTGATTGTATAACATTTCAAACTCTCCTTGGTAGTCCAGGCCCTCCATCTCATCGAATTTATTGTGACGGCTTTGTGAAGTCCAATAGTAGTTTTTCGCGCCTTTATTTATAGCGCGCACCTTTCCGTTTATGCCGCGTATCACACGTTTTATTCTGCAGCGTTTGTATCTTAAAGGCGTTTATGCCTTTTAGATTTTTATTTCTTGGAGCACTGGTTCAACTTTTCTTTTCTTCTTAGGTCTTGAAGATCTTCCGATGGACTCCCGGATGGACTCCCCTATTTTTGCTGGTGCCTGCCTTTTTATACCGATTAACATTTGACGAACGATTTATTTTGTTTTAAATTGTTCGTTCAGTTTAAAAATTTTGGTCTGCTGCGCCCTCCGTGTTTGTTATCATAACTATCGATGTCACGTGGTCATGTGACTTTCTTTCCGCCATGTTTACTATTGTTGTTATTTACATATTCTATATTTTCTATTCTCTGGACCTTTGATTGATTTTTATCTATTGGTAGGTATTCTTTTATTGTCTTATATTGTATACTGACTAATGTTTTATTTATTTATTTTAGCCTGAAATGTCTTGAAGCATTTGTATGTGAATAAAGCTATGTACTAACCGCATATTTAGATGTATATTCAACAATATCTTTTATTCTGTGAATATCAGTGAAATTGCATAACCAACATAATGTTTTATTTTTAATGGTGAACCAGGCCACAATATTTACATTCTGGATGCGTTGGTGTATATCGAAAACAAGTAAATCATATACCTTTGTATGCATTTCCATGTCCCATACAGAAGAAAATATAATTGATTTTGTGACTGTGAAATAAGTGAAATATATATTTATTTATGTATAGAGACCTTTGTTCGTGTCGTAGTGTTTATTATTAATGCAATCTGTTGAACGCAGGCTTATTCATCGGTTATTATTACTGCCAGAGCATGTGTCACCGAGTGACCTACTTTTTATTAATCACTAATAATAATGTCTAAATCATTACATATCCTTTTTTTAAAAACTGAGGTCAGTATTTAAGCATCATGTTTTGTATGGCATTTAACACAATTTTGTGCTCTAATTTATTTAACATTGTTTTATATTTTTATCCATTCTATTTTTAATTGTGTGCTATTATTTTTATGGGTATGCAACCCATATTGCATTGACGTGTGTTTTACTGCATAGTCATCAATTTGAGTGAGTACCCATCGTTATGGTACAATTTGAATTATATAAATATATTTTTATATAAATTAGTGAATTATTCTGTATTTATTTTGTTGAAATATTAAATTATAATTTATATCTAACATGTAAATTTATATTTATTTAAAATAAACATAGTGATATTTTATTTTTGTTGATTTTTTTTTTTATTTGTTTGGTCTCTTTATTTATCTATTTATTTATTTAACAAGAAAATACCACAGCAATATGTATATGTATATGACAATACATTTCAATTTTATTGATAATTTGTAACAATGTAGAAAGAAAGATGATATTTATTCATGTGCCGACAATAGGAATAATCAAAAATACACTTTACATTCATAAGCTCTTTAACATCTGTCGGCTTTCTGATGCTTAAACTGGAAAACTGACCGTTGAAAATAAATTCTCCTTCTCGATAGTTTTTGTATTCTATAAATAATACATATCTCGATTATTATAAATGTCCATCTTTGATATATTCTTATTTCATGCTGACGCTATTTCGCTTGTTTTGACAGTTCATAAACTGCAATTGAATTTTCGTGGGACTGCCAACGTTAATCAAACGTCAGATCTACGAGGAAAGAACAGAACTGGAGAGAGCCTCCTTAATAATAATATTTGTCCAAAGTGATAACTCAATATGGCCGCCGCAATGTATAGGCGTGCATAAATATTTTGTATAAATCATTTAAAATAGGTTCTTAGTCCAATAATAATTAAAGTAATATCGTGAGTGCATTATTTTTTCAATCCTTTTATTCTTTTTAATATAGTATCATTTATTCTAATTGTATTAAAGAAAACATTAAAAAAACATGCCTAGAATATGTATGTTACGCCACTGAACACATAATCAAACATACCGGATATATGACAAGTAATTCAAAATACTAATTTTATAAATTATGATTGGTCAATATTGCCATAACTGACCTGCCTTAAAGTGGTAGCTTCCGTCTAAATAATACCTATTCCCCAACCAGTTTATTATCTCTCCTGTTCTATTCTTTCCTCGTAGCGTCTGATATTGCATCCTACAATTTTGACGTTTCTTGTAACATTAACGTCAGCTTGACGTGGACTTCGAGGTGTCATTGTCAGATGTGCCGAACAATCTCCATATTGAATGCTGGCATTTTGCATAAACATTAGACGCTATTTTGTTTCTCAATTCTGACGTGTCCCGGCTAGTCTCATCATTATACTGCCCAAAATAACACAAAATATTAAATAAAAAATCTTCTAAATTAAATTTTCTAACTGAAATTTACCGCTTGTTTTAACAGCTCATAACCTGTACTGGAATTTTGGTGCAACTGCCAACGTTAATGAAACGTCAGGTAGATGTACCATCCTTCAATTCTGACGTTTCTTGTAACATTAACGTCCACTTAACGTGGACTTCGAGGTGTCATTGTCAGATATGCCGAACGATCTCCATATTGAATGCTGGCAATTCGTATAGAGTTTAAACGGTATTCTGTCTGTAAATTCTGACGTGTCCCGGCAAGTATAATCGCTAAATGAAATTGACTGACGACTACCCAAAGTAACACTAAACATTAAATAAAACAATTTCTAAATTAAATTTTGTAACTGAAATTTGCCGCTTGTTTTGACAGCTCATAACCTGCTCTTGAATTTTCGTGCAACTGCCAAAGTTAATCAACCGTCAGATAGATTTTGCAGCCTTCAACTCTGATGTTTCTTGCCACAAAAACATCAACTTAATGTGGACTTCGAGGTGTCATTGTCAGATGTGCCGAATGACTTCCATATTGAATGCTGGCATTTTGAATAGTCTTTAGACGCTATTCTGTCTGTCAATTCTGACATTTCCCGACAAGTGTTATCTCTAAATGAAATTGACTGAGGACTACCCAAAATAATACAAAATATTAAATAAAAGGTTTTCTAAATTATTCTTTTTAACTGAAATTTACTGCTTGTTTCGACAGTTCATAACCTACAATTGAATTTTCGTGCGACTGCCAACGTTAATCAAACGTCAGATAGGTTTTACATCCTTCAATTCTGATGTTTCTTGTAACATTAACGTCAACGTAACGTGGACTATAATGTATCATTGACAGCTGTGCCGAACAATCTCCATATTGAATGCCGGCATTTTTTGTAGACTTAGACGCTATTCTGTCAATTGTTTCCCTGTCAAATATCACTGAAATTGACTGAGGACTACCCCAAATAACACAAAACATTAAATAAGAACTTTCTTGAATTACATTTTAAAACTCGGGTTTCGATGTGCATTGAGTGAGTTAAGCATAAGTAATTTGAAAATACTTAAAGAAAGTAGTAGAGATATTTCAGTTTTATAGGAAGAGTTATAAAGAAAGGTTGTGTGATTGATTGTAGTAAACAATTTACAATATCATCTATGCAGTTGAGAATGTAGTAATTTGTCAACAATTTTAAATTTTATTATACCTTATTCCAAAGAGAGAAAGACGAAATTCTGAACAGACCCCAGTCTAAATTACAACCTGTAATAGGTGAAATCAATTTTAGGCGGTAAAATTAAATTTAAATATCTGTCTGAAATATGAAATCTGTACCAAATTAAATTGTACATATATTTTTCAGATATAAATTCACAGTTTAGGCGACAGACTGATAAATGTAGTAATCACAACACATGAAAGTAAATAAATTTGTCTAGAAACAAACAATGTGAAAGATGTCAAAATATTAACAATTGATAGCAAAAAGCGAATGGTGTTATTTCGTCTTGCTGTCAACCAACAAGAAATAACTCTCACTTGGATCTGTTCAGAATTTGATCTCTCTCTTCTCGTAAGTATACAGGGTGTCCCAGAAATAAAAAGACGGAGTAGCAGGTATATATATATATTCGTATGAAACTACATGACAGGTACAAAAAAGAAACATATATAAATTATATAACAAAAGTAGAAATATATTTAAAAGGGCCATAACTGCAGGGACCCTTTAAAACACTGCACCATATGGTCTAGGATGTAGGAAAAAACCTGCAGAATAAAAAACCTCTATCACAGCGTCACAATACTAGAGGTCTTTAGTTGTTATGATCCAAGCAACAGCCTCTGGAGTTAAATTATGTAAATCTGTGTATCCAAATTCAAAATTAGCTAGAGGACATTCTTCAACAATGTTTCAACTGTTTCAATCTCAGCTCCGCAATCACACGCTGGACTCGCAATCACATTCCACTTGAATAACATATTATTGCACCTTCCATGACCCGTCCTAAGACGATTCAACTTACACCAAATTTTTTTGGTTGTATAAAGCCAGGCACTTCAATCAAAGGATCATCTATTAATTGTTTATTAAACACTTCACATTCTAACCAAATAGATTTCCAGAGGTCATCAATCGAAAATTGTTGATTTAGGAAATCTTCCTTCTAAATTGGACTACGTGATTTCAATCTATAAGATGGTAAGTTCTTAAGATCTTGAGTAATTAAATATAAATTAGGAAAATTTTGATATTTATCCCAACACCGTTTTAAGCCAATTTTCTTCTTAAATGATGAGGATAAATGTTAGCCAGGACGTTGAGCCAAGGAAGTGGAGTAGATTTTACTGTGCCTGTAATAATTCGAAGTGTACAATTTAACTGTTTATATATATATATATATATATATATATATATATATATATATATATATAATGCTCGACGAAATTCAGTTTTTTAACTGATGACGTATATCACTATGTATGTAGCTTACTACCGCAATGGTAGAATTAGGGTTTAGGTAATTTTGTAAATAAAACTCGTATTTTCGGCTTTGTGACGTTTCGGTCCTCCTTCCGGACCTTGATCAGACCTTTATTAGGTGTAGATAAAAACGAACATATTAAGTTTTGCTCTTTGAAAGATAAAATCAATTAAGAATGCTGAAAATCTATATATACTTACATTTGCCGATGGCATATGTATATGTTCTATTACTTGCATCTCAATTTTATGACACTTTAAAATTTAACATTAACAATTATCAATTAAAAAGTTATTATGGCACATTTAAAATTAAAGTTCTCAAGAATTATGTACTTAATAATTACTATCTTGAAAGAAATTCTGAATGTAAAGTCTAGAGTCCCTCCTATACTTCTTTCATAGTCTCATGCACTCGCATGTTTGTCTCTATCGGAAAGAAAAACTTTTCGTCCGAACACACAAAACAATTGTTTTCCTTGTTTTGTGTGTTCGGACGAAAAGTTTTTCTTGCCGATAGAGACAAACATGCGAGGGAATATCGTTTCATTTCTTACTGTTATTCTATGTATTTATGTACTCATATTGATAAATTTTGTGTTTAACTTTATTACTTTCAAATATAATTATGAGGGAAAACACAAATCAAGAAATCACTGTGTTATGCCAATTTTAATTGTATTTTCCTCTCTAATTGTGGCGCTCCATATATATTACTGAAATTCTGCGAGTCTGACTTACAATTTATACCGTGCGTTAGGGTTTTGATGGTCAGTGTTTCTAAGAAAGTTCTTCGAGTGTAATTGGGTTCTTTGAAGATAATTCTTGTGTTATCAAAATCCGCTGTATGGTTTGTGGTAGATATATGACGTGCCAAAGCACAACCCTGCGGCTTCACTCTGACGTCACTGATGTGTTGGATGATTCTATTTTTTAGTCTTTGTTTCGTTTGTCCCACATATATTTCATGGCAACTACATTCCACCGCGTATACCACATTGTTCCTCATTTGTGTGGGTATGTTGTACTTCAGATTGGTGTACACCTTTGAGTTTCAAAAGGCCTTTGTGTACGCTATGGAACATATCTTTTGAAAAAGCATTTTGAGTTTATTTGTCAGGTTTGGAATGTACGGTAGTTTTCCGTACTTTGGAGTAGTGTTGCTCCTGTCATTACCGTTTAAATCTTGTTCCCTTTTTGTTAAAGTTTCGTTGTTGGTGTCTGTGTTGTATGAAGAGAATAGTAGTTTATTCACAACATTCTTTGGGTAGTTATTGTATACTAGTATTTCTTTCAGTTTGTGTAGGTCTTCCTGGAGATAATCAGGATGTGATATTTTACTAATTCTATGTTTAAGTGCTTTTATTAAGCTTATCTTGTATTTCTTTGGGCAATTTGAGTGGTAATTCAATAACCTGTTAGAATTAGATGGTTTACGATACCATCTTAGTTTGAGGGTGTTGTTTGTCCTCGTAATCATAGTGTCTAGAAACGGAATTGAATTATTTTGCTCTATCTCAACCGTGAATTTTAGTTTATCATTGTATGAATTGAAGATTTGAAGGGTGTAGTCTATTTTATTGTTTGGGATGCAGCAAATCAAATCATCCACATATTGCCATAAAAAATGAAAGGGGAAATCTGTTTTTGTTATTACATGTTTTATTATGGTATTCATTATCAAATCCGCAATTGTGGGAGATAGAGAAAGGCCCATTGGGGTGCCATTTATTTGCGCATAATATTGCACCTCATACACAAAATAAACACTATCGAAAATCCATTTTATTATCTCCAGGAATTCTTTTTTTGGTATATCGGTGTTATTTTGTATTAGAGCCAAGTTGTTTTCTATGATTTGTAGAACTATGTCTACCGGAATGTTAGTGAATAGGCTTATTACGTCGAAGGAAACTATTGTGTAATTTTCGGGTATTGTGCGGTTATTCGCGGATTTTGCAAACTCAAATGTGTCCCCAATCCTGTAGTCATTATATGTCGCGAAAGATTTTTCTATGATTTCTGCGATGTACTTTGCTATGTATTTCGTATGGTGTTCAACACTGCTGATTACTGGTCTTAATTTGTTGCCCGGTTTGTGTACCTTTGGCACGCCATATATTCTAGGCGTTTCGGAGTTGTTTTGTTATGCCCTAATTTCACTTTTGTATGTGGGTCTCGTAAGGATATGTGTTATTATTGAAATTCTTAAGGAATTGACTAGAGAGCGTGACTATTCGAGTGAACCTTGTACATCTTTCGGTACTCTGAATGGAAATGACCTTTAGTTGTTTATCTGAGCGTGTCCTATACATAATTGTTTGCTCTCAGAACTTTGGGGTTATGTAATATGGCTCTGACAGATGTGTTTAGTGCAGAATCGGGTAAATACACTCTTTACGAGTAGGAATTCTGAATCTTTTGACATGTAAACTACCTATCTTATTTTTAGCTTATTCTAACCTACCTGCAGTCTCAGTTACTCGCATTAGGAGTTACTTCTATATGCTTTGTTTAAGCTTTGTTTACGCTTGCTTAATTATACCTTCCGTTCTCTACGAAATGTATTTAATGTGTGGCATTTATGGGATTGTTTGTTGTTGATGTTGCTTTAAATTCCTCGAGACAACAGTCAGGTTTTGTTTTATTTACTGTGGCTTTGTATTCATACGTTCTCCTAAGGACACACACATCTCTCGTCCGACTGATGTTATTTCTGTCGTAAGTATCTCCCTAAAAACGTTATAGATATTAAATAAAGAAATCCTGTAGAATAACGGGCATACTATTAATTGTTCTTGTAACGTGATTTGTTTACTCCAGTCCTCGACATTCCTGTGGCTGTATTGTAAACACCAGTTGATATCTTTTAGCGGGGTTTCCGAGGTTAGGTCTTCGTTGTTTACCTTGAAATACATAGTTTAGGTCGGTTCTAACCGCCTTCTCGAAGCGTTTTAAAAGCTTGTAATTTCTGTATAATTACCTGCAGGATCCGGTTTTGTTTCCGTAATAAATTTTGTCTATAACATAGGAATGTTTTTATTGCCACCATTTGTCGTCGTTGGCATAATATTGGTGTGATGTCAAACATGTGACCAACTTTTAGGCGTGAACTTTTCCTCTCGTATTATCTACTTTATAATCTTGCGTACATTGTAGGTGTATTTCAATAACTTTTATCATCATCTTAAGTTCCGAGAATGTCTGTGTTTAATTATATAGGTCACGATACTGACGCTCTCTTTTGTAATTAAGTTTTGTGTTCGTTAATTGTATTTGAATTTCTCCCGCTTTCTATTCTGAGCCATTTCCGTGTTACGTTATACTTGAGCCTGCGTGTTAGCCGTCGCGCGTTATTCAAGGGGAAACACGTTCTCAAGCTTCACTTTCCAAGTCGTTCTTGCATAAAGAACAATAGTACAAAACTGCTTATTTTCTTTTAGTAATTTTATTACTATGTCTAGTAGATATTACGCTTAAGCTGCTCTGGTGAAATAAGTAGTGAATGTCGATACCTTAGTCTAGGTGAATTATCGTAAGTTTTACCGTATTTATCGCTTTTCGAATTTGCGAAGTTCCATGCTGTTGGGCTCCTGGATTTAATTTTGTGCTTTTGTGTGACTTGTGGAGTCGGTTTCGCGGATCTCCAGTAATCTGGGGTAAGTTGAGTAAATCTTGTGTTAATCTTCGGGGTTTTATCTCTGTTTTTTTTTTTTTTCTAATTTAATAGGATTTTTTTTTTGGGTACGGGGCTAAGCCTTCAGCAGATATACGCTGACATGGCAGCCGTACATTCCCGATGAGGAACATAGTGACTACCATCGTCGCTCTATTAGTTGTACCTTCCCATCCTTCTCAGTGGCTTGTGGTGGAATTTCTCCGACCAGTTAGGGAGTCTTCCCCGCATCGTGACCAGATAAGTACAACTACGTGCATAATTTACGACGTGTAACACGACTAATTTGTCGATATTTTGTGCCATTGAGCTGGACATTTTATCTTACTTTTTTTTGTTCTAAAACTATTTGGGTGGTTAAAAGTTACCTATTGCACCACTTAATCATATGCGAGGTCACATTTATTCCTAATTAAATTACTGTTTAAATTGTAAATTGTTTTTGCCGTACACAGAGTGACCCTAAGTAAGAGTTGATTAGGGCTCTCGTTGAAGTTTTTTTTAAAAAAAAAAAATTCTAGAAAATTCATTGCCGTTAAAACATTAACTTTTCATGTATGTTTTTTTCCTTTGCTAATTTCTGAGCTAATTAAAATTATATATGCAAATGTAAATTCTAAACCGAAAGCTCAGTAGATTCTCTTGTTATAAATACCAAATTTTTTTTACGCATAGCGCTACTTAATTACTTAACATTTGTAAACAAGTTACTTTAATTAATTCTTAATTTTGATTTTGTAATCATAGCCATGTTATTGTAAATTTAATGAGTTCCATTCTCTTTTTCTAAAGTCTTAAAGTGTTAATCTTAAATCAACTTTCTTTATAATTGTGTAAAATAAAGCACAGCGTAGAACATCGCCGTTGGTGGCACTTTATATGATATCAATTGTAGAAAAGCCTGTGAGGCGACGAAACGTTTCTGCTGCCGACCATTCCCTGCCGTTGCGCAGAGGTTATGTCAATAGAGTTTAAGATTTACTAAAATTTAATATGTCTGTTTAACCTTTTCTAAATTTTAATGTGACTTGTTTAATATATTTTCAAATTTTAATCTGAACAGCTTTATTACGTAAAATTCAATCTGTCTTGTTTAATACCTTCAACATTAAAAAAAACAAACAAACAATTTAATATATATCATACTACACATCGTAATCTCTCTTTTACCAAATTACCAAATACCAAATTAGTTGTATATTGGGATGAGCAGTCACTATTGGCCACTAAGAAAACTCTTTCAAATTTGAGTCAAGCTTTCGGTTTATTGATAATTTAAACCTTCATCAGGACCTGATGTAATTAAAATAACATAAGTGTATATTTTAGATTACAAACATTAAGTGTAATACATACTATTTGTGAGTTATCAATAAAGCAGCACCACATTGTCAGGATGTCCTCCATTCAAGGGCGTTTGCCAGTTCAAGTCAAAAAGGGCAAAACCAAAAAGTATATATACTTCTATTTCATACTAAATTCACTGATATGCAATCCAAATATAGTTAAATAGTCTGTGTGTGACATTCAATGCATAAAAATACTAAAAGTAATAAAATATAGTCAAATGCACGAATTAAAACCAATTACACTCACGTGGTAAGTTAAATTGTTAATGATACAATCTGTTAACATTGAAATTAAATTGTTAATGATAAAATCTGTAGACATTGAAATTACACGAGCAGACAAAATCACAGCTGACACGAAAAACACATAACGGGGAAACGACTATGACAATCAGCTGTTCATGATGACCTTAGTTTGCAGCACTGCCAACCTCCATGCGCGGAAATCTACTACATGTGTACATGTGGAGAGAGTGTATACACTGATGTTCAGACATATTCGGACAATGTGTTGGGGCCTTTACAATGTTCTACAAACCAATTGATATAAGTGGCTTTATTTAATTTAATGTATTACTTATGGTTTATATGTAATATAAGAGTAAAATGTTTATGTTGGCAAAGTGAATATTTGGTATTAGTATGTAGTGCGATGATTGATATTGAAAAGTAACTGACAATTTAACAGTGACTTATACTTTGTTTACTGCAGTTGATAAAAATTACAGAAAATTAATGAAAGAAGTAGTTGATTATAGCTGGGGAATGGCGTCAAGACCACGATCAAGTTGTGCATTGTATTGTAAGAGGTATGTGTAAAGCGAACTAAGGGCATCTATGTCTGTTCTGGTGTTCATGGTGTTATGATGTACATTTATGTAACACATTTCTAAAAATACTCTTTTATTGTGCTGATCTATCTAGTATTTTTACATGATCATACGCAATGGTATGGTTATGTTGCTTGACATGTTGTGCTAAAGCACACCTGTTCGACCTAGACACACTCCTACAATCACTCTTATGTGAAGTTATTCTGCCAGACAAGTTTCTTGTTGTTTGACCTATGTATTGTAGATCACAATCACCACAGGGGATGCTGTAAATAACATCATAATTCTGTAAAAGTCCTATCTCACTCTTAAGAGGAGGGAAAAGTTGTTTAATTGTAATTACGTTTTTATTGGCGATGAACACCTCAGGTTTAAATCTTTTGATAACAGCTTTTAATCTGGAAGACAAACCAGTCACGTAAGGTAGGGAACCAAACAAAGTAGTAGTCCCATTGGTATCTGAGGGACATCCAATCGGATGTTGATTATTTAATTGCAATAAATCGCTGTTTCTCAAACCTGGTGAGTTGTATAATAATCTATTTATGAATCTAGAAGGATAGCTGTTTTGTAACAGGATGTCTTTTAGGGCTTCTATGCTGTTTGCCTTCATGGTCGGGTGGGAGACCCCCTCTGCTCTTTTTCTCAATCCTCTAATAATATTAATTTTGGTTTTAGTTGGATGGTATTAGTGGTAATGTATGTACCTTCCTGATGCTATTGGTTTGTAATACCATTTGGTCATTAATACTTTTTGTGGTGTGCGAATAACACACATATCTAGGAAAGCCAACATGTTATCTTTCTCTTTTTCGATAGTGAATTGTATGTGAGGGTTGTATGAATTGCAGAGTTCTAGGATCTCATTCTCACGACCCTCAGGCACCGCACAGATTATGTCATCAACAAATTTCTTAAGGAAGGGTATATGAAATGGTAGTTTCGGAAGGCACACACACAGCAACTCATCTACCACATATTGAGCAACGATTGGTGACAGGCTGCTGCCCATGGGCATTCCGAAACATTGCTTGTAGAAACGCTCACCAAATTTGAAGTAGGTCGTGTCAAAAATGAAAGCAAGTAAATTTGAAAATTGTGTTAGAGATAAATGGCAAAATTGATTTATGGTGTCCCATCTATCGGTGACCACCCGTGTCACCAGCCCCACCGGTATATTACTAAAGAGAGACACCACATCCAGACTGATAAGAACATAGTTGTCAGGTAAAATGGTATCGTTAATAAACTCAGCAAACTCAAAACTGTCTTTGATGTAAAATGGATTTGATTTGTCATATGCTGTTGTTAAAATGTCAGTGACATATTTAGTAATTTTTGAGTTTGGTGCATTTATGGATGACACTATCGGACTTAACGAGACTGTGGGTTTGTGTATTTTTGGCAATCCGTAAAACCGTGGTGGAATGGAATTGTAAATCATTAAATTTTTTGCAGTGTCTTCTTCAATGCTACCTTCTTCTTTGAGTTTGGTAACAAGTTTATTGCTTTTTTGTTGAATCGTGGATGTAGGATCCCTCCTCAGAACCGTGTAGGTGTTTTCATCCTGAAGTATACTACTCGCCAGTGAGACATAGTCTTGTTGTCCCATAGCAATGTGTGTTTTTCGTGTCAGCTGTGATTTTGTCTGTTCGTGTAATTTCAATGTCTACAGATTTTATCATTAACAATTTAATTTCAATGTTAACAGATTGTATCATTAACAATTTAACTTACCACGTGAGTGTAATTGGTTTTAATTCGTGCATTTGACTATATTTTATTACTTTTAGTATTTTTATGCATCGAATGTCACACACAGACTATTTAACTATATTTGGATTGCATATCAGTGAATTTAGTATGAAATAGAAGTATATATACTTTTTGGTTTTGCCGTTTTTGACTTGAACTGGCAAACGCCCTTGAATGGAGGACATCCTGACAATGTGGTGCTGCTTTATTGATAACTCACAAATAGTATGTATTACACTTAATGTTTGTAATCTAAAATATACACTTATGTTATTTTAATTACATCAGGTCCTGATGAAGGTTTAAATTGTCAATAAACCGAAAGCTTGACTCAAATTTGAAAGAGTTTTCTTAGTGGCCAATAGTGACTGCTCATCCCAATATACAACTAATTTGGTTTCCTCAACTGGCCAGTCGTGATCATACCTCACTACACTACAGAATGGGATTCTATCAAGATATCGAAGATCAATTTGGATATCATACTATGACGTTATTGAAACGATGGGCCCATACCAACACCAAGCTAGCATCACAATGAAACAGACGGATCTTCCTCTTAAACTGCCGTAAGCAGGGGTTAACACCTAATCACATCAAACACCAAGTGCAACCGGTAACATCACTAGTCCATATCACAGCCAGCAGCGTGGGACAGGAGGCAGACAACATCAGGGCAAGATTGGGGAAACGGATTTAAATTTAGAAATTAAATCAACATCAATTTACTTAAACAACCTTATAAAGGATTTAAACAACACTGGGACTGAGGCCAAGAACCGATTACCAGGTAATATTTTTTCGTTATTCAAAGACAGACAAGCTTATTCATACAATAGACTTTTTTTAAGAATTAAAAGCAATAATCGCAGAAAATTAGAAACTTTAAAGAGATGTCAAGAGCAGAAATTAGGAACTCAAACGAAATGGTTCAAAAACATCAGTAACTTTCATATACCCACTGAGGTAGCCGAGTTTTTAGCGTTGGGCCCTAAATTTAGTTTACCACCTGTGACCAAACAATTAAATATTAACAAACTGCTAGCTGATTGTGAGTTTCTGATGACTGGTCTTGACGACTCAAACAAGAATGTGTGTAGATCACTAATCACCAATATAGTAACAAATTTTCTGCATGATGAGTCTAATTTCAACAACAATTTATTCTCTAAATTCATTAAATGCAAGAAGTTTTTAAAAGATAATCCTGACTTACTCATTGTACAATCTGACAAAGGGAATGTTACAGTTGCTATGGGACAACAAGACTATGTCTCAATGGCGAGTAGTATACTTCAGGATGAAAACACCTACACGGTTCTGAGGAGGGATCCTACATCCACGATTCAACAAAAAAGCAATAAACTTGTTACCAAACTCAAAGAAGAAGGTAGCATTGAAGAAGACACTGCAAAAAATTTAATGATTTACAATTCCATTCCACCACGGTTTTACGGATTGCCAAAAATACACAAACCCACAGTCTCGTTAAGACCGATAGTGTCATCCATAAATGCACCAAACTCAAAAATTACTAAATATGTCACTGACATTTTAACAACAGCATATGACAAATCAAATCCATTTTACATCAAAGACAGTTTTGAGTTTGCTGAGTTTATTAACGATACCATTTTACCTGACAACTATGTTCTTATCAGTCTGGATGTGGTGTCTCTCTTTAGTAATATACCGGTGGGGCTGGTGACACGGGTGGTCACCGATAGATGGGACACCATAAATCAATTTTGCCATTTATCTCTAACACAATTTTCAAATTTACTTGCTTTCATTTTTGACACGACCTACTTCAAATTTGGTGAGCGTTTCTACAAGCAATGTTTCGGAATGCCCATGGGCAGCAGCCTGTCACCAATCGTTGCTCAATATGTGGTAGATGAGTTGCTGTGTGTGTGCCTTCCGAAACTACCATTTCATATACCCTTCCTTAAGAAATTTGTTGATGACATAATCTGTGCGGTGCCTGAGGGTCGTGAGAATGAGATCCTAGAACTCTGCAATTCATACAACCCTCACATACAATTCACTATCGAAAAAGAGAAAGATAACATGTTGCCTTTCCTAGATATGTGTGTTATTCGCACACCACAAAAAGTATTAATGACCAAATGGTATTACAAACCAATAGCATCAGGAAGGTACATACATTACCACTAATACCATCCAACTAAAACCAAAATTAATATTATTAGAGGATTGAGAAAAAGAGCAGAGGGGGTCTCCCACCCGACCATGAAGGCAAACAGCATAGAAGCCCTAAAAGACATCCTGTTACAAAATAGCTATCCTTCTAGATTCATAAATAGATTATTATACAACTCACCAGGTTTGAGAGACAGCGATTTATTGCAATTAAATAATCAACATCCGATTGGATGTCCCTCAGATACCAATGGGACTACTACTTTGTTTGGTTCCCTACCTTACGTGACTGGTTTGTCTTCCAGATTAAAAGCTGTTATCAAAAGATTTAAACCTGAGGTGTTCATCGCCAATAAAAACGTAATTACAATTAAACAACTTTTCCCTCCTCTTAAGAGTAAGATAGGACTTTTACAGAATTATGATGTTATTTACAGCATCCCCTGTGGTGATTGTGGTCTACAATACATAGGTCAAACAACAAGAAACTTGTCTGGCAGAATAACTTCACATAAGAGTGATTGTAGGAGTGTGTCTAGGTCGAACAGGTGTGCTTTAGCACATGTCAAGCAACATAACCATACCATTGCGTATGATCATGTAAAAATACCAGATATAGAACATCAGCACAATAAAAGAGTATTTTTAGAAATGTGTTACATAAATGTACATCATAACACCATGAACACCAGAACAGACATAGATGCCCTTAGTTCGATTTACACATACCTCTTACAATACAATGCACAACTTGATCGTGGTCTTGACGCCATTCCCCAGCTATAATCAACTACTTCTTTCATTAATTTTCTGTAATTTTTATCAACTGCAGTAAACAAAGTATAAGTCACTGTTAAATTGTCAGTTACTTTTCAATATCAATCATCGCACTACATACTAATACCAAATATTCACTTTGCCAACATAAACATTTTACTCTTATATTACATATAAACCATAAGTAATACATTAAATTAAATAAAGCCACTTATATCAATTGGTTTGTAGAACATTGTAAAGGCCCCAACACATTGTCCGAATATGTCTGAACATCAGTGTATACACTCTCTCCACATGTACACATGTAGTAGATTTCCGCGCATGGAGGTTGGCAGTGCTGCAAACTAAGGTCATCATGAACAGCTGATTGTCATAGTCGTTTCCCCGTTATGTGTTTTTCGTGTCAGCTGTGATTTTGTCTGTTCGTGTAATTTCAATGTCAACAGATTTTATCATCAACAATTTAATTTCAATGTTAACAGATTGTATCATTAACAATTTAACTTACCACGTGAGCGTAATTGGTTTTAATTCGTGCATTTGACTATATTTTATTACTTTTAGTATTTTTATGCATTGAATGTCACACACAGACTATTTAACTATATTTGGATTGCATATCAGTGAATTTAGTATGAAATAGAAGTATATATACTTTTTGGTTTTGCCCTTTTTGACTTGAACTGGCAAACGCCCTTGAATGGAGGACATCCTGACAATGTGGTGCTGCTTTATTGATAACTCACAAATAGTATGTATTACACTTAATGTTTGTAATCTAAAATATACACTTATGTTATTTTAATTACATCAGGTCCTGATGAAGGTTTAAATTGTCAATAAACCGAAAGCTTGACTCAAATTTGAAAGAGTTTTCTTAGTGGCCAATAGTGACTGCTCATCCCAATATACAACTAATTTGGTTTCCTCAACTGGCCAGTCGTGATCATACCTCACTATATATATATATATATTTGTTTCTGTTCGGACTTTACATACCTGCTATATATATATATAATTGGCAAAGAATTGTAAACTTTATTTTCTGTTGTTTTTTAGATAAAAAAATTACATTACGGACCTGGCACAGAATATATGTTTATAAATACACGTAAGAATGCACATTTGGGCCTAAATAGAAACTACCACGCATTCATAGAAAAATACGCTTTTATTTGTATAAAACGGGAAAAGAACGTTAAATCGTACTCATTCATATAAAACATATTTTTTTCCCGATGCGTCTAGATAACGCAGATATGTAGTCGGTTGTTGACCCAGATGGGCGACCCACTTCATTACAGACAATAAAAGATTGTTTTTGTTTTTAAAATAGGAAGGTTGTTACTCTTTAATGTGTTTGTAGTCGGAAACAGCTGATTATTATTATTTTAGAATATTCAATAAATCGTAGTTTTTCTAGCCTTTATTACAGTAAATATCAAGAATGTAATTATTTTTTTCTAGCAGGTGTAAAATTAAAGTATTTCATGGTTTGATATTTATTATGAAGTATCTATTCCTCCAACTTTTTTTAACACAAGTAATATGGTGGTCCTGAAAAGGACCGATTGTGAAAGTGAAGCAGGTGGATATTTAGTCCAGGGTCGGCGTAAGACTAATTGAATTCTTTATTATTTTTTTCTGCCGCCTGCGCACAAATAAAGACTTCATATTTTGAGGGTATGTTTTTACACAATCTAGCTTACGATTTCTGCTACACCGTCTTTTTATTTCTAGGACAGCCTGTATATTTAAAGTACAGTAAAAAATATTATTAATAAGATGATTGTTCAAGAATAATATATAAAATCAATATAAACTTAGAACTGAAAACGATATTTGACATAACCTCTTCTGATAAATTCGAGTATATAAATATTTCAAGAATTTTTTTTCTCAATATATAAGCAATATCAATAATTTACATCGTAATTAATAGTTACTTGGTCCAATGTAACTGTTTATGTCGTATATCGTTTATTTCGTTAATTGAATTATAACTAAACTCAATCATGTCTTTTATATTTCAGATACTGTGCAGTCCGGATAATGCAAGGTTTTATTGGGACTACTTGGACCTCAACAAGGTCGAAGATCTAGAATTTCAGGATGCTGTAAAAGGGGGGTTCGAAAGAGCTGATCACGTACAATTATATATTGGAAAAGTAACTTATGAAAAAGATTGGAAAATCGGAAAAGTTCACATACCGGAGAGCAAAACCTTTGAGGGACTTTCTAAAGGTCTTTGGGTGTGGGATGAAGAAGAAAGAGGAGTCAACTTTCATCAATTCTTTTTGCTGAAATATAATAGAACTGATTGTTGTCACAAAGACAGCGTTATTTAATAACTAACTACTCATTTATTTTTCCTTAAATATAACTTTTCCATAATTAAAATAGTAAATATATTATAAAATTGCAAGCATGTGTATTCGTTAATATAAATATAACAAAATTTGGAACATTCATAAAAGCGTACTATAATATTTTTGAGAAAATCGCTAGGACAAGTCAATTTCTATTTTTAAAATGTCGACTTGAAAAAAAATTAATGACGTCATTGGTTCTTACACAATGACGTCATCATAATTTTAATTTTTTTTTTAATGATAACCTACAATATTTCTTTCAGTTTTTAGTAGACCTTCTTACTGCTTAAACGGAGATGTAGAAAAATTTGTACCTTATGTAACAATTTTTTAAAATAAATGACACATTTACAAAGTAAACAGTTGTTTTAACAAAAATCTTAATTCAAATCAACTCAACAGGGAATATTTTTACAGTTATGTAAATTGTAAAAAGTTAAAAACAAAAATGTCACATTTAACTGAACGGGAAAGAATGCAGGTTTTAATAATGGTTCGATACGGCGATAGAGTAAGAACTCACGCGGAAGCTTGTGAGTTATTCAGTCAAGCACATCCTGATAAGCCTCCATTTTGCAAGATCTACAGTAAGTAAATTGTCTCTAAATTTACGGAAACTAGAAGTGTAAAAGATATGTCTCGAGAAGGTAGATCACAAATAACTAATGAAATAAAATTAAAAGTTACTTGAAGCAGAGAAACATCATCATATTTCTAGCAACATGTCCTAGATATCAATGTGGATCACAGTTTTGTTGTAAAATTGAACACCCCAGTGCAAGAACCAGACAAGTACGCCAAAGTAAAATGTTGGAAAACAAGGAAAAACTGTTTGTTCTTTTTCATTATGATTTTGACAGTTTCTGTGATATCTACCTAGTTAATAAGTGTATAGATGTTAGTTTTAGATAAATTTTAATTACTATTCATTTTTTGTTTTTTGTCTGCATAAAAAAGTTTCTAAATCAGATGTCTGGTTTTTGCACCTCAAATTCGTGTAACGAAAATCTTTAATCAAAACTAAATAAATTGGTACGTCACAGGATTATACTTTTCATGTTTTAAACCTTAGAAGAGACAGATGGAGATTTGTATTTAAAAAAATGAGGTGTGGCCACCACACGACTTTCTTATACGTATAATCGTTTCAAAATATAGTATTTTAAGAATTTTTTTATTCAAAAATTATTCAAAATCCTATTCTAAGTACTTCTATTCTCTTAATAAATCTCTATAGAATGCATACTTTGCAAGATATTGTCAAAAAAGTGCTACTCGGTAAGAGTAAAAGTGCTGCTTCCGGTCCGAATTTTGAAATATCACATATACAAAAAATACTGCAAATCCAGTTCTAAATACTTTTGTACTCTTGATTAATATATATAGAATGTATAACTTACGACATATTTGCAAAAAATCGCTATTCGATAAGAGTAAAAGTGGTACTTCCGGTCTGAATTTTGAAATTTTTGTTATACAAAAGATATTGAAAATTATATTTTAAATACTTTTGTACCCGTAACGTACTTGTCTAAAAAGCATGACTTGCGATCAAAAATTACACCCAAAAATTTTGAATTCGATGACTGAGGCAGTGACTTATGATTATATTTCATGTATAGCGACTTTTTGCATTGACCATAGACAAGAAAGCTAGTTTTGGTTACATTTAAGTGCAGATTATTTTCATTGCACCATGTCATCATGTCATAAATAATTTCTGTACTTCCCACGGATAATCCCTCATATGTATCGCATGACAGGTTACCTAAAACACTCACGAGACAGTGCAAAATTTAATAGTGAATTAATAGACTGCCTAGTTGACAACAGTTTTTATAGTTTCGAGGAATATTTGGCTGGAATGTAACGGCACGAAGGGGATATCATTGCAATTCACTTTTAATGTGTTTCATGTTGTCTTTATTTGCATTATTTGTGCGTTGTTTCTTGTTATAATACGTGACTAGATTTAGGATTTGATGTATTGTATATATACTAGATAATGTCAACACCTTATACGGGTCTATGACAATAAATATTATTATTATTATTATTATTATTATTATTATTATTATTATTATTATTATCATTTGGATCATAATTACTATCGGTATCAGTCGCGTATGGATCGGATTCAGAAGCATCACTTAACTGTGACGTGTTCATGTGTACAATCACAACCTACTGGGCAAGAAACAGACATAAAGCCACATGTCTTGTTCTTACATCGAACTACAAAATATACGGCATACTGCGCAATAACAAAACACTGAACATGTTTTGACTTATAACTCCCTACAAAATCAAGACAGATGTCTGATTCTTGCCCCGAACGATAGACTTGATATTTACTTATTCAGAACCAGACATATCTCAATTTTGCCAAAAGGTGGAGATGCCCGGTGCTTGCACACGGGTGTTCAATTATCTAAAAAGAGTATCATCCGTAGAACGTTCACTTAATTCACGAGTTAAACGAAGATGATCCAGGCCGCCAATTTGAATTTTGTGAAGAATTAATGTTACGATATGATCAAAATCACAATTTTTTAAGAACATTATTTTTTCTGTGAAGCCACTTTTTTCCTTAACGGATCAGTATATCGCCATAACTGTAGGTATTGGTCATGGGACAAACCTCACTGGATTCAGGAATCACACAGTTAACATAAAACCAAATTAAATGTATGGGTGGGAAAGATAGGACGGCGTTTTTTAGAACCATACTTTTTTGAAGAAATCTGACTGCTGTCCGATATTTAAATTATTTGCAATTTGATTAGGTGACAGCAGTAACAGCTATTTTTCCTAATAATAAAAATGGCGACGTACCACATTAGAATATTTGGTTTCAGCAAGATGGGACGGCTCCTCAGTTTGGTATAGAAGTCCGTCACTACCTTAATGCTACATTTACACAAAGGTGGATAGAGTGGCGAGAAAGTGGCAAGCGCGTTCCCACAACCTAACGCTCATAGATTTTTATCTGTGAGCTTACTAAAGACCAAAAGTTTATTTTAATGAACCCGCCATCTTGGAAGATTTACATCAGAGAATTCTTGATGCAATGCCGTAAATTTGGCCAGATATTATTGAGCGCAGTATAGAAAGTGCTTAACGTAGTGCTGGTCAATGCCAAATTGTTGAAAGGGGGCACTTTGGACATTTGCGCTAAGTTTTGTTGATTAATTTGTTTAATGTTTTTTATATGTTTGTTTTTGGATAATTATTTTTACTAAATTATAGCTATTGAAGTTGTGAAATAAATGTGTCATTTACTTAAAAAAATTGTTTTGTAAGGTACTAATTTTTCCACATCACTTTTTAAAATGTAAGAAGGTTTATTAAAAACAAAAAAAAATAGTGAAGGTTGTCATTTAAAAAAAATGATGATGACGTCATTGTGCAAAAACTAAGCATGTTCAAAAAAAAATGTCGTCAGAAGACCACGTTTTAAAAACAAAAATTGATCTGTCTGAGCGATTTTCTCAGAAACACCATAGAACGCCTTTATGAGTTTTGCTCCTTTATCACCACTCTGTATATTTAGATGATATCTGAATAAAAGCGTAAAAATTGTGATGTAGTTACTACACATTATATGTTGGCATAAACCGTCTTGTTTCAACAAAATTTAGTCTAGTCGTCATCAGTAATATGACTTAAGTAATAGCATACAATTTCTCACTTTCATGAACATAACCTATTTAGATTCACATTTAAAACGTTATCTGAAAGCCACAATTTCAGGGATCTTTTAAATTATTAAATATTTAAGAAATTTAATTGATTAAGTTTGTTTGTACCCTGATAAGTTGCTCAATCTAGATTTATAACCAGAAGACTTTAAATTGTGAAAAATTAAACCAGATTTTAAAAGCTATGCAAACGTATACCCGAAAATTATAGAAGTACATAATTGTTACCTGTGATTTCCAAAATTTTTGGAAGACATTAAACTCATGTTTAATAAATTACTGATAAATAAATAATTGAATATTAAAAAATCAACACTGTATTTATAGAAAATGAATCCATAATTACTGTACTGGAAAATATATTAAATTCTATGTTAAATTAACGTAACTAAAAAAAGCAGCCCAAAGTGCTTGTTATCATTTAGAAAATTTTATCTGGCAGATTATATCTTAATAATTGAACTATATCATTATTGAGTTCGTTATGAATCTTATTTTATGGTTGTAAGTAGACCTACATTCAACAATGTAAAAACATCAAAACGCGTTCAAGAAATTTGGAAAATATGTAAATCCATACGTTTCCAATTTCTATATCTACGTAGTCTAAATCATACAGCAGCCGTAAAACTAGCTTTGCCGGAATATTTCCGAACGAAATAATTTAAAAAATGGGGTGTGGCCACCATACGACTTTCTTATTCGTATGAGCGTTTCAAACTATACAATTTTAACCATTTTTTTATAGAAAAATTATTCAAAATCCTATTCTAAGTATTTTCATTCTCTTAATAAATCGCTATAGAATACATACTTTGCAAGATATTCGTAAAAAAAGGGCTACTCCCTAAGAGAAAAAGTGTTACTTCCATTATGAATTTTGAAATTCCATGTATACGAAAAATATTGAAATCTAGTTCTGAATACTTTTGTACTCTTGATAAATATATATATATATATATATATATATATATATATATACAGGGTGTAGATAAAGTCTGGAATAAAATTAATATTTCTGTTATCTTCGGTTTGATGGAAAAACCCTGAAACAGGTCGATTTCGTTTTTATCCCGTGCACTTTATAACATCGTGAATTTAATTCTGTCGTCATCTGGTTGCGCGCGGGCGTGACGTCATTAGTGTTTTCAAATGGTAACCCGCGACATTTATTACCCCTTGTCGTTAGGTATTCCATTGTGCATGCAACGGTATAAAAAGTTTGGTACCTTACATAACAATTTTTGGGAGAAAAATGCTTTCGAATTTCAAAAAATTAAAATTTTATTTCTAATGAAAAACTAATCAAAAATTATTTTAAAAAATCAGATAAATTATAATCCGAGGTTTATCTTGGATTGTCGTCAAACAAGACACCAAAAAAATGTCAACGGAAGTGTTCAAATTGTCCGCCGTTGGCCATTTGACACTGGCCGAGACGGACGTACACGCTTTCTACGACACGTCGTATTGTCTCTGCACCAATATTTCGCATTTCCTCGCGGATACGATGTTTCAGATCATCCAAGTTATTTGGCTTATTGGTGTACACCTTTGATTTCACATGACCCCATAGAAAAAAATCAAGTGGTGTGAGATCTGGCGAACGGGCAGGCCATTCAATTGTTCCCCTTTGTCCGATCCAGCTCCCGGGGAAAATTTCGTCGAGGTAACTCCGAACACGCCAGCCAAAATGTGGAGGTGCTCCATCTTGTTGAAACCAGATTCTGGGGTG
Source organism: Amphimallon solstitiale (assembly GCA_963170755.1). NCBI lineage: Eukaryota > Metazoa > Arthropoda > Insecta > Coleoptera > Scarabaeidae > Amphimallon > Amphimallon solstitiale. Next base: position 6,690,892 of record OY720677.1, read on the forward strand.
AGGCTTGTCGCGGGTGTTTTCATCCGGAAATAATTCTACCAATGTTGGCTCTAGCGTAAATCTTAGGAAATGTAAGTATGTTTCAGCGTTTAAATTTCTGTCCAGAAAGAAAGGCCCCACAATGCGATCTCCCACTATTCCCGCCCATACATTAACTTTTTGCCGGTGTTGGGTGTGCTCCTCTCGAACCCATCGAGGATTTTCGCCCGACCAGTACCTACAATTGTGGCGATTCACTTCACCGTTCAAGGTAAAAGTTGCTTCGTCACTAAAAACCACATTGTCGACAAATCCGGGATTCTCATCGCACCGTAGCATGATTTGTTCACAGAACTCGAGTCGGCGGTCGAAGTCATCTTCATTCAGTTCCTGAACCCGATTAATTTTGTACGGATGAAGTTTTTCCTTCTTCAGCAATTTGGCTACTGTGGTAAAATCGACTGCATGATCCCTGGCAATGTTCCTTGTTGAAGTGTGGGGGTTGTCCTGAAGTTCCAAGAGAATATTGACCCTTCTATCTTCCTCAATTCTTGGTCGACCTTGACGAGCCCTGTCTTTTACACTACCAGTTTCAGCAAATTTTGCGACAATTTTGCTCACCGTTGACCGCGAAATCGGTTTGATTGGTTTTGTTTCACAATAAGTAAAAAGCATCATAACTAGGTAAACAACAAATACCTACTTTATTAAACAAATAACAAACTTAAGTAGTAAAAGAAAACTAATTTTTTAGCAAGTGCTCAAAATGATGTCCTTATATTTCAATACATAAACGAATTTTCTCTTGAAAGGACTGTTTAACTCTTGTTAAAATACTTGGTGTTAAAGAACGAAACGCTATTCTTATTCTCTCTCTCATATTGTCTGGTGTGGTTGGTGGATAGACAATATTTTTGAAATATTCCCATAAAAAAATCTGATATTTCTGATCTATAGATTCTTAATTTTGTGTTTTTACTTATTTTTCATAAATCTTTGGAACTAGCAGTATTATTATTATTATGTTCTATACCCTGCCTGAATTCCTTGTTATTTTCACTATTTCTATTGTTTTTGTTATTAAGTATTATGCTCTGGTATCTAAAGTTTTCAACTACTTAAAACTTGAATGCTGCAATCCGTTGTTCTTGTAGTCTACTTGTATTACTTCCAGTTATTCTCATATACTTTGCCGTTTTTTCGTTTATCGTAATCCTCTTTTGCCAGATTCCTTTTTTACTACTGCTTTCTCCAGTCTTCGTTCTTCTCCTGCTATAATTGCGAGATCATCAGCATACACAATCACTTGTGCTGCCTTTTCTATTATGCTTCTCTTCATACTACAGTCTCTCATAATGCCTCCTATAATATTATGCAAAATTGCTGATAAACCATCACCAAGCCACACTCCTGCATTAAATTCAAACTCATCGGAAATTCCTGTTTGAGGCAGAGCGGTTGCCTTTGACTTTTCCATCGTCATTGGAACTAATTTAATCAATTTATTTGGTATTCCAATATTTTAAGCCTCTTTTAACACCATACTGCTTTTGATTCCACAAATGCCTGTCTGAAATCTATAAATGCTATGTGCAATTCTATATTGTTTTCAAATGGTTTGTCAATAATCTGATTTATGGTGTAAATTGCATCTATTATAATTCTACCTTTTCTAACTCCGTACAATTCAGATGTTTAGTTGCATCTTCTGTGCACTTCTTTACTTTTTATGAATCAGTGTGGTCACAACTTTATGTACAACATCAAAAAGCATAGCGCCCATGCAGTTATCGCATCAAAATGGATTTCCTCTTTTTCAGTATTGGCACTATTAGTCCAAGGTTTCTCTCTTCTTTGTTATTAATACGTGCTGAATCTGATTTCCATAATTCCTTCCCGGTATTATACAAGTCGCTTTAAGTTTTTTTTTTAAGAATCTGAAGTAGAAACAGAAAATCTGAATAAATAAAATTATCTTGCAAAATGTGTTAAAATGACTAGTGAACTACTTTGTATATGATGAATTATTTAAACATAATTCTAAATATATAACAATAATCAAATTGCAAACTTCCGTTGAATATTTGCTGTCTATCACGAAGAAGATAAAACACACGATTACAGATTGTCAAATATTTAAACTATTTTAAAGTATTTATGTTACATTAGTTATAATTCTAACAAGTTTTAATCATGTTCGTTTTAATTTACATATTTCTAGTATATACTACTATCCCACAAATAGGTAAGAATTCATATAATTCGGTATTCCTAAACTTGCTTTGTTATGTGTAAGAAATTTTTTCTTTATTCACGTTTTTTTTTTGGTGTGAGCGTCAGTGTCAATCTAAGGAATATTTCTGAAATCTAGCATATCATTAATTGGTACTAATTCCTTCGACTTTATTATGTAATACAATCTATACACTAAAGAGTAAACAGCAGTGTTTGAGTGATGCAAAGAAAGACATTTTCTGTTACCTACTTGATATACATATTTGGAAGCTGTACAGAATACTAGCATCTCTTTGCTCTATCTTCTTATAAATGTGCAAATAGGTTGTCTTAAGACTAATTATTTTGGAGCTAAGTAGTAGGTCCACCATAAACACGCAGTTAATGCAACTACATAAATAATAACGACGCAAACTGTGTAATTTGTTCCATAAATATAACAAATTCTTTATTTGTGGAACAAAATGACTCAAATTCACAATGATGGTGTAGCACCAAAAAGAAAATCACATAATCTGGGCACGATAAATGGTCTAGTTATTAATAAATTTTATATTTATAAACCGAAATTATCTATATGTACGAAATATATTCGTATGGTTAACAAAACGGTGCACTGAGAAAAATTTAAATGTAAATTCAACAAAGCATGTGGTGTCCACTTTTTTTTGTTGAATAAAATTAAATATATATTCAAGCAACACCATCTTATTCTTCAATGAAGCTTTGTATTTTGTTTGAATTTTATTAGTTGAATAAAATAATAAATTAGTTGATTCAAATAAGAATATTTCGCCTCAACATATTCTTATTTTCAATATATTTCGTAGGTATATTAACAGTATTTCAGCTGAATAAATAACTGGTAAATTTAAATTTCCCCATACGTTTGAATCAACATATTTTTATTTCAACCTTAGAAATTCCAAAAGTCTCTTGGCTGAACTATCTTAGAATATTGAGAAAGGCGGCGCCGGCGAGCCCAAAATATCCAGATTGAACCAGATGTACTAAAGCGCAATTGAGGAAAAGAACACAGTCCACACTTAAGTTTTTCAAATAAAACAATGCTTTTTTAAAAAGAACATTAATTTATTACAAAACTTTTTAAACCGTTACATTAAATGTATACGTAACGACTGAATAACTATTCTAAAAAGCATCTTAAACGTAAACAAAATGCAATCGCTTATCTATCTTATAAAGCGCATAACAGCAGGTACGCTACTTAGAATTAAATGATAATTGTCATCTTAGCGTATACGAGTGGAATCATAACACCCTACAGGGGTGTAAGATTAAAATTTACACTGTAAACCAGTTAAATTTTGTGAATTAGAATTATTTTCTGAACTAGGCTTAAAACAATTTGATTTCGGAAACTTCTTATTTCTAATAAATTTGACAATTATATAAATACAAATTATTACAATTATACAATATAAAATAATGATCCAAATACTGGGGTGCTTATTTAAGAAATTTACATCATCTTCAATATTCCTTTGTAAATTATCCAAATGGTTTATTAAATCTTTAGTTTCTTCTAATTGAACGGACTTTAAATTTATAGGATATAAATCAGTTTTGGTGTTACTTTTTATTTCAACATTGTATTCAAAATTAAATAATTTATACATACTATTTCTGGTTTTATATGAATTTTGTATAATAATACCATTAATAGTTACAATACAGTTTGGTGGAATATAAATAATATTTGTGTTTTGAATTTGTTTAGCGTACTGATTATCATTACATGAAATTGACATTTTAGTTGGATTAGCTGATACAATTATCCAGTAATTATTCTCAATTTCTTGTATCTTTATATCATCTAGGATTATTGGTATTTGTTTACATCTTTGATAATTATTTAACAATGATACAATTTGTATGTCACATGGACTCTCATCACTTATAATGCAACTTCATGGAGTCTTGCTTAGATTCAGGTTCATAACGATGAACCCAAATTTCATCCCGAGTAACAATTCAACTCTATACACCATCCCTGCCTTCATTGCAGAGGTCCAAAGACGCACGGGAACATTCCAAGCGCTGCTGTTTTTGCGGCAGCGTGAGCATTCTCTGCACCCATATTTAACTGACTTTAGTCATACCAAGATGATCATGAAATACTTTAAAAATGGTTGTATGAGGTCTGCGAGTCATTCCTGACTCTGTTTTGAACAGTGTTTTTTTAAAGTATAATAGAATGAACGATTGTCATCAGCAATGCCACCTTGTGCAGTAACTATTTCCATACTCCTTTTGTTAAGTGTAATTATAAAATATGTAACATTAGTTTACAAATAAAGTGTAATACAACTGATAATTGATATACGCAATACAATCCTGTTTGATATTTAACGGGTGTATAATCGATTTACGCATTCCGATTGAGAAACTTTTATGCTATTAAATCGGCAATATGAAAAAATTTTCCTTTCCTTTTCCATTTTATTACTGTATAATCATGCTTACATGTAAGGATAACATTACCAATAGGATGAAATCGAATTAATAACATGTAATTCTAAATTCACAATTATGTTAAATTCAACGAGGGACAGAAATTGTAATACCTCAAATTCTCCAAAAAGCTTATGGCCTATCAGTAAATCAATTACAGCCGCCCTTTATATCTATATTGTAAATGTTTTCAAAAGTGTCATTTTAAGTAATAATGAGATATATGGTCCTTAAGTCCTTAAGTAATTGCAATTTATTAAAAGTATGTATGCCTGGATCTTTTAAGAAACCTACGTCCAGTTAAAATTTGGGCAATGTATAGAATTGGGAAGTAGCAAAATATGAATATAGTGAAACAAACAATCACTGAAGGTTTGTGTTGTCAAGTATAGGTATTTAAAACTGAAAATCATGATGTAGTAAAATTAAAGGAATAGCAATGTTTAAAATGCTTTATAGATAATCCTTAACTGTTTGTTTTAAAAAATGTCAATAAAAGAAAAAAATGTGAGGTGTGAGCACAACACGATTTTCTTATACGTATATTAATTGTTTCAATTTGAGCTCTAAAGACTTTTGTATTTCAGATATATCTCTATAGAATGCATAAGTTGCGAAATACTTGCAAAAAACCGTTTTTCGATAGAAAAACCTACTTCCGGTGGGAATTTAGGAAATCTTTTCTTATTTATTTTATTTGTGTTCTTTACAAATTTGTCTAAATTAGTACCTACTTGACTAGATATTAGTAGATTTTGATTTTTCACTGAAGTAAACTAGTACTTCCAGTTTACCGATTTTGCTGAAAATCTAACCAACTCTCAAGAAGAAGGTTATACTCATAAATATATAGTTTGGTATTGGCACCTGCAGCCGTTTGGCCGCTATCGTGATCACACATAGATAGACAGACACAGACACCAATTTCTCGGAATCAGGGGACTACAAAACGTGGACATCTGCAAAAATCTCGATGTCGAAAATTTTCATCAACACAATACTTCATTATACTAGGATAAGAAAGTAAAAAATATTGTTCTTTATACAATAAGTGATACTAAGTATTATTATTGAAAATGGTATATGATTAAATCTAATATTAATATTATTTACTTTGATTATGGTAAACAGGCTAAAATATACAGGAATCAGAAACGTCTGGTGAAAATTAAAAAAAAAAACTCCTGGATGTTTATGATAATTGAATTAGTGAAAAAAAATTTTTTTTTTAATATAAAAAGTAATATAATTAAGTAAACATGAAATTAAGCTATAGGAAATATCAGGGTTTTTATCCAATAACGATCAAATGACAATAACTAGTGTCAATGGTTTTTTTATCTGGTAAAGCATGAAGCAGTATGAATTTACGACAACGATCTTGTTAACCATGGTCAATTTCGCCTCAGGAACCAGCATTCGACAATCCTCTAAATTTACAGAATCACATTGGCGATGACCTCGTCATTCAATAGGAATAAGTACACTGCTATAGTGTGATAATCTGTTTCATACGATCTGACACTGAAGGCTCGTGTGGAAGATGCGTAATCTTAGGATCCTATCTGAGTGGCACAATAGGTGCTGGTGTAATAATATTGTCAAACATGACTGCAGGTATTTGCAATCTAACAAATACGCTGCTTAAAGACTTGTCTTATAAATCTCTCTTTCAAGCAGGAAATTTTTCCGGATGCATTAAAGGTAGCTATTATTAGCCGCTACGAAAAAAAGCAATAGAATGGACATGGCCAGTTACAGATCTTTCGCTTTACTTTCAAATATATTTAAATTGCTTGAGTATGCTATACTCAACTAGACTGCTTAGCTTTCTCCAGCGATACGAGATAATATCAAATAGCCAGTACGGATTTCAGAAACAAAAGTCCACAACTTCGGCCATTATGCGGTTTTATACAAAAATAATAGAAAACATAGATAAAAAAAAAAATTGAATACGAATATTCTGATTTTGAAGCTATATAGCTGTGGCATACGAGGTGTAGTCGCCAGCTGGTTTCAATCATAGATCGCCGTTAACTAAAATTGACATTAGGGTACCCCAGGGCTCGATCCTGAGCCCGCTATTATTTATATTATATGTCAACGATCTGCCAAATTACCCGAATAAAGGCGATATCACTATGTATGCAGATGACACATTTTTTTAGTTTTATGACAGTTATAGTTTAAAACAACAGCCGTCTAGATCAATAGAATCTAGACTATTGAAGATAAATGAAATATTCTAGCAAAAAGTTGTAAACTGACTTTTGGGGTGCTTCATATATAATGGATTATTTAAATGACGCATAATGAAATTCAAACTTCCGTTAAATATTTGTGATTTGTCAGGAAGAAGATAAGATAAACACTATTATTATATAGCGACATGAACCTAACTATTAAAATGTATTCATGCTGCGTTAGTGTTAAAATAATTTGAAGAAGTTTTAATTATGTTGGTTTTAATTTACATATTTCTAGTATATACTACGATATCGCATACAGGTAAAAATTCTTCTAATTTATTTCTTAGTATGCAATAAACAAATTTTTTAATTAACTTTTTTTGCGAGTGAGAGAGTGGTGTCCTACACTGACGTATTAATACTAATGGTCGGACCTTTGCACTCAAAAAACAAGCAGTAGAGAGAGACAGCTTATTAAATTTTTAAAAAGACAAAATGGATATTGTGGGGTTTGCCTTTAATCACGTGATCATATAATAAAATCAAGTGTCAGTTATTAGAATCATAACTATTTTATATTTTTATAAAATTTTTAAATAAAATTTAGAAATGTAAACACAAAAAAACGCGCATACTTGTCAATATATATAAACCAATAATATTATTACACCCGGGTGTGTATGTTCCCTATAGACTCCGAAACCGCTGAACCGATTTGGATGAATGTGTAGAGTGTTCGTGTGGACAAAAATTAAAAAAAAAGCCATTACTTTTTTGGGCGAACAACGCGCGCCGGGTATCGCTACATTTAACAATATTCATACACCTTTTGACGTTTGGTATAATTGTCATCAAAATAATACAAATTTGTGGACTCAAGTTTTAAATAAAATATTGGTATAGAAAAGTGTTACCTACTCATTAACTTTATTATATATATTTATAAACCTGATATTGTTCCTTTGAAAGTAATTTGTAGTGGCCTGTAGATCGTGTTTTGGACATGTCGATTGCTGAAACGATTCAACTATAATTTAAATATTTAGCTGCCACGCTGGTAATACCACGAGATCAAAAATTATATTGATAAAGGTTTGCCATGGAATGTAAAACGTCTGTCTTAAGTTATATCATTAAGTGTAATACTGTCATTAATATTTGTCATTATATTTTCTCTCTGACATCTTGTAGTTTTTCAATTATTGTTTCCACCTCAGCACACAAAACTTACATGATTGAAGCGTATTTTAGAACAGGTGTGCTAGTTAATGGTATTTGGGAATACAGTAAGCGTTTATATTTGGATAATTTTCATGAATACCTCCCAAATTTCGCAGTAGTAGAGCAAGATTTTTATACGTGCCTCGCACATAGTGTTGGTGTATTTCGCGAAACTGGATCTGTTACTCATAAAAAAAGTACTGGTAGACCAACTATTCGTACAGAAGAAGTGATTATTGACGTTTGTAATCGTATGGAACAGGACCCCACAAAATCTTTGAGACACTTGTCCCAAGAAATTGGAAAGTCTTATGAAACATGCCGAACCATTGTAAAGGAGAACATGAACATGCATCCACATAAGATGCAATCATATCAAGCTCATTTGCCAACAAACCACTCCAGACGTCTTGCGTAGTGCCAGAGGTTCATCAACAATTTAATGAATAACGACCACTAATAAACAGCATTTTTTTGTTGAATCTTCACTACATTCTCAAATAATTGGGGTTTGGATGGCAGTCTCGCGTAGAAGGATAGATAATTGGGCCGTTTTTTTTCAATTTCACCATCAATGGAGAGAGATACAGAAATTTGAATTTTGAATGAATTTGTTCAACAACCATACGACGATGAACTTCATAATGGTTATTTCCAACATGACGGCGGAACAACACATACGACACGAGAAGCTATAGCCTTTCTCCGTGAGTTTTTTGATGATCGACTTATAAGTTTGTTTACGTAAGTTGAGTTTCCTCCCAGGTCACTTGTTTGAATAGTATGGACTAATTTGTGTTCCCCTACTGCAAAAATAGAATTTGCAAAATGTACATAATTTGCAAGAACTGCAACAAAAGATTACTGAAGTATGTGCAGCCATAACGCCACAAATGTTGCAAAATGCTTTGGATAGCATGAAAAGGCGCGTAAACGTGTGTATCGAACAAGGCGGGGTCATTTTGAACATTTATTGTAATTTGTTTATTAATTTTCAATAAAATGTTATTCAAACATGTAAATCATTTTAAATAAACATATATTTACAAATTTTATATCAGTCAAATGTCAGTATGACAGTTAACCTGATAATTTAATCAGAATTATCTCAAAAGAATGATATCTAAGACGGACGTTTTACATTCCATGGCAAACCTTCATCAATATAATTTTTGATCTCAAGGTAGAACTAAAAACAATAACAACAAGAAAATGGGTGTGCTTAAAACCACACAGCAGAAGTGTAAACTTCATCAAGGCGAGGTTAATAATACGAAATACAACTTTTTTTTATCTTTCTATATTACATTTAAAAAATATATATTTTCTATTATTGTGTATATATTATTTTAGTACATTTCGCTCGGTCTGATCATGATTTCTATCAAACTCTAAAAATGAAACAACAGGTTTGTGATAACTGAAATATGAAATAAATAGTTTAGAATGAAAATTTGCTAAATATCAAAGCAAGTAAACCACTTTAATTTAGCACCTTTAGAACTAAATTAAATTAAATTGAGCCTCAATTTAAATTAAATCGATTGAAAAATTTAACGGTTGCCCAAAAAATTGTGTGTATATCTTGTCCGCGAAAAACTTTAACGTACTCGAGATTGTTTTGCCTCGGCCGCAAGCATTATTAAGGAGATTTTCGGACGAATGTATATATATAAATAGACAATATCAATACTGGCTTTCGACTCCCGCCCTTGGTCTAATGGTTAAGTGCTGGCCTCTCACCCAGGCGGCTCCGGTTCACATCTGCTCTGGGACATGAATTTATTTATTCATTTAAATTTCAATTTAATTGGAATTAAATAATAATAAAATTGATCCCTTAGCCGATTCAAGCCGACATTACCCGAACGTGCGTTACATATCCGAGCGTGACGGGTCAGTCTTGTTCACTGCCTACAATCAGCGCAACGCGCCTAAAGAAGTTTACACTTCAAGAAAATTATACAGATTGACGTGAGAACGTGTTTGTCAACATTTTGATTACATACATTGCAAAAAAAGCACTCTATAATTTCTAACTGTTTGATCATTTTGCGATTCTTATTAAATATTTAAAGTAAAATAACATAAAAAGGGATATTTCATGATTAAAACGGAACTACAAAAAATAACCAAATTGACTGAAGTGAGATCGAACCAACAGCCTGGGACACGATCATCATGAACCTATCCATGATGTTTGTCGTAAAATCTTTATATATATATATATATAGAGAAAAATAAAATTTACTGTTTCAAACAGAATTATGGGCTGTAGATTAAATAAGACACAATTGTATTGATGTTATGTTGACGTTTCGATTTATTACAAAATCTTCTTCAGACCTGTTTTACAATGTAATGGGAGAAACAAAAATATAATTAGTTATTACATAATAGAATAGTGTTTAAGCTGTACTTACAAAAACATCTGTGTAGTTTACATAAAAATATTATGTCTATTATGCATCTCACATAAGGTCAAAAGTATATCTGTTGTATTCGTGGATTGCATTATTTTTAATATTGTTACTTTAATATAACGTCAAATTTAAAAGAAATTATTACAGCACAATTTTTTAAAAAAAAAAAACAATTTAAAACAAAGACAATTGTGTCTTATTTAATCTACAGCCCATAATTCTGTTTGAAACAGTAAATTTTATTTTTCTCGACATACGTTGGTCAGTTAGACGAAATACTTATTATTATCTATATATATATATATATATATATATATATATATATATATATATATATATATATATATTAGCATTATGATAGCATAATCATGCTATATAATTAGTATAATTAAATATAATTACAGTATTAGTATTTAATAAAAGTTAATCATTGTTTCTATGCTAGCCGTATTATTAATCGAATAATTGAATGTACATATTGCTGTGGTATTTTCTGCATAAATAAATAAATAAGTAAATAATGAAATCAAACAAATAAAATGCCAACAAAAATAAAATACCAGCACATTTATTTAAATAAATATAGATTTACATATTTGATATAAATTATAATTTAATACTTCATCAGAGATAAATGCAGAACAATTCATTAATTGATATAAATATATATAATTTAAACTATTGCATGACAGTAAATATTCGAACTGATAAACATGCAATAGAATACACATCAATGCAATGTGGGTTGCATACCCGTAAAAATGAGAGCATTGAAAATTAAAAAGTGTTGACCCCAATTTTAAATAAATTAGAGCACAAAAATTGTGTTAAATATCATACAAAACATGATGCTCAAATACTGACCTCAGTCTAAAAAAAGGATATGTAATGATTTAAACATTATTATTAGTAATTAATAGAAAGTAGGTCATTCGGTAATGCATTCTTTAGCAGCAATAATAATCAATGAATAGAAGCCTGCATTTAACATATTGCGATAATAATAAACACTACGGCAAGAACAAAGGTCTCTATACATAAATAAATATATTCCACTCATTTCTCAGTCACTAAGATCAATTGTATTTTCTTCCGTATGGGACACAGAAATGCATATAAAGGGTATATATGATTTATTTGTTTCTATACACTAACACATCCAGAATGTAAATATTGTGGCCTGGTTCACTATTAAAAATAAAACATCATGTTGGGTATGCAATTTTCACTGATATCTCCAGAATAAAAGATATTATTGAATGTACATTTAAATATGCGATTAGTACATAATTTCCTTCATATAAAAATGCTTCAAGAGATTCCAAGCTAAAAACAGATAAAACAAGTATAGGATATGTAAACAACAACAGTAACATGGCGGAAGAAAGGTCACGTGACCACATGACATCGATAGTTACCATAACAAACACGGAGGGCGCAGTAGAAGAAAATTTAAACTGAACGAAAATAATTTGAAACAAAATAAAGCGTTTGTCAATTGTTGAAGGGTATATAAACGCGTGCATTTGCAGAAAATAGGGAGTCCATCCGAAGATCTTAAATACTCAAGAAGAAAAAGAAAAGTTGATCAGCAGTCCCTTAAACTTAAACCAGTGCTCCAAGTGTTGTAAAATAAAATCTAAAAGGCATAAACGCTTTTAAGATCTAGACGTTGTGAAACAGAACCAGTGATACGCTTCTCAAACGATAAGTGCGCGCTAAATACAGTAAAGCGCGGGATATTATTATTCGACTCTACAACGCCCGCCATAATAAATTTTCAAAGGGATGGAAGGCCAGAATTATCAAGAAGAATTCGAAATGATATACAGTCAAGAAAAGTAAGTACAAGCACTATTAAATAAAACTCCATCTTGCAATCTTATAATAAATAAATAAAGGAATCTTCATGTGTGTGATATAAAATTACCGGATAACAACAATTTTAAGAATATTATTTAAATATCTAATAAATCCTTCTTTGAGTATGCCTTGGGTTGACGTGAAAATCTCAAGTTAAGGCGATTCAACGGAGTATCAATAATTTTCCTGGATAGCAGCAATTTTAAGAATATTATTTAAATATTTAATAAATCCTTCTTTGAGTAAGCCTTAGGTTGACGTGAGAATCTCAAGTTAGGGCGACTCAACGAGGCATTAACGTTTTCATTTGAATAACAACAGTTTTGAAATATTAAGGGAAACATCTAATAGGTTCTTCATTGTTTAAATCTCGATTTTGACGTGAAAATCTCAGGTCGAGATGATCCAATGGGGATACGTCGGTAAAAGGTAAAGAAAGTGAATTTAGTAATTTCCTTGATTTGTAAGCATACATGAAGAAGTAACTCAGTAGATTTTTACAATTTTCTTAAAGGAACAAAAGATTTGCAAGGTGCTTGTACCATTGATGAAAAGAAAACACATCTAAATAAAAAATAAACTATTGTATTGTATAATAATAATAATAATAAAAAAATATTTTTCATGTTTTTGTAAATCTATACTGTAGATAAATATAAGTTGTGCTGACATTCACTATTTACTTATTTATACCCATCCCAAAGGAGAACATGAGGAAAGTAAACATCACAATCACAGCTAGAACTCACAATAAGGAAAAGCTGTGACATATTCCTTGTCATAAAAATAAAGAAATTTACCTTTTAGACCCTGAGATTATTAAAGACTATCAATTTATTAATTTGACTATTGGTTATCAACCATAGTACAGCAGGTCACAGCAATATGTATAAAAGTCGTGCGGTGCTCGCATCTCATCTTTGGATACCAGATTATTCAAATGTTAATGATTTTAAGGAAAAGAAACACACCACTCCGAGAACTAACACATATGCATTAGTTTCATTAACCACTACAACGTGAACACTCGTCAGCTCGGCAACTGTAATGTGTTCGTTTTCCTATCTACCGAAATTTGTATATATAGTTTCGGGGACGATCTTTGCAAGCTTAAGAGATAATTTCTAATTATTCTCATTTAACGAAGGATCCATATTAACTACTATGTTTTCCTTCTACGAAATTAAAGCACATTCAGTGCACTCTGTGTTGGAACACAGAAATTCTAATTTCATTCTGGATAATTACAATTAATATTTTATATGTGTTTAACGTATATATTAAACACATATAATTCGTTTCTTTGCCGTATATATCTAAATATGTGAGAAGTTTCTTGAATTTAGCGGCGTATTAATTAATTGATGATAATTACTTGCAAGTAATTATCATCAATTAATTAATACGCCGCTAAATTCAAGAAACTTCTCACATATTCATATATGTATATATATATATATATATATAATTTTATTTCAACCACTAAGGGTTGTTTGTTTATTTTTTCTTAGCCGTATTTTGTGTATAATTATTAATAATGTTTTTCTTGGAAAGCCGCATTCCAAGAAAAACATTATTAATAATTATATATATATATATATATATATAAAGACCTGTAAGGATTGAATCACTTGCCTCGTGCACGAAAGTGATTACACTTGTATAAATTGAAATGACATTGAATTTGTAAAATGAACCTCCATAAGAAATAACATGGGAAATTGAGTTAGAATCCGCATTATAATGCGTATATATACCTACTCATTCTTAATACTACTTAATAAGAATTCATTGATATGCCTAGATATATGGCGTTTGTTGTACTTAAAAGGTGAAGATATGCGCATTTAAAATTCATTGCGTTTGAGGAATGGAAAAAAAGATCATAAAATCCAAATATAATCAGATCGGAGGATGTAAACATTAAGGAACTTCAAAATTGGATTTATTTATTGTAAAAGGTAACGAAGGTAGAACTGCTTCTTTCAAACAATGTAAATGTTAAAATTGTTAGCAATTAGAAATATCTTGAAAATTAGTTTAGAGCTAGAATGATGTTTCATTTTACTTTTGATCAAAATGCATTGTAAAGTTCAGAAATGAATTTATATTATTGATTTGAATTGATATGATTGTACCTTTAGTGCCTTTTCTTTATTCAAGGACAACAACTGTACGTTTGTGATGACTTCAAGAATTTGTAATGTTGTCCACTGTGTAAAATGTACTTAGAAGTTGGAGAGTATATTAATACTTGGTCCTGGATAACATGCAGATACTTCATTAAAAAGCTATAATCAAATTTAGCAACTTTTCCGTAGAGTTTGTCTTTCCACCATAAGGAAGGCCTTTAATGAGAATATGTTTTTCAAAAAATGGGGAGATGATATAAATTGTTCAGAAATGGTAATATTTCTTCATGACAACGTTGTCTTTTATTGTAGTTAACTCAAAAAAAAGATTATAACTTGTCCCACTATATGAAAAATCCAGTTCGACTGCAATGCCAAGAAATTTGGATTTTTCCCTAATTTTTGATACACGTTGTTTATTAGAGAAACATCCTGCGTGTCTACAAGGAAAACGTCAATGGGTCATAATTATTTGGATCAATCAGTATTCTAAACCAAAATTTTTTTTACTATGAAAACTTGACCTACGTTTAACAATAATGGGCTATCCACTCACTGGCTCTGGATCATCTACTTTATCGTCCATATCTACCTTTGCTCTTTGTTTTTGGAATTGAATAGTGTTTTACAATTGTTCGTCGTTTTTTTGCTTTTCTTTGAGATAGGCAGTTTGGAAAAATTGTTTTTATTGCACTAACTCTTAATTTGTTTGTATGACGTTGTATCTGTAATAATCGTTTATTACAGGTTAAATATTTATCAACTGTAAACGCCATCGTAAAACATATTTAATAACATTACTAAACTATAGGTTTTTCAACTAAAGGACCTAATTAACTATGTAAACTTTTTAATTCGCAAATAATATAATTTGCATGAAACTTATTTCCATACACATAGTCATTTTAGGTAAGTTATTATTCAGTACAAGGATTCTTTTTGCCATTTGTTAAGGTTGTCCCCGGGAATTTTAAATAATTACATTTTTTCCTTCTTGGATTTATAACCGCTGTTACACATAGGTACAAAACATGGCCTTCAAAGTATACTCAGTTAGTCAGTTATAACAAAACACTCAATTATTTAAAGGAAATAATTATAACATAAAAATGGAACAAAACTGCTTTCTAGACACTTGCTAATATTTACATTCAACCAGCGCCTGACGGGATAACCCACCAGGTGCAGTCTCGCTTCGCTACCTCTCACTCACGTTCCACAGATTCGGCTTATTGCATTCAACGAAAATATTATACCACTAATTTTTAATTTTTTCCTGGTTAATTAGATTTTTGTGGTCCTGTCTGTATATAAGAATTTACCTCATTTTTGCCAACAATATTTTTCTAAATTTCTACAAAAAGTATTATTATAAAGTATTAAAGTAGAATTTTTTGCTTTTATAACTTCCATTACTGCATGGTGGTTAAACAAAAATTATGACATACATATTTTCCTAAAAATCTCAAAAAACAAGAACATTACATCAATCACGATATCTCAATAGGTGTACACATATAGTGAAAATTAAACGTTTTCGAAAAAAAGTAGTCTATATTGTACAGATATGCGAATTGACTGTAAAATTCACTTCAAAACGTGGACATCTGCAAAAATCTCGTGGTCGAACATTTTCTTCATCACAATACTTCTTTGTACTACGTATAAGAAAGTAAAAAACAGCTTAGCTTATGATACAAACATATTTACATAATAAAGACCAGTGTCCTTTACGAACTATTCTATCCGCGTTGCCAAATTGTCCGGACGCTCGATTATCGAGAATATAAAAGACATGAGTATATTTCAAAATATACGGCACACGATACAGCGCCTCGCCTAGAAATACCCTGAACTAACAGTATACGCGAAATGGTTACATTACATGAATAGTATCGACAAAATAGCGTATTCCGAAATTTTGTTAAACAACATTATAGCACCATGAAAGTCTATCAACGAAGTTTTACATGGAAAGTGCATAGAGCGTCCATATACGGACGCCTTATGTAGGCGGACGCTCTATTAAATGGAAATTTACAATGTACGGACGCGCTAATGATAGTAGGATATATATATATATATATAATCGTTGGTGCGTCTGTGAGTTACTCAATAACTTTTTAATTGCTCCACCAATCTTCTTGAACACAGCATTTGCCTAGTAAGCAAATAGTTGCTGTTATATGAAAAGTGTTTTTCTTTGATAATTAAAATTTTTCCATTTTAGATGGCACTGTTCAAAATTTTTATTGGAGGGATTATGTACCTGGTGATATACCTTGCGACGCTTTTCGAGGTGCACCTGGTAAATTTATTGGTCAAGTGAATATTGAAGGGCATAATTTACCAGCCACCATTTACACACATAATAATACGGCCGCTGTAGAACTTGGAGGGAAAAAATCTGTCAAAGAAGATATAAAAGTAAGTAATATTGAGTTTATTTCAATATCGAAAAGTAACATCCTGATTACTGAGTATTACTGTAGTGTTTATTTGATGAATAAATCAGTGAAGATAGCACATGATCGAAGTTTAAAGAACTAAGTTATACATAGAAGGGTTTTTCGAAATTTAACATAGAACGCATTTGCAAAAAAAACCGACGAGTAAAGGGAACAGTTTTGCTCCAAATTTTGAAGAACAATTTATTCCAAGTTAATTTTGGAATACTGTCACGCGCCCTGTCTAATTTACAGCGCCAGCGTCCTCTACCGTCCATCGGTGGTCGCGTTTGGAACTAAGAATGGAGGAAGTTATTTCTAGCATTTTATACGCATGTAATTCTGAGAGGAGTAATGTGGTCTAAAATCGGTACAAATATAATACTTTTATAAATTTATAGATTGCGTAATTTGAACATTACTTCCAGAACTTTTAAGTAAAATCATGCTTTCGGTTTAAATTCTGAAATTTACCACTTGGTAGTATTCCAATATTTAGAATTCTGGTTACTTTCTCAAAAAAATTGTAACAAATTATGTCGAATACTTTTATAAATAAAACATTAAGGGATATTTCCAAAAACTCCGACTGTAAACCCTAGATAAAACATTTTAATTTAATAAGTAAGTGCTAGGCTAGATAAGCCTACTTGGAGTTTAGCAAAAAACGAGACAAATGTCCGTCCCAACACTGGTAGCACATCTTCTAGTTTGTGTAACACTATATATTAAGAACTGTATATCGTCACTACTTCTATTGTCTATTTCACAAAACCTGAAATAAGTTTAATACAAATTATATCAAAGTTTCAACCATTGTACCATCGTATACTGTGCTACTGTCCCGTTCATGATATTGAAATTGAATTCTCCTAAATTTTTTATAAGATGATTAAACGAAAATAATGTATGTAATAGTATCTAATAAAAATGATTTCGTAGATATTGTGTAGCCCGGACAACAACAAATTTTACTGGGAATACGTGGACTTTGACAAAGAGGATAATCAGTCGTTTCATGAAGCAGTAAAGGGAGGATTTGAAACCGAGAGTCATCACCAATTATATATTGGGAAGATATCTCACGACAAAGAGTGGCAAATAGGAAAAGTACATATATACGAAAACAAACCTTTCGGAAAAATTTGGGTGTGGAATTCAGATTTAGAACCATTTACCTCCCATCAGTTCTTTTTGTTAAAGTATAATAGAACCAACGATTGTCATCAGCAATGTAATATTGTTTTATAACTATTTCAATATCCTAATTTTTTTCACATGTGTTATTATAAAATGTGTAATGTTATATATGTTTGCAAATAAAATTCAATACCACTGACTATTGTCATAGGCATTACAATCCTATTTAGTGTAGTTAAGAGTGTTTCTTCATTAGATCTACAAGCAGATGTGCAGCAAGAGCATAAATACAATAAATCTCTTTTTAAAGCAAATCTGAAAAAAACATGTTTGTAGTTTTGATAATAAGCTTTTTTTAAATCCTAGATACTCTAATGTACTCTCATGTAATCTTATAATAGTATGATTTTTATTTTGGCCACAGTGACTATCGCTATAGAGATGGAGATTTAATATCATCATATTCTTTCTGGCAATCATAGTCTAATTGGAAAAAACTTATTTTATTTAGAGTCTTCTTTGGTGTGTCTTCATGATAAATTTACAAGGTAGCACGATCTTTTTAATGTTGTGCATGTAAATGTTGACAGTCAATATAATAGAATACTTCACCAATATGTGTAATAGGTAACTGAACATATTGCTGTGGTCTGGATAGTAGCTCATCATCGAAACAGTTATACGCAACTTTCCATTCATCGTATGACCTTACAGATCATCGGAATAAGCTTGGGGCTTGCATTCGTGCAACCACCAAGTGTGTAACCCTAATCACACTGCCGTCACAATGCATGACACGCAGTTTTCCTCTACTATTGAAAGCATGGGTTCCATTTAATCTTGCTGCATGTACAATATAAACAGTGCCTTGGTAAACGCATGTCCAATAGTCTGGATGAGATTCAATATGTTTAAACAGATCGTATTCCACTTCAAATATATGAATTTCAGAGATATTAACTTACAAAAATGTTTTAATAATATACATAAATTAGATACAGAATGTAAATAAATAATGTACAACTAAAAGTAGGTATTATTTTAAGTGTTTTTAAAATCAAATTAGTAAACAATTTCAAAGGAAATTTAATTTAACGAATCTCTCTATTACTGTAAAATAACTAGTCAAGGCGTAATATGTTATATAACATTCTGCCGTGGTATTAATTATATCAAAGCGTATACAGAGAGTTGTAAATTAAACTATTTTAATACATAAATTATAATGGAAAAAATAAAATTTTAAATTTGTCATATTTTTAATTGATATGATTCATACATCAACTTGAGGTTATCTCTAGGACTGTTTAAAGTTTTAGTTCAGATGGTACATCATTGCCAAGTTTAAATTTTAATCAAGATATTTAAATTCTCTACTGGTATGTGTGTACCACGGATGTATAATAGTGAAGGTGGACCGACAACTGCACCATACGCGGCAGTGAGTGTAGTCACAGATAAATATCCAGATGGCCCATGATTAACAAATTT
This sequence comes from Amphimallon solstitiale, assembly GCA_963170755.1. Lineage (NCBI taxonomy): Eukaryota > Metazoa > Arthropoda > Insecta > Coleoptera > Scarabaeidae > Amphimallon > Amphimallon solstitiale. Next base: position 6,710,490 of record OY720677.1, read on the forward strand.
TTGTAGCCCTAAAATGGTTACGAACACCAGGCTACGCCACCGTCGCCCGGTTATTACCACCAGAGGCGCTGAATATTTGATAAACTTATATAATCTGCAGTTTAGTTGTAATTTAAGAGATTGAAACCTACAATTGGTATTCTAGTTAACGACAGATGGCGCTCCTAAAAAAATATAATTTTAGGTAATTTATTTCGGCACTGAATAAGTTAGTTTACATATATTTTTTTCTTTTATTTGAAAATATTATAATTATTTTTATCCAATAATTGACAAAACCATTTTTACTAAATATAGGATACAAAATTTCATTTAATTTCTACCCATATGACCATAAGACTTAAGGTCTATAGTTGCTTGCAATCATTTCTGCACAAAAAACTGTTACATCAACTATGCACTTATCTTGTGCGCACTTTTTTTTCTATTTATATGATTTATTGACTATAAATTCCAAGAGCTCCTTCTTCGAGTAAGATTAATGTTTGGGGGAATATTATTATAAAAATACAAGGTAGGAAGAGGATTCATTTTAGTGAACAAACTGGAAAATATCCTAATGTAAACACTTATATATAGCACAATACACAGGCTGGCGCGTCACACTTCCGTCGGTTTATACAGTTGTCCAGATTTCGATGCTCACCATTGGTATATCGGTTATTAGAAGAGATAGAGAAACGGTTAAATGGGGAATGTTTTGCAGAATTCAATGCTCGCAACAAATCTCATTTCAAATTCATTCGAACTTTTTACAATTTAGAGATATTTTGAAAAAAAACAATATTTGCCGATTTCAATTCTCCTCAATAACTCGAGAACGCCTACTGCGATCGCTTTTAAACTCTAACATTATTCAGACACTTTTCTAAGACAAATTTTTTGGTGTTAACAGTAACCCCCTATTTTCACTTGTTTCCAAGTTCTTAGCGCTATCTTTTGTTTTTCTTATGGCGGCCATATTGGATTTTTAATTAGTTAGATAGTCATTAAAAATAGCTTTTCAATAATGTACAACATGCCTAATAAATCTTTATTTACACGAGAGATATGAACATTTGAATAAAATTTCACTCTAATACGGAATTAGTTGGCTATGAAATTAAATGTTAGTGTAAAACAGACGCTAAATAAGCTAGCTCTGCCATTAGTCACATGTAAAAGTGCAGTGCAATTGGTGGAAGATTTAGAACTTTGTGTAGTAATTATTGATAAGTAATTCATTTGTTGTCCCGTTCTTAGCGCTATCTTTTTTTTTTCTTATGGCGACCATATTGCATTCTCAATTAGTTAGATAGTCCTTAAAAATAGCTTTTCAATAATGTTCAACTTGCCTAATATATCTTTATGTGTATGAGAGATATGAACATTTGAATAAAATTTCACTCTAATACGGAATTAGTTGGCTATGAAATTAAATGTTAGTGTAAAACAGACGCTAAATAAGCTAGCTCTGCCATTAGTCACATGTAAAAGTGCAGTGCAATTGGTGGAAGATTTAGAACTTTGTGTAGTAATTATTGATAAGTAATTCATTTGTTGCCCCGTTCTTAGCGTCACCTTTTGTTATTCTTATGGCGACCATGTTGCATTCTCAATTAGTTAGATAGTCCTTAAAAATAGCTTTTCAATAATGTTCAACTTGCCTAATATATCTTTATTTGTATGAGAGATATGAACATATAAAATAAATTTCACTCTAATACGAAATTAGATGTTCAGATTTACTTAAATAAACTGTTCAATATGGCGACCAATCTGCTCCACACACTTTTGGTACCTTGTTTTAACAGAGTTGCAAACTCTACGTAGTGTGTTTTCGTTTAATGATCTTCTGCACATCCAGCACTCGTTCTTCTAAAATTTGCCGATTCTCTGATGGTTCAAAATTGAATACTTCGTTTTTAGTGGCACCCCACAAATAAAAATCAAGGGGGGTAAGGTCGGGCGATCTCGCAAGCCATTGTACTGGTCCATTATGTGAAATAACTCTCTCATTGAAATGTTCTCACAAAAATGTCGCACGTGACGATCATTATGGGCAGGGCAGCCGTCCTGCTGAAACCAGACGTTTTGCATGTTTTCAGGGTTAATCATTTGTCTTACGGCAGGCATTATCTCGTTCGTTAGTAGCTCTAAATATCTATTACCAGTTAAATTGTAATCAAAGATGAAAGGACCTATTAAGTGATTATCTAAAATGGAAAAACAAAAACTCAAACAACAAAGAAGATGTCAATAAAAGTTCGTACGAATCAAACCACACCAGAGATTAAAACCAAATCGAATTTGCAACCTTCTTTGATTTGTCAAATGTGGATTATCAATTCACCAGTGATGATAATTATGCCTGACTCCACAATTGGCAAACCGTGTTTCATCTGTCGCAAAGTATTTTCCTAGGAATATCAGTATCATCGTCACATTTTTGTAGATACCACCTAAATTGTAATCTTCGCTGATAGTCATTATCGCTTAAACCCTGTACAATTGTTGGCTTGTGTAGGTGGTATTTGTTTTTCCTCAACGTTCCATGAACACTAGATTTCGGAATTCCAGTTTCTCGAGCCACTCGACGTACTGATGTACTTGGATTGTTTATAACATTTTGCAAAATATTATTTTGACGTACATCAGCATTGTTTGTTCGAAGCTTGCATAGTCCACTAAATTTCTGATTATTCTGTTAAAAATTGTCCAGGGTGGTTGTGGTCTTTCCGGAAAACGCTGACCGTAATTTGTGCAAGCATTTTCAGAGTTTCTATTTGCTTTGAAATAAACTTCTAACTTATCAACCCTTTCTTCATTTGAAAATGTGTGTGCCATTATCAGTTCTTATCTAATCTATTCTAATCTCAATGCTTAACGGTAATTACTTATCAATAATTACAACACAAAGTTCTAAATCTCCCACCAACTGCACTGCACTTTGACATGTCAACATGTCAACAATGACTGAGCTTATTTATCTATTTATCGTCTGTTTTACACTACCATTTAATTTCATAGCCAACTAATTCCGTATTAGAGTGAAATTTTATTCAAATGTTCATATCTCTCGTGTAAATAAAGATTTTTTAGGCATGTTGTACATTATTCAAAAGCTATTTTTAAGGACTATCTAACTAATTAAAAATCCAATATGGCCGCCATAAGAAAAACAAAAGATAGCGCTAGGGGGGCTTACTGTTAACACCAAAAAATTTGTCTTAAAAAAGTGTCTCAACAATGTTAGAGTTTAAAAGCGATCGCATTAGGCGTTACCGAGTTATTGAGGAAAATTGAAATCGGCAAATATTGGTTTTTTCAAAATATCTCAAAATTGTAAAAAGTCCGAATAAATTTGAAATGAGATTTGTTGCGAGCATTGAATTCTGCAAAACATTCCCCATTTAACCGTTCCCCTATCTCTTCTAATAACCGATATACCAATGGTGAGCATCGAAATCTGGACACACTGTATATATGAAAAGGTGCAAAATGTTTTAACAATTTGCCACATTACGGGTACGTTTTAAAATTATTTTGAAATATACAGAGTGATTCAATAAAATGTTGCGTACCAAAGTTATGAAAATTTAAATGGGACACCTTGTATATTATGGCATAGTTTGATATTATAGGCTACTTACTGTTATACTCCCTATACATAACTTAACAGAGACATTTAACTATTTCTGTCTTACATATTTGAGCGAATTATTTTAAATTGTATCTATTGTTTAATCAAAGCATCAGACTTTAAGATAAGTTAAAGTTGAAATCTGAAAATTATACAGAGTGTTTAAAAACAATATTATTATTATTACTTCAAACAGATACATTATTTACTATTATTACTAAAAACTGTATTAGTAATTTAGGATTTTCAATTTCAAACATTAGTTTCTTGCAATTCATTTTTTAAATGGCTAATATTTATTAACCTAACGGTTTGATTGGTTTTGTTTCACAATAACTAAAAAGCATCATAACTAGGTAAACAACAAATACCTACTTTATTAAACAAATAACAAACTTATGTAGTAAAAGAAAACTAATGTTTTAGCAAGTGCTCAAAATGATGTCCTTATATTTCAATACATAAACGAATTTTCTCTTGAAAGGACTGTTTAACTCTTGTTAAAATACTTGGTGTTAAAGAACGAATCGCTATTCTTATTCTCTCTCTCATATCGTCTGGTGTGGTTGGTAGATAGACAATATTTTTGAAATATTCCCATAAAAAAATCTGATATTTCTGATCTATAGATTCTTAATTTTGTGTTTTTACTTATTTTTCATAAATCTTTTGAACTAGCAGTATTATTATTATTATGTTCTATACCCTGCCTGAATTCCTTGTTATTTTCACTATTTCTATTGTTTTTGTTATTAAGTATTATGCTCTGGTATCTAAAGTTTTCAACTACTTAAAACTTGAATGCTCCAATCCGTTGTTCTTGTGGTCTACTTGTATTACTTCCAGTTATTCTCATATACTTTGCCGTTTTTTCGTTTATCAGAATCCTCTTTTGCCAGATTCCTTTTTTACTACTGCTTTCTCCACTCTTCGTTCTTCTCCTGCTATAATTGCGAGATCATCAGCATACACACTCACTTGTGCTGCCTTTTCTATTATGCTTCTCTTCATACTACAGTCTCTCATAATGCCTCCTATAATATTATGCAAAATTGCTGATAAACCATCACCAAGCCACACTCCTGCATTAAATTCAAACTCATCGGAAATTCCTGTTTGAGGCAGAGCGGTTGCCTTTGACTTTTCCATCGTCATTGGGACTAATTTAATCAATTTATTTGGTATTCCAATATTTTAAGCCTCTTTTAACACCATACTGCTTTTGATTCCACAAATGCCTGTCTGAAATCTATAAATGCTATGTGCAATTCTATATTGTTTTCAAATGGTTTGTCAATAATCTGATTTATGGTGTAAATTGCATCTATTATAATTCTACCTTTTCTAACTCCGTACAATTCAGATGTTTAGTTGCATCTTCTGTGCACTTCTTTACTTTTTATGAATCAGTGTGGTCACAACTTTATGTACAACATCAAAAAGCATAGCGCCCATGTAGTTATCGCATCAAAATGGATTTCCTCTTTTTCAGTATTGGCACTATTAGTCCAAGGTTTCTCTCTTCTTTGTTATTAATACGTGCTGAATCTGATTTCCATAATTCCTTCCCGGTATTATACAAGTCGCTTTAAGTTTTTTTTTAAGAATCTGAAGTAGAAACAGAAAATCTGAATAAATAAAATTATCTTGCAAAATGTGTTAAAATGACTAGTGAACTACTTTGTATATGATGAATTATTTAAACATAATTCTAAATATATAACAATAATCAAATTGCAAACTTCCGTTGAATATTTGCTGTCTATCACGAAGAAGATAAAACACACGATTACAGATTGTCAAATATTTAAACTATTTTAAAGTACTTATGTTACATTAGTTATAATTCTAACAAGTTTTAATCATGTTCGTTTTAATTTACATATTTCTAGTATATACTACTATCCCACAAATAGGTAAGAATTCATATAATTCGGTATTCCTAAACTTGCTTTGTTATGTGTAAGAAATTTTTTCTTTATTCGCGTTTTTTTTTTGGTGTGAGCGTCAGTGTCAATCTAAGGAATATTTCTGAAATCTAGCATATCATTAATTGGTACTAATTCCTTCGACTTTATTATGTAATACAATCTATACACTAAAGAGTAAACAGCAGTGTTTGAGTGATGCAAAGAAAGACATTTTCTGGTACCTACTTGATATACATATTTGGAAGCTGTACAGAATACTAGCATCTCTTTGCTCTATCTTCTTATAAATGTGCAAATAGGTTGTCTTAAGACTAATTATTTGGAGCTAAGTAGTAGGTCCACCATAAACACGCAGTTAATGCAACTACACAAATAATAACGACGCAAACTGTGTAATTTGTTCCATAAATATAACAAATTCTATATTTGTGGAACAAAATGACTCAAATTCACAATGATGGTGTAGCACCAAAAAGAAAATCACATAATCTGGGCACGATAAATGGTCTAGTTATTAATAAATTTTATATTTATAAACCGAAATTATCTATATGTACGAAATATATTCGTATGGTTAACAAAACGGTGCACTGAGAAAAATTTAAATGTAAATTCAACAAAGCATGTGGTGTCCACTTTTTTTTGTTGAATAAAATTAAATATATATTCAAGCAACACCATATTATTCTTCAATGAAGCTTTGTATTTTATTTGAATTTTATTAGTTGAATAAAATAATAAATTAGTTGATTCAAATAAGAATATTTCGCCTCAACATATTCTTATTTTCAATAAATTTCGTAGGTATATTAACAGTATTTCAGCTGAATAAATAACTGATAAATTTAAATTTCCCCATACGTTTGAATCAACATATTTTTATTTCAACCTTAGAAATTCCAAACGTCTCTTGGCTGAACTATCTTAGAATATTGAGAAAGGCGGCGCCGGCGAACCCAAAATATCCAGATTGAACCAGATGTACTAAAGCGCAATTGAGGAAAAGAACACAGTCCACACTTAAGTTTTTCAAATAAAACAATGCTTTTTTAAAAAGAACATTAATTTATTACAAAACTTTTTAAACCGTTACATTAAATGTATACGTAACGACTGAATAACTATTCTAAAAAGCATCTTAAACGTAAACAAAATGCATTCGCTTATCTATTTTATAAAGCGCATAACAGCACGTACGCTACTTAGAATTAAATGTTAATTGTCATCTTAGCGTATACGAGTGGAACCATAACACCCTACAGGGGTGTTAGATTAAAATTTACACTGTAAACCAGTTAAATTTTGTGAATTAGAATTATTTTCTGAACTAGGCTTAAAACAATTTGATTTCGGAAACTTCTTATTTCTAATAAATTTGACAATTATATAAATACAAATTATTACAATTATACAATATAAAATAATGATCCAAATACTGGGGTTCTTATTTAAGAAATTTACATCATCTTCAATATTCCTTTGTAAATTATCCAAATGGTTTATTAAATCTTTAGTTTCTTCTAATTGAACGGACTTTAAATTTATAGGATATAAATCAGTTTTGGTGTTACTTTTTATTTCAACATTGTATTCAAAATTAAATAATTTATACATACTATTTCTGGTTTTATATGAATTTTGTATAATAATACCATTAATAGTTACAATACAGTTTGGTGGAATATAAATAATATTTGTGTTTTGAATTTGTTTAGCGTACTGATTATCATTACATGAAATTGACATTTTAGTTGGATTAGCTGATACAATTATCCAGTAATTATTCTCAATTTCTTGTATCTTTATATCATCTAGGATTATTGGTATTTGTTTACATCTTTGATAATTATTTAACAATGATACAATTTGTATGTCACATGGACTCTCATCACTTATAATGCAACTTCATGGAGTCTTGCTTAGATTCAGGTTCATAACGATGAACCCAAATTTCATCCCGAGTAACAATTCAACTCTATACACCATCCCTGGCTTCATTGCAGAGGTCCAAAGACGCACGGGAACATTCCAAGCGCTGCTGTTTTTGCGGCAGCGTGAGCATTCTCTGCACCCATATTTAACTGACTTTAGTCATACCAAGATGATTATGAAATACTTTAAAAATGGTTGTATGAGGTCTGCGAGTCATTCCTGACTCTGTTTTGAACAGTGTTTTTTTAAAGTATAATAGAATCAACGATTGTCATCAGCAATGCCACCTTGTGCAGTAACTATTTCCATACTCCTTTTGTTAAGTGTAATTATAAAATATGTAACATTAGTTTACAAATAAAGTGTAATACAACTGATAATTGATATACGCAATACAATCCTGTTTGATATTTAACGGGTGTATAATCGATTTACGCATTCCGATTGAGAAACTTTTATGCTATTAAATCGGCAATATGAAAAAATTTTCCTTTCCTTTTCCATTTTATTACTGTATAATCATGCTTACATGTAAGGATAACATTACCAATAGGATGAAATCGAATTAATAACATGTAATTCTAAATTCACAATTATGTTAAATTCAACGAGGGACAGAAATTGTAATACCTCAAATTCTCCAAAAAGCTTATGGCCTATCAGTAAATCAATTACAGCCGCCCTTTATATCTATATTGTAAATGTTTTCAAAAGTGTCATTTTAAGTAATAATGAGATATATGGTCCTTAAGTAATTGCAATTTATTAAAAGTATGTATGCCTGGGTCTTTTAAGAAACCTACGTCCAGTTAAAATTTGGGCAATGTATAGAATTGGGAAGTAGCAAAATATGAATATAGTGAAACAAACAATCACTGAAGGTTTGTGTTGTCAAGTATAGGTATTTAAAACTGAAAATCATGATGTAGTAAAATTAAAGGAATAGCAATGTTTAAAATGCTTTATAGATAATCCTTAACTGTTTGTTTTAAAAAATGTCAATAAAAGAAAAAAGTATGAGGTGTGAGCACAACATCATTTTCTTATACGTATATTAATTGTTTCAATTTGAGCTCTAAAGACTTTTGTATTTCAGATATATCTCTATAGAACGCATAAGTTGCGAAATACTTGCAAAAAACCGTTTTTCGATAGAAAAACCTACTTCCGGTGGGAATTTAGGAAATCTTTTCTTATTTATTTTATTTGTGTTCTTTACAAATTTGTCTAAATTAGTACCTACTTGACGAGATATTAGTAGATTTTGATCTTTCACTGAAGTAAACTAGTACTTCCAGTTTACCGATTTTGCTGAAAATCTAACCAACTCTCAAGAAGAAGGTTATACTCATAAATATATAGTTTGGTATTGGCACCTGCAGCCGTTTGGCCGCTATCGTGATCACACATAGATAGACAGACACAGACACCAATTTCTCGGTATCAGGGGACTACAAAACGTGGACATCTGCAAAAATCTCGATGTCGAAAATTTTCATCAACACAATACTTCATTATACTAAGACAAGATGTTTATGATTATTGAATTAGTGAAAATAATTTTTTTTTAAAATATAAAAAGTAATATAATTAAGTAAACATGAAATTAAGCTATAGGAAATATCAGGGTTTTTATCCAATAACGATCAAATGACAATAATTAGTGTCAATGGTTTTTGTATCTGGTAAAGCATGAAGCAGTATGAATTTACGACAACGATCTTGTTAACCATGGTCAATTTCGCCTCAGGAACCAGCATTCGACAATCCTCTAAATTTACAGAATCACATTGGCGATGACCTCGTCATTCAATAGGAATAAGTACACTGCTATAGTCTGATAATCTGTTTCATACGATCTGACACTGAAGGCTCGTGTGGAAGATGCATAATCTTAGGATCCTATCTGAGTGGCACAATAGGTGCTGGTGTAATAATATTGTCAAACATGACTGCAGGTATTTGCAATCTAACAAATACGCTGCTTAAAGACTTGTCTTATAAATCTCTCTTTCAAGCAGGAAATTTTTCCGGATGCATCCGCTACGAAAAAAAGCAATAGAATGGACATGGCCAGTTACAGATCTTTCGCTTTACTTTCATATATATTTAAATTGCTTGAGTATGCTATGCTCAACTAAACTGCTTAGCTTTCTCCAGCGATACGAGATAATATCAAATAGCCAGCACGGATTTCAGAAACAAAAGTCCACAACTTCGGCCATTATGCGGTTTTATACAAAAATAATAGAAAACATAGATAAAAAACAAAATTGAATTCGAATATTCTGATTTTGAAGCTATATAGCTGTGGCATACGAGGTGTAGTCGCCAGCTGGTTTCAATCATAGATCGCCGTTAACTAAAATTGACATTAGGATACCCCAGGGCTCGATCCTGAGCCCGCTATTATTTATATTATATGTCAACGATCTGCCAAATTACCCGAATAAAGGCGATATCACTATGTATGCAGATGACACATTTTTTTAGTTTTATGACAGTTATAGTTTAAAACAACAGCCGTCTAGATCAATAGAATCTAGACTATTGAAGATAAATGAAATATTCTAGCAAAAAGTTGTAAACTGACTTTTGGGGTGCTTCATATATAATGGATTATTTAAATGACGCATAATGAAATTCAAACTTCCGCTAAATATTTGTGATTTGTCAGGAAGAAGATAAGATAAACACTATTATTATACAGCAACATGAACCTAACTATTAAAATGTATTCATGCTGCGTTAGTGTTAAAATAATTTGAAGAAGTTTTAATTATGTTGGTTTTAATTTACATATTTCTAGTATATACTACGATATCGCATACAGGTAAAAATTCTTCTAATTTATTTCTTAGTATTCAATAAACAAATTTTTTAGTTAACTTTTTTTGCGAGTGAGAGAGTGGTGTCCTACACTGACGTATTAATACTAATGGTCGGACCTTTGCACTCAAAAAACAAGCAGTAGAGAGAGACAGCTTATTAAATTTTTAAAAAGACAAAATGGATATTGTGGGGTTTGCCTTTAATCACGTGATCATATAATAAAATCAAGTGTCAGTTATTAGAATCATAACTATTTTATATTTTTATAAAATTTTTAAATAAAATTTAGAAATGTAAACACAAAAAAACGCGCATACTTGTCAATATATATAAACCAATAATATTATTAATATTATTACACCCGGGTGTGTATGTTCCCTATAGACTCCGAAACCACTGAACCGATTTGGATGAATGTATAGAGTGTTCGTGAGGACAAAAATTAAAAAAAAAGCCATTACTTTTTTGGGCGAACAACGCGCGCCGGGTATCGCTACATTAACAATATTCATACACCTTTTGACGTTTGGTATAATTGTCATCAAAATAATACAAATTTGTGGACTCAAGTTTTAAATAAAATATTGGTATAGAAAAGTGTTACCTACTCATTAACTTTATTATATATATTTATAAACCTGATATTGTTCCTTTGAAAGTAATTTGTAGTGGCCTGTAGATCGTGTTTTGGACATGTCGATTGCTGAAACGATTCAACTATAATTTAAATATTTAGCTGCCACGCTAGTAATACCACGAGATCAAAAATTATATTGATAAAGGTTTGCCATCGAATGTAAAACGTCTGTCTTAAGTTATATCATTAAGTGTAATACTGTCATTAATATTTGTCATTATATTTTCTCTCTGACATCTTGTGGTTTTTCAATTATTGTTTCCACCTTAGCACACAAAACTTACATGATTGAAGCGTATTTTAGAACAGGTGTGCTAGTTAATGGTATTTGGGAATACAGTAAGCGTTTATATTTGGATAATTTTCATGAATACCTCCCAAATTTCGCAGTAGTAGAGCAAGATTTTTATACGTGCCTCGCACATAGTGTTGGTGTATTTCGCGAAACTGGATCTGTTACTCATAAAAAAAGTACTGGTAGGCCAACTATTCGTACAGAAGAAGTGATTATTGACGTTTGTAATCGTATGGAACAGGACCCCACAAAATCTTTGAGACACTTGTCCCAAGAAATTGGAAAGTCTTATGAAACATGCCGAACCATTGTAAAGAAGAACTTGAACATGTATCCACATAAGATGCAATCATATCAAGCTCATTTGCCAACAAACCACCCCAGACGTCTTGCGTAGTGCCAGTGGTTCATCAACAATTTAATGAATAACGACCACTAATAAACAGCATTTTTTTGTTGAATCTTCACTACATTCTCAAATAATTGGGGTTTGGATGGCAGTCTCGCGTAGAAGGATAGATAATTTGGCCGTTTTTTTCTTCAATTTCACCATCAATGCAGAGAGATACAGAAATTTGAATTTTGAATGAATTTGTTCAACAACCATACGACGATGAACTTCATAATGGTTATTTCCAACATGACGGCGGAACAGCACATACGACACGAGAAACTATAGCCTTTCTCCGTGAGTTTTTTGACGATCGACTTATAAGTTTGTTTACGTAAGTTGAGTTTCCTCCCAGGTCACTTGTTTGAATAGTATGGACTATTTTGTGTTCCCCTACTGCAAAAATAGAATTTGCAAAATGTACATAATTTGCAAGAACTGCAACAAAAGATTATTGAAGTATGTGCAGCCATAACGCCACAAATGTTGCAAAATGCTTTGGATAGCATGAAAAGGCGCGTAAACGTGTGTATCGAACAAGGCGGGGTCATTTTGAACATTTATTGTAATTTGTTTATTAATTTTCAATAAAATGTTATTCAAACATGTAAATCATTTTAAATAAACATATATTTACAAATTTTATATCAGTCAAATGTCAGTATGACAGTTAACCTGATAATTTAATCAGAATTATCTCAAAAGAATGATATGTAAGACGGACGTTTTACATTCCATGGCAAACCTTCATCAATATAATTTATGATCTCAAGGTAGAACTAAAAACAATAACAACAAGAAAATGGGTGTGCTTAAAACCACACAGCAGAAGTGTAAACTTCATCAAGGTGAGGTTAATAATACGAAATACAACTTTTTTTTTCGTTCTACATTACATTTAAAAAATATATATTTTTTATTATTGTGTATATATTATTTTAGTACATTTCGCTCGGTCTGATCATGATTTGTATCAAACTCTAAAAATGAAACAACAGGTTTGTGATAACTAAAATATGAAATAAATAGTTTAGAATGAAAATTTGCTAAATATCAAAGCAAGTAAACCACTTTAATTTAGCACCTTCAGAACTAAATTAAATTAAATTGTGCCTCAATTTAAATTAAATCGATTGAAAAATTTAACGGTTGCCCAAAAAATTGTGTGTATATCTTGTCCGCGAAAAACTTTAACGTACTCGAGATTGTTTTGCCTCGGCCGCATGCATTATTAAGGAGATTTTCGGACGAATGTATATATATAAATAGACAATATCAATACTGGCTTTCGACTCCCGCCCTTGGTCTAATGGTTAAGTGCTGGCCTCTCACCCAGGCGGCTCCGGTTCACATCTGGTCTGGGACATGAATTTATTTATTCATTTAAATTTCAATTTAATTGGAATTAAATAATAATAAAATTGTTCCCTTAGCCGATTCAAGCCGACATTACCCGAACGTGCGTTACATATCCGAGCGTTACATATCCGAGCGTGACGGGTCAGTCTTGTTAACTGCCTACAATCAGCGCAACGCGCCTAAAGAAGTTTACACTTCAAAAAAATAATACAGATTGACGTGAGAACGTGTTTGTCAACATTTTGATTACATACATTGCAAAAAAAGCACTCTATAATTTCTAATTGTTTGATCATTTTGCGATTCTTATTAAATATTTAAAGTAAAATAACATAAAAAGGGATATATCATGATTAAAACGGAACTACAAAAAATAAACAAATTGACTGAAGTGAGATCGAACCAACAGCCTGGGACACGATCATCATGAACCTATCCATGATGTTTGTCGTAAAATATTTATATATATATATATATATGTCGCAGGCAAATAGTAATTTCAGGAAAATAGTATCTACCTAGGCAAATAGTATCTGCCTTGGCAAATAGAATATTTGTTTCTATAACAGTTAAATGACTAGGCAGATAGTTTTTGCCTAGGCAAATATTATTTACCTAAGTAACTTTTAGGCAAATACATTTTTAAGTGAAAATAATGGTGAGGTTGTGACAGTAAGATGTTGGGGGAAAAACAGACTTTATTTTTGCAATAATGATTGTATTTTGACAAAAGAAACAGACAAAATAAGCTGGATATTATTATACGTAGGTAGGTATTTACCTACTTGTTTTGGCAAGTATTGCTCGAATGACATCTGCTGTTGCACATATTGTTGGACTTGAAACAGGTACATCGTTTAGTGCGGCACTGGGCTTTCGAAGGTTGACATTGACATTTTGAAAAGCCCTGGCCCGAAAACATAGATTGCGCAACGCAAGCTTCTCTTAAAGAAATAAACCTATCTTGAGGAATATCTTCAGACTTGAAACTAATTGCCGATACAGGTGTTATGTCGCTCCTTGTCAACCAGTTCTTCAAAACGCCTGTTTTTGTGCCAATACGGTAAACATCGTTCTTCTGATCAATTATAATTCCCTCTACATTTTTTTTGTCTAATGGCCCTCTATCAAATTGTGGAATTGCAACAGTTACAAATTTACCTGTTTCTAAGTCGCCAAAAATGGTTTTGCTCTTTTTCCTCATTATCTCTGCTGCTTTGGTTTGTCCTTCATAGGATTGTTTTCGATTAATCCTAATATTTTTTTCATTGATGCAGAGTCTGCAAATAATTTGAGTTCCAGACCCTTCATCGTTTTCATCAACACTGCCACAAATTACATGTACTATTTTATTGCACTGTAAACAAGTCGGAGCACTCGTGGTTTCGTTGCCACAAACGCAGCAATATTTGTCATTAGAGCCTGTGTCACAACCTTGACTAGTAGCTTGGTCTGAAGCATTTACCACAACGTTATCTATTATTATAGGAATACTTTCTATGGCATCTTCTATGTTGGTGTCAATTTGATAATTTTCAATTTCTACCATTTTTGCATCACTTGAATTTTCTTCTGCTTCTACTAGTGCTGCAACACTGCCATCAGTGCCTTCATGCAATGAACATTCCCTGTTACCATCAGCATTGTTTGTGTTTAAGATGTTTAACTCCTCTTCCGTCAGTATCTTATCAATAAAATCTGATGGCAGATTTGTAGATCTTAAACCTATTTTCGGATCTGCACCATATAAACTTTTGTAAGGAGATCTTCCAATGATGCGATGGTAAGATGTATTTTTTTGCCATTGCACAAAGTAACATCCTATGGACCAGTGGGAACTTTTATTTTCTTCCATCCAAATTCTTAACATTTGTTCAACGTCTTGGTTTGCCCTTTCTACTGATCCTTGGCTTTGTGGATGCCTGGGACGTCCATGTACGATTTTGCATTCTGGCCACAACAAAACCAATTCTTCTGTTACTTGTGCAGTAAATTCCCGTCCATTATCACACTGCAAGATCACTGGTGCACCTTGTTCGAGAAAAATTTTCAGTAATTCCATGGCAACCTCCGCAGCCCTTTTTGTTTCTAATGGTCTTAAATACAAGAATTTTGTCGAATTGTCTTGATAATTTAAAAGCCATTTATATTTTCCATCTGAGCAGGATTGAAAGTCAATTAAGTCAATTTGACCTCTTACATTGAAATCTTTTGATGTTATTGGCTTTACAACCAAACCAGCCTGCTTCTGTTTTTTTTTAAGTTACACGTCTTACACAATTGTGCGTATATTTCAACCGCCAGTCTTGGAATATTACACTTCTTTTTTAAGTTATGAAGCATTTTGTCCCTTCCCCCGTGTCCTGTAGCTTTGTGTTGTTCTTCAATTTTATCGAACATTTCTTCAATTGGTGTAACATAAATTAGATCGTCCTCAACCGATTTTGCTTTTAAAATAACTTTTGTTACCCCAGATATATCGAGGAGATCATATGTTTTGCCGTAGTATTTTTCTTTTGCTGTGAGGGCTTCACCATTATTTTGAAGTAATTTTGAACGGAAACTTTTTAAAACATTATTAACTTCATCGATTCGTTGTTGGCTCCATGGCTTCTTTGTTGTGGTTTGTTCGTACTTTGCATGAAGTCGTAAATAAAATTCATTTTTATCTACCATGTTATATATACTAATAATGTACTAAAAAGGAACACAGCAGATATTACACAAGATTAGATAAAGTGAATAATAACTTACTTGATGAGAAACTTGGAAAATAACTAGGATTATAAATGGAACAACTGAACGAGCATAAACATTAAGTGAACATAACCTCAAATACGAATGAAAAATCTATTTGCCTACGTACGACTCCGGCAGATACCTTTTACCTAGGCAAATGGCTTTTAAATAGAAATAAAGGTTAAAATACCATTTGCCAAGGCAGATACTATTTGCCTAGGTAGATACTATTTTCCTGTAATTACTATTTGCCTGCGACATATATATATATAAATATAACAGAAAGAATATCGGGTTAATCCGCTGTAGTGCAACCGCAGACACGTGTTTCAGACTCGTTGGTCATCGTCAGTACGGTGTAGCCAAGGAATAAGGTGGGATATCCTTGGAGATAGAAACAAAAGGAAGACCATCGGGAAGATAGACCACCAATTGCAGCTTAAATGTCAGAAGATCCTCAGGTCTGAGTGACAACAACTGACACCGCCGCGAGGCAGACATTGTCAACCCGCGACAATGTCTGCCTCGCCCAAATGCATAAGTGATATGAAATGTAATGCACATCTACACCACCAATGTATATATCTACAGTTGCCCGATAAAGTAGATGTTCTACTAAGGGTTAACATTTCCTTGCGTTCTTGCTATTGGATCACAGATGCCGCTGGGAGCCTTCTCATAGGCATTTGGTACCCAATCAAGTATATAGGCAGGAAATCCAACTTTGTCTGACATTGCAAATATCACCTTCGTGTACTGACGAGATCCAGGTTAGATCGAAACAGCTGTCTGCACGTTGATATTTGCAGTGTCAGCAATTGGTGGTGTAGATGTGCATTACATTTCATATCACTTATGCATATACGAATTATTTCGTATATGCATACTTGATTTGAATTAACGCGGCAAATAACCCAAAATATCAATTTGTCATCACATAACCGCGAAAAACGTCATTTTTGACATTACCTTTCTGGGGAGGTAGTTTATTAAGTAGGTAAAGTCACCTACATAATGCAGTTGAGAGTTATCTCAGATAACTCTCAACTGTAACCAGCAGAAGACTATCTCTAGAAAATGACGAGTGCGATCTCGTCGAAACGTCGAGGCAACAGTCCTTCTCAGGACACATCTCACACGCGGCCAAGAACCCGAGAAACCATTGTTTCATCATACGACCGCGAAAACATCAGGAATATCATATATATATATATATATATATATATATATATATATATATAAGGCTTAATTATTGGGGAATCCAGCATAAAAACAAAATTCAATTTAGTTCTTCATTTTTTTCTTCCAATATTTCGCACATTGGGTGTGTGCTTCCTCAGGGATTAACTTAAAGAAATTGAATATTCTAGTCAGTAATTATAAAAATGTATAAAAAGTCTATTATATAAATAAAGATAAAAAACTGTTTTGAACACTTACAAATGTAAACTATGATGTGGACAAAAATACTTAAATACATCTACACTAATATCGACAGGTACATCTCTTAAATGTATACTAAACAAAACTACGATATAAATTTTAAAATAAATATCTGATATGTACACACGTTAAAAACAACTTTTTTTGGTAAAAAATCTACACATACAAAACAAACAAGCAAAAGAAACATCAAACATAAGAAACGTTAAGTGGTAAGATTTGGAGGTAATAATTATGTGTCTAATGTACACAGAGTTTGTACGTGTACAGTGCAAATTTGTACGACGAACATGTCATTAGGTTTCTGTTAGGAAGCGCAATAATATGTATTGTCTATCCCCGAGCTACACTCGTGCCTGGTTTATCGTTCTCGTTGCGTTCGTTATCCAACAAAAAAGCATACACTGAGCTCAAACTGTTTGTATCAGCTTTGAAATTCATAGAATTTGGGATATTATTAATTTCGACCATCTCCAAAAACTCTCTACATTTCTGACTTTTCACTGTCTGAAGGACTTTAACATTTTCGAAATTCGGCGTATGATCTTTATTGTTCATATGTATGGATAAAGCACATCTGTTCTTTCCAGTCCGAACATCACTCTTATGCGTAGCCAGTCTGGTTTTTAACCAAGTTGATGTGTGACCAATATATACTTAATTGCATTCATTGCAAGGTATGCGATAAATGATGTTGGACTGGAAAGACAGGGGTGTCACATCTTTTGTTCTGCTAAAAAAATTTTTTATTGGGTTATAATTATAGTAAGCTAATTTTATTTCATTTGTGGAGAGAACGTGGGAGAGTCTCTCAGATAAACCATTGATGTAAGGAAACCTGAAGTATTTCAGTTTTTCTCGTGTAACAGTGGTATTTTTGATAGTCAGATTGTCAGGGTGGGGGTTGGAAAAAATCAGTTTGTGTATTAAGCTGGAGGGATAACCATTATTAGTAAACAATCTGCTCAATATGTCGAGGTTTTTCTGTCTGAAGGAGGGGTGACTTATCCTAGACACTATGCTTCATGCCCAAAATCATATTTATTTTTTGGTTGATTGAATGATTTGAATGATAGTTTAACATTCTGTCTGAGTTGCTGGGTTTTCTATACCAATCTATCATTAGATGGTTATTATTTCTAATGATTCTAGTGTCAAGGAAAGGCACACCTCCCTCATTCTCGCGTTCAATGGTAAACTGAATGTTAGGGTAAAATGAATTGAAAATCTCCAAAGTGTCATCAATTTCAGACATAGGCAGAGCGCAAATCAGATCATCAACATACTTGTGAATAAAAGCAAACTCAAATGGTAAAACCTTCAGTATGATATACAAACAAAAGTCCATTACTAAGTTGGCAAGGATAGGGCTAAGCGGTGAGCCCATGGGCATTCCTGAAATCTGTGAGTAGCATTTTTTGTTAAATGTGAAATAGCTATTATTAAATATGAAATTGAGCATCATGAAAAAAGAGTCATATGTAAAATCCGTAAGAGCAGATATTTCATTCCATTTGCTATGTAGTATATGTACTACCATGTCCCTGGGTATGTTGGTGAACAAGAATACTACGTCTAATGATATTATATGATAGTTGTCTGGTAATTGAAAATCTTGGTAGTTTTCAGCAAAAGTGAATGAATCGGCAACATCATATCGAGCATTGTCCTCAATAAGTTTTGAGAGGACATCTGCAAAATGTTTTGAGATATTGTAACATGGGGAATTACTGTAAGAGACAATAAGTCTAAATGGAACATCCACTTTATGAACTTTTGGTAGGGTATATAATTTAGGACTGATTGAATTGAAAATGGTGAGACAGATATTACCGATTTCCTTTCATTGGGTCCAAATTTCAGTATCCCTGTAATTCCTAAAGACGTTCAGGTTAGTGGGAATCTAGCAGAAGGTGAACTTATTCTCAGTAACATACAAGACAATGATATAGATATACGCAGGGCAAAGATCACAAACACTTTAACTAATTTTAAAACCTCTCCCATAAATAGTAATGCATTTTGGGGGGACATTAGCAAGAAATGTCAAAAATATTTAAATAACAACCCAGATATTTTAATTCTTAGGGCAGACAAAGGTTCAGTAACGGTTGCTGTTACAAAGAATGAATACATTAATAAAACAGAGAATCTATTAACAGACACCACCATTTACAAAGCCATTAATAATGATCCAACACCAGCTGTACAACAACAACTTAATAAACATCTACGCACCCTTAAAAACAACAAAGAAATAGACGAACCACTTTACAAAAGACTCACCATTTTCAATTCAATCAGTCCTAAATTATATACCCTACCAAAAGTTCATAAAGTGGATGTTCCATTTAGACCTATTGTCTCTTACAGTAATTCCCCATGTTACAATATCTCAAAACATTTTGCAGATGTCCTCTCAAAACTTATTGAGGACAATGCTCGATATGATGTTGCCGATTCATTCACTTTTGCTGAAAAATACCAAGATTTTCAATTACCAGACAACTATCATATAATATCATTAGACGTAGTATCCTTGTTCACCAACATACCCAGGGACATGGTAGTACATATACTACATAGCAAATGGAATGAAATATTTGCTCTTACGGATTTTACATATGACTCTTTTTTCATGATGCTCAATTTCATATTTAATAATAGCTATTTCACATTTAACAAAAATGCTACTCACAGATTTCAGGAATGCCCATGGGCTCACCGCTTAGCCCTATCCTTGCCAACTTAGTAATGGACTTTTGTTTGGATAACATACTGAAGGTTTTACCATTTGAGTTTGCTTTTATTCACAAGTATGTTGATGATCTGATTTGCGCTCTGCCTATGTCTGAAGTTGATGACACTTTGGAGATTTTCAATTCATTTCACCCTAACATTCAGTTTACCATTGAACGCGAGAATGAGGGAGGTGTGCCTTTCCTTGACACTAGAATCATTAGAAATAATAACCATCTAATGATAGATTGGTATAGAAAACCCAGCAACTCAGACAGAATGTTAAACTATCATTCAAATCATTCAATCAGCCAAAAAATAAATATGATTTTGGGCATGAAACATAGAGTGTCTAGGATAAGTCACCCCTCCTTCAGACAGAAAAACCTCGACATATTGAGCAGATTGTTTACTAATAATGGTTATCCCTCCAGCTTAATACACAAACTGATTATTTCCAACCCCCACCCTGACAATCTGACTATCAAAAATACTACTGTTACACGAGAAAAACTGAAATACTTCAGGTTTCCTTACATCAATGGTTTATCTGAGAGACTCGCCCACGTTCTCTCCACAAATGAAATAAAATTAGCTTACTATAATTATAACCCAATAAAAATTTTTTTTAGCAGAACAAAAGATGTGACACCCCTGTCCTTCCAGTCCAACATCATTCATCGCATACCTTGCAATGAATGCAAAGTATGCGATGAATGAAATCAAGTATATATTGGTCACACATCAACTTGGTTAAAATCCAGACTGGCTACGCATAAGAGTGATGTTCGGACTGGAAAGAACAGATGTGCTTTATCCATACATATGAACAATAAAAATCATACGCCGAAATTCGAAAATGTTAAAGTCCTTCAGACAGTGAAAAGTCAGAAATGTAGAGAGTTTTTGGAGATGGTCGAAATTAATAATAACCCAAATTCTATGAATTTCAAAGCTGATACAAACAGTTTGAGCTCAGTGTATGCTTTTTTGTTGGATAACGAACGCAACGAGA
Source organism: Amphimallon solstitiale (assembly GCA_963170755.1). Taxonomy (NCBI): domain Eukaryota; kingdom Metazoa; phylum Arthropoda; class Insecta; order Coleoptera; family Scarabaeidae; genus Amphimallon; species Amphimallon solstitiale. The sequence goes on from OY720677.1 coordinate 6,731,425, forward strand.
ATGATAAATCAGGCACGATTGTAGCTCGGGGATAGACAATACATATTATTGCGCTTCCTAACAGAAACCTAATGACATGTTCGTCGTACAAATTTGCACTGTACACGTACAAACTCTGTGTACATTAGACACATAATTATTACCTCCAAATCTTACCACTTAACGTTTCTTATGTTTGATGTTTCTTTTGTGCTTGTTTGTTTTGTATGTGTAGATTTTTTACCAAAAAAAGTTGTTTTTAACGTGTGTATCAGATATTTATTTTAAAATTTATATCGTAGTTTTGTTTAGTATACATTTAAGAGATGTACCTGTCGATATTAGTGTAGATGTATTTAAGTAATTTTTGTCCACATCATAGTTCACATTTGTAAGTGTTCAAAACAGTTTTTCATCTTTATTTATATAATAGACTTTTTATACATTTTTATAATTACTGACTAGAATATTCAATTTCTTTAAGTTAATCCCTGAGGAAGCACACACACAATGTGCGAAATATTGGAAGAAAAAAATAAAGAACTAAATTGAATTTTGTTTTAATGCCTTGAATTTGTAAAATGAACCTCCATAAGAAATAACATGGGAAATTGAGTTAGAATCCGCATTATAATGCGTATATATACCTACTCATTCTTAATACTACTTAATAAGAATTCATTGATATGCCTAGATATATGGTGTTTGTTGTACTTAAAAAGTGAAGATATGCGCATTTAAAATTCATTGCGTTTGAGGAATGGAAAAAAAGATCATAAAATCCAAATATAATCAGATCGGAGGATGTAAACATTAAGGAACTTCAAAATTGGATTTATTTATTGTAAAAGGTAACGAAGGTAGAACTGCTTCTTTCAAACAATGTAAATGTTAAAATTGTTAGCAATTAGAAATATCTTGAAAATTAGTTTAGAGCTAGAATGATGTTTCATTTTACTTTTGATCAAAATGCATTGTAAAGTTCAGAAATGAATTTATATTATTGATTTGAATTGATATGATTGTACCTTTAGTGTCTTTTCTTTATTCAAGGACAACAACTGTACGTTTGTGATGACTTAAAGAATTTGTAATGTTGTCCACTGTGTAAAATGTACTTAGAAGTTGGAGAGTATATTAATACTTGGTCCTGGATAACATACAGATACTTCATTAAAAAGCTATAATCAAATTTAGCAACTTTTCCGTAGAGTTTGTGTTTCCACCATAAGGAAGGCCTTTAATGAGAATATGTTTTTCAAAAAATGGGGAGATGATATAAATTGTTCAGAAATGGTAATATTTCTTCATGACAACGTTGTCTTTTATTGTAGTTAACTCAAAAAAAAGATTATAACTTGTCCCACTATATGAAAAATCCAGTTCGACTGCAATGCCAAGAAATTTGGATTTTTCCCTAATTTTTGATACACGTTGTTTATTAGAGAAACATCCTGCGTGTCTACAAGGAAAACGTCAATGGGTCATAATTATTTGGATCAATCAGTATTCTAAAACAAATTTTTTTTTACTATGAAAACTTGACCTACGTTTAACAATAATGGGCTATCCACTCACTGGCTCTGGATCATCTACTTTATCGTCCATATCTACCTTTGCTCTTTGTTTTTGGAATTGAATAGTGTTTTACAATTGTTCGTCGTTTTTTTGCTTTTCTTTGAGATAGGCAGTTTGGAAAAATTGTTTTTATTGCACTAACTCTTAATTTGTTTGTATGACGTTGTATCTGCAATAATCGTTTATTACAGCTTAAACATTTATCAACTGTAAACGCCACCGTAAAACATATTTAATAACATTACTAAACTATAGGTTTTTCAACTAAAGGACCTAATTAACTATGTAAACTTTTTAATTCGCAAATAATATAATTTGCATTAAACTTATTTCCATACACATAGTCATTTTAGGTAAGTTATTATTCAGTACAAGGATTCTTCTTGCCATTTGTTAAGGTTGTCCCCGGGAATTTTAAATAATTACATTTTTTCCTTCTTGGATTTATAACCGCTGTTACACATAGGTACAAAACATGGCCTTCAAAGTATACTCAGTTAGTCAGTTATAACAAAACACTCAATTATTTAAAGGAAATAATTATAACATAAAAATGGAACAAAACTGCTTTCTAGACACTTGCTAATATTTACATTCAACCAGCAGCAACCAGTCTCGCTTCGCTACCTCTCACTCACGTTCCACAGATTCGGCTTATTGCATTCAACGAAAATATTATACCACTAATTTTTAATTTTTTCCTGGTTAATTAGATTTTTGTGGTCCTGTCTGTATATAAGAATTTACCTCATTTTTGCCAACAATATTTTTCTAAATTTCTACAAAAAGTATTATTATAAAGTATTAAAGTAGAATTTTTTGCTTTTATAACTTCCATTACTGCATGGTGGTAAAACAAAAATGATGACATACATATTTTCCTAAAAATCTCAAAAAACAAGAACATTACATCAATCACGATATCTCAATAGGTGTACACATATAGTGAAAATTAAACGTTTTCGAGAAAAAGTAGTCTATATTGTACAGATATGCGAATTGACTGTAAAATTCACTTCAAAACGTGGACATCTGCAAAAATCTCGTGGTCGAACATTTTCTTCATCACAACAGAAAGAAAAAAACAGCTTAGCTTATGATACAAACATATTTACATAATAAAGACCAGTGTCCTTTACGAACTATTCTGTCCGCGTTGCCAAATTGTCCGGACGCTCGATTATCGAGAATATAAAAGACATGAGTATATTTCAAAATATACGGCACACGATAAAGCGCCTCGCCTAGAAATACCCTGAAATAACAGTATACGCGAAATGGTTACATTACATGCATAGTATCGACAAAATAGCGTCTTCCGAAATTTTGTTAAACAACATTATAGCACCATGAAAGTCTATCAACGTGACTGTGTATATTGTAGTATCAGGATAGTTTCTTGGGTAAGGCAGTCAAAGGGCAATTAAAAACGTGACTCTTTTTTAAAAACCAAGCTTTCGGTCTTTAATTAAAACCTTCATCAGGGCTGTTGACAATTACATACAAAAGAAGAAAAAAAATTCCAATAAATATCTCACAATTACAGAAAGTAATCCCACAAAATACTTACAATTCAATTGAGATTGTATACAGAAAGTAGCATCTTTGTGTTTCTTACGTGTAATGACAATGGTCACAATTTAAAATAATCACAAATTAAAATAAAACAGTGTTAAAAACAATAAAAACCAACAACAATATTGTATACAAAGGACAGCGCGACATTGAATATATGCATCGGTAATGTCAAGGTTGTGTGTCGGTCAAGTCAAGAGGTCAACGGAGTCAATTTCACGTGTCTAAAATTTATGTGTATGAAGGGAAGTATAAGGAGTAACATTAGAAATTAATCAAGTTGGTAATTAATGAGATACGTGTATATATTACTAAGGTTAGATATATCTGATTTTTTGTTCATAATTTGAGTCTGTTTTGTAATATGAAACATTTCTAAAAATAGGCAATGTTATGCTTTGTGGAATGACAATGTATAGCTAGGGCCGATGACTGTTTCTTGTTAATATTCTTATTGTCACTTTTATGTGATATTATTCTTGAGTGTAGGGTGCGTGCTGTTTGGCCTATATATACCAGATCACAATCCCCGCAGGGTATTTGGTATACTACTCCGGATTTTAACATGTGTGGCAATGGAATTTTAGTTTTAGTGAAGAGAGTGTTCGTGGTCACCAAGAATTTGTTCGCAATTTTAACTTTCCCATGGAAAAGCTTTGCGAGTTTAGGTGTCAGTTCTTCAACATACGGTAAAGTCCTAAAAGGCAAGTCTGGCCTTAAAGGAGGAATAGAGTCAGTACGTCTGGAACTATTTCCATTGTCTGATAGCAATCTATTCGTAAGTTTGATAGGATAGCCATTATCTGTCAGGATGTCTTTAAATATCTTTATGTTTTTGTCATATAACGAAGGGTGACAAATGGCTTTTATGCGTCTTTTGAATTCTAAAATGAAATTTATTTTCATCTTAATAGGATGATTAGAATTATAATGTATGTACCGCCCAGAGCTGGTTGCCTTTCTGTACCAATCTAAAACAACAGTGTCGTCCTTCCTCTTTACTAACGTATCTAAGAAAGGAACGCTGTTTTCCGTTTCTGTTTCTATAGTAAATTGGATACAGTTGTTATACGAATTAAAGATATTTAAAATTTCTTGGCATTTATCTTTCGGGACAGTGCATATTATATCATCAACATATTTCTTTAAAAAAGGGAGCGGAAAAGATAATTTTGGGATGCAACTTTCTAACAAGTCATCCATTACGTATTGTGCTATTATAGGGGATATTAGTCCACCCATTGGACAACCAAAGATTTGTTTATAGAACTGGTCCTCAAAAACGAAGTAAGTAGTATTGAAAACCAGTTCCAATAATTCTATGAACGTACCTTGCGGTATGTCTGTGTGCTGTTGTATTATATCCCATCTTTTCTGTCCTGATCTTTTAACTAATTCTAGTGATATGTTGGTAAATAATGACTCGACCGACACACAACCTTGACATTACCGATGCATATATTCAATGTCGCGCTGTCCTTTGTATACAATATTGTTGTTGGTTTTTATTGTTTTTAACACTGTTTTATTTTAATTTGTGATTATTTTAAATTGTGACCATTGTCATTACACGTAAGAAGCACAAAGATGCTACTTTCTGTATACAATCTCAATTGAATTGTAAGTATTTTGTGGGATTACTTTCTGTATTTGTGAGATATTTATTGGAATTTTTTTTTTTCTTTTGTATGTAATTGTCAACAGCCTTGATGAAGGTTTTAATTAAAGACCGAAAGCTTGGTTTTTAAAACAGAGTCACGTTTTTAATTGCCCTTTGACTGCCTTACCCAAGAAACTATCCTGATACTATATATATATATATATATATATATATATATATATATATATATATATATATATATATATATATATAATCGTTGGTGCGTCTGTGAGTTACTCAATAACTTTTTAATTGCTCCACCAATCTTCTTGAACACAGCATTTGCCTAATAAGCAAATAGTTGCTGTTATATGAAAAGTGTTTTTCTGTGATAATTAAAATTTTTCCATTTTAGATGGCACTGTTCAAAATTTTTATTGGAGGGATTATGTACCTGGTGATATACCTTGCGACGCTTTTCGAGGTGCACCTGGTAAATTTATTGGTCAAGTAAATATTGAAGGGCATAATTTACCAGCCACCATTTACACACATAATAATACGGCCGCTGTAGAACTTGGAGGGAAAAAAACTGTCAAAGAAGATATAAAAGTAAGTAATATTGAGTTTATTTCAATATCGAAAAGTAACATCCTGATTACTGAGTATAATTGTAGTGTTTATTTGATGAATAAATCAGTGAAGATAGCACATGATCGAAGTTTAAAGAACTAAATTATACATAGAAGGGTTTTTCGAAATTTAACATAGAACGCATTTGCAAAAAAAAACCGAAGAGTCAAGGCAACAGTTTTGCTCCAAATTTTGAAGAACAATTTATTCCAAGTTAATTTTGGAACACTGTCACGCGCCCTGTCTAATTTACAGCGCCAGCGTCCTCTACCGTCCATCGGTGGTCGCGTTTGGAACTAAGAATGGAGGAAGTTATTTCTAGCATTGTATACGCATGTAATTCTGAGAGGAGTAATGTGGTCTAAAATCGGTACAAATATAATACTTTTATAAATTTATAGATTGCGTAATTTGAACATTACTTCCAGAACTTTTAAGTAAAATCATGCTTTCGGTTTAAATTCTGAAATTTACCACTTGGTAGTATTCCAATATTTAGAATTCTGGTTACTTTCTCAAAAAAATTGTAACAAATTATGTCGAATACTTTTATAAATAAAACATTAAGGGATATTTCCAAAAACTCCGACTGTAAACCCTAGATAAAACATTTTAATTTAATAAGTAAGTGCTAGGCTAGATAAGCCTACTTGGAGTTTAGCAAAAAACGAGACAAATGTCCGTCCCAACACTGGTAGCACATCTTCTAGTTTGTGTAACACTATATATTAAGAACTGTATATCGTCACTACTTCTATTGTCTATTTCACAAAACCTGAAATAAGTTTAATACAAATTATATCAAAGTTTCAACCATTGTACTATCGTATACTGTGCTACTGTCCCGTTCATGATATTGAAATTGAATTCTCCTAAATTTTTTATAAGATGATTAAACGAAAATAATGTATGTAATAGTATCTAATAAAAATGATTTCGTAGATATTGTGTAGCCCGGACAACAACAAATTTTACTGGGAATACGTGGACTTTGACAAAGAGGATAATCAGTCGTTTCATGAAGCAGTAAAGGGAGGATTTGAAACCGAGAGTCATCACCAATTATATATTGGGAAGATATCTCACGACAAAGAGTGGCAAATAGGAAAAGTACATATATACGAAAACAAACCTTTCGGAAAAATTTGGGTGTGGAATTCAGATTTAGAACCATTTACCTCCCATCAGTTCTTTTTGTTAAAGTATAATAGAACCAACGATTGTCATCAGCAATGTAATCTTGTTTTATAACTATTTCAATATCCTAATTTTTTTCACATGTGTTATTATAAAATGTGTAATGTTATATATGTTTGCAAATAAAATTCAATACCACTGACTATTGTCATAGGCATTACAATCCTATTTAGTGTAGTTAAGAGTGTTCCTTCATTAGATCTACGAGCAGATGTGCAGCAAGAGCATAAATACAATAAATCTCTTTTTAAAGCAAATCTGAAAAAAACATGTTTGTAGTTTTGATAATAAGCTTTTTTTAAATCCTAGATACTCTAATGTACTTTCATGTAATCTTATAATAGTATGATTTTTATTTTGGCCACAGTGACTATCGCTATAGAGATGGAGATTTAATATCATCATATTCTTTCTGGCAATCATAGTCTAATTGGAAAAAACTTATTTTATTTAGCGTCTTCTTTGGTGTGCCTTCATGATAAATTTACAAGGTAGCACGATCTTTTTAATGTTGTGCATGTAAATGTTGACAGTCAATATAATAGAATACTTCACCAATATGTGTAATAGGTAACTGAACATATTGCTGTGGTCTGGATAGTAGCTCATCATCGAAACAGTTATACGCAACTTTCCATTCATCGTATGACCTTACAGATCATCGGAATAAGCTTGGGGCTTGCATTCGTGCAACCACCAAGTGTGTAACCCTAATCACACTGCCGTCACAATGCATGACACGCAGTTTTTCTCTACTATTGAAAGCATGGGTTCCATTTAATCTTGCTGCATGTACAATATAAACAGTGCCTTGGCAAACGCATGTCCAATAGTCTGGATGAGATTCAATATGTTTAAACAGATCGTATTCCACTTCAAATATATGAATTTCAGAGATATTAACTTACAAAAATGTTTTAATAATATACATAAATTAGATACAGAATGTAAATAAATAATGTACAACTAAAAGTAGGTATTATTTTAAGTGTTTTTAAAATCAAATTAGTAAACAATTTCAAAGGAAATTTAATTTAACGAATCTCTCTATTACTGTAAAATAACTAGTCAAGGCGTAATATGTTATATAACATTCTGCCGTGGTATTAATTATATCAAAGCGTATACAGAGAGTTGTAAATTAAACTATTTTAATACATAAATTATAATGGAAAAAATAAAATTTTAAATTTGTCATATTTTTAATTGATATGGTTCATACATCAACTTGAGGTTATCTCTAGGACTGTTTAAAGTTTTAGTTCAGATGGTACATCATTGCCAAGTTTAAATTTTAATCAAGATATTTAAATTCTCTACTGGTATGTGTGTAGTGTGTGTACCACGGATGTATAATAGTGAAGGTGGACCGACAACTGCACCATACGCGGCAGTGAGTGTAGTCACAGATAAATATCCAGATGGCCCATGATTAACAAATTTTTGTAGCCCTAAAATGGTTACGAACACCAGGCTACGCCACCGTCGCCCGGTTATTACCACCAGAGGCGCTGAATATTTGATAAACTTATATAATCTGCAGTTTAGTTGTAATTTAAGAGATTGAAACCTACAATTGGTATTCTAGTTAACGACAGATGGCGCTCCTAAAAAAATATAATTTTAGGTAATTTATTTCGGTACTGGATAAGTTAGTTTACATATATTTTTTTCTGTTATTTGAAAATATTATAATTATTTTTATCCAATAATTGACAAAACCATTTTTACTAAATATAGGATACAAAATATCATTTAATTTCTACCCATATGATCATAAGACTTAAGGTCTATAGTTGCTTGCAATCATTTCTGCACAAAAAACTGTTACATCAACTATGCACTTATCTTGTGCGCACTTTTTTTTCTATTTATATGATATTGACTATAAATTCCAAGAGCTCCTTCTTCGAGTAAGATTTATGTTTGGGGGAATATTATTATAAAAATACAAGGTAGGAAGAGGATTCATTTTAGTGAACAAACTGGAAAATATCCTAATGTAAACACTTATATATAGCACAGATAATATACAGGCTGGCGCATCACACTTCCGTCGGTTTATACAGTTGTCTAGATTTCGATGCTCACCATTGGTATATCGGTTATTAGAAGAGATAGAGAAACGGTTAAATGGGGAATGTTTTGCAGAATTCAATGCTCGCAACAAATCTCATTTCAAATTCATTCGAAGAGATATTTTGAAAAAAACCAATATTTGCCGATTTCAATTCTCCTCAATAACTCGAGAACGCCTACTGCGATCGCTTTTAAATTCTAACATTATTCAGACACTTTTCTAAGACAAATTTTTTGGTGTTAACAGTAACGCCCGATTTTCACTTGTTTCCAAGTTCTTAGCGCTATCTTTTGTTTTTCTTATGGGGGCCATATTGGATTTTTAATTAGTTAGATAGTCATTAAAAATAGCTTTTCAATAATGTACGGCATGCCTAATAAATCTTTATTTACACGAGGAGTCCTTAAAAATAGCTTTTCAATAATGTTCAACTTGCCTAATATATCTTTATTTGTATGAGAGATATGAACATTTGAATAAAATTTCACTCTAATACGGAATTAGTTGGCTATGAAATTAAATGTTAGTGTAAAACAGACGCTAAATAAGCTAGCTCTGTCATTAGTCACATGTAAAAGTGCAGTGCAATTGGTGGAAGATTTAGAACTTTGTGTGGTAATTATTGATAAGTAATTCATTTGTTGCCCCGTTCTTAGCGCCATCTTTTGTTTTTCTTATGGCGACTATATTGCATTCTCAATTAGTTAGATAGTCCTTAAAAATAGCTTTTCAATAATGTTCAACTTGCCTAATATATCTTTATTTGTATGAGAGATATGAACATTTGAATAAAATTTCACTCTAATACGGAATTAGTTGGCTATGAAATTAAATGTTAGTGTAAAACAGACGCTAAATAAGCTAGCTCTGTCATTAGTCACATGTAAATGTGCAGTGCAATTGGTGGAAGATTTAGAACTTTGTGTAGTAATTATTGATAAGTAATTCATTTGTTGCCCCGTTCTTAGCGCCATCTTTTTTTTCCTTATGGCGACCATATTGCATTCTCAATTAGTTAGATAGTCCTTAAAAATAGCTTTTCAATAATGTTCAACTTGCCTAATATATCTTTATTTGTATGAGAGATATGAACATTTGAATAAAATTTCACTCTAATACTGAATTAGTTGGCTATGAAATTAAATGTTAGTGTAAAACAGACGCTAAATAAGCTAGCTCTGTCATTAGTCACATGTAAAAGTGCAGTGCAATTGGTGGAAGATTTAGAACTTTGTGTAGTAATTATTGATAAGTAATTCATTTGTTGCCCCGTTCTTAGCGCCATCTTTTTTTTCCTTATGGCGACCATATTGCATTCTCAATTAGTTAGAGAGTCCTTAAAAATAGCTTTTCAATAATGTTCAACTTGCCTAATATATCTTTATTTGTATGAGAGATATGAACATTTGAATAAAATTTCACTCTAATACGGAATTAGTTGGCTATGAAATTAAATGTTAGTGTAAAACAGACGCTAAATAAGGTAGCTCTGTCATTAGTCACATGTAAAAGTGCAGTGCAATTGGTGGAAGATTTAGAACTTTGTGTAGTAATTATTGGTAAGTAATTCATTTGTTGCCCCGTTCTTAGCGCCATCTTTTGTTTTTCTTATGGCGACCATATTACAGTCTCAATTAGTTAGATAGTCCTTAAAAATAGCTTTTCAATAATGTTCAACTTGCCTAATATATCTTTATTTTTATGACAGATATGAACATTTGAATAAAATTTCACTCTAATACGGAATTAGTTGGCTATGAAATTAAATGTTAGTGTAAAACAGACGCTAAATAAGCTAGCTCTGTCATTAGTCACATGTAAAAGTGCAGTGCAATTGGTGGAAGATTTAGAACTTTGTGTAGTAATTATTGATAAGTAATTCATTTGTTGCCCCGTTCTTAGCGCCATCTTTTGTTTTTCTTATGGCGACCATGTTGCATTCTCAATTAGTTAGATAGTCCTTAAAAATAGCTTTTCACTAATGTTCAACTTGCCTAATATATCTTTATTTGTATGAGAGATATGAACATATAAAATAAATTTCACTCTAATACGAAATTAGAAGTTCAGATTTACTTAAATAAACTGTTCAATATGGCGACCAATCTGCTCCACACACTTTTGGTACCTTGTTTTAACAGAGTTACAAACTCGACGTAGTGTGTTTTCGTTTAATGATCTTCTGCACATCCAGCACTCGTTCTTCTAAAATTTCCCGATTCTCTGATGGTTCAATATTGAATACTTCGTTTTTAGTGGCACCCCACAAATAAAAATCAAGGGGGGTAAGGTCGGGCGATCTCGCAAGCCATTGTACTGGTCCATTATGTGAAATAACTCTCTCATTGAAATGTTCTCACAAAAATGTCGCACGTGACGATCATTATGGGCAGGGCAGCCGTCCTGCTGAAACCAGACGTTTTGCATGTTTTCAGGGTTAATTATTTGTCTTACGGCAGGCATTATCTCGTTCGATAGTATCTCTAAATATCTATTACCAGTTAAATTGTAATCAAAGATGAAAGGACCTATTAAGTGATTATCTAAAATGGAAAAACAAAAACTCAAACAACAAAGAAGATGTCAATAAAAGTTCGTACGAATCAAACCACACCAGAGATTAAAACCAAATCGAATTTGCAACCTTCTTTGATTTGTCAAATGTGGATTATCAATTCACCAGTGATGATAATTATGCCTGACTCCACAATTGGCAAACCGTGTTTCATCTGTCGCAAAGTATTTTCCTAGGAAAATCAGTATCATCGTCACATTTTTGTAGATACCACCTAAATTGTAATCTTCGCTGATAGTCATTATCGCTTAAACCCTGTACAATTGTTGGCTTGTATAGGTGGTATTTGTTTTTCCTCAACGTTCCATGAACACTAGATTTCGGAATTCCAGTTTCTCGAGCCACTCGACGTACTGATGTACTTGGATTGTTTATAACATTTTGCAAAATATTATTTTGACGTACATCAGCATTGTTTGTTCGAAGCTTCCATAGTCCACTAAATTTCTGATTATTCTGTTAAAAATTGTCCAGGGTGGTTGTGGTCTTTCCGGAAAACGCTGACCGTAATTTGTGCAAGCATTTTCAGAGTTTCTATTTGCTTTGAAATAAACTTCTAACTTATCAACCCTTTCTTCATTTGAAAATGTGTGTGCCATTATCAGTTCTTATCTAATCTATTCTAATCTCAATGCTTAACGGTAATTACTTATCAATAATTACAACACAAAGTTCTAAATCTCCCACCAACTGCACTGCACTTTGACATGTCAACATGTCAACAATGACTGAGCTTATTTATCTATTTATCGTCTGTTTTACACTACCATTTAATTTCATAGCCAACTAATTCCGTATTAGAGTGAAATTTTATTCAAATGTTCATATCTCTCGTGTAAATAAAGATTTTTTTAGGCATGTTGTACATTATTCAAAAGCTATTTTTAAGGACTATCTAACTAATTAAAAATCCAATATGGCCGCCATAAGAAAAACAAAAGATAGTGCTAGGGGGGCTTACTTTTAACACCAAATAATTTGTCTTAAAAAAGTGTCTCAACAATGTTAGAGTTAAAAAGCGATCGCATTAGGCGTTACCGAGTTATTGAGGAAAATTGAAATCGGCAAATATTGGTTTTTTCAAAATATCTTAAAATTGTAAAAAGTCCGAATGAATTTGAAATGAGATTTGTTGCGAGCATTGAATTCTGCAAAACATTCCCCATTTAACCGTTCCCCTATCTCTTCTAATAACCGATATACCAATGGTGAGCATCGAAATCTGGACACACTGTATATATGAAAAGAGGCAAAATGTTTTAACAATTTGCCACATTACGGGTACGTTTTAAAATTATTTTGAAATATACAGAGTGATTCAATAAAATGTTGCCTACCAAAGTTATGAAAATTTAAATGGAACACCTTGTATATTATGGCATATTTTGATATTATAGGCTAAATGAAGGCTACTTACTGTTATACTCCCTATACATAACTTAACAGAGACATTTAACTATTTCTGTCTTGCATATTTGAGCGAATTATTTTAAATTGCATCTATTGTTTACTCAAAGCATCAGACTTTAAGGGTGCGTTTCAATCATGCCAAATCCATTTCGGTTCGGAACTAAGATTTTCCTGTATCTTAAGTACTACTAGCAATACTAGGATGTCGCCACGGTATGCAATCTAAAATTAAATAGCAATTACCTCCAAACATTTCAAGGTCATTTTACCTGTTAAATTTCTACCTCTATAATTCTACATACGATTTGTAAATTTGGTCTGTGCGACTTTCTTTGCAATTTTATTTTATGCGTATGAATCAAATCGACACTTGTCAACTTTCATGCAGAATTAGGGAGACAGACGCGCGAACTTTAAGCATTCATTTGAATTTATTTGTAAATTGAAAAACTTAATACATATATATAATATAGTTTGCCATATCCTCAATAAAATGTTGATTGCATTATTAAATACATAATTTAAATTAAATTACTTTTTATACATTTACAGTTAGTTACATTTATTTTATTTATAGATTTAGTTAATTTTTAACAAATTCTTAAACGCTGAAGGTACGTGATACTCATCCATTCGACTTTCTTATTTCATACAAAATTATACAATAAATAAATATACAACATTTTCTTTTACTTGATACATTTGTAATTATTACAGGCTACTGCATCTGTGCGGTATCATATCTTTGTTGATCATATAGAATAATAATATGCAAAACAGAAATATATATAGTCATATTGTCTTCACGTACTATCATTAGTTCAACATTCTATTAAATATGTCTTACCCGATAAAAATACGGGTAAAGTTAGTATTTGCAAATCCTAAATGTCAATTTGCCCGTTCGTTTGATTTATATAGTCTGAATTTTCAGTCTTTTTATTTAGTTCATATTTTAACTTTTCAATTCAAATATCGCGCCGAAACGCTACTATTTTTAACAGATTGTATTGGTTCCTGGGTAAGCAAATTTAACAAGGAGATATAAGTATATGGGATATCTGTTATATTTTATAACATAACCAAGCCGTAACCTGTGAACATTCTCTTGCATTTTTGTTTTGATTTATTATATTTTAGTGTGTTATTAAACACTATCTGTAAGTGTAAGTACGTCACAACATTATAAGGCGCTTCCAACCACACCGTGAAATTCACCAACCAAACAGCGTCAAGTATTAGCACAATAAAAACGATAAAAACAGTTTTAAATATGTACAAAATTTTAACTCAAAAACAAGAACCAAAATTGAATAGCCTAGCAGCATTTTTCGAATTTCACCAGTGTTTTATGTTTGCACTGGGCGCAATTGAATAACATATAGAGGGGTACTCGTTATATTTCACTACAAAATTAGTTAATAAAAATATAATTTTGTCATTAAATGTTTCTACATCTATTTTTTGACCAATCTTTTGTTTGAGTACACGGTGTGTCTAGTAATTTCGCAATAAAAAGTGAATTAGCCTACCTGTATTCTACTCGATTGTCTTCCTAGCCAACTTAAAACAACCGCGAAAATCGAAAAATGCTGCTAGGGGCATTGTGCTAGGGGAACAGCAATTGTTGTAAAATCTTCAAAACAATAAGTAAGGTAAAGGTATTACTTTAATATTAATATATTATAAATAATGAGGCTATTATAATATTATTGTTATTATTAAAAACTAAAAACCCGGCGAACTGACCTCCGGCATTTCAAAGTTTTGAAAATTGCTATCAAATAAAATGTACCTATATTTACATTTTAAGTAATTAGCAACAACTTTAAAAAAATTTGGAAAAAAAATATAGAAGGTTCTTGTCAACAATTTCTTCTCCACTTCGTAAATATAAAACGGCTACTAGGCTTTTATCGGCGTAAAAAAATCCGTAGGCATCTTTCAATTAAAGATAACAGAAAACTCCATATTTTAAAATGATACAATTTGATTAAATTGACAAATTAAATTATGTAGTTACTTTTTATGATTTGTGGTGCCAACCTGGGATGCCAACTGCTCATGCTCATTGTGTATTACGTACTTTCAAATAACTCGTAACATACTAAATTTTATAATTAGTAACCGCAAAAATTGCTGTTAATTATAATTTTAGATTATAATAAATAATTAAAGTATCGTATAACACACAACTAACCTCTAAATAATTGCAAGATAATATCGCCATCTATACTATATGTGCTACACTATGAGGCGGCGTAAATGTAACAGATATCTGTAATGTATGTAAAGACCCTCCAAAAATGTAAACAAATTTTATTTCATGGATCACTTAAAAAATTACACATATATTTAGCTACTGTTACCAATTTTACCTTCCAAATATAAATACCGAGTGTACTTCCTATATTACATATAAATTTACTGTGTAATTTTTAAATGTAGGCACTTTTTGTAGTACTTGGAAAACCACTGTCTTCCCATTTTATTTACGGCTTATATATTAACTTAATTTGAAAAAGAATACGACCGTTCACTTCTTTTAACCTTTATCTTCATGCTTAATGCATAAAATTTACATGCTTTGATTTTTTACGCCTGAAAAAATGGAAATAAAAATGGTATTTTTTGGGTACATTTCTCTCCCGCCAAAACCTTATCAAACGCAGCCTTAAGATAAGTTAAAGTTGAAATCTAAAAATTATACAGAGTGTTTAAAAACAATATTATTATTATTACTTCAAACAGATACATTATTTACTATTATTACTAAAAACTATATTAGTAATTTAGGATTTTCAATTTCAATCATTAGTTTCTTGCAATTCATTTTTTAAATGGCTAATATTTATTAACCTGACGGTTTGATTGGTTTTGTTTCACAATAAGTAAAAAGCGTCATAACTAGGTAAACAACAAATACCTACTTTATTAAACAAATAACACACTTAAGTAGTAAAAGAAAACTAATGTTTTATCAAGTGCTCAAAATGATGTCCTTATATTTCAATACATAAACGAATTTTCTCTTGAAAGGACTGTTTAACTCTTGTTAAAATACTTGGTGTTAAAGAACGAAACGCTATTCTTATTCTCTCTCTCATATATTGTCTGGTGTGGTTGGTGGATAGACAATATTTTTGAAATATTCCCATAAAAAAATCTGATATTTCTGATCTATAGATTCTTAATTTTATGTTTTTACTTATTTTTCATAAATCTTTTGAACTAGCAGTATTATTATTATTATGTTCTATACCCTACCTGAATTCCTTGTATTTTCACCACTTCTATTGTTTTTGTTATTAAGTATTATGCTCTGGTATCTAAAGTTTTCAACTACTTAAAACTTGAATGCTGCAATCCGTTGTTCTTGTAGTCTACTTGTATTACTTCCAGTTATTCTCATATACTTTGCCGTTTTTTCGTTTATCATAATCCTCTTTTGCCAGATTCCTTTTTTACTACTGCTTTCTCCAGTCTTCGTTCTTCTCCTGCTATAATTGCGAGATCATCAGCATACACAATCACTTGTGCTGCCTTTTCTATTATGCTTCTCTTCATACTACAGTCTCTCATAATGCCTCCTATAATATTAGCAAAATTGCTGATAAACTATAACCAAGCCACACTCAGCATTAAATTCAAACTCATCGGAAATTCCTGTTTGAGGCAGAGCGGTTGCCTTTGACTTTTCCATCGTCATTGGGACTAATTTAATCAATTTATTTGGTATTCCAATATTTTAAGCCTCTTTGAACACCATACTGCTTTTGATTCCACAAATGCCTGTCTGAAATCTATAAATGCTATGTGCAATTCTATATTGTTTTCAAATGGTTTGTCAATAATCTGATTTATGGTGTAAATTGCATCTATTATAATTCTACCTTTTCTAACTCCGTATAATTCAGATGTTTAGTTGCATCTTCTGTGCACTTCTTTACTTTTTATGAATCAGTGTGGTCACAACTTTATGTACAACATCAAAAAGCATAGCGCCCATGTAGTTATCGCATCAAAATGGATTTCCTCTTTTTCAGTATTGGCACTATTAGTCCAAGGTTTCTCTCTTCTTTGTTATTAATACGTGCTGAATCTGATTTCCATAATTCCTTCCCGGTATTATACAAGTCGCTTTAAGTTTTTTTTTTAAGAATCTGAAGTAGAAACAGAAAATCTGAATAAATAAAATTATCTTGCAAAATGTGTTAAAATGACTAGTGAACTACTTTGTATATGATGAATTATTTAAACATAATTCTAAATATATAACAATAATCAAATTGCAAACTTCCGTTGAATATTTGCTGTCTATCACGAAGAAGATAAAACACACGATTACAGATTGTCAAATATTTAAACTATTTTAAAGTATTTATGTTACATTAGTTATAATTCTAACAAGTTTTAATCATGTTCGTTTTAATTTACATATTTCTAGTATATACTACTATCCCACAAATAGGTAAGAATTCATATAATTCGGTATTGCTAAACTTGCTTTGTTATGTGTAAGAAATTTTTTCTTTATTCACGTTTTTGTTTTTTGGTGTGAGCGTCAGTGTCAATCTAAGGAATATTTCTGAAATCTAGCATATCATTAATTGGTACTAATTCCTTCGACTTTATTATGTAATACAATCTATACACTAAAGAGTAAACAGCAGTGTTTGAGTGATGCAAAGAAAGACATTTTCTGTTACCTACTTGATATACATATTTGGAAGCTGTACAGAATACTAGCATCTCTTTGCTCTATCTTCTTATAAATGTGCAAATAGGTTGTCTTAAGACTAATTATTTTGGAGCTAAGTAGTAGGTCCACCATAAACACGCAGTTAATGCAACTACACAAATTATAACGACGCAAACTGTGTAATTTGTTCCATAAATATAACAAATTCTATATTTGTGGAACAAAATGACTCAAATTCACAATGATGGTGTAGCACCAAAAAGAAAATCACATAATCTGGGCACGATAAATGGTCTAGTTATTAATAAATTTTATATTTATAAACCGAAATTATCTATATGTACGAAATATATTCGTATGGTTAACAAAACGGTGCACTGAGAAAAATTTAAATGTAAATTCAACAAAGCATGTGGTGTCCACTTTTTTTTGTTGAATAAAATTAAATATATATTCAAGCAACACCATATTATTCTTCAATGAAGCT
The DNA here is from genome assembly GCA_963170755.1 of Amphimallon solstitiale. Taxonomy (NCBI): domain Eukaryota; kingdom Metazoa; phylum Arthropoda; class Insecta; order Coleoptera; family Scarabaeidae; genus Amphimallon; species Amphimallon solstitiale. The sequence continues at coordinate 6,749,241 of OY720677.1, forward strand.
TTGTATTTTGTTTGAATTTTATTAGTTGAATAAAATAATAAATTAGTTGATTCAAATAAGAATATTTCGCCTCAACATATTCTTATTTTCAATATATTTCGTAGGTATATTAACAGTATTTCAGCTGAAAAAATAACTGGTAAATTTAAATTTCCCCATACGTTTGAATCAACATATTTTTATTTCAACCTTAGAAATTCCAAAAGTCTCTTGGCTGAACTATCTTAGAATATTGAGAAAGGCGGCGCCGGCGAGCCCAAAATATCCAGATTGAACCAGATGAACTAAAGCGCAATTGAGGAAAAGAACACAGTCCACACTTAAGTTTTTCAAATAAAACAATGCTTTTTTAAAAGGAACATTAATTTATTACAACACTTTTTAAACCGTTACATTAAATGTATACGTAACGACTGAATAACTATTCTAAAAAATGAGGTGTGGCCACCACACGACTTTCTTATACGTATGAAAGTGTTACTTGCGGTCCGAATTTTGAAATTTCATTTATACAAAAAATATTCCAAATCCAACTCTAAATACTTTTGTACTCTTCATAAATATACATAGAATGCATAATTTACGACATATTTGCAAAAAATCGCTATTCGATAAGACTAAAAGTGGTACTTCCGGTCTGAATTTTGAAATTTTTTTTATATAAAAGATATTGAAAATTATGTTTTAAATACTTTTATACTCGTAACGTACTTGTCTTAAAAGCATGACTTGCGAAATATTCGCAAAAAACTGATTTTCGATAAGAGTAAAAGATCTACTTCCGGTTGGAATTTCAAAAAACTTTTTTAAGAAAATTTGTTTCAAACTTAATTCTAAGTACATATGAATTCTTTATAAATTTGTTTAAACTTAGTAATTGACGAAATATTTGCAAATTTCGATTTTTTCACTGAAGTAAACTACTACTTCCGGTCTGCCGATTTTGCTCAAAATCTAATCAGTTCTCAAGAGGCAGATTATACACGTAAATACAAAATTTGGAATTGATATCTGCAGCGGTTTGACCGCTATCGTGGTCACACACAGACACACACACACACACACACACACACAGACAGACACACACACACACAGACACACAGACACACAGACACACAGACATTTTTTAAAAACCACTTTTTTGGTATCAGGGGACCTCGAAACGTGGACATCTGCAAAAATCTCGAGGTCAAAAATTTTCATCATCACAATACTTCCTTATACTACGTATAAGAAAGTAAAAGCATCTTAAACGTAAACAAAATGCAATCGCTTATCTATTTTATAAAGCGCATAACAGCACGTACGCTACTTAGAATTAAATGATAATTGTCATCTTAGCGTATACGAGTGGAATCATAACATTTTACAGGGGTATAAGATTAAAATTTACACTGTAAACCAGTTAAATTTTGTGAATTAGAATTATTTTCTGAACTAGGCTTAAAACAATTTGATTTCGGAAACTTCTTATTTCTAATAAATTTGACAATTATATAAATACAAATTATTACAATTATACAATATAAAATAATGATCCAAATACTGGGGTTCTTATTTAAGAAATTTACATCATCTTCAATATTCCTTTGTAAATTATCCAAATGGTTTATTAAATCTTTAGTTTCTTCTAATTGAGCGGACTTTAAATTTATAGGATATAAATCAGTTTTGGTGTTACTTTTTATTTCAACATTGTATTCAAAATTAAATAATTTATACATACTATTTCTGGTTTTATATGAATTTTGTATAATAATACCATTAATAGTTACAATACAGTTTGGTGGAATATAAATAATATTTGTGTTTTGAATTTGTTTAGCGTACTGATTATCATTACATGAAATTGACATTTTAGTTGGATTAGCTGATACAATTATCCAGTAATTATTCTCAACTTCTTGTATCTTTATATCATCTAGGATTATTGGTATTTGTTTACATCTTTGATAATTATTTGACAATGATACAATTTGTATGTCACATGGACTCTCATCACTTATAATGCAACTGCATGGAGTCTTGCTTAGATTCAGGTTCATAACGATGAACCCAAATTTCATCCCGAGTAACAATTCAACTCTATACACCATCCCTGGCTTCATTGCAGAGGTCCAAAGACGCACGGGAACATTCCAAGCGCTGCTGTTTTTGCGGCAGCGAGAGCATTCTCTGCACCCATATTTAACTGACTTTAGTCATACCAAGATGATCATGAAATACTTTAAAAATGGTTGTATGAGGTCTGCGAGTCATTCCTGACTCTGTTTTGAACAGTGTTTTTTTAAAGTATAATAGAATGAGCGATTGTCATCAGCAATGCCAGTAGAGGGTCTCAGCCGATTCTGGTACCTCCTCATTGACCTTGATCATGCACAGGGCATAGATCAAGGTCAATGAGGAGGTACCAGAATCGGCTGAGACAGTCAAGGTCAAGGTCAAGGTCAAGTCAAGGTCAAGTCAAGGTCAAGTCAAGGTCACGTCAAGGTCACGTCAAGGTCACGTCAAGGTCAAGTCAAGGTCAAGTCAAGGTCAAGTCAAGGTCAAGGCAAGGTCAAGTCAAGGTTAAGTCAAGGTTAAGTCAAGGTTAAGTCAAGGTTAAGGCAAGGTCAAGTCAAGGTCACGTCAAGGTCACGTCAAGGTCAAGTCAAGGTCACGCCAAGGTCACGCCAAGGTCAAGGTCACGGTCTAGACAAGTCAATGTAACTATAAGGTTGTCAGAAGGGTATTACTTTTCTCTCGCTGAAGGGGGGTTTAGCGACTATATATTTGTGATTTTTTTCTTAAACGTTATAGTTAACGATTTCAATTGTGTGAGATAATATAAGTGAATATGTGCATCGCATTTACAAAAGATTTAAATGAAATAGATTTATTATCACCAATGATAAATGAAACTATTGATATGTTATTATCTGATGGATATGACACAGAAAATGGGGAAGAGGAGAGCGAAGAAGAGGATACGGAGGAAGAGGAGGAAGAAGAGGAAAAGGAATATATTGAATATATAGACGATATAGAGAAGATAGAACAAGATATCTTTGATAGAGAGAGAGTGATCTTACTGGACGATTTCTTTTGCAATTTTGAAGATTTTAATTAATGTCAGATATATACTTTGTCAAGATGTATATAAGTAAGATATATAAGTAAAATGTAAATAAGTTCATGAAATTCATAGGTGGGGAGAATCTCAATATGTGACCTTCGATGGGAGGTTTATAAGGAGACCGTTCTTTCATCGGAATAATAGTTCACGTCTGTACATATTAAAGTGTTGTTTTGTTTATACGTATAGTTCGTGGATAGTAACTTAAAATGTTTGAATGTGACTATTGTTGTAAAAAGTTTTCTCGAGCCGATAATAGAAATCGTCATATGTCAAGTGCATGTAAAGGAAAGAGAAGAAGAATTGATGATGGTGATAATAAATCAGATTTAATGAAATGTGAAATATGTGACATATATGTAGATAAAAATTGTTACACTGCACATATTCGTAGTGCTATACATCGAAGTAAGGCTTTTATAATAATTGATGATGGAGTAAAGAAAAGTGTTGGAACATTCGGAGACAGAATCGTAAGTTATCAAATATCTGATAACCCTAACATATATATCGACGTTGAAGAATTTGCAAATAATATCAGAGAGAAAGTAGTGGCACTTTTGGATAGTATTCTATACATACATACTTCTATAAAGGTGAATTTTGAATTGTATGGTTTATACTACTTAGTAAGTAAGGAAAATGTTGAAATAAAATCTTTTAATACTCGGAATAAAATCATAACACAAGGAAATAATTTATATGACTTGTATATCGATTATATTGATGAGATTATGAATCAAATGAGCGAATTTCAGGAACGTGATTCAGGTAAACTTATATATTAATTTTAAAATCTTATTTTCATATTAATTTTTATTAACATTTTAGGATGGACATTGAGCAACATTTTGTATTTGGAAGTAAATATGAACAAATACAATCCAATGAGAGGTTCAAGATATATAGATTTACCACCATCGATAAAGAAAAAGAAAGCCGTTATAAATATTCAAAATTTTGACAATTATTGCTTTGCTTGGGCCATAACTTCAGCTTTAAGAGAACCAGTAGGTCTCCCACAACGAATTTCTTCATATCCACATTATGATACAGTTGCTGATTTTACCGATTTAACTTTCCCTGTAAATTTAAAAGACATTATAAAATTTGAAGAGAGAAATAATATATCTATCAATGTATACGGTGTAGAGGAATGTTTCAAAAATAATATTAAAATACATGAGGTAGTAGGCCCTCTACATTTTACAAAGCAGAGAAGAATAGCCCATATTAATTTATTACTTGTAACCGATAATGATAATTTACATTACTGCTGGATTAAGAATTTTTCACGACTAATTTCATCTCAGAAATCACTATCTGGACATCAGAAATTTATTTGTGAAGGGTGTTTAACTTTTTTCACAAGTGAAGACAAATTGCGTAGACATGAAAATGAAGACTGTAAGCAGGTGAAAGCAGTGTTTCCGGGAACAGATATAAAAATTAATAAGTATGGTGAACAATTACCAGAAAATATATTAAAATTTGATAAACTTGAGAGACAGTTAAGAATTCCATTTGTTGTGTATGCTGATTTTGAGGCTATATTAAAACCTATTGACATGTCACAGCCAGATCCATCTAAACCTTTCACTGTAAAGTGTTTCGAACATGAACCATATTCTTTTTCATATTATGTGAAATGTAGTTTTGATGATAGTCTCAGTAAATTGCGTTTATATCGTGGGGGAAATGCAGCCAGGACTTTTATCAGGGAGTTGGAAGCTGACGTAACTTTTTTATATAAAAATTATTTAAGTAAAGAGGTACAAATGATACCCTTAACTACCGAAGAGCGTATCAATTATGAACTGGCAAGAGTGTGTCATATTTGTGAAAAAGAAATACAGGTAAGCGAAGAAAAAGTTCGTGACCATGATCATATGAGTGGATTCTATCGTGGTGCAGCACATATGGTGTGTAATATAAATTATAAAGAACCTCGATATATACCTATCATATTTCATAATTTATCGAATTATGACACACATTTGTTTGTAAAAGTTTTAGCATTGGATAAAGAAGAAGTAGATGTTATTGCACAAAATAAAGAGAAATATATATCGTTTTCGAAAAGAATACATGTAGGAGACACAATTGATTGTAATGGTAAGAAAAGAAAAGTGTTCTTCAAATTGAGGTTTATAGACTCATTTCGATTTATGAATTCCTCTTTAGCGAAACTGTCATCTTATTTAGATGATGAACAATGTAAAGAAGTTAGAAGATATTATTTGGATGAAAAATTTGAATTAATACGACAGAAGGGTGTGTTCCCATATAACTACGTTAATTCTCAGGAAAGTCTCTCATTTCCAGAATTACCTAGCAAGGAATGCTTTTATGATATATTATCCGACAGTGAGATAAGTGATGAAGATTATCGTAGGGCTTTAAGAGTGTGGGATGTATTCGAATGTAAATCACTGGGGCAATATAGCGATCTATACATACAATCAGATGTATTACTACTTGCCGACGTTTTCGAAAATTTTCGAAACATTTGCATGAGCAATTACAAGTTGGATCCAGCACATTATTTTACTTCACCTGGCTTAAGCTGGGACGCCATGCTACGTATGACGGGTATAAGTTTGGAATTATTAACCGATATAGATATGTTTAATTTTTTTAAAAGGGGTATACGTGGGGGTGTAAGTATGTGCTGTAAAAGAAAAGAAATTGCAAATAATCGATACTTACCAGAATTTGATTTATCCGAAAGCAAAAAATATATATTATACCTGGATGCAACAAATTTATATGGTTACGCTATGACGTTCAGTTTGCCTATTGGTGATTTTCAATGGTTAACAAACGAAGAGCTTAGGGCAGTTGACGTACTAGACTTGGAAGACGATGCGGATATTGGATATGTATTCGAAGTCGATTTAGAATATCCTGAATCCCTCCACGATGTACACAATGACTTACCTTTTTGTCCAGAACACGTTACTCCACCTAATTCGAAATACAGTAAATTGATACCAAACCTTTCCGATAAATCGAATTATATTATACATTCTCTGATGTTGAAACAATGTATAAATAATGGTTTGAAATTATGTGGAATACGTCGTGGAATTAGATTTAAACAGAGTAATTGGTTAAAAAAATATATTGATTTTAATACAGCAAAACGAAATGAATCCACTAATGAATTTTTCAAGCAGTTCTATAAATTAATGGTAAATAGCGTATTCGGGAAAACCATGGAAAATGTGGAAAATCGTGTTAATATAAAATTGGTGTCACATTGGGAAACTATTCATAAAAAGCTTGGAGCGGAGGCGTATATCGCTAAACCTAATTTTAAATCTTGTAGGGTATTTTGCGAATCTTTAACAGCCATTGAATTGGGGCATGTGCGAGTAGAATATGTGAAACCCATATATGTAGGATTTACAATTTTGGAATTAGCCAAGAGGGTGATGTATGATTTTTTCTACAGCTTTCTAAAACCTTTATATGGCCCAGAGGTTTCTTTACTATACACAGATACTGATTCACTCATTATAAGTGTAGAAAATTATAATGTATACGATGATATAAATCATCATTTAAATATGTTTGATACATCGAATTACGCTGAAGGTAATATTCATGGAATACCTCCCTCTTTACCAATGTTAGGAAAAATGAAGGATGAATTTGCTGGTAGCATTATCGAATGTTTTTACGGAACGGGTGCTAAAGCTTATTGTGTTAAATTACTAGATAAGACAATAAAAACTGCTAAGGGTGTGAAGAAATATGTTATACAGAAAAATTTATCAGTTACTGATTATAAGAATGTGGTAGAAGGTGACGCGAATATTTTGAGGAAGATGTATGTATTCCGATCTGAGTTACATACGATGTATACTGAATTAAAAAATAAAGTTGCTCTATCATCCAAGGATGATAAGCGATACATTCTCCCTGATAAAAGTAATACTTTAGCGTGGGGCCATTATAAAATAAATGAAATTATGAGGGCGCAAAACTTAGAAAATTTAGTATTAGAAATCAGTTCTTTGAAATAATTATTTTTAAGTAAGTGTAATTTTTTGTATGTGTTTATTTATTTTTTTACATTTGTTTACTTGTATGTTTCTTGACAGTGTATAATAATGTATTAAATAAAAATCATTGTTTGAATTTTTTGTTTTTTTATTTTAAACAATATATCACAACTATTTTAAAGTACATTATCTTTGAATATCCACGAGTTATGTGAGGAAGGCATACCTAGCCATTTTACGAGGACTTTATTCTTTTGTCTACGTATAATTTTCTCAACCAGATAGACATCAGGATGCTTTACTTTCAACAATTCTGGTTCATAAAACCCACCTAGAATATTTTGTTTTTGTGAATCCTGCAACACATACGTTCTAGGATTTGTATTTTGAACCTTTATTACTGTGAATATTTCGTTTGACCAATTAGGTGTGTACATTTTTGCGAATACGTGTCTATGTTTACTGATGCGAACAGGTTCTCCAATTTTAAATTTTGGAATTCTTACGTCGGCAACTTTAATATTACTATAGGCCATTTTTAAAATTTTTTTTTCATTTTTTTGATTAACTGCAGTAGGTTTATACCCCGTGGTACTATGTACAGTATTATTATAATCTTGAACTAATTTTTCCAACATATCGATCCAGCGATAGTTCCCATTGAAACTGAATTCCTTCCACATCTTATTCTTAAGTGTTCTATTAAAACGTTCCACAATGGAACTTTTTAAATTAGAATAGGTACTGTAGTGATTAATATCATACTTAGTCATGAGTTTCCTAAAATATGTATTATAAAATTCCTTCCCATTATCGCTTTGCAGATTTTTCGGAATATTTTTCTTCCCTTTCAAAAGTATGGATTCCATGGCTTGTGTCACTTCATTCGACGTTTTATTTTTTATTGGAATAGCCCAGGCAAACTTTGAGAATGTATCAATACATACGAAAATATATTTAAAATTATCATTTTCTTTCGCATATGGTATCATTTCAACCAGATCAATTTGAAATAAATCTCGCAATCCTTTTATTATGACTCGTCTTCGTGAAAACTTCCTCCGTGCAGCACTATGTATTTCGTTTACGACATCTCTTTTAATTGTTGACATATCCTTCGATTACTACTTCTGCAAAAACGGCTTCTGTTTGTTTCGGTGAAGGTTTGGTGCCCATATACTTCAAACTTAACTTTGTTCCCTCTGTCAGTGTGGTTGGTTTAGTGGAATCAAATTTTTTACTATCAATGTATAGTTGTGCTAATTTTCCGTTGGAATAATGAACATTAATGATCTTCCCACTATATAATTTGTTAATATATAAATAAATATCTTTTGAAAGTGATGTCTTTTTATAGAAACCCACGGGGCTAATAGAACCATCACTATGTATATGAAGAATATACTTTATCGGTGTGCTTGAGGTAGGAGCAGAAATCCTCTTAGTACACATTTTCAAAACCTCTTTAACTTTAGGGTGACCGAGAAAGTCTGTCACTACATCTCTTTCCATTAAATGTCTTTTGACGATGTGTTTATGAATATGTCTACCAAATTTATCGATTGTCATCGTTACGTATCATCAGCGTCGATATGTTAACTAGTAGAAAACCAAGATTTGTAAGGCATTTATTCAGATTCACACCGACATAACTATTTAATTATTTTTGACTCCTTCAGTTCCTGAAGTATTTCTAGTATCTCGTTGCCATGCCCCGTATGTCCCGCCTCCTTCGATGCTACCAGTAACTTTAATCTATTACACAATTCATTTACATCATCCCAGTACTTATATTCTATTTTACTCTTAGGTATAACGGTCTTTCGATTAGGAATTTTTTTTGATAAACCTAAACCAGTCTTCCAAGTTCGAGTCCACCATACTTCAGGCGCTCTTCCTTGTATTATAGGTTTTATAATAGTTGTATATTTAGAACCTTTACTAGCTGCATATTTTTTTTGAGGATCGTAATCAACTCGATGAGCACTGGTATCATTAAGGATGAATTTATAGTTTTTCGCATCTGTATATAAAAATTTTCCTGGCTTCTTTTTAAAAAGTAATTCTAGTAATCCCTTCGTAGCTTTGTAAGTAAATTTACCGATTATGATGTTCTCTTTGTCAAATCTAACATCAGCAGTTCCTAATTTTAAATTACCATCAGTTTCGTGAACGCCATACTTTTCATCGAATTCATCCTTTTCATCTATCATTAAACCGATAAGGTATGGGCGTATATTATGATGATAATCTTTCAACGATTCCTTCACAACATCTGTTTCTAAGAGTGTTTTGTTCATTGATTTGTTCCCAATTATTGACTTGCCTGGTTGTGTTTGTAACAGCGATATAGCATGAGCCATGGATTTATCTAAATTTAAACTTTCATTCGAATCCATTTCATCCTCTTCACTGCTTTTTTCTTCTTCTACTATTCTATCCATACCACGTGGAGTGTCAGGTAAAAGCTCACCTATGTACTCATCTTCTAGAAAAGTAGGTTGATTGAATGATGTTGACAACCGAGGTTGAGGTTCAGACTCCACCCTTGTTCTTTTTTCCTTGCTCTTGGTAGGAGAAGAATGAGTTGATGGACTAAACCATGACACATGTTTCCGGGAAGCTTTAGGGGTGCCTTGTCGTATAATTGATGTTCCGGGAATAGCAGCGTACGATTTCTCCGGATAAATATCCGACCATGATTCTTCTATAGACTCAGAAATGTTTTTCAATCGCGATGTACCTCCCCTAGTGTCACTCCCATCTAATTTCATAGCAATTTCTTGCAGAGGTTTTGATATTGGGGCATACTTAATATCTATTGCTCTTTGAGAACTAGCGATATCAGCCTTTAATGTTCGTAATTTTTGTTTTAAAGCTTCGCGAGCTTTTATTAAATTATTTACTAGTTTATCATCCATATTTTACATGTATCTATGCTCTCAAATAATTACATACTAATGGTAAAACAAAAAATGATCTTATATATACACAACTCATTATAAATATATATACGTATCAAAACCAATACGATATCGCCCTTCGTTGAACTTGCAGTCAGTATCGATAAACAGTATGTCAAATTGTTTCTTCCAACACATTCTACAAACGTCTAAAAACTGTTCATATTTTAAATCATGAATATGATCATTAAATATGTGTTTCAAATTAGTACCATCTTGTCGAAATAAAATTAAAAGATTTGTATTATCCCTTAATAATTGCTTAGGGACTGCACTGTATGTTTGAATCAGATAAAAGCAATCTAAATTGCGATGTCTACCGAAAGAAAAATATTGTTTTACAATATTTAAATCAATAGTAGGTATGTCATCAAATATAACGACTGAATAATCAGAAACTTCATCAGGTTTAACCATATTATTGACATCCGTATATTCATAATAACCTATCTCTGGTACACCGAGTAATAAATTTCTTAAATACTCATATTTTTGTTGATGGAGAGATCTACAGCAGATGTAAATATTTTTGAAGCGAAATCCATTGGGGTGCAGTAATAATGTAAGAAGAGCGTTCGTTTTACCACATCCTGAAGGTCCTACTATTAGTACTCTCTTACATGTACCACTAAAAAGATTACTGTGACGTGTAAAACTTTCCTCACTAACTACAGCATCGTAGTTATAGACAGGTAATGATAATTTAGACGTTTTTAAATGCATACTGCACATTATCACTTCAGGATATAGACTGAGAAATATGTATGTATATTTACTTAAAATACTACTTTTGAAGGTTCTGAAGTTATGATATATAAAAATAAAGCTTTATGTATTTGTTTTATGTATTTGTTTTATGTATTTTTTTTATTTTTATAATTTAGGGTTTTAAACATACCATGAGATGTATGAGGAGTGTAAAATAAAAGAAGTATATGGTTTATTTTTTTTTTATTTTCTGTTTTTTTTTTATTTTTTTTATTTTTTTATTAGGGAGGCAGCAGCTGTCATCACCACTCTTCCTCCTCCTCCTCCGCTGGCACTGCCGGCTCCGCTGGCACCGCCGGCTCCGCTGGCACCGCCGGCTCCGCTGGCACCGCCGGCTCCGCTGGCACCGCCGGCACCGCCGGCTCCGCTGGCACCGCCGGCTCCGCTGGCACCGCCGGCGCCCTGTGCGCCAGCATTATTTTCATTAGCTCCTTGTTTGAGAGCGTTTTCCTCGGAGCCGACGGTGTCGACTTGGGTACTGGAGCCAACGGTGTTGACGGACTCCAGGACGCGCTTGGTGACGGCGGGGTAGTAGGTTGCTGTTGTTGTTGGTGGTGGTGTTGCTGTTGTTGTTGTTGTTGGTGGTGTTGCTGTTGTTGGTGGTGGTGGTGGCTGTTGTGGTGGTGTTGCTGTTGGTGGTGGTGTTGTTGCTGCTGTGGTGGTGGTGGCTGTTGTGGTGGGGCCACCGTCCCCAGTTCTAATTTATTATTATATTCAATAAAAATATTTATGTTTGCCTGCAAAAATAACAAAGTTAGAAAAAACTTGGAACTCTACATAAACACTTGGATGAATGAATGAAATTATCAGGTCCTGATGGGCGAATAGTTATCATACCTTGATGGATATATTTTGTACTTTATCAATGGATACATTTTGTACTTTATCACTTCATAGTATAGTAGGAAAATGATCAGCTTTATGTTTCCATATCAATTTTTCCGTATTTTCAGGATGTATCCCTAACTCCTAACCCCTTCCATATCTTCTACTACCACGCCCAATTCAAATAGAGGGAACACGTTCCGATTTTTTGTCAAGTGCAGAAATATCCTAACCAAGATAAAAATTCAGGAATTTCTGAACTTATCGATAGCTTCGGATATTTCTGCACTTGACAAAGCTGTCCGAATGGTTTCTAAAGCATTCCTCTTCTCTACGAGGGGTTCAACTTCCTCATTAGTAATAACACCACCGGAAATGTTATTACTAATGGCACTTTTCAAGAGAAGAAGATAGATGTCGAAGTGTGCAACAGCCGTCTGTATCTCTTCTTTTATACTGATTATTTTCTGGACAACATCACTAACATCACCCGACGAATTCCCCTCTAAGTGCGACTTGAACATGTCAGTAAGTTGTACAATTCGTGCAGGTAGGTTAAGTATGTTGCTTCGGTCTGGGACTGCAGGTATTAAACTTGGACTAGGGTTTGGTCGTTGTTGGTAAGGAGTTAGATAATATGACTGCGATGAATTGGAAATAGGAGATGAATTGGAAATAGGAGATGAAACAGGTCGGTATTCATGTTGTGAAGCCACAGGTGTAGAGGAGACGGGTAGTTGAGGTTGAGAGTCTTGAGGTTGAGAGTCTTGAGGTTGAGTGTCTTGGGGTCTCTGAGGTTGAGGTAGTAGAAAAGGTAAGAAAGTTAGTTGAGGTTGAGGGTCTTGAGGTTGAGGGTCTTGAGGTACATTATGAAGTGGTAAGAAAGATGTGGAAGGCACGTTTGACTGTGGTGGGGGTTGTGTGAATGTGAACAAGGATAGGTTTGGATCGGAAGGATCGGGATTGGAAGGATCGGGATTGGAAGGATCGGGATTGGAAGGATCGGGATTGGAAGGATCAGCTAAATGAGTAGATACAAAAATAACTGACCTATCAGCTGGTGCCACCACAGATGCTTGCTCTGATAGATCAATTACCGGTGGTTGCACTGTAGCCTCTACAATTCCACTACCAGAAATTACCCGCTTACCAAGTAGTAGTGTACGGAGTGTGCTTGAAGTATCGGTAGGTAGAAGTGGTGTGTATTGTCGTTGTCGTTTTTGTTGTTTATTATGTCGTTTGTGTTGCTTGTTTTGTCGCACTACTTGTCTAACTCGTTTAACACCCAGTTGTGGAATAGTAGTCAACTGAGATGATGCTGCAGTAGTCGAAACATGAATTATGTCGGCAGCTGTTGCAGATGCAGATGCAACGACAGTAGTCGTAACAGCTGTCGTAGCTGGACTAGCTGTCGTCGTAATTGCCGCAACAGCTGCCGTCGTAATTGTTGCTATGTTAACGTCATCAATACCTGGCATAGGTATTGATGCGAATATCTCGTCTAATGCAGCATCATCAGGAAATATGTTTCTAATTTCTGAATTGGAAATGGTGTTCCCTCTTTCTAAATTGGGAGTGGTAACATTAGACATTACTTGTGAAGGGGTAGGTGTAGATAATTGTTCTTGATCCTGAAATTATTACATGTGAGCTGTAAAGTACAAGCACTGACAATTGCAAGTGTATACAATTTAAAATAAACACACGAGCATACAATAAATATGTTAACATACATAAATACACAGTGTATTTATTGAAAATAAAAAAAAATAAATATTGATTGAAGAAAATCCATTGTATAAGGCAAATATAGACCAAATTTACAAGTGAAGTTATCTCGCAAAATAATTTAAGATCATCAACATAGAAGTAAGTTCTGTGACACTAAGTTATTGGTGATATATATTGTTAATAAAGACAATGAAAATCGTACACAAGTAATGACAAAATAAATATACTTCCATTATTAATTGTCGTGATAAAGTGTCAAAACGAATTACACACTCAATATATGACCATTAATACAATAAGCAGTAACTTAAAGTGTTTAATATAATAAAATAAATGCATAATGCTGTCGGTTATTAGTTAAACATGTTCTAGAGTAAATAATAAGGATGCAAGAGGATATACTGTTTTTATTTTATTATAATAAATATTGAAACAATTAATGTACGAGAATAGTTTAATATTATGAAGTGAACTTACCATGTTTAGTGCTTCTGTTGAACTATAATTCGTTAAGCAAATCCATGGGGAATATATACCAAACCACCGACGTAAAAAATTGACCTATACCTTGTTTTTTGGATATTGTAAATTTGCATGAAAACTAGTAATCCATGCATTTATCACGCGGACAACGTACGGTTGTCCACGTGATAAATATGTTTTCATCGTCTATTAACACCTGTGTGCATTTTAATAGATGCAATTTTTTATAAGTCTGGTGAATTTTATATTACATAATAGATATCCGGGACAACATTCATTGCCAAATTTTAGTTTTCATTTCTTGTGCATTGTGCAGCAAGATAAGTTGTACTCTGGTACTTACTTATAAATTTTAAAATAATTAGATATTTAATTATTGTGAGTAAATATTATTGTGTAAAAATGTGTAAGTACTGCACCATATTTCATCAATTATTTTGAATTTGACCAATTAAATGAATTAGATTGTTTATTTGTTGAATCTGTTCTTATTGTATTGCTTTTCTATATGTACCGTCTCTTTAAAATGTCGTTTACTTGTTATATTTATTTTTGAATAACTTGTAATATATCCGGTATGATTGATTATGTATTCAGTGGCGTAACATACATATTGCAGGCATGTTTTTCTTAATATTCTCTTTAACACAGTTAGAATAATTGTTACTGTAATAAAAAAAAGATTCGAAATTATATCGTATAGCTATGTTTTTTTAATAACTTGTCATATATCCGATATGATTGATTATGTGTTCAGTGGCGTAACATACATATTCCAGGCATGTTTTTTCTTAATATTCTCTTTAACACAGTTAGAATAAATATTACTATAATAAAAAAGATTCGAAAGTATATATATTAATAGCTATGTTTTTAAATATTGTCATATATCTTTTTGCTCTAGCTCCATTACTTAACATAGAACGATTTTCAAAAAGTGTCAATATTACTAATATAATCCAACTAGCTACATTTTCTACTCAACATTATCCACCTGCAACCGAACAACAACCTATACACTGTCTATTCTTCGATATCACCCTCCTACCCTCAAGAATCGATTTATATAAGTATATTTTTTTTTCACTAATATTCTTATTTATTATCTTAATATAATCAATTTACAACGAGATAACTATTTCCCATCACCTCCCAATCCTTCAAAACAACCAACTACCCTCTAGATTCAATTTATATAAATGTATTTTTTTTACTAATTTTCTTATTTATCATCTCAATTTGATCAACCTACAACGAAATAACTACTTCAGATATTCTTCCTATCCGTCGATACCCTCGAACTACCCTAGAAAATTAATTTATATATCTAAATATTTCTTCACTAATAATGTACATACTCATCTCACTGCACGTTCTATTTTAATATCTACGTATGTATCTAACTAATAATAATCCGGTGCGAGAACCGAACTCTTGCTTGACCGACTTTACTGGTTGAAAATCATACATGAGAGACGGTAAATTATACAAATTTCAAATACTCATATCTCCGAAACCGCACAGTCGATTTCGACCAGATTTGAACAGCCAAACCAACAAAAAATATAATACCAAATACTAAAACTAACTATAATATATATAATACCAAACAATTTTAAATCATATATTTATTTACTCAAAACATCAACATCACACATTACAATATATTACAAAATTATTTTCTTAAGAAAACATATTTACACATTGAACAATCTCTTCTGCGAATACACCCTTCTACAGTATCTCCACTCCTTACATAATGATCCAAACATGGTCTACATCCTATTAAATCTACATCTACTTGATAAAACATTGGTAATCGAAACCACACCAATTCTAAATCAACAGTCCTTACTCTCCTCATTAAATATGATTTTGGAATAAACCTTAATTGTGCATCTTCTATTTCTACAATCGAACCTCCATCTTCATATTGTTGTAACACATCTCCAACCCTCTGCACGACATAACTAATAATGTGACTCCAAACACATCCCATTTCTAACTACTATATATATATATAACAACCAATCATTAAATATAATAAATTTTATTCTCATTAAATCTCATATCCACTAAATAATTATATAAACCTTCCACATTAGACAAAGCACAAACAACATCATTTCCAACATGAAAACTACAACTAGGTTTTCCGCTCTTAATTCTGTCAGCATCCACTAAATCTATTATTCGTTTGTCTGTAATGCACTTCAAATAATCCAACTTTTCTCGCCCCTTCACAAATACCAAATCCACACCAATACACAACCGCTTAATTATCTCATCAAACTCACCAACAGCTACATAACCGTCTTCCCATTTCAAACCGTGATAATAACTAAAAACGTATCTTGCAACTCGTTGATCTTCTCTTGCTAATGAACCAAAACTAAAAAACGGTTTAAATAGAAAGTGACTCTTCCTAAATTCATCATCACAAGTAGCCAACTCCTTTGGAATCACATTACTATTAAATCGATACCATTGAAAATCAATAACTATAAATTTCTTTCCACCTAAACTTATCATCGTCTATCCAATAAACCGTTTACTTCCATAGAATTACATCCAACAACTAAACTTAAACACAATTCTTCTTCAATCTTGTTCATATCCAAATACTGCTTGAACTACCTCTCATACTACAACCAAAGTATTATATAACTAATACTTTCGCTGTACTACCTTATTAAATGGTGAATATTGATATAATTTATTATGTAAAATCACACAATATAAAACCGTATCTTTTGGTACATTATTTTTAGCAGTAAATTCAATTCTAACCTCTACACCACTTCTATGTAAAACATCTTCCTGATGTGAACAATCTATACCAACTAATGGACACAACTTAAACTGATTCAACTTTAACATCGGCTCACTATAATCATGTCCATAATAATTCTGTTGAAATCTAGCATACATATTATATAAAATAGCTACTCTATTATCATCAAAATCAACTCGAACATTTTCATATGGATATCTCTTGCCATTTAAATAAACTGTTACATCAGTTAAATTTATTGCATCAAATTTACTCATATTTTGATTTAACTTCCCTTTCTTCCCTGTCTGAAAACCCAAAATAATATACCTCGGTGTCTCTAATTGTGGAGCAGTTTTAATAGCCCAACTGTGTTTAGTTGTTTCTGGAATTCCTGGATTCTCGTGAATTTCCCACCCTCTAAAAAACATTTCCATCAAAGTATTCTTCGTCGTTAATTTCGTTAATGCTAAATCCTGACTCATACCAACTTTAATATGTGGTACTCGCCACACTACACAATCAATTGTTAACTTCATTTCCTCAGTTGTGACAGAATTATATATCACATCACTATCATCAGCACACCTCTTCAATACCAATTCTTGCGACACATTCATAACCACTTGCTTAAAATCTTCTGCAAAGCCCATCAGCATCTTCAAGGGAATACAAATACTAAAATTACCATTATTATCTAAAACTGGCGCCTTTCCTGTTGAAAATTCCCATCCACAATTCTCTAATTTGTTTATATAACTTGGACTATAAGAAAAATATCCCTTCATAGTTGATGTAATACCCACATTCCTAACTTCATCAACCTCTACTCCACTAATTATATATCTAATGTTACTAAACATAAATGCTGCCGCATTATGAACTAAGTATGCTGTAGCACTTGTAGCATCATTAGCTAATCGCAACCTTCCTTCAATAAGCAACTCTGACTCCGACGGTAAAGTATATTTATCTATTTCTGGAACTACAATCCTAATTTCATCATTATTTCCATACTTCGGTGAACCAAACGGTACGTGATTATGAAATTCCATCTCAGTAATAGAATTATCTACTCGAACCTTACTTAAAACATTCAACATTTCCATGCTTGAAAATCGTAACTAAAAGCACAATCAACTTTACCTAAACAATTTTCTTCTTAGACTAAACTATAATCCTCTTCTCACCACTTCTTATTAACCTCAAATACTTATTATAAATCAATACTTCTATCTTACACCAACACTCGATAACCCAAACTCTTCAAAAACTTTCTATTTTCTCTAGTTAAAAAATTCCGTATCATCCCTCCACCAATCACTCTCCACAACTTATTCGATAATCTCCGTGTACATTTTCTCGTCTTCGTTCCCTTCCACAACTTATTTACACTATTACTCCGCATATTTTTACAACAATTTTTTTATTTGCGAAACTAAGCTCACTCCTTTCTTCTTCGAATTCGTAAGTATATTGTCAACTCTTCACCTCTCAAATTAATTAACCGTCCTGTCTGATCGACTGCTCGAATAATAATGTCAGTTAACATGTTAGTATTTACCGGCATATAAATTTTCTCTTCGGGAACTTCTATTATCTTAAACCCTGGTGGAACATTCGGATAAAAATGATATAAAACATGTGATAATTCTCCATTAATATATGAACCATCCACTATATTACACATTATGTCAATAGCACTGACTTTATTTATATCAACTATTTCATCACTATAAACCGGTATATTACCTCCTATTATTTTCTTGTGAAAACCAAACATAGAACCAATCGAATTTTCTATTCCAAAATCAACATCTACTGATGCCTTCATAAACACCTTCATAGTATTACTATTACCAGACAAAATAAAATACTGTTGCTCATCCTCGTCAACTTTCAATTTTTCATCAATATACTTCTCTAAATCATGTATATCATAAGTTCCCTCTGGAACATTTATATCTTTCCAAGCATTTTGTTTATTAGGTGACATAGAATAATATCGAAATACATTATTAGCAGACGTAACATTTGGAATAGAATTATAAGTTTGTAAACTCACCATACACATTTCATAATCACCATTTAAATATAAAGGCGGATTCAATATACATCCAACCTCTGACCCCTTTCCAGTTAACACAAAAGTTAAATTATCCATATCTTATTTAATCAATCCTTTTAAAAACATCAAACATAAATGACCGCAATTCACAGTGTTCACATCTTGATATCTCTGATAGTTATATTGAATAACCCCTCCACCATTCGATAATAAATACTCTTCAACCTCAATCGGCGGTCTTAAATCACCATAGCTATCGAAATATCTTATTACATCATTATTTTTATTATATGCTACCCAATGAGTACCACCTCCAACATTATCATCCAAATTCACTATTCCTTTCTCCTTCACATATATTTTCCTCGGTAAAACGTCTCTACTAAATATACCCCGAAATTTTCCAATTTTCCACCTCTTCACAAACTTCCGTAAATCAATTTCTGTTAAAGGCCTTCGAGGTAATTCACTTAACCGTTTTTTGAAACAGCTCCATTTGGTAAATACACACCACAACCAGATTTATATGGTTTTATATACAATCCACTCCCAATAGATACACCACATCCTACATTATATGGTTTCACATATAAACCACTACCACTTCTTGATTCCATTGCCATATTATGTCGCTTTGCTTCCTCTAATTGATCTCTTTCAGTTTTTGCCGATGTTACAGCTTTTGCTATCGCTGCAGCACCCCCTCCTAGTGATCCTAAAGCACCCAAAGCTGCAAACAATGGAATTAACGGTAAAAATCCCCCTTTCTTTGGTATTGCTATTACTCTTGACCGTGGAAACAATATCCGTCGTCTTGGTTTCATCAAACTCTGATATGCAATTTTCACATTCTCTAAAATGCCTTTCCTCTTACCTACATGTCTTATTGCATTCGACGCTTTCTTCATTGCACGTAAAAATGAAAGAGCACCACCCGATCGATTTCTACCACTACTTCTTCTTCTTCTATTCTTTCTTCTTGTATTATTCTTGCTACCTCCCGCTATCACTCCTTTTCGATATTGCCCCCTCACACCCATACCTAATGTTGTTTTCCCTTTCATAGCAACTGCAACTACAGAAGCAGCTAATTTTTCTCCCACACGCGCGTCTTTACTCTTCACTCGTTCTACAGCCTTTTGATACAATTTCTTATCAGCTACGTGCCGTTCGAACAAATTATTCGACTGTGAATAAGATATATCGTGTTCTTTGCAAGCCTCGTCTAAATTATTCACTCCTTTATCACCTCTTTCTAACCGTTTTACCAATTTAGTACCCGGGCCACAGAACCTATAACCAGGTATATGTAACTCAACTGGAAGTTTATTTATTAAAGTATTTAATAATCCACCACCTTTCCTTTTCACTGTCCGATTCAAACTACCATCATACTTCACTGACCTTTCCATCTTATTAAACAATAACTGATAAGTGTATGTTGCGCAAATATCAACTCTCGAAATGTAACAAAACACTACTAACCACAATACTTATATATTTATACCCTACACTCAAATTTAATGAAACTTACTAATACAATCAATCATCTTGTGACAATAATAAAACACATTACATTTTTTTAAATCTTTTTTTATTATATGCATTATTCACAATTACAACCGATTTTTTCTCAAAAAATCTAGATCATTTAAAATTTTGGGTAACCAATACATAGCTAACTCTATTGTTATACAAACACATTCAGATACTACTCCATTACACATTTTGTTTATAGCATTATCTACTTCTCCTTCACTTACAACTACAGAATCCAAAAATCGCTTATAAAATACATCATATTTCAAATCTTGTAAAAACACTAAACGCATCGCCACTAGTTTCGTCAATCGCCACAATTCCGCTAAACTTTCGTAAGCTAAATATGCATGTTCTCCCTCTTTATCTATTTTCATTACTCTACTCACACCATCAAAACTTTCATGTGATAGCCACATATTCATACCATTAATAACAGGAATCAGACCATTACAATACTGGTAATATTTCTTCAACTTTAAACTCTCAGTTACAAACCATTCCCATTCTCCTTTATTAAAAAACACACATTGTTTTTTAATACCCACAATTTTCACCATTGGTTCAAAATCGTGATTTGGTGCTAAGCCAACACATATCCACTTAGAATGACTTTTATTTAAAAAATAAATTTTTTCTCCCACTAATGGAACATCCCATATTGGTTCCCGAACAAATTCACTTGTTGTTACTTGTCGCACTAATTTATCTGCAGTTGCACTCACTTTATTCCAAAAATTATTTGACTCATCCATTTCAGAAAAAAAATTGGTCACTGTCAGATCTATTGCATTATTCTCCTCTTCCTCAAACAGTTTATTTACATCAATACTATTATCTACCATTTCATCCACTATCAATTCACCCTCCTCCACTATCTGTGAACAATCACAATATTTTACTTCCCCAGTTAAGCAACGCTTCGACATGCTGAATTACACTAATATTTATTTTACACAGGTCTTTCTTTATATACTGTCTACCACTACCACTACCTACTACTAGTCCCTTGAAAACCTCTAACACTGTCACAACCTTGATTTGACCTTAACCTTGCTTACCTCCTCATTAACCTTGACATGACCTTGATCTGGGTTCACCTTGACCGTGACATTTATTCACAAAACCAATGTAAATAATTCAATAATGTACTGCTTCTCCTTTTCCCATCATACTTATAATACTCATATACATCACATAAATACATTAAATTATATTTATACGTCTCATAAAACTG
Source organism: Amphimallon solstitiale (assembly GCA_963170755.1). Classification (NCBI taxonomy): domain Eukaryota; kingdom Metazoa; phylum Arthropoda; class Insecta; order Coleoptera; family Scarabaeidae; genus Amphimallon; species Amphimallon solstitiale. Next base: position 6,770,753 of record OY720677.1, read on the forward strand.
CTGCGCTATATTATCACTTATTATAGCCCACCCAAATTCATCTTGACTTACTTCCTCACTATTTAAAAATATCTCCCCAACATTTTTAAAACTATTAAATCTCTCTTGCACTTCCAGCAACACTTCACTTGTAAGTTCTTCATTTTCATTCATATTTAAAATGAAACTACTCCAAATCATACACATATATATATTCAAAATTAACGACCTTGACTTGACCTTGACTTGACCTTGACTTGACCTTGACTTGACCTTGACTTGACCTGACCTTGACTTGACCGTGATTTGACCTTGACTTGACCTTGACTTGACCTTGACTTGACCTTGACTTGACCTTGACTGTCTCAGCCGATTCTGGTACCTCCTCATTGACCTTGATCTATGCCCTGTGCATGATCAAGGTCAATGAGGAGGTACCAGAATCGGCTGAGACCCTCTACTAATGCCACCTTGTGCAGTAACTATTTCCATACTCCTTTTGTTAAGTGTAATTATAAAATATGTAACATTAGTTTACAAATAAAGTGTAATACAACTGATAATTGATATACGCAATACAATTCTGTTTGATATTTAACGGGTGTATAATCGATCTACGCATTCCGATTAAGAAACTTTTATGCTATTAAATCGGCAATATGAAAAAATTTTCCTTTCCTTTTCCATTTTATTACTGTATAATCATGCTTACATGTAAGGATAACATTACCAATAGGATGAAATCGAATTAATAACATGTAATTCTAAATTCACAATTATGTTAAATTCAACGAGGGACAGAAATTGTAATACCTCAAATTCTCCAAAAAGCTTATGGCCTATCAGTAAATCAATTACAGCCGCCCTTTATATCTATATTGTAAATGTTTTCAAAAGTGTCATTTTAAGTAATAATGAGATATATGGTCCTTAAGTAATTGCAATTTATTAAAAGTATGTATGCCTGGGTCTTTTAAGAAACCTACGTCCAGTTAAAATTTGGGCAATGTATAGAATTGGGAAGTAGCAAAATATGAATATAGTGAAACAAACAATCACTGAAGGTTTGTGTTGTCAAGTATAGGTATTTAAAACTGAAAATCATGATGTAGTAAAATTAAAGGAATAGCAATGTTTAAAATGCTTTATAGATAATCCTTAACTGTTTGTTTTAAAAAATGTCAATAAAAGAAAAAAATATGAGGTGTGAGCACAACATGATTTTCTTATACGTATATTAATTGTTTCAATTTGAGCTATAAAGACTTTTGTATTTCAGATATATCTCTATAGAACGCATAAGTTGCGAAATACTTGTAAAAAACCGTTTTTCGATAGAAAAACCTACTTCCGGTGGGAATTTAGGAAATCTTTTCTTATTTATTTTATTTGTGTTCTTTACAAATTTGTCTAAATTAGTACCTACCTACTTGACGAGATATTAGTAGATTTTGATCTTTCACTGAAGTAAACTAGTACTTCCAGTTTACCGATTTTGCTGAAAATCTAACCAACTCTCACGAAGAGGGTTATACTCATAAATATATAGTTTGGTATTGGCACCTGCAGCCGTTTGGCCGCTATCGTGATCACACATAGATAGACAGACACAGACACCAATTTCTCGGTATCAGGGGACTACAAAACGTGGACATCTGCAAAAATCTCGATGTCGAAAATTTTCATCAACACAATACTTCATTATACTAGGATAAGAAAGTAAAAAATATTGTTCTTTATACAATAAGTGATACTAAGTATTATTATTGAAAATGGTATATGATTAAATCTAATATTAATATTATTTACTTTGATTATGGTAAACAGGCTTAAATAAACAGGAATCAGAAACGTCTGGTGAAAATTAAAAAAAAACTCATGGATGTTTATGATTATTGAATTAGTGAAAATAATTTTTTTTTAAATATAAAAAGTAATATAATTAAGTAAACATGAAATTAAGCTATAGGAAATATCAGGGTTTTTATCCAATAACGATCAAATGACAATAATTAGTGTCAATGGTTTTTGTATCTGGTAAAGCATGAAGCAGTATGAATTTACGACAACGATCTTGTTAACCATGGTCAATTTCGCTTCAGGAACCAGCATTCGACAATCCTCTAAATTTACAGAATCACATTGGCGATGACCTCGTCATTCAATAGGAATAAGTACACTGCTATAGTCTGATAATCTGTTTCATACGATCTGACACTGAAGGCTCGTGTGGAAGATGCATAATCTTAGGATCCTATCTGAGTGGCACAATAGGTGCTGGTGTAATAATATTGTCAAACATGACTGCAGGTATTTGCAATCTAACAAATACGCTGCTTAAAGACTTGTCTTATAAATCTCTCATTCAAGCAGGAAATTTTTCCGGATGCATCCGCTACGAAAAAAAGCAATAGAATGGACACCGCCAGTTACAGATCTTTCGCTTTACTTTCATATATATTTAAATTGCTTGAGTATGCTATGCTCAACTAGACTGCTTAGCTTTCTCCAGCGATACGAGATAATATCAAATAGCCAGCACGGATTTCAGAAACAAAAGTCCACAACTTCGGCCATTATGCGGTTTTATACAAAAATAATAGAAAACATAGATAAAAAACAAAATTGAATTCGAATATTCTGATTTTGAAGCTATATAGCTGTGGCATACGAGGTGTAGTCGCCAGCTGGTTTCAATCATAGATCGCCGTTAACTAAAATTGACATTAGGATACCCCAGGGCTCGATCCTGAGCCCGCTATTATTTATATTATATGTCAACGATCTGCCAAATTACCCGAATAAAGGCGATATCACTATGTATGCAGATGACACATTTTTTTAGTTTTATGACAGTTATAGTTTAAAACAACAGCCGTCTAGATCATTAGAATCTAGACTATTGAAGATAAATGAAATATTCTAGCAAAAAGTTGTAAACTGACTTTTGGGGTGCTTCATATATAATGGATTATTTAAATGACGCATAATGAAATTCAAACTTCCGTTAAATATTTGTGATTTGTCAGGAAGAAGATAAGATAATAGTTATTTATGTAACAAGTCAGTAAAGTGATACTTTACCGAACGAGTCTGGTTTACGAGCCAAGCGAGTGAAGCGAGCGCGGCGAGTAACAGACGAGTTCGGTAAAGGTACTTTACTGACGTGGTGCATACAAAATTTTATCGCCAACCGTTAAAATTGTTAATTTAAGAAATAAAGATATAATAACTTTTGACAGTTTATGACAGTGACAAACGATTTATTTTTAAAAGTCATCAGTCATGCTACGCTGACAGATATTAGCGGCAGGTAAAGTACTTTATTGTACAGTACGATAAAGTGTTTCTTTACCTCCGCAAAACGCTATGGTAACGCATCACTTTACTGACGGTTGGCGATAAACACTATTATTATATAGCGACATGAACCTAACTATTAAAATGTTTTCATGCTGCGTAGTGTTAAAATAATTTGAAGAAGTCTTAATTATGTTGGTTTTAATTTACATATTTCTAGTATATACTACGATATCGCATACAGGTAAAAATTCTTCTAATTTATTTCTTAGTATGCAATAAACAAATTTTTTAATTAACTTTTTTTGCGAATGAGAGAGTGGTGTCCTACACTGACGTATTAATACTAATGGTCGGACCTTTGCACTCAAAAAACAAGCAGTGGAGAGAGACAGCTTATTAAATTTTTAAAAAGACAAAATGGATATTGTGTGGTTTGTCTTTAATCACGTGATCATATAATAAAATCAAGTGTCAGTTATTAGAATCATAACTATTTTATATTTTTATAAAATTTTTAAATAAAATTTAGAAATGTAAACACAAAAAAACGCGCATACTTGTCAATATATATAAACCAATAATATTATTAATATTATTACACCCGGGTGTGTATGTTCCCTATAGACTCCGAAACCGCTGAACCGATTTGGATGAATGTGTAGAGTGTTCGTGTGGACAAAAATTAAAAAAAGCCATTACTTTTTTGGGCGAACAACGCGCGCCGGGTATCGCTACATTAACAATATTCATACACCTTTTGAGTTTTGGTATAATTGTCATCAAAATAATACAAATTTGTGGACTCAAGTTTTAAATAAAATATTGGTATAGAAAAGTGTTACCTACTCATTAACTTTATTATATATATTTATAAACCTGATATTGTTCCTTTGAAAGTAATTTGTAGTGGCCTGTAGATCGTGTTTTGGACATGTCGATTGCTGAAACGATTCAACTATAATTTAAATATTTAGCTGCCACGCTGGTAATACCACGAGATCAAAAATTATATTGATAAAGGTTTGCCATGGAATGTAAAACGTCTGTCTTAAGTTATATCATTAAGTGTAATACTGTCATTAATATTTGTCCTTATATTTTCTCTCTGACATCTTGTAGTTTTTCAATTATTGTTTCCACCTCAGCACACAAAACTTACATGATTGAACCGTATTTTAGAACAGGTGTGCTAGTTAATCGTATTTGGGAATACAGTAAGCGTTTATATTTGGATAATTTTCATGAATACCTCCCAAATTTCGCAGTAGTAGAGCAAGATTTTTATACGTGCCTCGCACATAGTGTTGGTGTATTTCGCGAAACTGGATCTGTTACTCATAAAAAAAGTACTGGTAGGCCAACTATTCGTACAGAAGAAGTGATTATTGACGTTTGTAATCGTATGGAACAGGACCACACAAAATCTTTGAGACACTTGTCCCAAGAAATTGGAAAGTCTTATGAAACATGCCGAACCATTGTAAAGAAGAACTTGAACATGCATCCACATAAGATGCAATCATATCAAGCTCATTTGCCAACAAACCGCCCCAGACGTCTTGCGTAGTGCCAGTGGTTCATCAACAATTTAATGAATAACGACCACTAATAAACAGCATTTTTTTGTTGAATCTTCACTACATTCTCAAATAATTGGGGTTTGGATGGCAGTCTCGCGTAGAAGAATAGATAATTGGGCCGTTTTGTTTTCAATTTCACCATCAATGCAGAGAGATACAGAAATTTGAATTTTGAATGAATTTGTTCAACAACCACACGACGATGAACTTCATAATGGTTATTTCCAACATGACGGCGGAACAGCACATACGACACGAGAAGCTATAGCGTTTCTCCGTGAGTTTTTTGATGATCGACTTATAAGTTTGTTTACGTAAGTTGAGTTTCCTCCCAGGTCACTTGTTTGAATAGTATGGACTAATTTGTGTTCCCCTACTGCAAAAATAGAATTTGCAAAATGTACATAATTTGCAAGAACTGCAACAAAAGATTATTGAAGTATGTGCAGCCATAACGCCACAAATGTTGCAAAATGCTTTGGATAGCATGAAAAGGCGCGTAAACGTGTGTATCGAACAAGGCGGGGTCATTTTGAACATTTATTGTAATTTGTTTATTAATTTTCAATAAAATTTTATTCAAACATGTAAATCATTTTAAATAAACATATATTTACAAATTTTATATCAGTCAAATGTCAGTATGACAGTTAACCTGATAATTTAATCAGAATTATCTCAAAAGAATGATATCTAAAGGTGCCAGTCCACAATGAGAATATCTCATGAGATTTATGTCTCATGCAATAAAAATCGCAGGCTAACTCCAATTTCATTGGTCTTTCGACCGTTTCCACAATGAAATTGAAGCGATTTTTATTGCATGAGACAAAAATCTCATGAGATATTCTCATTGTGGACTGGCACCTTTAGACGGACGTTTTACATTCCATGGCAAACCTTCATCAATATAATTTTTGATCTCAAGGTAGAACTAAAAACAATAACAACAAGAAAATGGGTGTTCTTAAAACCACACAGCAGAAGTGTAAACTTCATCAAGGCGAGGTTAATAATACGAAATACAACTTTTTTTTTCGTTCTATATTACATTTAAAAAATATATATTTTTTATTATTGTGAATATATTATTTTAGTACATTTCGCTCGGTCTGATCATGATTTGTATCAAACTCTAAAAATGAAACAACAGGTTTGTGATAACTGAAATATGAAATAAATAGTTTAGAATGAAAATTTGCTAAATATCAAAGCAAGTAAACCACTTTAATTTAGCACCTTCAGAACTAAATTAAATTAAAATGTGCCTCAATTTAAATTAAATCGATTGAAAATTTTAACGGTTACCCAAAAAATTGTGTGTATATCTTGTCCGCGAAAAACTTTAACGTACTCGAGATTGTTTTGCCTCGGCCGCAAGCATTATTAAGGAGATTTTCGGACGAATGTATATATATAAATAGACAATATCAATACTGGCTTTCGACTCCCGCCCTTGGTCTAATGGTTAAGTGCTGGCCTCTCACCCAGGCGGCTCCGGTTCACATCTGCTCTGGGACATGAATTTATTTATTCATTTAAATTTCAATTTAATTGGAATTAAATAATAATAAAATTGTTCCCTTAGCCGATTCAAGCCGACATTACCCGAACGTGCGTTACATATCCGAGCGTTACATATCCGAGCGTGACGGGTCAGTCTTGTTCACTGCCTACAATCAGCGCAACGCGCCTAAAGAAGTTTACACTTCAAAAAAATAATACAGATTGACGTGAGAACGTGTTTGTCAACATTTTGATTACATACATTGCAAAAAAAGCACTCTATAATTTCTAATTGTTTGATCATTTTGCGATTCTTATTAAATATTTAATGTAAAATAACATAAAAAGAGATATTTCATGATTAAAACGGAACTACAAGAAATAATCAAATTGACTGAAGTGAGATCGAACCAACAGCCTGGGACACGATCATCATGAACCTATCCATGATGTTTGTCGTAAAATCTTTATATATAAAAATTAAAAAACGTACTCTTTTTAAATGCCAAGCTTTCGGTCTGTATTTAAACCTTCATCAGGGCTGTGAAGTAATTATAAAAAAATTCTTTTAATTTCTAACAATTTGCGAAAGAGAGACAGACTGTATATTATTATTAAAATACTTGCAATTTAATTGAGGTTGTCTGATAAAAGACAGCAACATCCTTTTAATCTATGTGTTAAAATACTATGGTTATACAATAAAATCAAAATACATCAACACAATAAACTAACACAACAAAATTTGTATATAAGACATCGCCACATTGAGAGACATGTACCTCTGACCTATCAAGGTTGTGTGAAAGTCGTGTCCCGAGTCAAACACACACAAATTCTCCAGCTCGCGACAATCTACCCGTTGAAACGACGCAAAGATGGAAATGTTAAAATTTTAATTAAGTTTGTAATTAATCAGGTATGTATAAATATTACTTAAATTTGCTAAGTCAGATTTTTTGTTCATAGTTTGGGTTTTTTTGGTAATATGATACATTTCTAAAAACATGCGTTTCTGATTATTAGGTTCTGTTTCTAAAATCTTAGTTTGTTCATACGTAATATTATGTTTAGTGGAATGGCAATGTATCGCTAAAGCCGATGACTGTTTTTTATTGATATTTTGTTATCACTTTTATGAGAAATCATGTCTCTCAATGTCGCGAAGTCTTATATACAAATTTTGTTGTGTTAGTTTATTGTGTTGATGTATTTTGATTATATTGTATAACCATAGTATTTTAACACATAGATTAAAAGGTTGTTGCTGCTTTTATCATACAACCTCAATTAAATTGTAAGTATTTTAATAATAATATACAGTCTGTCTCTCTTTTGTAAATTGTTAGAAATTAAAAGAATTTTTTTATAATTACTTCACAGCCCTGATGAAGGTTTAAATACAGACCGAAAGCTTGGCATTTAAAATGAGTACGTTTTTTAATTTTGCCCTTTGACTGCATACCCACGAAAGAATTCCTTTTTAACTACAATCGCACAGTCACGAAAGAAAACCGTTACTATATATATATATATATTTTAATGCTCGTCAAACACGTTGTTGTATATTTAATTTAGATTCTTAATTTAATGCTCGTAAAATAAATAATATTTGAAATTTTAAAGAAATCTACTTAAAATCTATTAATGGGTTCAATAATTATATCTCAATGCTTTGATCGTTTTATCTACTACTTCATATGAATCTATAGTATTCAAAGGCAAGTCCGATATTAACTAATGTCACGCGTATACTAACACGTGATTTATAAAAGTGTTTCTATTGGTACAACCATTCTAACATTTGTTATATCAAAACTGTCTATTTCTATAGTTGAAATAAATGGTATTTCCTATTAATAAGCATGATTCTAAACTCTATTCTCACGTGGGTTTATATTCGAATAACTACAATATCTTAATATGCTGTTTTCGTTCTAATGCAAAATGAATTAGATAAGTTTGGTTTGTTTATTACAATAACCTAGATAGTTCAGTGATAAATCAAACAGTGTATATGGGAAAACATACTAATATATTTGTGAATCTCACAAGGATAACATTTTAATAAATCAAAAGTAAGTAATTCCAAATTTATTACCAAATATAAATACGTATGTTAAAAAAAATTGACCCTTTAAAATAACCTCTGCTTTGATATAAATCCGAAACATTTATTATATATATTTATAGCTTTATTTGAACATATTGCTGTGGTATTTTCTGCACAAATAAATAAATAGATAAATAAAGAAATCAAACAAATAAAAAGTCAACAAAAATAAAATACCAGCACATTTATTTTAAATAAATATAAATTTACATATTTGATATAAATTATAATTTAATATTTCAACAAATAAATACAGAATAATCCACTAATTTATATAAATATATATATATAATTCAAATTATCCCATAACAGTGGGTACCTATTCAAACTGATGAATATGCAGTAGAATACACATCAATGCAATGTGGGTTGCATACCCGTAAAAAAATGAGAGCATTGAAAATTAAAAAGTGTTGACCCCAATTTAAATAAATTAGAGCACAAAAATTGTGTTAAATATCATACAAAACATGATGCTCAAATACTGACCTCAGTCTAAAAAAGGATATGTAACGATTTAAACATTATTATTAGTAATTAATAGAAAGTAGGTCATTCGGTAATGCGTTCTTTAGCAGTAATAATAATCAATGAATAGAAGCCTGCGTTCAACATATTGCAATAATAATAAACACTACGGCAAGAACAAAGGTCTCTGTACATAAATAAATATATTCCACTCATTTCTGTTTCACTATTAAAAATAAAACATCATGTAGGATAAGCAAATTTCACTGATATCTCCAGGAAAAAGACACTATTGAATGTACATCTAAATATGCGATCGGTACACAATTTCCTTATATAAAAATGCTTCAAGAGATTCCAAGCTAAAAATAAATAAAACATTAGTCAGTATTGATATAGGTAGAGTTGCTTATTTTAGAATTATTCAGGTTATACACTGAGGTAATAGGAGTTGCCTATTTTAAATTATTAAGGATGAGTTTTATACAAGATTCGGTTTTTCTTTAATTATGACAGAGATAGTTAAATTTGCGAATATTAATGAACTGGTTGTAATCTTGAAAAAATATTGTTTATTGAGTTAAAGGAGAATTTTATAATTACTTGGTGAAATAGTATTTATTACAATTGGAGTTGTTCTTCCATGCATATGTACCAAAAATCTGTAAAGAAAGATTTTGTATAAGTATTGTAAATTTGAAATGTAATTTAGCATTGTGAAAAACTTGTTCAAGTGTTATTAATGATGAGGAAAGGATAAAAGATTTTTAGAATACGAAAATAATCAACAAAGAATTGATAAAAAGATACCGCTATAAATTGTATATCGGATGTGTCAGTTAATTGTCAAGGTGACAGATAATTGTTACTACAAAGAAGTAAAGCTTAAAATTGGTAATTTGAAGCATGATAATTTTACTAAATACAAGAAATAATTTATTATAAGTGAAATATTGACTTATGAAAGGTATTTAAAAATTCATTACACTTCTATAATTTATATTGAGCTTGGTTTTAATGTGTGATTAATTTATTGGTTGAAAAAGAATGGGAATTATCACTAAGGTAATTTTAAATAAATAAAGAAGAATTTTTTCGAATTTTGCGGAAGATAGTCGCAATTTTCGTGTTAAAGTTTATTTTCAGCAAAAGTGTATAAACTAGAAGCAATATTGGAGTAAATTATTATAGAATACATGTTATTCTAACTAAGCAGAAGTTAAACAGTGTTTAAAGAATTTAGAAATTTATATAAAGTATATACGAGGAGTAAAGAATATAATACTTACCCAAATTAATTATCTTAATTGAAAATATTAAATTGCCAATTCAAATTGGAAGGAGAACTAGAAGATTAGAACGTGTAGATTTCCAGGAGCAGTGGACAGAAATTAGACAATTCCAGGAGCTGTAGACGGAAATTAGCCAATTCCAGGGGCATTAGACGTTTTCTTTGAACCATTAGAAGTACTGGACATATACATTTTCCTAAATACCAGGGACATTAGGAATTTCCAAGGGCATTAGAAAACATTAGGAGCACTTGACGTTTACATTTTCCAATCACTAGGAGCAGTTGACGAAAATATATTGCAGAATATCAGTAGTATTTGACGTATTATTCCAATCGGGGCACCAGAAGGACTACACAAATAAATCCGTGACGAAACATCTAATTTGAAGGCCTATATCAAGATCATCGGGAAATATCCAAGCAAGTTCTAGTTCTTTTGTAGATAAGTGTCTTTCCAGAACATCGATAGTTCTTTCTTGTGAGTCCAGGGTAACTACAAAGTGTTAATATACATCAAGAAGAATAATAATTCAGTTGGAAAAGGTCGTATAAATTTTTAACGTTAATTATTTATTGGAGTTATAGAAGAAATAAATTTAAAACCTTAATTTAATCTGAATTGACACCAAGTAACTATAAAAATTTATTATTATATCATACAAAGTTATAAAATACCTTAATAGTAAAAAATTAACTCATATTATAAAACCAGTATTTTATATAGCAGGATAACCATCACTGTCATTTTTGAATACTCACGTTATTATTCTTACAGAAAACTCATCTTGAATAATCATTAATTTATAATTGGACAAGTTTATAGAGGTTTTTGTAATGATTTTAAATATCTTTTCGGAAATATGTATATGTTGTTCTTAAAGAATTCAATATATGAATAGAATTATTTGGTTTTCTTCTTATGATCGTCGAGGTTATGTACATTTTTGAATGGACACATTCTTTAATGGTAAAATATTAAAGAACATAATTAATTTAGATATATGCTAAATAGATGGCGATATATTTACTTATTGAAATATAAAAGAAGTATTTAAATTGTTAATACATGAAAACTTAGCAAATTTTAAAAAATAGTATACGTAAAGTTTATGGAAAGTAAATGATTTATTTAAATCGTTTTTACAGTTGAACTCGTAATTCCAATTAATTAAATATTAAAATACTAAGGTAACTGTATGACTAGGAGATATCTACTGAGGTATACAGGACCGGTTTAAGAGTATTAACAGGTAGTATATTCAAATAATTTAAATATTGAGTCTCATGTTCTATTTGATTAATAATATATACAGTAGAGATTATAAAAAATTCTGAATTAGCACGAGGCAACTTAAAATCATCATAATATTACTTAATAATAAAATTTTACCCTGAGATTGAATTATAGATCATATCATTTTACAAAAAAATAACAATTTAATATTGATTTACTAATTTGTGGGATATCTTAAGTAGATAGTTTATCCACTTTAGTACATTTATGACGCATCAACGTGGGGCCTGGTAAATATAAGACTCACAACATCGTAATTGGTATATTTTATTTATTGTTTTATAGAGGAAACATTAATTTACATTTTCAAAGATAATAAAGTCAATTACAGGTATATTTAGGTACAAGTAATTTTGTTTGTTTTATTTGTGTATTCTATTTATTTAAAATGAACACCAGATCTAAAAGTAGCTCTGTTATACATAGAACAGATTCATCTAGCGATGATGATGTGGAGGGTAATCAGGAAGGAATTACACAAGAGACAGGAGAAATTACTTTACAGATACAGGAAGAAAATCAACAGACAGGAGAGGTACAAGATAGAGGAGACAAGTCGCAAGTACAAGGAGAGACTTGTAAAATAGGAATGTCGACAACAGTAGTAGATTTGGGATCGATTGTTCAAATGTTAAATCAAATGAGAGAAGAAGCTAAGAAAAATAGGGAAGAGGATAAAAAAGAATTAGGAGAAAAATTGGATAAATTGGACAAGGCTAATGAAGAGAATAAGAAAAATAGGGATGAGGATATTAAGAGAAGTGAGAAAATTAGAGAGGAGGATAAAAAAGAATTAGGAGAAAAATTGGATAAATTGGAAAAGGCGAGTATTGATACTAGAGAAGAAAATAGAAGAAATTTGGAAGAATTAAAGGATACTTTATTAAGAGATACTGAAGAAAAGGTTAAAAAACTTACTATTGACATGGATAGTCGGGAAGTTAAATTGCGGAAAGAAATGGATGAAAAGTTGCAAATTAAAGATACAGAAGTTAAAACCCTTATTACGAATAAAGTGCAACAGGTAGAGAATAAGGTAAAGAGTATACAAGATAACGTAAAACAATTAGATAAAAATAATCTTGCGAAACATAAAGAGTTAGCAGAACGAATACGACTAGAAGTAGATCAAGTAAATAAAGTACTTGAAGACAGAACAGAAAGAATGGAAGATTCTCTTATTAAAAAAATAGAAAGTACAGAAGATAATTGTCTGAAAGAAATAAAATTAACAGCTGATTCTACAAATATTCAGAAGGCAGGAATAAAAGATATTTTAGAAGAATGCAATGCACAGAAATTACAAATTCAAGAACTGATAGTAAAAGCTCAAAATATTAAGATTCCTCAGACAACTTGTTCTCCGGCTTATAATATTTTGAATACAGGTATTCGAGTAGAAAATATCACCCATTTTAGTGGGGATAAAATGTCAACTCACCCAATGGCGTATTTAACAAATATTCTAAAATACATAGAAGATATCCCTGATTTTAGAAGTCAGATGAATGTGATAAGGGCCACATTAAATTATGGAGCTGCAGATTGGCTGCAAAGAATTGAAGACGACTGTAAAGATTTAACTCAGTTCGTGGAATTATTTAGAAATAATTTCTGGAACGAAACTCAACAAAGCAGAGCACACCAGAGATTATTGACAGGTAGATATCAGCCGGGAAAATCTTCGAGGGAAACTTATGCACAACGTATGTTTAATTACTGCAGGTATATATCTCATTTGGATGAGAAGACTATATCTCAACATCTATTGCAACATTTTATACCGGTGGATACGCACGCGATTATATGCCAAAATGTCTCCGACATGAATGGTTTAATTAATATTCTTCGTCGCCTTGATGATTATTCCGGTGGATTGAAATATAGAGAATTTAGGCAATTGAATGGTAGACAAGAGAACCAGAATAACCAACAACGTAATAATAATTACAATAATAATAGTAATAATAATGGTTATGGAGATAGGCAGAATTATCAAAATTTTAATCAAAAGTCGTATCAAAATAATAGAAATAATAATTTTCAGGGAAACAGAAATGATAATTGGAACTATAATCGAGGTAATACAAATGGATTTAATTCAAGACCGAATGCTAATCGTTATAATTCTGTTAATATGCAAAACCCAAAACAATTACCTCAGGAAAAGAGTTATCAAGAGCAGAACAATAAGTATTATGGATATAATAACTCTCGAGTAATTAATACAATACAGACACAAGATTGGAGAGATTATGAACATGGAAATATTAACAAAAAGGATACAATTAGTGGTATAAATGAAGAGAAAAAAAAAACGCCAATTTTGGAAAATCCCAGATCGTACCAGGATCCTATACCAGGAACCTCACATTAAATAATATTTCTTTATTTTGTGATGATATTTGTAATATAACCAAATATCAAGATATAACGGGAATAGGGGAAATTATTAATTTAACAGATATGGAAAATACCATAAATAATTATGAAAGTTTACCTTTTTTTACTATTATTATTAGGAATATTAGTTTTAAAACGTTATTGGATTCTGGAGCGGAGATTTCACTTATTAAGGAAGAGATGGTTATAAATATACCGGATTATTTAAAAAATATTATCAAGATTAAAAATACAAAGATTATATCTGCATATAGAAGTAAAATGGGATGTATTAATAAAAGATTGTGCATTGATGTAGTTTTAAATGGACAAACTTATATTATGCAATTTTATATTTTAACAAATCTGTTCTATGATTGTATTATAGGAATAGATAATATGAGATTATTAGGAATGAATTTAGATTTTGTTGAAAATAAGGTTAAAATAGGAGGTAATGAAATTGTTTTAAATAAATTAGAAGATACAAAAGAAATTAACACATATATGAAATTTAAGGATGAAATTCAGCATGAAGTGAATAATGTAATAATAGCTGATAGAGCTGAGAATGATGATACACAAGAATATTTAGAAGAGGCAATGTTAGAGTTACCTAAAGAAATAAGTTATGATGATTATGGGAAAGCAGCAATAATTGAAGAAAAACAAGAGGTGAAGGTAATTAGAAATAAGATGGATATAACGACATTTATACTTAAACAAAATTTACCCGAACCATGGATAGAAGAAAGCTTAATTGAAATTTTGGAAAATAACATCAGATTGATAAATGATGAAGTTGTATTTGCTAAAGATTACGAACATAAATTATTAATAAATGATGATTCTCCTTTATCGTGCAGAAATTATCCAATACCATATTTTTTCCAAGATCGAGTAAATAAGGAATTACAAAAATTGGAAGAAGCAGACATTATAGAACGATCTAATACTTATTTTATAAATCCTGTGGTGATTGTGAAGAAGAAGGACAACACGTTACGCATTTGCATTGACGCTCGTTTAATTAACCTAAGGATCATGCCTGAGCATGAAATGCCACAGAATATAGATGTATTGCTTACTAAATGTGGTAATAAAAAATGGTATAGTAAGTTTGATCTCAAAAATGCATTTTGGTTGATTAGGTTGGATGAGAATTCGAGAAAGTATTGTGGGTTTAATGTGAATGGAATTACGTATAATTTTAAGGTTTGCCCATTCGGAATCCGGAGTAGCCCTGCTGGGTTAATCAGATTTCTTCATATAATACTAGATAAGTACGAGAAATTTGCTCTTCATTATTTGGATGATATTATAATATTTTCGGATGATATTGAATCACATATTAATCATATTGAGATAATTATAAATACGTTACAAGAAAATGGTATGAAATTAAATTTATCTAAGTGTCAATTTTGTCAAAAAGAGGTCAACTATTTAGGGTATGTAGTGAATCAACAAAATATTTTGTTAGATCCTCAAAGGCTAGAAGAAATACAAAATTATCCACGTCCAAATAAAATTAAAATGTTAAGAGGTTTTCTTGGTCTATTAAATTACTATAGAAAATTTGTATCGAATTATAGTCAGAAAACGAGTACGTTATTGAATTTACTAAAGAAAGGCACAAAGTGGAAGTGGACACCAGAATGTGAGGAATGTTTTCTACAACTTAAATCGAATTTTGTTGAAAATCTTAAACTATATCATCCTGATTTTAATTTGGAGTTTATTGTTAGAACTGATGCATCGAGCGTAGCCGTAGCTGCGGAACTGGTGCAAATAAGGGATGGTATAGAGGTTCCAATTTATTTCGCGTCACGTACTTTAAAACCGTGTGAAAGAAGATTTGGCGTGTCAGAACTCGAGATGCTTGCCGTTATTTTTGCTTTGACGAAATTACGCTATTACTTGATAGGGAAGAAATTTATATTGGAGTCGGATCACAAGGCGTTACTTAACATTATGACGACAAAGCTAACTAATAATCGTATCTATAGATGGACTCTGTTGATTCAACAATATGATATGGAGATCGTGTATAAACCAGGAAAAGAAATGATTGCCGCGGATGTGCTTAGTAGAAAACATGGAGAAACAAAATCAACTAACGTACGAATTAATGTGGTAAGATTAGAATCAGAAGGAATTTTTTCTTTACAACGTATTAGAGAGGTTCAAGAATTGCCAGAATTTGAGAGAATAAGACAAAAATTACAAGAAGAGGGTACTTACAAAGGTATGAGAATTCATGAAGGGATCATTGTTAAAAAAATTGGGGATAATGAAGTATATCTTACTAAATGAAGAACATACTATAGAAATTGTAAAACAGATTCATGTATTATACATACATATTGGTGCTAGGAAGTGCTGGTTAATTTACAGAGAGGCATTTTATTGTTATAATGATGAGAAGATTATTAAAAGAGTATTAAGACAATGTGAAACATGCGTTTTAGCAAAAGAGAAAAATTTTACCAATCAAAACATCAGTTTAAGTATAATAGCTTTGGATAGATTACAATTGGTTGCTATTGATTTTATTTCAAATCTAATACCTAGTACAAACAGATACCGAAATATTTTAGTAATGTGTGATATTTTTTCCAAACATGTTAAATTAATACCAACACAAAAGTGTAATACAGAAACAGTACTACAAGCGCTACAAGAATATATAACTGAATTCGGTACACCAAGATCCATATTGTCAGATCATGCTACTTATTTCATGAATCAGAGATATCATGATTATTTAGATAGTCGGAATATTAAATCCTATCATATTTCAATACGTCATCCACAATCGAATCCCTCAGAAAGATATATTAAAGAAGTACTTAAATATTTACGTATTTTGTTAGTGGATTGTCATCATAAATGGGCAAAATATATAAAACAAATTGAATTAGTTATGAATAATACACCAAGCACTGTGCATGATTCTTGCCCGATCACGATTTTTACAGGACAACCTTCGCAAAGACCCTGGCAAAACGATGATATTGATAATCTGGAAGTTAAATATGAACAAGTAAAACAAAAATTGTTGAAGAGGAAAGAAAAATGGGAGAGAAAGAAAAAAGAGAAACAACGTAAATACAAAACATACAATATAAAAGATAAAGTTATTGTGCGAGCATTGCGAGTAACAGACAGAAAAAATAAAATAATTGCTAAACTAATAAGGCCTTACGTCGGACAATATATTATACATCGTAAAATAGGACTAAATAACTATGAGCTAATAGATGAAAATACTGGATATATCAAAGGGACGTATCACATATCCATGTTACATGATTATATAGAAGAAACATAGTTAAAATCATATATTATATATTTTAGTCAGGACGAGAGTTTTCTTTTATAAAAAAGAAAGAGATCAACTCTTGACGGTATTAGCAACACCGACTTATCTTAGCTATTTAATTGATCTCATTAAATTCAAAATTTTGTTTTCGAACATATAATTTTTTATGTAATTACCTTTGATCTTATATTATAAATAGGACAGAAGAGAAGAGATTAACTTCTGAAGGTTTTAATACACCTGTGGTTCCTAGTATTTTAATGGATCTCACATTTGGAAAATTATCTTTCTAAATAAATCATTCTAAATAAAAAAAAAAATATCCTCATATAGTCAGAATAGACAGGATGAGAGTACCATATATAGTACTGTTATCGTTAGTATTACAACATTGGCTCAATTTAGTAATGCATTGTTCTCACAAATTAAATTTTTATTTACGCACAAAGATAGATCTTGAATATTTTCGTTATAAACACAATTGTTAGCCAAGTTAGGGAAATTAAGTTCACCTGATAATGAAATAGGGGCAGAGCAGTATATTATGAAAACATAGATAGATTTATTACAAATAAAGAAGATTAAATGAAATACCGTCCAGATTTATTTTTTAAATTTAATCATAGGTTTGTTATAAATATTAGAAGTAGTATTACAATTTTTTTTATGGTATTCCCTTATTCCCAAGTAAAATGTTTGTACTTAATAGTTAAATAATGTATAATAAGTGGATTGTACAAGTTAATGTGTGCTCAAGAAAAATTAATTTAAAATACCTGATGTTTTATTTATAAAAAAAATAACAGAGAAATTGATTATAAAGAAGGAAAATATTATTAAGTAATGAGTAGATAAATACTTTTTGAAACAAATTGAGAATATAATATGACAATTATTGCACGAAAAAGTTGAATTTTATGAACAATAGGTGTGTTTTTTAGTACAGATTATTAAGAAGAAGGAAAAGGTCTTAAAAAGGAAGAAACAATACTTGTTAAAAAAATTAATGCTTACTATAAATAATTAAAATAAAATGAACCATGATATTATGGTATTATAGAGTTAAATAAATGAGAATGGGTAAATAAAATCCCTATATTATTATAAAAGATTGGACAAAATGTCTACTTAAATATTAAGGTAACGTTCGCCTATAAAACGTAGATAAAGTTATTAACTTTCCAAATGGAAGTTTGAGATGAAAAGAAATGTTTAAATAAGTAAATATGAGTTATGTTCGTATAAGAACAGATTAAATGGTTAAAATAAATAATTGAGTAAGCATGTTAAGAGGCCATTAAATGTATAATCCAAGAAAACACATATTGAATTATATGACATTCAACAAAAAAAAAAAATGTAATAAAACCGAGATATTAATTTTAAAGAGGTATAATATTTTCAATAGAAAAGTAAAATTAAACTCAATTGAATACAGGTATACAACATTCTAAATAGATATTTTCCTTATACAATAAATATCGTTATAAAAAAATTTAAAACATGTACATAGAGCAAATTTAAAACAAATGAAAATAAGTCATTATTTGTACAAGGATATTCACTTAAAACATTATTGTATTTCATATTACATTAGTAAATTTTATATATAAAAAAATTTTGTTATAGAACATATACATATTTTCTGATTTGTGAATAGTATTATAGTTTACACTAAAGTTACTTGTAAAAATATTAATGATGTTGGTATTTTACAAACATGATACCTAGAAATTTATATTTAGTTGAAAATTATTAGAATGAAGATTAATGGACAGATGAAATCGTTTACATTGCAATTTATTATTATTAAGAAATATAAATTAACAAATGGATTGTAATTTAAATTTCTTAAAGGGGCAAATGATATAGGTAGAGTTGCTTATTTTAGAATTATTCAGGTTATACACTGAGGTAAAATAGGAGTTGCCTATTTTAAATTATTAAGGATGAGTTTTATACAAGATTCGGTTTTTCTTTAATTATGACAGAGATAGTTAAATTTGCGAATATTAATGAACTGGTTGTAATCTTGAAAAAATATTGTTTATTGAGTTAAAGGAGAATTTTATAATTACTTGGTGAAATAGTATTTATTACAATTGGAGTTGTTCTTCCATGCATATGTACCAAAAATCTGTAAAGAAAGATTTTGTATAAGTATTGTAAATTTGAAATTTAATTTAGCATTGTGAAAAACTTGTTCAAGTGTTATTAATGATGAGGAAAGGATAAAAGATTTTTAGAATACGAAAATAATCAACAAAGAATTGATAAAAAAATACCGCTATAAATTGTATATCGGATGTGTCAGTTAATTGTCAAGGTGACAGATAATTGTTACTACAAAGAAGTAAAGCTTAAAGTTGGTAATTTGAAGCATGATAATTTTACTAAATACAAGAAATAATTTATTATAAGTGAAATATTGACTTATGAAAGGTATTTAAAAATTCATTACACTTCTATAATTTATATTGAGCTTGGTTTTAATGTGTGATTAATTTATTGGTTGAAAAAGAATGGGAATTATCACTAAGGTAATTTTAAATAAATAAAGAAGAATTTTTTCGAATTTTGCGGAAGATAGTCGCAATTTTCGTGTTAAAGTTTATTTTCAGCAAAAGTGTATAAACTAGAAGCAATATTGGAGTAAATTATTATAGAATACATGTTATTCTAACTAAGCAGAAGTTAAACAGTGTTTAAAGAATTTAGAAATTTATATAAAGTATATACGAGGAGTAAAGAATATAATACTTACCCAAATTAATTATCTTAATTGAAAATATTAAATTGCCAATTCAAATTGGAAGGAGAACTAGAAGATTAGAACGTGTAGATTTCCAGGAGCAGTGGACAGAAATTAGACAATTCCAGGAGCTGTAGACGGAAATTAGCCAATTCCAGGGGCATTAGACGTTTTCTTTGAACCATTAGAAGTACTGAACATATACATTTTCCTAAATACCAGGGACATTAGGAATTTCCAAGGGCATTAGAAAACATTAGGAGCACTTGACGTTTACATTTTCCAATCACTAGGAGCAGTTGACGAAAATATATTGCAGAATATCAGTAGTATTTGACGTATTATTCCAATCGGGGCACCAGAAGGACTACACAAATAAATCCGTGACGAAACATCTAATTTGAAGGCCTATATCAAGATCATCGGGAAATATCCAAGCAAGTTCTAGTTCTTTTGTAGATAAATGTCTTTCCAGAACATCGATAGTTCTTTCTTGTGAGTCCAGGGTAACTACAAAGTGTTAATATACATCAAGAAGAATAATAATTCAGTTGGAAAAGGTCGTATAAATTTTTAACGTTAATTATTTATTGGAGTTATAGAAGAAATAAATTTAAAACCTTAATTTAATCTGAATTGACACCAAGTAACTATAAAAATTTATTATTATATCATACAAAGTTATAAAATACCTTAATAGTAAAAAATTAACTCATATTATAAAACCAGTATTTTATATAGCAGGATAACCATCACTGTCATTTTTGAATACTCACGTTATTATTCTTACAGAAAACTCATCTTGAATAATCATTAATTTATAATTGGACAAGTTTATAGAGATTTTTGTAATCATTTTAAATATCTTTTCGGAAATATGTATATGTTGTTCTTAAAGAATTCAATATATGAATAGAATTATTTGGTTTTCTTCTTATGATCGTCGAGGTTATGTACATTTTTGAATGGACTCATTCTTTAATGGTAAAATATTAAAGAACATAATTAATTTAGATATATGCTAAATAGATGGCGATATATTTACTTATTGAAATATAAAAGAAGTATTTAAATTGTTAATACATGAAAACTTAGCAAATTTTAAAAAATAGTATACGTAAAGTTTATGGAAAGTAAATGATTTATTTAAATCGTTTTTACAGTTGAACTCGTAATTCCAATTAATTAAATATTAAAATACTAAGGTAACTGTATGACTAGGAGATATCTACTGAGGTATACAGGACCGGTTTAAGAGTATTAACAGGTAGTATATTCAAATAATTTAAATATTGAGTCTCATGTTCTATTTGATTAATAATATATACAGTAGAGATTATAAAAAATTCTGAATTAGCACGAGGCAACTTAAAATCATCATAATATTACTTAATAACAAAATTTTACCCTGAGATTGAATTATAGATCATATCATTTTACAAAAAAATAACAATTTAATATTGATTTACTAATTTGTGGGATATCTTAAGTAGATAGTTTATCCACTTTAGTACAGTATATAATATAGTACAGCCTAAGAATACCTACCAATAGATAAAATCAATCGATGTCCATTAAATATGCAAATATAGAATATGTAAACAATAACAACAGTAACTTGGCGGAAGAAAGGTCACATGACCACGTGACATCGATAGTTACCATAACAAACACGGAGGGCGCAGTAGAAGAAAATTTAAACTGAACAAAAATAATTTGAAACAAAATAAAGCGTTTGGCAATTGTTGAAGGATATATAAAGGCGTGCATCTGCAAAATAGAGGAAGTCGACCCGAAGATCTCCAATATTCAAGAAGAAAAGAAAAGTTAAACCAGTGCTCCAAGTGTTGTAAAGAAATAAATAAAAATAAAAATCTAAAAAGGCATAAACGCCTTTAAGATCTAGACGTTGCAAAAACAAAACGTGTGATACGCTTCACAGACGATAAGTGCGCGCTATATACAGTAAAAGCGCGGGATATTATTATTCGACTTTACAAAGCCCGCCATAATAAAATTTCCAGAAGGATGGAAGGCCCGAATTATCAAGAAGAATTCGAAAAGATATACAATCAAGAAAAGTAAGTACAAGCACTATTAAATAAAAACTCCATCTTGCAATCCTATAAATAAATAAATAAAGGAATCTTCATGTGCGTGATATAAATTTACCGGATAGCAACAATTTTTAGAATATTATTTTAAATATTCAATAAATTCTTCTTTGAGTAAGCCTTGGGGTGACGTGCGAATCTCAAGTTAAGGCGATTCAACGGAGTATCAGTAATTTTACCTGAATAGCAACAATTTTTAGAATATTATTTTAAAAATTTAATAAATTCTTCTTTGAGTAAGCCTTAGGTTGACGTGCGAATCTCAAGTTAAGGCGATTCAACGGAGTATCAGTAATTTTACCTGAATAGCAACAATTTTTGGAATATTATTTTAAATATTTAATAAATTCTTCTTTGAGTAAGCCTTAGGTTGACGTGCGAATCTCAAGTTAAGGCGATTCAACGGAGTATCAGTAATTTTACCTGAATAGCAACAATTTTTAGAATATTATTTAAATATTTAATAAATTCTTCTTTGAGTAAGCCTTGGGTTGACGTGAGAATCTCAAGTTAGGGCGACTCAACGAGGCATTAACGCTTTCATTTAAATAACAATAGTTTTTGAAATATTATGGGAAACATCTAATAAGTTCTTCATTGTTTAAATCTAGATTTTGACGTGAGAATCTCAGGTCGAGATGATCCAATGGGGATACATCGGTAAAAAGTAAAGAAAGTGAATTTAGCAATTTCCTTGACTTGTAAGCATACATGAAGAATTAATTCAGTAATTTTTACAATTTTCTTAAGGAACAAAGGATATGCAAGGTGCTTGTACTATTGATGAAAAGAGAACACATAAAAATAAAAATAAAGTATTGTATTGTATGATAATAAAATATTATTCTCCATGTTTTTGTAAATTTATATTGTAAATAAAAATAAGTTGTGCTGACATTCACTATTTACTTATTTATACCCATCCCAAAGGAGAACATAAGGAAAGTAAACATCACAATCACAGCTAGAACTCACAATAAGCAAAAAGCTGCGACACATTCCCCGTTATAGAAAAACAAAGAAATTCACCTTTAGACCCTGAGATTATTAAAGAATATCAATTTATTAATTTAACTATTGGTTACCAACCATAGTAGAGAAGGTCACAGCAATATGTATTGAAAGAAATCTAAACAGATAAATGAAATTCAGTTTAACATTCAATTAAATCCTTTAACATTGAAAAGATTGATTAATTTATGTAAGACATTTAATAGTAAATAGTCTCAGTATTATTAAAAAAAACTGTAATAATAAATACAAGTTGAAATTGAATTTTAATATAATAGTATTTTGACATATAAGAAATACTAATGGAAGTAACTTTTAAATCTGTGTTTGTTCCATGATGAATTTATAATCAAATGTCTTTATAAAAGCTATTTATAGCTATTTTCAATTAGAATAATTATAAATTTCTAATAATAGATCAATGATTATCTGATCCATGGCTTGCAAGTCTTATTGTTAATTCAAATAAATTATACAAAATATAACCTTATTTCTTTCTTCAGAGCTCATTTGCTTCGTAATTCTTAGTCCGTTCCATAAACTGATTCGTATCTTCAATCCTCGGTAATTATTATAAATAAATCCTCCAAAATTGATGTAGAGCTTCTTTCTGCTACAAATAAAACTGGATCATTTTATTCTGGTTCCATACACAATTGAATATCTTTCTGCTCCAAATTAATTATTCGGTAAGTCAATTCTCCATTTAAATTAGTACAATGTTTGTTATTAATTGTATTTTCTTCTTTTCCAGGTATTATACAGCTATAATCTTCATCCGAAGTCCTCTATTCCTTGGCTGAATTCTCGGTAAAAATATTCTTCAAATTTTAGTGTCACTTAGTTTCACTTTTCTATTATAACTATTTTACAATTCTGTATACTTTTATATTGTATTTAAACACTAAAATAATGTTTTATTAGCGAAAAATAAATTGCTTTCCCTATTTTTTATAAAATTCAAAATTCTCTCCTATTTGTTTTTAACAAAAATCTCCTAGGTTTTTCTCCAAATTGGTAACTAAGTTTTTACATCAAGTTAGTTTACCATTATAATACATAGTTATTTAACAAGTCAAATATACTTTGATATATCTTTCGCTTTCTAAAACACATATTTTAAATATGACTATTCTCTACTTTCACAATTACATATCAAATAAATAAGACACTTATTTATAAATTTTTCTCATTTAAATCAAATACATATGTCAACTTTAATTATGAATGTCATGAATTTCATACGAATAGAAACCTTTTATAAGTTCAAATAAGTTGTTAATAACAACATTAATAACAGCTTAATATATACAGCAAGAGCGCGCGAGGTATGATCACCCGATGGTATACGTAAACTCGCATCTAAACGTGGTCCGATAATACATATTAGAGTAACGGCACAACATACTAGCATTGCCTGCTCATATTCGAACTCATAGTGATCTGATTATTTTTTTGCAGATTGACAAAAAGAACAAATTAAATTTTCTCTTTAAGTGATGACGATTGCTTATATAACTAAGTCGATAATAACGCGAAGATTGTAATACTTATAACGTAATTATGATTATCCTAATGAAATTAAATAATACTGTAGTTGTGTACAAAGTTATAGCAGTACAACTGGGTTTTAGAATGAAATAAAAACAACCCGCCTGAAACATCTGCAGAATAAACTAAGATGTCTAGAGAAAAATAAATAAATAGAAATTTCATGGTAAAAAAAAACTATAAATAAGTATAACAGGAATACCATAAAATAACATAAAAACGACCCTTGAAATAGAAATTAAAATTAGAGATTCTCTCCAGTAAATATAACGAAATAACAACTCTGGAAAAATAAATCTATATATCTATATCTGGCGAACACAGCTAGCGGAGATCATTTGCCGAATATACGTCCGAAGAATATCGACTAGCATCGGGTGATCATACCCGGCGCGCTCAAGCTGTATATATAATCGTTGGTGCGTCTGTGAGTTACTCAATAACTTTTTAATGGCTCCACCAATCTTCTTCAACGCAGCATTTGCCTAATAAGCAAATATTTGCTGTTATATGAAACGTGTTTTTCTTTGATAATTAAATTTTTTCCATTTTATATGGCACTGTTCAAAATTTTTATTGGAGGGATTATGTACCTGGTGATATACCTTGCGACGCTTTTCGAGGTGCACCTGGTAAATTTATTGGTCAAGTAAATATTGAAGGGCATAATTTACCAGCCACCATTTACACACATAATAATACGGCCGCTGTAGAACTTGGAGGGAAAAAAACTGTCAAAGAAAATATAAAAGTAAGTAATATTGAGTTTATTTCAATATCAGTTAGTTCAATAAAGAACTAAGTTATACATAGAAGGGTTTTTCGAAATTTAACATAGAACGCATTTGCAAAAAAACCGAAGAGTAAAGGGAACAGTTTTGCTCCAAATTTTGAAGAACAATTTATTCCAAGTTAATTTTGGAACACTGTCACGCGCCCTGTCTAATTTACAGCGCGAGCGTCCTCTACCGTCCATCGGTGGTCGCGTTTGGAACTAAGAATGGAGGAAGTTATTTCTAGCATTTTATACGCATGTAATTCTGAGAGGAGTAATGTGGTCTAAAATCGGTACAAATATAATACTTTTATAAATTTATAGATTGCGTAATTTGAACATTACTTCCAGAACTTTTAAGTAAAATCATGCTTTCGGTTTAAATTCTGAAATTTACCACTTGGTAGTATTCCAATATTTAGAATTCTGGTTACTTTCTCAAAAAAATTGTAACAAATTATGTCGAATACTTTTATAAATAAAACATTAAGGGATATTTCCTAAAACTCCGACTATAAAGCCTAGATAAAACATTTTAATTTAATAAGTAAGTGCTAGGCTAGATAAGCCTACTTGGAGTTTAGCAAAAAACGAGACAAATGTCCGTCCCAACACTGGTAGCACATCTTCTAGTTTGTGTAACACTATATATTAAGAACTGTATATCGTCACTACTTCTATTGTCTATTTCACAAAACCTGAAATAAGTTTAATACAAATTATATCAAAGCTTCAACCATTGTACTATCGTATACTGTGCTACTGTCCCGTTCATGATATTGAAATTGAATTCTCCTAAATTCTTTATAAGATGATTAAACGAAAATAATGTATGTAATAGTATCTAATAAAAATGATTTCGTAGATATTGTGTAGCCCGGACAACAACAAATTTTACTGGGAATACGTGGACTTTGACAAAGAGGATAATCAGTCGTTTCATGAAGCAGTAAAGGGAGGATTTGAAACCGAGAGTCATCACCAATTATATATTGGGAAGATATCTCACGACAAAGAGTGGCAAATAGGAAAAGTACATATATACGAAAACAAACCTTTCGGAAAAATTTGGGTGTGGAATTCAGATTTAGAACCAGTTACCTCCCATCAGTTCTTTTTGTTAAAGTATAATAGAACCAACGATTGTCATCAGCAATGTAATCTTGTTTTATAACTATTTCAATATCCTAATTTTTTTCACATGTGTTATTATAAAATGTGTAATGTTATATATATTTGCAAATAAAATTCAATACCACTGACTATTGTCATAGGCATTACAATCCTATTTAGTGTAGTTAAGAGTGTTCCTTCATTAGATCTACAAGCAGATGTGCAGCAAGGGCATAAATACAATAAATCTCTTTTTAAAGCAAATCTGAAAAAAACATGTTTGTAGTTTTAAATCCTAGATACTCTAATGTACTCTCATGTAATCTTATAATAGTATGATTTTTATTTTGGCCACAGTGACTATCGCTATAGAGATGGAGATTTAATATCATCATATTCTTTCTGGCAATCATAGTCTAATTGGAAAAAACTTATTTTATTTAGCGTCTTCTTTGGTGTGCCTTCATGATAAATTTACAAGGTAGCACGATCTTTTTAATGTTGTGCATGTAAATGTTGACAGTCAATATAATAGAATACTTCACCAATATGTGTAATAGGTAACTGAACATATTGCTGTGGTCTGGATAGTACCTCATCATCGAAACAGTTATACGCAAATTTCCATTCATCGTATGACCTTACAGATCATCGGAATAAGCTTGGGACTTGCATTCGTGCAACCACCAAGTGTGTAACCATAATCACACTGCCGTCACAATGCATGACACGCAGTTTTCCTCTACTATTGAAAGCATGGGTTCCATTTAATCTTGCTGCATGTACAATATAAACAGTGCCTTGGTAAACGCATGTCCAATAGTCTGGATGAGATTCAATATGTTTAAACAGATCGTATTCCACTTCAAATATATGAATTTCAGAGATATTAACTTACAAAAATGTTTTAATAATATACATAAATTAGATACAGAATGTAAATAAATAATGTACAACTAAAAGTAGGTATTATTTTAAGTGTTTTCAAAATCAAATTAGTAAACAATTTCAAAAGAAATTTAATTTAACGAATCTCTCTATTACTGTAAAATAACTAGTCAAGGCGTAATATGTTATATAACATTCTGCCGTGGTATTAATTATATTAAAGCGTATACAGAGAGTTGTAAATTAAACTATTTTAATACATAAATTATAATGGAAAAAATAAAATTTTAAATTTGTCATATTTTTAATTGATATGATTCATACATCAACTTGAGGTTATCTCTAGGACTGTTTAAAGTTTTAGTTCAGATGGTACATCATTGCCAAGTTTAAATTTTAATCAAGATATTTAAATTCTCTACTGGTATGTGTGTCCCACGTATGTATAATAGTGAAGGTGGACCGACAACTGCACCATACGCGGCAGTGAGTGTAGTCACAGATAAATATCCAGATGGCCCATGATTAACAAATTTTTGTAGCCCTAAAATGGTTACGAACAACAGGCTACGCCACCGTCGCCCGGTTATTACCACCAGAGGCGCTGAATATTTGATAAATTTATATAATCTGCAGTTTAGTTGTAATTTAAGAGATTGAAACCTACAATTGGTATTCTAGTTAACGACAGATGGCGCTCCTAAAAAAATATAATTTTAGGTAATTTATTTCGGTACTGAATAAGTTAGTTTACATATATTTTTTTCTGTTATTTGAAAATATTATAATTATTTTTATCCAATAATTGACAAAACCATTTTTACTAAATATAGGATACAAAATTTCATTTAATTTCTACCCATATGATCATAAGACTTAAGGTCTATAGTTGCTTGCAATCATTTCTGCACAAAAAACTGTTACATCAACTATGCACTTATCTTGTGCGCACTTTTTTTCTATTTATATGATTTATTGACTATAAATTCCAAGAGCTCCTTCTTCGAGTAAGATTAATGTTTGGGGGAATATTATTATAAAAATACAAGGTAGGAAGAGGATTCATTTTAGTGAACAAACTGGAAAATATCCTAATGTAAACACTTATATATAGCACAGATAATATACAGGCTGGCACCTTCACACTTCCGTCGGTTTATACAGTTGTCCAGATTTCGATGCTCACCATTGGTATATCGGTTATTAGAAGAGATAGAGAAACGGTTAAATGGGGAATGTTTTGCAGAATTCAATGCTCGCAACAAATCTCATTTCAAATTCATTCGAACTTTTTACAATTTAGAGATATTTTGAAAAAAACCAATATTTGCCGATTTCAATTCTCCTCAATAACTCGAGAACCCCTACTGCGATCGCTTTTAAACTCTAACATTATTAAGACACTTTTCTAAGACAAATTTTTTGGTGTTGACAGTAACCCCCGATTTTCACTTGTTTCCAAGTTCCTAGCGCTATCTTTTGTTTTTCTTATGGCGGCTATATTGGATTTTTAATTAGTTAGATAGTCATTAAAAATAGCTTTTCAATCATGTACAACATGCCTAATAAATCTTTATTTACGCGAGAGATATGAACATTTGAATAAAATTTCACTCTAATACGGAATTAGTTGGCTATGAAATTAAATGTTAGTGTAAAACAGACGCTAAATAAGCTAGCTCTGTCATTAGTCACATGTAAAAGTGCAGTGCAATTGGTGGAAGATTTAGAACTTTGTGTAGTAATTATTGATAAGTAATTCATTTGTTGCCCCGTTCTTAGCGCCATATTTTTTTTTCTTATGGCGACCATATTGCATTCTCAATTAGTTAGATAGTCCTTAAAAATAGCTTTTCAATAATGTTCAACTTGCCTAATATATCTTTAGTTGTATGAGAGATATGAATATTTGAATAAAATTTCACTCTAATACGGAATTAGTTGGCTATGAAATTAAATGTTAGTGTAAAACAGACGCTAAATAAGCTAGCTCTGCCATTAGTCACATGTAAAAGTGCAGTGCAATTGGTGGAAGATTTAGAACTTTGTGTAGTAATTATTGATAAGTAATTCATTTGTTGCCCCGTTCTTAGCGCCATCTTTTGTTTTTCTTATGGCGACCATGTTGCATTCTCAATTAGTTAGATAGTCCTTAAAAATAGCTTTTCAATAATGTTCAACTTGCCTAATATATCTTTATTTGTATGAGAGATATGAACATTTGAATAAAATTTCACTCTAATAGGGAATTAGTTCTCTACTGGTATGTGTGTACCACGGATGTATAATAGCGAAGGTGGACCGACAACTGCACCATACGCGGCAGTGAGTGTAGTCACAGATAAATATCCAGATGGCCCATGATTAACAAATTTTTGTAGCCCTAAAATGGTTACGAACACCAGGCTACGCCACCGTCGCCCGGTTATTACCACCAGAGGCGCTGAATATTTGATAAATTTATATAATCTGAAGTTTAGTTGTAATTTAAGAGATTGAAACCTACAATTGGTATTCTAGTTAACGATAGATGGCGCTCCTAAAAAAATATACTTTTAGGTAATTTATTTCGGTACTGAATAAGTTAGTTTACATACATTTTTTTCTGTTATTTGAAAATATTATAATTATTTTTATCCAATAATTGACAAAACCATTTTTACTAAATATAGGATTCAAAATTTCATTTAATTTCTACCCATATGATCATAAGACTTAAGGTCTATAGTTGCTTGCAATCATTTCTGCACAAAAAACTGTTACATCAACTATGCACTTATCTTGTGCGCACTTTTTTTTCTATTTATATGATTTATTGACTATAAATTCCAAGTGCTCCTTCTTCGAGTAAGATTAATGTTTGGGGGAATATTATTATAAAAATACAAGGTAGGAAGAGGATTCATTTTAGTGAACAAACTGGAAAATATCCTAATGTAAACACTTATATATAGCACAGATAATATACAGGCTGGCGCATCACACTTCCGTCGGTTTATACAGTTGTCCAGATTTCGATGCTCACCATTGGTATTATTAAACACAAACAAAGAGAAAAGCTCAAAATACACTTTTATCCTAAAATAATAGAAAAAGACAGAGACATTTAACTATTTCTGTCTTACATATTTGAGCGAATTATTTTAAATTGTATCTATTGTTTACTCAAAGCATCAGACTTTAAGATAAGTTAAAGTTGAAATCTAAAAATTATACAGAGTGTTTAAAAACAATATTATTATTATTACTTCAAACAGATACATTATATACTATTATTACTAAAAACTATATTAGTAATTTAGGATTTTCAATTTCAAACATTAGTTTCTTGCAATTCATTTTTTAAATGGCTAATATTTATTAACCTAACGGTTTGATTGGTTTTGTTTCACAATAAGTAAAGAGCATCATAACTAGGTAAAGAACAAATACCTACTTTATTAAACAAATAACAAACTTAAGTAGTAAAAGAAAACTAATGTTTTATCAAGTGCTCAAAATGATGTCCTTATATTTCAATACATAAACGAATTTTCTCTTGAATGGACTATTTAACTCTTGTTAAAATACTTGGTGTTAAAGAACGAAACCCTATTCTTATTCTCTCTCTCATATCGTCTGGTGTGGTTGGTGGATAGACAATATTTTTGAAATATTCCCATAAAAAAATCAGAAGTCGTTAGGTCTGGAGAATTTGCTGGCCAATTGAGAGGACTGCCGCGTCCTGTCCAACTATTGGGATATTTGCCTATCCAATTAATTTCTAACATTTACTTGAAAATGCGCTGATGCACCGTCTAGTTCTAACCACATTCTTTGTTAGTTACCATCGAAAAAGAACGTATCAGTAGCGCTCCAATTATCTCACCCTACTCATTGACACAACATCTGTCTTGCCTTCGAGAGTTCTAAGAAAATTGGAATTTTCGTCACTGTAGTAGTGAAAATTATGTCTATTAACTAATCCGTTATTGTGGAATGATGACTCGTCCGTAAGAAGTACAAAATCCAAGAAATTTTCATTTTTATTAAACTTCTCTAGAACTCGTTAACAAAATACGAGTTGACGATCATCATCTACTTCCAAAAGTGCTTGGTGTAATTGAATACAATACGGGAAGAAGTTGTGCTTTTTATAATTTTTCCGACGCTTCGCCTGCTTAATTATTCCACTGGCTTCACTTATTTTTCGCTGACTTGTATGCGGCTTTTCTACAAGAGATTCGATAACAACAAAATCATTTTCTTCATTTCCCACAACTGGTCTTTGCCTTTCTGGTTTCTGATAACATTTGCAATACACTTTCTAATGACCACCTGTCAGGGCGATGGCGCGTGTTAGAATATTTTTGAGCATAAACTCTTGATGCTAGCAAGCAATTTTCGTCAAACTCTCCACTTACTAAAATCATATCCACCTTTGCGCTTTGAGAGTCGGTTCTCATTTTAAATAATTGAAATTATTGAAACGACGTTGAACAGCAATGACGTCTTAACTAATATAACTAATAACTGTCAAATAATTTATCTGGCTGAAGTAATAATAATTCCGCCTACTTTTGAGAAATGAATTGCAAGGAATTAGTGTTTGAAATTGAAAATCCTAAATTACTAAAGAACTGAAAACTCTTATAGCTGCGACCATCATCTGACTAAAAATTTGAACAGCGAATTTTACATTCAATTTTTGAAAGGAACTGGGTGGTATATGCGCATTTGTAATTTTTGTTAGTGCTCTGCTCTTCTTGTTTTCCTGATCAATACTATAGGTCTCTTTTATGTCACTGAAAGAAATAATTTTATTATACATAACCGCCATTTAGTAAATTTTTCGAAAACTCTTAAATAAATGAGGTGCAAATCATTCACCGGCACTTCGCCACACTCTTTGAGGGCAATCAGTTGGACACTTGATGTAAAACCTCGACTCGATCATCAGTAAAAGGGATATTGCCTCACTTTCATATAACAAAAATTCTGCG
This sequence comes from Amphimallon solstitiale, assembly GCA_963170755.1. Taxonomy (NCBI): domain Eukaryota; kingdom Metazoa; phylum Arthropoda; class Insecta; order Coleoptera; family Scarabaeidae; genus Amphimallon; species Amphimallon solstitiale. Next base: position 6,803,183 of record OY720677.1, read on the forward strand.
ATATGCATGTCTAATAAAGCTACTAAGTTGTTGTAAACATCTTTTGTTAAATAATCTGCTAAATAGGTAACCGAATAACATTATTATGTTTCAGTGAAAGGACAATAATTAGAGATTGAGAATAATATAAGAAATTATGATTATGATCGACGGACTTTAGTGAAATCATTCCGGGCTCTTTTTATGCTTCATTCAAAGCGAGATGTGGATGGTGACACCATTAAGCAATTTATAGGGCAACGTATGAAAATTATATTCTAATACTGGGATTTATTTTATATTCAATTTCTTTATGGCATGTAAATGTTTTATTGTAAACTGAGTCAGCGTTAAAAGTAAAATGACGATCCTCATAACTAAGACCTGGAAAAAACATACGCATACCACTGCTTTTTTGTACATAGGGCAAAATTGATTTAAAATTTAAAGAGTGTTAATTAACAAGTCATTACTACAGTCGTATAGAGTGTAAATTAATTAAACAAATTTTAACAAAAAAAATGATTTAATCCGTGCCTGAGGTGAACATAAAATTTAACAGCGTGCCAAAACAAATGTACCCATGCAATTAAAATTGTTATCGGATTTATGTCAACTACTTTTCTAAGCTTTTCTTATTGGGAAGTGTTTACAACTACGATCATGATGATTCATCGGTACGTAGACATACTCTATTTAGTTTATTTTCTAATATAAAATCTCACTCCGAAACCCGAAAATAATGTTTGAATTTGTTTAGGCCAAGCCAAAATTTAACAATAATTATTTGTAATAATTTCACATCTTGTAAAATGCAATTTATATCGCACAGTGTAGGTATTATTCGAAAACGCCGAACAATTATAAAACATACTAAGGTTTAACTATTTGAACATAAGTGCATTATTTGTGTACCAGACGTATTCTCTCACGATCATAAATCATGTAAAAACACTCGATTTTAAGTGGTGTATTTCTTTTAATATTAATATCTTATTTTTGCGTGCTCGCATATGCAGCTGTACAAACAAGAGATGTGGGAATTCGTGAAATGAACACACATATTTATTAAATTTATTAACATTTTGAAAGTGAAACAAGACGGTCGATAGCATTTAAAAAAGGGTACATTTGAGTTCACGAAATTCTATTCTTTTCGGTAGCAACGAAATTAATACCTACAAATCGCGATTTGTCTGTTTTATTATTTGTTAATCATAAGAAATTAATTCAACGCTATCTGTATATTTAAAATAAAGTATCAATTCAACAAGGATAAACTGTTTGTGTAAGTGTTTCCTAACCACGACAAATACATGGTGTATACCCAAAGTTATACTGGTCCTTTGAGCAATAAAAAACAAGAAACGAGCCACCACTAAAAGCATCAGTGGAACCGTTAAAGACTGTCAGGTCGCAACATTTGGTCTATTTCGAGCCGGATTCAGCTACTCCATTTCAACAAAGAAAGAAAATAACACAGGTTAGTGGCATTTCATAAGTTTCCTTATAATTGATCCTTTCATAACATATTTCACATTTATCCCATAACAATGGCAAATATAGAAACAGAAATCAAAGAATTAAAATTAAAACGTACTGCATTAAAGTCCAGTCTTACCAAATTTAGTAACTATGTGAATGACATCAAAATAGAGTCAAACTACCAAACACAATTAAAAATACGGCTAGGTAAATTATCAAATTTCCTTAATCAATTTTCTGAGATTCAAACCAAGATTAGTGTGCGAGAAGAGGACGATAACTTTGACAACGAAGTAGATCCTGTTGAAGAAAAGTATTTCAACATTATCACAAAAGCTCAAGAATTACTTGAAAGCAAACCACAATCGGAATCATCAGAAAGGCAACTCAATATAAAGGATCAAATCAATTTACCGAAAATTTCATTGCCTCAATTTCACGGCGCAATCGAAGAATGGTTTTCATTTCAAGAAACATTCAAGTCTATTATACATAACAACGAACAACTTACGGATACACAAAAATTCATTTATTTAAAATCATGTATTCACAAAGATGCGGCAAACATTATCGAATCATTAGATACTACAGCGGATAACTATTCAATAGCATGGGATATGTTAGTTGAGCGATATAACAACAGAAAACTAGTAATTCAGAGGCACATAAAGGCTATTCATGAGTTACCTAACATAGGAAAAGAAAACAGCTATCTTTTACGAAAATTAGTAGATGGCGCACTTAAACACATGCGTGCACTCAAAGCATTAGGCAGACCAACTGAACATTGGGATGATATTTTAATCTATATTATTTCAAACAAATTAGATTACCTAACATGTAGAGAGTGGGAGTCAAATGTAGATATAGATGTAGTACCAACATTTAAGCAACTAACAGAATTTCTTATCCGTAAATGCAACACATTAGAAGCAATATCTAAGCCAATCACTACACATAGTAAGCCCTGTAAAAATGTATCAGTACACGTAACAGCGCAATCAGCCAGCTGTGCTATGTGCAATGAAAATCATTTAATATATTATTGTAAGCGACTATTAAATATGCAACCAGAAGAAAGAATGAAGAAAATTAAGTCATTACAGTTATGCAGAAATTGTCTTAAACCAAATCATTCAGTTTTTCAATGCACCGCATCATCTTGTAAAAAATGCAACGGTAAACATAATACGTTGTTACATATTACGCAGCAGACAAGTAATAATCCACCAGCGCAGCAGCCAAAATATAAGCCACCATTGCCGGTAAACGATGCATCGTCCTCAAGAGACGTGATTTCGTCAAGCTTATCTAATTATTCCAATAAAAATACCACGCAAGTATTATTGTCAACAGCAGTAGTGGATATTAGGGATAAATTTGGAAATTACATCGAATGTCGCGCACTACTAGATTCAGGATCACAATCAAGCTTTATTAGCGAAACATTAGCTGAAAAATTACAGTTGCACAAACAATCCACCAATATATCACTAATAGGGGTGAATCAAGCAAAATCCGGCGTGAATGAAAGCATGCAAATCAATTTAAAATCTAGATTCTGTCAATTCACAACTAGTATAAATTGTTTGATACTAAAGAACATTACACAACCTCTTCCGGTATTATCTATTGAAAGAAAATTAATCCCTATACCTAAAAACCTAAAACTGGCGGATCCTGATTTCAATACTACAAATACAATAGATTTATTAATAGGCGCGGAATTATTTTGGAGTTTATTGTGTGTCGGGCAAATTAAGCCAAACAAAACAACGCTTTGTATGCAAAAAACTCTGCTGGGATGGATTATATCGGGTACAGCACCTAATGCAAATTTATCACATACACACATTACTTGCAATTTCGTAATGCGAAATAGCATTAATGAACAACTGACAAAATTTTGGGAAATAGAAGAAGTCATTTCAAAGAATTCATTGAACATTGAAGAAAAGAAGTGTGAGACACATTTCATAAATACTTATCAAAGAGACGAAACCGGTCGAATTGTTGTAGAATTGCCTATGCGCGAAGGGAATCAATTAAAGTTAGGGAATTCAAGGGATGTCGCATTGAAAAGATTTTACACGGTAGAAAGCAAATTACAAAAACAACCGCTACTCAAAGCACAGTACACCGCATTCATGCAAGAATATGAAACGTTAAATCATATGCGTTTAGTCCGTGACCCTTCTCACAAAGAACCACGGACTGACTTTTACCTGCCACATCATGCTGTAATAAAGGAAGATAGCATGACTACAAAACTAAGGGTAGTATTTGACGGATCAGCAAAGTCGAGTACCGGAGTTTCCTTAAATGACATTTTAATGGTGGGACCCAGTGTTCAACAAGATCTGTTCTCCATCATCTGTCGCTTTCGCACACATCCCATTGTAATCACAGCCGATATCGAAAAAATGTATCGTCAGATAAAGGTGAACGAAAAGCACCATAGTCTACAAAGAATACTTTGGAGAACTAATATACATGAAGCAGTAAAAACGTACGAGCTAACTACTGTTAGTTATGGAACGGCCAGTGCTGCCTTTTTAGCAACACGCGCTCTAAAACAAGTGGCATTAGAAGAATCCTCGCAGTATCCATTAGGTGCATCAATTATTCAGCGGGACTTCTATGTTGACGACCTACCAACAGGAGCATCAACAATCGAAGACGCCAAGGAGTTAATCCATCAAGTAAACAAGATCCTGCTAAAGGGCGGATTTACTCTACGAAAATGGGCTTCAAATACTCCTGAAATATTAAAGGATATCTTTCACGAAGCAGAAGATACATTGCTAACACTATCAATGGAGTGTACAATTAAAACACTCGGATTGCAGTGGAGTTCAACATCTGATACATTGCAATACAAAATCTCAGCCTCAATGGATGGAAACATAACGAAGAGGTTAATCTTATCATGCATATCTCAAATTTTCGACCCTCTTGGTCTATTGGGACCTCTAATTATCAGGGGGAAATTAATGATGCAAATTTTGTGGCAACTTCAGATTGAATGGGATGAATCAGTACCTATGAATATACACACGGCCTGGTTAGAATACAAACAAGATTTACAAGAAGCAAAGAAAATCAAGGTTCCACGATATGTTGTGAATCAACGCACCTATAATGCATTAGAGTTGCACGGTTTTAGTGACGCTAGTGAAAACGCTTATGGTGCATGTATATATATACGCTCAATTACACGGGAACACGTAACATCTAATCTGTTATGTTCAAAATCTCGGGTCGCTCCTTTAAAGGGCATAACGATACCACGACTAGAACTATGTGCTGCCGTATTGCTCTCGAATTTAATGGACAAGGTAAAAAACATATTGTCCATTCCGATTCATCAAGTATTCTATTGGACAGACTCCACAATAGTTCTTGCCTGGATAAGAGCTACTTCAAAAACCTGGAAAACATTTGTAGCAAACCGAGTAAACGAGATACAGGAATTAACGAATATAAATGAATGGCATCACGTGGGAACAACGGAAAATCCTTCGGATCTAGTTTCACGAGGTTCTTCAACAGGGGAATTAATCACTAATGATCTTTGGTGGATGGGACCTTCCTGGCTGAACAAGTATGAAGAACTGCCAACAAATGCGTTCACCCAAGAAACCATAGTTGACATTCCGGAAGTTCGAACTAAGGTCATAAGTAATACAGCAACAATTCAACAACCATTTGACATATTTACAAGAGACTCAAACTTGCACACATTACACAGAATAACTGCTTATTGCCTCAGATTCGTGAATAATGTGCGAGCTAAGTGTACATTCAATCACTCAAATGCAAGCTATGGCGTTTTAACGGTTAGCGAAATAGAACTCGCCAAAGCACGGTTACTACAGAACTTACAGCAATCATGCTTTGGCAGTGAATACTTAGACTTATTGAAGGGTGTTGCTGTTAATAAGAAAAGCAAATTGCTGTGTCTAAATCCATTTTTGGATGAAAGCAAGCTAATCAGAGTCGGTGGTAGATTGCGCAAGGCTGACTTGTCCTTCTCTGAGAAACACCCCTTGATACTACCTAGCAATCACATTTATACAAATTTGATTATCAGGCACACACATGAACGCCAACTGCATGCGGGGATACATGGAACGTTAGCAGCTGTTCGAGACACCTATTGGCCGCTTGCAGGAAAAAACTCAGTCAAACGAGTCTTAAGAAAATGCATTGCGTGTTTCAAGGTAAAACCAAACACGTATCAATACATCATGTCTGACCTACCCCAAACACGTGTACAAGAATCTCGACCATTCATCAATACTGGTGTCGACTATGCTGGTCCATTATTGATACGAGAATCACGTAGAAGAGGAAGTAAACAGATTAAGGCATACATTGCATTATTTATATGTTTAGCAAGTAAAGCTGTACATATCGAAGTTGTCTCAGATTTAACGACGGATGCATTCCTAAATGCTTTGAAAAGAATGATTGCGCGTCGTGGTAAAATTACTAATATATATTCTGACAATGCTACAAACTTTATTGGCGCCGATCGAGAGTTACAGACATTATACACAATTTTCCAAGGTCAAACAAACAAAGGCCTGTATGATTTCCTATCAGCACACCAAATCAAATGGAACTTTATTCCTCCACGATCACCGCATTTCGGTGGCATTTGGGAAGCTGGAATAAAGTCACTCAAATATCATTTAAGACGTACAGCCGGAAATGCAGTTTTGACTTTTGAGGAACTTACTACATTGTTAGTACAAATTGAGGCCGTTCTTAATTCTCGCCCTATATGTCCTATGTCATCCGATCCTACTGATTTGTGTTACCTAACTCCTGGTCATTTTCTCATTGGAATGCCATTAACTTCTTACGTAGAACCAACCATCACACATTTAAAAATCAATCAGCTGTCAAGGTATCAGCTTATTGAGAGCATTAAACAACATTTTTGGTCACGCTGGTCCAGGGAATATTTGCACAGCCTACAAACCAGAACGAAGTGGAAGGATAATCAAGACCGACAAATACAGCTTAATGACCTAGTTCTCATCAAGGACGACAACCGACCCCCATTGCAATGGACTACGGGCCGCGTTCAAAAACTACTTCCTGGTGATGATGGTGTTGTGAGATGTGTGACAATTAAAACTTCTAAGGGTGAATATACGCGAGCAACATCACGTTTATGTATTTTACCTGTCTACGAATAGTATCACGCGAGGCATTGGGTAGTACTTAGTGTGATTTTAGGGACCCTTAAGTATAGTAATACAATTTAAATTCTAAGTACAAGCCACTATAAGGTTTTCACTTAATGTTGATTGAAAGTCAGGGCTTTCAAGGCGGCCGGCATGTTTAGGTCAAGCCAAAATTTAACAATAATTATTTGTAATAATTTCACATCTTGTAAAATGCAATTTATATCGCACAGTGTAGGTATTATTCGAAAACGCCGAACAATTATAAAACATACTAAGGTTTAACTATTTGAACATAAATGCATTATTTGTGTACCAGACGTATTCTCTCACGATCATAAATCATGTAAAAACACTCGATTTTAAGTGGTGTATTTCTTTTAATATTAATATCTTATTTTTGCGTGCTCGCATATGCAGCTGTACAAACAAGAGATGTGGGAATTCGTGAAATGAACACACATATTTATTAAATTTATTAACATTTTGAAAGTGAAACAAGACGGTCGATAGCATTTAAAAAAGGGTACATTTGAGTTCACGAAATTCTATTCTTTTCGGTAGCAACGAAATTAATACCTACAAATCGCGATTTGTCTGTTTTATTATTTGTTAATCATAAGAAATTAATTCAACGCTATCTGTATATTTAAAATAAAGTATCAATTCAACAAGGATAAACTGTTTGTGTAAGTGTTTCCTAACCACGACAAATACATGGTGTATACCCAAAGTTATACTGGTCCTTTGAGCAATAAAAAACAAGAAACGAGCCACCACTAAATGCATCAGTGGAACCGTTAAAGACTGTCAGGTCGCAACAGAATTTATATAACTTTGAAGAATTCCTAATTTATATTTCATAAGTATGGTAAGTGTATACATATATGCTTTTTTGGCGTTGACTAACAAAAAGTGAATTGGTTTTTTGTCGTCAACTCAAGGCTAAATGTGTTTGGAATGAGATGAATAAGGAGATTGCATTCTTGTTAAATATTAAAAATAGAAAATAGATCTTAATTCGTTCCCCAATATCGTCATCTGGTGTCGGTTGGTTAAACTTAAAAGATAACTTATAGCAAATCATAATTTAATTTTTCCGGCAAACATGTGGTTCAAATATAAAATAATGGTAAATTCTAAATCGTAGTGTCCTCTATTTTCCTTAAATGAACTAAAACTGATGGGCTACAATAAAGCCCATCTCATGGGCTCTCTGTTCTTTCTCTGTGGTGTAGTCTTCTAGGTTAGACAAGGACAGAAAAGGCGCTTGCCCGGTTCATCCGAGCTATGAACGACGCACGACGGGATTAATTCTTCTCTTCTTCTTCTTCTTCTTCTTCTACAACTTAGAGATCTGTCGATATGTTAATTCTGAAGTTGCCCCTGCGTCTTTTCCTGAGAGGTAGATAGCCAGCTATCTCTCCATCTCTTAGGTGGCCTTCCGATAGGTCTGTAGCCGGGCGGGTTGTTCTCTAGGACTATCTTCGGAAGTCTGTTCTCGTCCTTCCGTCATACGTGGCTGTACCACTGCCTCTTACGCTGTCTACCCCATCTCAAAATGTCTTGTATCTGGCATTGTTCCCTGATATCCGAGTTTCTCACGCTGTCTCTTCTTGTCTTTCCCACTATTGTTCTCAGTGTTTTCATTTCGGCGACCCTTAGCATGTGTTTCGTCTTGTTGGTGTCTTCGCGGACTTCTATACCGTACGTCATAATCGGTCTGATGCAAGTCTTGTAGATTCTAATTTTGCTATCTTTTCGCATGTACGGGTTTGACCAGACTATATCTCGTAGGCATCCTGATAGTGCGGATGCTTTGTTAATTTGGCTCCTCAGGTCTTTAACTTGGTCGTCCAGTTTGTCCTTGAGAATACTCGTGGATAGTTTCATTGCTGTATTTAAGAGGGTTATTCCTCTATAGTTTTGTGGGCAGGTTTTTAGCCCTTTCTTAAATATGGGTATGGTGATGCTATTATGCCATTCGTCTGGTGTTTCCGTCTCGTCTAAGATTTTGTTAAATAGTTGCGACAGTTTCTGTGTGAGTTCGGGGCCTCCATATTTTAAAAGCTCGTTGGGGATGCCATCCGGCCCGGGTGATTTTCTGGTCTTTAATTTTTTGAGTTTTGCTTCTATCTCCTTGTCAGTGACTGTGCCATTCATATCTGTTTCGTATGCATTTATATTTAGCGTTTCTTCGGCATCGTAAAGCTGTCTGAAATGCTGTTGCCATGTATGTATTGGCACTCCTTTGGTCTGCACGAACTCGTTAACTTGTTTTTTTCTGTTCCGAAGCATTTTCCATACTTTACTTTGAGCGCCATACAGGTCGTAGTCCATGTCGCTAGTAAATTTAGCCCAATGTTCTCTTGTGATTGATTTTATTCTTGCGTTTACTCTGTTTCTTACTTGGACATATTCTGCGTGAGTTTCTTCCGACGCGACGGTGCGCTATAGGTGTTTTGTATGTTAGATAGCATTTTCGTTTTAATTCAGAGTTCTTTTACTTCTTGACAAAACCACGGTTTGGTTTGGTTTGTCGCGTTCATATTAATTATACGCTTAAAAATCGCTTCCTCTGCTGCTTTGTTGATGCATTTCTCAATAGTTTTCCAGGTCTCTTCTACTCCCCTTCTGGTTTTCAATCTGCTTCTTTTAGTTTGTTAGTGATCTTGTTTTCATAAAGGAGTTTTGTGCTTTCCGTTGTTAATGACTCCATATTGTACTTTTCAATGTACTGTGGGGGTTTTCTCTTTTGTTGTGGACGTTTTAGTAGTATCTTGCATAAAACAAGATTGTGATCAGTCCCAAGGTTGGCGGACGTTAGGGCTTTGACGTCGAGTACTTGTGGGGGTGTTATCACTCGGTTTGTGAGTATGAAGTCTATCATCGATCGCTGGCCTCGATTGTTATTGAAAGTGTATTTGCGCTGGTCTTTATGTGGGAAGTACGTGTTGTTAATCCTCATTTCATTTCTAGCGCAGAAGTCTATTAGTGTTTCGCCGTTTTCATTAATTATGGCTTCGTTATACTTTTGCTTTATACCTGGAGTTATATCATAAATAATAATACATTGTATAACTATATATGTGTAACAGGAGAACTATGAGAAATGTCAATTAAGCGTTACTCATGGCTTTACTAAGAACCCTTAGAGATAAGAAAGTTAATAAATGGACGACCACTCATGTAAATTATTATTCTTTGTCTCATTGTCGTCCTTAAAGTTAGGTAGCAATAAGCATTGTAATCATTGTTTGTATTTGTTTAAATGAAATAAAGATTTTTTTTACGAATACTGAAACAATTAAATATAATTGGCGCAGTCAGTAGGATTTGTTAAACAAGAAAAGTAACAAAATTCTTGGTTTGTTACAACAATTTATTAACAAATTAAAAGAACCGGAGTGCAAAGTGTTTTGGTGATTTCAAGTAGACGCAGAGGACCGAGTATCGGAGAAAGTTCGGACAGGCTACGGCACTTTACATAGCAAAGTGGGCCGCCGTACTCGCTGTATCCGTTACTCCAACGTCAGAAAAAACGAAAACATCTTGCCATCCCAAGACGCAAGGTAGGTGTTGAACATTTTCCTTTTCGTCAACCATTTAGATATTTAAGTGTGATTCTGTAAGACGCAAGTTAAATTCATATAGATCGATTAGGTCGTGAAATTAATATTTGTTCAAGTCTTATATAGATCGGAGAAAGAAACGCGAACATATTTGAATTTTCAGCAAAAATCGCAAGGAACAAGAACGAGAAATCAGATTAGATTAAGAAATTATATTCACTTAATATAATTAGTTCATTAAGAAAAATGTCTGAACCAAATATCAGTGCACCGTACGTACCGATTAATTTAAATCCAGCAACAGCTGTACCGCAAATTCAAATACAACAACAAGAGAGGACACCGAAAATAACAGCAGCTAAAGCAAACGCAGATTTTATACTGTCATTTTCAGGAAACCCGTTACGTTTAGATAGTTTTGTATCAATTTGTGATCGATTCTATATTCAGTATGGAACAACTAATGATCAGAGTTTAAATGAGTTCGTATCGAATGTGTTAATATATAAATTAAAAGGTGAAGTTTTAGATTTTGTTTTTCAACAAAACTTGCAGAATTGGCCTGAGATTAAAGTAGCGTTAGTAGAACATTTTGGAGATAGGTTAGATAGACATGCGTTAATGCAAGAATTTAAACATACATTAAAACAGAAAAACGAGAATATCCTAGACTTTATGAATATATTGGGAAGATATCTCACGACAAAGAGTGGCAAATAGGAAAAGTACATAGATACGAAAACAAACCTTTCGGAAAAATTTGGGTGTGGAATTCACATTTAGAACCAGTTACCTCCCATCAGTTCTTTTTGTTAAAGTATAATAGAACCAACGATTGTCATCAGCAATGTAATCTTGTTTTATAACTATTTCAATATCCTAATTTTTTTCACATGTGTTATTATAAAATGTGTAATGTTATATATGTTTGCAAATAAAATTCAATACCACTGACTATTTAGTGTAGTTAAGAGTGTTTCTTCATTAGATCTACAAGCAGATGTGCAGCAAGAGCATAAATACAATAAATCTCTTTTTAAAGCAAATCTGAAAAAAACATGTTTGTAGTTTTAAATCCTAGATACTCTAATGTACTCTCATGTAATCTTAAAATAGTATGATTTTTATTTTGGCCACAGTGACTATCGCTATAGAGATGGAGATTTAATATCATCATATTCTTTCTGGCAATCATAGTCTAATTGGAAAAAACTTATTTTATTTAGCGTCTTCTTTGGTGTGCCTTCATGATAAATTTACAAGGTAGCACGATCTTTTTAATGTTGTGCATGTAAATGTTGACAGTCAATATAATAGAATACTTCACCAATATGTGTAATAGGTAACTGAACATATTGCTGTGGTCTGGATAGTACCTCATCATCGAAACAGTTATACGCAAATTTCCATTCATCGTATGACCTTACAGATCATCGGAATAAGCTTGGGACTTGCATTCGTGCAACCACCAAGTGTGTAACCATAATCACACTGCCGTCACAATGCATGACACGCAGTTTTCCTCTACTATTGAAAGCATGGGTTCCATTTAATCTTGCTGCATGTACAATATAAACAGTGCCTTGGTAAACGCATGTCCAATAGTCTGGATGAGATTCAATATGTTTAAACAGATCGTATTCCACTTCAAATATATGAATTTCAGAGATATTAACTTACAAAAATGTTTTAATAATATACATAAATTAGATACAGAATGTAAATAAATAATGTACAACTAAAAGTAGGTATTATTTTAAGTGTTTTCAAAATCAAATTAGTAAACAATTTCAAAGGAAATTTAATTTAACGAATCTCTCTATTACTGTAAAATAACTAGTCAAGGCGTAATATGTTATATAACATTCTGCCGTGGTATTAATTATATCAAAGCGTATACAGAGAGTTGTAAATTAAACTATTTTAATACATAAATTATAATGGATAAAATAAAATTTTAAATTTGTCATATTTTTAATTGATATGATTCATACATCAACTTGAGGTTATCTCTAGGACTGTTTAAAGTTTTAGTTCAGATGGTACATCATTGCCAAGTTTAAATTTTAATCAAGATATTTAAATTCTCTACTGGTATGTGTGTACCACGGATGTATAATAGTGAAGGTGGACCGACAACTGCACCATACGCGGCAGTGAGTGTAGTCACAGATAAATATCCAGATGGCCCATGATTAACAAATTTTTGTAGCCCTAAAATGGTTACGAACACCAGGCTACGCCACCGTCGCCCGGTTATTACCACCAGAGGCGCTGAATATTTGATAAATTTATATAATCTGCAGTTTAGTTGTAATTTAAGAGATTGAAACCTACAATTGGTATTCTAGTTAATGACAGATGGCGCTCCTAAAAAAATATAATTTTAGGTAATTTATTTCGGTACTGAATAAGTTAGTTTACATATATTTTTTTCTGTTATTTGAAAATATTATAATTATTTTTATCCAATAATTGACAAAACCATTTTTACTAAATATAGGATACAAAATTTCATTTAATTTCTATCCATATGATCATAAGACTTAAGGTCTATAGTTGCTTGCAATCATTTTTGCACAAAAAACTGTTACATCAACTATGCACTTATCTTGTGCGCACTTTTTTTCTATTTATATGATTTATTGACTATAAATTCCAAGAGCTCCTTCTTCGAGTAAGATTAATGTTTGGGGGAATATTATTATAAAAATACAAGGTAGGAAGAGGATTCATTTTAGTGAACAAACTGGAAAATATCCTAATGTAAACACTTATATATAGCACAGATAATATACAGGCTGGCACCTTCACACTTCCGTCGGTTTATACAGTTGTCCAGATTTCGATGCTCACCATTGGTATATCGGTTATTAGAAGAGATAGAGAAACGGTTAAATGGGGAATGTTTTGCAGAATTCAATGCTCGCAACAAATCTCATTTCAAATTCATTCGAACTTTTTACAATTTAGAGATATTTTGAAAAAAACCAATATTTGCCGATTTCAATTCTCCTCAATAACTCGAGAACCCCTACTGCGATCGCTTTTAAACTCTAACATTATTGAGACACTTTTCTAAGACAAATTTTTTGGTGTTGACAGTAACCCCCGATTTTCACTTGTTTCCAAGTTCCTAGCGCTATCTTTTGTTTTTCTTATGGCGGCTATATTGGATTTTTAATTAGTTAGATAGTCATTAAAAATAGCTTTTCAATCATGTACAACATGCCTAATAAATCTTTATTTACACGAGAGATATGAACATTTGAATAAAATTTCACTCTAATACGGAATTAGTTGGCTATGAAATTAAATGTTAGTGTAAAACAGACGCTAAATAAGCTAGCTCTGTCATTAGTCACATGTAAAAGTGCAGTGCAATTGGTGGAAGATTTAGAACTTTGTGTAGTAATTATTGATAAGTAATTCATTTGTTGCCCCGTTCTAAGCGCCATATTTTTTTTTCTTATGGCGACCATATTGCATTCTCAATTAGTTAGATAGTCCTTAAAAATAGCTTTTCAATAATGTTCAACTTGCCTAATATATCTTTAGTTGTATGAGAGATATGAACATTTGAATAAAATTTCACTCTAATACGGAATTAGTTGGCTATGAAATTAAATGTTAGTGTAAAACAGACGCTAAATAAGCTAGCTCTGCCATTAGTCACATGTAAAAGTGCAGTGCAATTGGTGGAAGATTTAGAACTTTGTGTAGTAATTATTGATAAGTAATTCATTTGTTGCCCCGTTCTTAGCGCCATCTTTTGTTTTTCTTATGGCGACCATGTTGCATTCTCAATTAGTTAGATAGTCCTTAAAAATAGCTTTTCAATAATGTTCAACTTGCCTAATATATCTTTATTTGTATGAGAGATATGAACATTTGAATAAAATTTCACTCTAATAGGGAATTAGTTCTCTACTGGTATGTGTGTACCACGGATGTATAATAGCGAAGGTGGACCGACAACTGCACCATACGCGGCAGTGAGTGTAGTCACAGATAAATATCCAGATGGCCCATGATTAACAAATTTTTGTAGCCCTAAAATGGTTACGAACACCAGGCTACGCCACCGTCGCCCGGTTATTACCACCAGAGGCGCTGAATATTTGATAAATTTATATAATCTGAAGTTTAGTTATAATTTAAGAGATTGAAACCTACAATTGGTATTCTAGTTAACGATAGATGGCGCTCCTAAAAAAATATAATTTTAGGTAATTTATTTCGGTACTGACTAAGTTAGTTTACATATATTTTTTTCTGTTATTTGAAAATATTATAATTATTTTTATCCAATAATTGACAAAACCATTTTTACTAAATATAGGATTCAAAATTTCATTTAATTTCTACCCATATGATCATAAGACTTAAGGTCTATAGTTGCTTGCAATCATTTCTGCACAAAAAACTGTTACATCAACTATGCACTTATCTTGTGCGCACTTTTTTTTCTATTTATATGATTTATTGACTATAAAGATGCTCACCATTGGTATTATTAAACACAAACAAAGAGAAAAGCTCAAAATACACTTTTATCCTAAAATAATAGAAAAAGACAGAGACATTTAACTATTTCTGTCTTACATATTTGAGCGAATTATTTTAAATTGTATCTATTGTTTACTCAAAGCATCAGACTTTAAGATAAGTTAAAGTTGAAATCTAAAAATTATACAGAGTGTTTAAAAACAATATTATTATTATTACTTCAAACAGATACATTATATACTATTATTACTAAAAACTATATTAGTAATTTAGGATTTTCAATTTCAAACATTAGTTTCTTGCAATTCATTTTTTAAATGGCTAATATTTATTAACCTAACGGTTTGATTGGTTTTGTTTCACAATAAGTAAAGAGCATCATAACTAGGTAAAGAACAAATACCTACTTTATTAAACAAATAACAAACTTAAGTAGTAAAAGAAAACTAATGTTTTATCAAGTGCTCAAAATGATGTCCTTATATTTCAATACATAAACGAATTTTCTCTTGAATGGACTATTTAACTCTTGTTAAAATACTTGGTGTTAAAGAACGAAACCCTATTCTTATTCTCTCTCTCATATCGTCTGGTGTGGTTGGTGGATAGACAATATTTTTGAAATATTCCCATAAAAAAATCAGAAGTCGTTAGGTCTGGAGAATTTGCTGGCCAATTGAGAGGACTGCCGCGTCCTGTCCAACTATTGGGATATTTGCCTATCCAATTAATTTCTAACATTTACTTGAAAATGCGCTGATGCACCGTCTAGTTCTAACCACATTCTTTGTTAGTTACCATCGAAAAAGAACGTATCAGTAGCGCTCCAATTATCTCACCCTACTCATTGACACAACATCTGTCTTGCCTTCGAGAGTTCTAAGAAAATTGGAATTTTCGTCACTGTAGTAGTGAAAATTATGTCTATTAACTAATCCGTTATTGTGAAATGATGACTCGTCCGTAAGAAGTACAAAATCCAAGAAATTTTCATTTTTATTAAACTTCTCTAGAACTCGTTAACAAAATACGAGTTGACGATCATCATCTACTTCCAAAAGTGCTTGGTGTAATTGAATACAATACGGGAAGAAGTTGTGCTTTTTATAATTTTTCCGACGCTTCGCCTGCTTAATTATTCCACTGGCTTCACTTATTTTTCGCTGACTTGTATGCGGCTTTTCTACAAGAGATTCGATAACAACAAAATCATTTTCTTCATTTCCCACAACTGGTCTTTGCCTTTCTGGTTTCTGATAACATTTGCAATACACTTTCTAATGACCACCTGTCAGGGCGATGGCGCGTGTTAGAATATTTTTGAGCATAAACTCTTGATGCTAGCAAGCAATTTTCGTCAAACTCTCCACTTACTAAAATCATATCCACCTTTGCGCTTTGAGAGTCGGTTCTCATTTTAAATAATTGAAATTATTGAAACGACGTTGAACAGCAATGACGTCTTAACTAATATAACTAATAACTGTCAAATAATTTATCTGGCTGAAGTAATAATAATTCCGCCTACTTTTGAGAAATGAATTGCAAGGAATTAGTGTTTGAAATTGAAAATCCTAAATTACTAAAGAACTGAAAACTCTTATAGCTGCGACCATCATCTGACTAAAAATTTGAACAGCGAATTTTACATTCAATTTTTGAAAGGAACTGGGTGGTATATGCGCATTTGTAATTTTTGTTAGTGCTCTGCTCTTCTTGTTTTCCTGATCAATACTATAGGTCTCTTTTATGTCACTGAAAGAAATAATTTTATTATACATAACCGCCATTTAGTAAATTTTTCGAAAACTCTTAAATAAATGAGGTGCAAATCATTCACCGGCACTTCGCCACACTCTTTGAGGGCAATCAGTTGGACACTTGATGTAAAACCTCGACTCGATCATCAGTAAAAGGGATATTGCCTCACTTTCATATAACAAAAATTCTGCGATATGCATGTCTAATAAAGCTACTAAGTTGTTGTAAACATCTTTTGTTAAATAATCTGCTAAATAGGTAACCGAATAACATTATTATGTTTCAGTGAAAGGACAATAATTAGAGATTGAGAATAATATAAGAAATTATGATTATGATCGACGGACTTTAGTGAAATCATTCCGGGCTGTTTTTATGCTTCATTCAAAGCGAGATGTGGATGGTGACACCATTAAGCAATTTATAGGGCAACGTATGAAAATTATATTCTAATACTGGGATTTATTTTATATTCAATTTCTTTATGGCATGTAAATGTTTTATTGTAAACTGAGTCAGCGTTAAAAGTAAAATGACGATCCTCATAACTAAGACCTGGAAAAAACATACGCATACCACTGCTTTTTTGTACATAGGGCAAAATTGATTTAAAATTTAAAGAGTGTTAATTAACAAGTCATTACTACAGTCGTATAGAGTGTAAATTAATTAAACAAATTTTAACAAAAAAAATGATTTAATCCGTGCCTGAGGTGAACATAAAATTTAACAGCGTGCCAAAACAAATGTACCCATGCAATTAAAATTGTTATCGGATTTATGTCAACTACTTTTCTAAGCTTTTCTTATTGGGAAGTGTTTACAACTACGATCATGATGATTCATCGGTACGTAGACATACTCTATTTAGTTTATTTTCTAATATAAAATCTCACTCCGAAAACCGAAAATAATGTTTGAATTTATATAACTTTGAAGAATTCCTAATTTATATTTCATAAGTATGGTAAGTGTATACATATATGCTTTTTTGGCGTTGACTAACAAAAAGTGAATTGGTTTTTTGTCGTCAACTCAAGGCTAAATGTGTTTGGAATGAGATGAATAAGGAGATTGCATTCTTGTTAAATATTAAAAATAGAAAATAGATCTTAATTCGTTCCCCAATATCGTCATCTGGTGTCGGTTGGTTAAACTTAAAAGATAACTTATAGCAAATCATAATTTAATTTTTCCGGCAAACATGTGGTTCAAATATAAAATAATGGTAAATTCTAAATCGTAGTGTCCTCTATTTTCCTTAAATGAACTAAAACTGATGGGCTACAATAAAGCCCATCTCATGGGCTCTCTGTTCTTTCTCTGTGGTGTAGTCTTCTAGGTTAGACAAGGACAGAAAAGGCGCTTGCCCGGTTCATCCGAGCTATGAACGACGCGCGACGGGATTAATTCTTCTCTTCTTCTTCTTCTTCTACAACTTAGAGATCTGTCGATATGTTAATTCTGAAGTTGCCCCTGCGTCTTTTCCTGAGAGGTAGATAGCCAGCTATCTCTCCATCTCTTAGGTGGCCTTCCGATAGGTCTGTAGCCGGGCGGGTTGTTCTCTAGGACTATCTTCGGAAGTCTGTTCTCGTCCTTCCGTCTTACGTGGCTGTACCACTGCCTCTTACGCTGTCTACCCCATCTCAAAATGTCTTGTATCTGGCATTGTTACCTGATATCCGAGTTTCTCACGCTGTCTCTTCTTGTCTTTCCCACTATTGTTCTCAGTGTTTTCATTTCGGCGACCCTTAGCATGTGTTTCGTCTTGTTGGTGTCTTCGCGGTCTTCTATACCGTACGTCATAATCGGTCTGATGCAAGTCTTGTAGATTCTAATTTTGCTATCTTTTCGCATGTACGGGTTTGACCAGACTATATCTCGTAGGCATCCTGATAGTGCGGATGCTTTGTTAATTTGGCTCCTCAGGTCTTTAACTTGGTCGTCCAGTTTGTCCTTGAGAATACTCGTGGATAGTTTCATTGCTGTATTTAAGAGGGTTATTCCTCTATAGTTTTGTGGGCAGGTTTTTAGCCCTTTCTTAAATATGGGTATGGTGATGCTATTATGCCATTCGTCTGGTGTTTCCGTCTCGTCTAAGATTTTGTTAAATAGTTGCGACAGTTTCTGTGTGAGTTCGGGGCCTCCATATTTTAAAAGCTCGTTGGGGATGCCATCCGGCCCGGGTGATTTTCTGGTCTTTAATTTCTTGAGTTTTGCTTCTATCTCCTCGTCAGTGACTGTGCCATTCATATCTGTTTCGTATGCATTTATATTTAGCGTTTCTTCGGCATCGTAAAGCTGTTTGAAATGCTGTTGCCATGTATGTATTGGCACTCCTTTGGTCTGCACGAACTCGTTAACTTGTTTTTTTCTGTTCCGAAGCATTTTCCATACTTTACTTTGAGCGCCATACAGGTCGTAGTCCATGTCGCTAGTAAATTTAGCCCAATGTTCTCTTGTGATTGATTTTATTCTTGCGTTTACTCTGTTTCTTACTTGGACATATTCTGCGTGAGTTTCTTCCGACGCGACGGTGCGCTATAGGTGTTTTGTATGTTAGGTAGCATTTCCGTTTTAATTCAGAGTTCTTTTACTTCTTGACAAAACCACGGTTTGGTTTGGTTTGTCGCGTTCATATTAATTATACGCTTAAAAATCGCTTCCTCTGCTGCTTTGTTGATGCATTTCTCAATAGTTTTCCAGGTCTCTTCTACTCCCCTTCTGGTTTTCAATCTGCTTCTTTTAGTTTGTTAGTGATCCTGTTTTCATAAAGGAGTTTTGTGCTTTCCGTTGTTAATGACTCCATAGTACTTTTCAATGTACTGTGGGGGTTTTCTCTTTTGTTGTGGACGTTTTAGTAGTATCTTGCATAAAACAAGATTGTGATCAGTCCCAAGGTTGGCGGACGTTAGGGCTTTGACGTCGAGTACTTGTGGGGGTGTTATCACTCGGTTTATGAGTATGAAGTCTATCATCGATCGCTGGCCTCGATTGTTATTGAAAGTGTATTTGCGCTGGTCTTTATGTGGGAAGTACGTGTTGTTAATCCTCATTTCATTTCTAGCGCAGAAGTCTATTAGTGTTTCGCCGTTTTCATTAATTATGGCTTCGTTATACTTTTGCTTTATACCTGGAGTTATATCATAAATAATAATACATTGTATAACTATATATGTGTAACAGGAGAACTATGAGAAATGTCAATTAAGCGTTACTCATGGCTTTACTAAGAACCCTTAGAGATAAGAAAGTTAATAAATGGACGACCACTCATGTAAATTATTATTCTTTGTCTCATTGTCGTCCTTAAAGTTAGGTAGCAATAAGCATTGTAATCATTGTTTGTATTTGTTTAAATGAAATAAAGATTTTTTTTACGAATACTGAAACAATTAAATATAATTGGCGCAGTCAGTAGGATTTGTTAAACAAGAAAAGTAACAAAATTCTTGGTTTGTTTCAACAATTTATTAACAAATTAAAAGAACCGGAGTGCAAAGTGTTTTGGTGATTTCAAGTAGACGCAAGAGGACCGAGTATCGGAGAAAGTTCGGACAGGCTACGGCACTTTACATAGCAAAGTGGGCCGCCGTACTCGCTGTATCCGTTACTCCAACGTCAGAAAAAACGAAAACATCTTGCCACCCCAAGACGCAAGGTAGGTGTTGAACATTTTCCTTTTCGTCAACCATTTAGATATTTAAGTGTGATTCTGTAAGACGCAAGTTAAATTCATATAGATCGATTAGGTCGTGAAATTAATATTTGTTCAAGTCTTATATAGATCGGAGAAAGAAACGCGAACATATTTGAATTTTCAGCAAAAATCGCAAGGAACAAGAACGAGAAATCAGATTAGATTAAGAAATTATATTCACTTAATATAATTAGTTCATTAAGAAAAATGTCTGAACCAAATATCAGTGCACCGTACGTACCGATTAATTTAAATCCAGCAACAGCTGTACCGCAAATTCAAATACAACAACAAGAGAGGACACCGAAAATAACAGCAGCTAAAGCAAACGCAGATTTTATACTGTCATTTTCAGGAAACCCGTTACGTTTAGATAGTTTTGTATCAATTTGTGATCGATTCTATATTCAGTATGGAACAACTAATGATCAGAGTTTAAATGAGTTCGTATCGAATGTGTTAATATATAAATTAAAAGGTGAAGTTTTAGATTTTGTTTTTCAACAAAACTTGCAGAATTGGCCTGAGATTAAAGTAGCGTTAGTAGAACATTTTGGAGATAGGTTAGATAGACATGCGTTAATGCAAGAATTTAAACATACATTAAAACAGAAAAACGAGAATATCCTAGACTTTATGAACCGAGTAAAAGCATTAAAGACAAGGTTAGCAACAAAAATACGTGCAGAAGTAGATTTAACACAAGATAGAAAAGTTTATTTAATAGAGCAGATAGATAAAGACGCGATAGATTTACTAATGATAAACACAGATTAAGCGAGTAGATTTTTACTTCAAGTACAAAAACCAGTAAGTTATACAGCAGCGTGTAATATCATACACCAGCAGTTTTACACTTGTCAAAGACTAAATAGTTTACAAACACAGGCAGTGCAGTTAAACAAACCGCAACAAGTAAATAAACAGCCTCCTAAAATGCATGTACCCCCTAAACAAACATATTTTAATTCACAAGCGTATTCACCGCAAACGAATTTCAAATATCAAAATACCCCTTATAATAATTTTATGCCGAAATTTAATACACAACAATCTAATGTGCAAACGACACCTAGTTTTCCGACAGGACCAGTAAATATCCAAAGTAGCCCCCCCCCCCGTGAAACGACATTTCTTTTCAAATAAAGAAGTATTTGGTAAGCCACCAAACGTTTTCAAACCCACAGCACAAATTCAAAGAAATACTCCTGAACCTATGTCAATTGTCACTAGAAATTCCACCCGACAAACGAGACCCTATTCACGAATAATAAATAGATCTCCCCAAAATCAATTTAAACCAGAAGATATGATTGTGGAAGAATTATTCAATAACGAAGTTCCCGAATACCTATTAGAAGAGCAAGAAAATTTTGAAACACAAATGTACCAGTAAAACGAGCCAAACCCTGTATTAAACGAACATTTTTATTACCAAAATTACCCATTGAATCAAACTAATGAGTACGAAAATATAAATAATGTTATCATAAAAGATAATAAATCAGTCAACTACGAGATGTGTGAAGCCGAAAATGGAAATTTTCAGATAGCAGCCTCGGAAGAAAAAAAAGATGTATAGACTTAAATAACATCATCCCAAACTCATTACCGTATATTCAAATACAGGATCCACCTGCAAAATTGTTAATCGACACTGGTTGTCATCCTCAGTTGCCGAATTACACTTTCCCCATTTAATATTTAAAGCAAATACCCCTATTCAATCATGTGCAAGCACAGAACAAGCACAATATAAAGCGAAGATACCCTATTTTAAAGAATTTCATACGTTATCTCATATTAATGGTCAAGATATCGAATTTGTTCTTTTCCCATTCCAGGAGTATTTCGACGGAATATTATGTATAAGAGATTTACGAAAAATTAACTTAAATTTAGATTTGAATAACTGTATGTTATATAATGACAACATTCAAATACCTTTATATTATAGAAACGAATTCGACACACAAACAATCGAAATTCCCCCTTTATGTTCGGTAATAAAGAAAATAAACACTAATTTACCCGATTGTGATGTTATAATACCCCGAATAGAAACGGAAGACAAAAGCATTTATATACCCCCCGGAATATTATATCATTTCAAATAAAGTAAAAATTTTGCAAGACATTCAATTAGCACCACCAGTAGATAAAACAGATCAAACGGTACATACAAATATTGAAAACCCTATATTAGTTATTCCCATTACGGAAAAAGCTATTAATGTATATAAAAATCAAATCATACTAACGACAACTAAATATCCGCAGTATCGATGTTTAAAAGAGAAAATCTTTGATAAAACACGACAAATTTGGCAAATACCTATAGAAAGTGAAGAAGAGTCAATAGTAAAATTAATTAAAGAATATTTAAAACCTAACATGACGTATTGTTTACATTTCAAGAAAGAAAGCTTAAAAATATTATTTTCAAATATTGCAGCAGAATTATTTCAGAATAACGCATTCAAGTTTATAATTTCTAATAAAATACTAACTGAATCTGTATCTGAAGAAGATGAAAAGAGTTTGAAGTTAAAATATTATCATGAAACAAAAACAAATCATAGAGGTATTAATGAAAACCTCCTCGCAATAAAAAAGCATTTATATTGGCCCAACATGGATCAAGACGCGAAATATGTCAAAAAGCGAAATACGAAAGACACCCCCATTCAATAATATTTAAACCGGTAGAAATAGGTTCTAGACCCCTTGAACACTTATATGTCGATACATATAAATTCGATGGTTTTTCATTTCTAACAATTATAGATAGCTTTTCAAAATTTGGACAAGCATATTATATAAAGTCACTATTTGCAACAGAAATTATGGACAAATTAATAACGTTTCTAAGTCACTATGGAATACCTAAAAAGATCACGTGTGACAATGGTACCGAATTTAAAAATAAAGTCATTCAAGATTTTTGTACATTACATAAAATTGAAATGCACTATACAACCCCTTTTAACCCTAACAGTAATAGTCCCGTTGAAAGATTTCATTCTAGTTTAAACGTTAAAGTCTTCGTATATTAAAACCCGAGAGAAAGAAAATACCAATCTCAAACCTAATGAATTACGCATTATTGTCGTATGATAATAGTATTCACTCTAGTACAGAATATACTCTTTTCAAATTTTAAAATTAGATTTAAATTATAAAAATCCCTTTGAAATGAATGAAAATGAAAGAACGACATAATATATTAGCGATCACGCAGAAATAATGAAAATGCTTTCCACGGAAATACAACAGAAACTAAAAGCAAAACAACAACAAATATTAGAGAAAGGAAATATGAATAGAGATATCCCAGATTTTGGTAAACAAACGCCAATCTATCAAAAAGTTCAATTAGATCAAAGTAAAAAACCGAATAAATCAGAACTTTTATATAAAAAGCTAGATGATGTTGAAATTTTACCTCAAACAAGTAAAATTAAAGTAAAGAATAAACAATATCATATAAAGACTCTAAAACCACAACGTATTGTTTCAGATACGAAATAACCGAAGATGATAATTCAAATAATTGCGACAGCAGTCCTTCTATATTGCAGCGCAGATTCTCTTCAAATTAAAGAAGTTCTTAACCCTATATTGCCAGTACAAATAGGCAAATCAAAAATAATAAATTCACAACATATATTTTATATATCATATAAATATGACAAATCCTCAAGTATTATTGAATAAATTAGATAATGAACTAGACACCCTTGAAAGACAGTTAAAAATAAAAATGAATCATTTCTTTATATTTATAATCAATAAAATTGGTTATGCGAAACAATTAAGTACGGAAGTAAAACAAAAACTAATTATGTTTACACAATATAATAAACGATCGAAAAGAGGTTTAATTAATATTGTAGGCAAAGGCAGCAAATGGTTATTTGGTACATTAGACGAAGATGATAAAGAAGGTATAGAGAATTTAATTAACATTATATCAGGCAATGAAGTAAAGTTGCAAAACAAAATGAATGAACAAATAAATATTTTGAAAGAAATGGCATCAAAATATACTAATGCATTCGAAGTTTTACATGAAAACTAAAATACACTCAATATACAAATTGAGAATATTCAATTAGAATTTCAAAAGTTAATTAATACAATTGAACAGGCTCTGTCATTCACGACACTTGTCGATGGAATAATTATGCAGTTAAATTTTATAAAATCATTAATAAATGGAATCGATACAGCCATATCTTTTGCAAAAATAAATGTATTACATAGTACAATATTAACACCGAAAGAACTTGAATTAATGATAGACATACTATATATATATATAATAGGCTGTACACTCCTGCGGAGTAGTAGCCGCCCTTCTGGGCCCTCCGATCCTTTTCTTGTGGGGGATCACT
Source organism: Amphimallon solstitiale (assembly GCA_963170755.1). Lineage (NCBI taxonomy): Eukaryota > Metazoa > Arthropoda > Insecta > Coleoptera > Scarabaeidae > Amphimallon > Amphimallon solstitiale. The sequence continues at coordinate 6,827,784 of OY720677.1, forward strand.
CCACATTTCCACCTATTCCCTCTATAAGTTTTTGTGTGATGTTGCCTTTTCTACTATTAGCCTCCATTCTTTTCTGTTCTTTGTTTTCATTCTCCAGTTTGTTCCCATTTTGTTCAAGTCCTCTTTCACTTGTTGTTCCCATCTGATTCTTGGTCTTCCTCTCGTTCTCTTGCTCGCTGGTGTCCACTGGGTAATGCTGCGCACTGTTGCTCCTGTGCCTGCTCTGTTGATGTGTCCATACCATCTTATTCTTTGGGCCTTTATAAATCTAACTATATCTTTTCCTTTCACTAGTCGGTCGATTTCATGGTTCATCAGTATTCGCATTCCTTCTGTTTCTCTCTTTGGGCCATACATTGTTCTTATTACTTTCCTTTCGAATATTCTGAAGTTTTCCTCGTCTCTTTTCGTTAGTACCATCGTTTCTGCCGCGTACGTCGGTATTGGTCTTATTGTTGCCCTATAGATTTTCATTTTTGTATCGAAGCCGACGTTTCTGTTTTTTAGTAGTTTCTTGTACCCGTAATACGCTTTATTACCTGATTGTATTCTGTGAGTTGTTTCGGCAGTTCTATTATTGTCTATATTGATTATTGTTGCGAGGTATTTGATAGTGTCTACTTTCTCGAATTCGTAGCTCCCCATCTCTTTGCTCTTCCTTCCGGCGTACGCCGTTCGGTTGCTTACCATATACTTTGTTTTCTTTTCGTTGATATGTAGACCTCTGTCCGCCGCCGCTTCTACGAGTCTTCCGAATGTCTCTTCCAGGCTTCTTTCGTCTCTACATATTATGACCAGGTCATCCGCATATGCTATAATTTGTACCAGTTTATTTCTAATATTCCCTTCTACCCCTGTTTGTTTAATTATTCCGTCTAAGGCAATATTAAATAGGGTGGTTGAAAGTGCATCCCCCTGCCTAACTCCTTTGTTTATTTCAAAATTGTCTGATGTTCCTTCTTGCGTCATAATCGCTGCTTGTGAGTGTGTCAATGTCGTTTTCACGAGTCTCATGAGTTTTTTGGGTATTTCCATCCTTTCTGCATCCTTTAGTATGACCTCTCTGTTTAGACAGTCAAACGCTTGCCGAAAATCTATGAATAGCATATGTAGTGTGATGTCATATTCATTGCCCTTTTCCAGTATTTGTTTCAAAATATGAATTGCATCGATTGTAGACCGTCCGCCTCTGAAGCCTTGTTGGTAGTCTCCTATCGCTGTGTCTGCATAGCTTTTTAGACGCTTATTTATTAATGTGGTGAAGATTTTGTATGCGGTGTTTAGCAACATTATCCCTCTGTAGTTTTTGCAATCCCATTGATCTCCTTTTTTTAATATTGGCACTAGCAATCCTAATTTCCAATCGTTTGGCATTGTTTCATTCTCCCATACATCGCTTACTAGTTTAAATAATCTTGTATGCAGTTCTTCACCTCCATAGTTTAATATTTCATTATTTAGTCAATCTGGTCCCGGAGATTTGTTCCGTTTCAATTTCGCTACTATTGCCTTGAATTCTTCTATTGTAGGTGCGATAACTTCTCTTTGGCTTGATTCATTCATCACCCTCCATGTATTTTCTGTGCCTTGCCTCTTCTTGTCGCTCAACAGCTCCTTGAAGTGCTTTTCCCATTTCCTTCTGTCAATGTTAGCTGGGGTTTGTTTCCTGCCTGTTTGCTTCTTCACCATATTGAACAGTTTCTTGTTATCTTTATTGCTTTTTTCCATTTCCTCCATTATATCGTCGTACCATCTTTCCTTTTTTGTTCTGAATATTTTGTTGTTTTCTGCCCTTATTTCTTTGTATTTCTGTAGGTCTTCTTCATCATTCGATTGTATCCATTTGAGCCTGGCTGCTCCCTTCTTTTTTATTAGCGTTTCACATTCGTTATCAAACCAGGAGTTGCTTTTGTCATTCACCTTATTTCCCAGGATTTTTTCAGATACTTCCACCATACTATTTTTTAATTCTTTCCATTCGTCCTCTATGCTCTTTCGCTGTTTTTTCCCTTGGAGTTTTGTTGTGATTTCTTTCCCTAGTCGGGTCCTTATTTTTTCCGAACTTAACTTTCCAACATTCCAGTTTCTTCTTACTTGGTGCTTTAATTTTTTGTTAATCGTATTTAATTTGAGTTTTGCTATTACTAAATAGTGGTCTGTGTCCACTGTTGTTCCTCTGTAAGATCTTACATCTTGTATTATTTTTAGTCTTTTTCTATCTATTAATACGTGATCTATTTAGTTTCCTTCTTGTGAACCAGGTATTCTCCAAGTTATTTTATGCTCCTTGATTATACTTTGTACTACTGATAATCATGTCAGTTACCCCTGCGAAGTTACATATTCTCATGCCGTTATTATTCGTCGTGTCATGGATTGTGTATTTTCCTGCGACTTCTTTGTATTGCTCTTCTTTTCGTATTTTGGCATTAAAATATCCTATGATTAGCTTTGTGTCGTGTTTTGGTATTTTCTCGTAGATCTTCTCCATTTCTTCATAGAATTCTTGTTTATCCTCTTCATTGCTTTTTTCTGTCGGTGCATATATGTTTATAACCGATATATTTGCATAGTTGTTTTTGAATCTAATATAGGAAATTCTCCCATTCACTGCTTGAAATTTTATTACTTTGTCTCTCATTTTCTCATCTATCATAAATGCAGTGCCGTTGCTTCCTTGCTTGTCTTTCCCAGCGTAGTATAGCGTAAATGTATCTTTGTCTATTTTACCTTCGCCTTCCCATCTGATCTCCTGTAGTGCCAGTACTCCGATTTTGTATCTTATCATTTCTCTGTGGATTTCTTCCATTGTTCCTACCTGTAGCATTGTTCTAATGTTCAAAGTATCCATTCGGAACTTTTCCTTTTTCTTTAGTTTCCTAGTTTCCTTTTTCGTTTTCTTTCTTATTATTTGTTGCTCGTTTTCCCTACTCATTGCCTTGTTGTATACCTTGTTTTCTTCGTCCCGGTTTTGTACAGATATTCGTTTTTTGCCCCTGATTCCTTCTTTCTTGTTTCCATTTTGGGGTGTTTTGTTTTGCTATCTTCGTCTGGGGATCTTTCACTAGTTGTCCTTCCTTTTTTGTGTTCGCTCCTTATGTTTGTCTTGATGTTCTCTGCATATCCTCTTTTCCTGTCCTCAAGCTCTCCCAGTTCATCCAGAGTATATGTCTTATCATTTACCTTTAATTTGTTTTGCTGTATAAATGCTGTGTTTCCGGCTTTTCTTTCTCTGATCATGTGTGGTATTAGTTGCTTTCTTTGTTGCAGCATATCTTTGGTTAAATCTTCTTCAATGTATATTTTTGTTCCTTTAAGCTTTTTTGTTGCTCTTAGTATTTCCATTTTTTTGTTAAAGCTGCTAAGCTCTATCTTAACTGGTCTATTTTTCCCTTTTTCTGCCGTTCCAATTCGTCTCGCTTCCATTCTTCCTTCCCATCCATCACTTATTACTTCTATTTTTTCCATTATATCGGCCACCTTATTTTGTAGCTCTGTTGTGTTTTCTTGATCTGTTTCGTCTACCCCATGGATTATTATATTTTTTTTCCTCATTTCAGATTCAATCTTTTCTATTTTTCTTCCTTGCTCTTTGATCGTTTCTTTCATTTTTTCATTTTCTAGTTTTATATTTGAATTTTCTTTCCTTATCTCGCTTAATTCGCTTTGTATTCCATCCAATTTAATTTCTATCCTCGCGTTTACCACCTCCAAATTAGCTAATCTCTCATTTATTCTTATTAGTAGTTCTTCCATCTTTCGGTTGATTATTGTTCTTGCCCGAGAGAATGTTGGGTGAAGGTAGCTTTATTGCTCGTTCTATAGTCGCAGGTAGTTATCTTCGGCCTTCCTATATTCCTTCTTGTTAACATACAGTTTTCTACTTCCTGTTTTTATGTACAGGTTTCTACTAACGTGTTGAACTGATACTACCGCTATTCACTAGATGTCGCTTTGGCTCTTCCCGCTCCTATGCATTTTAGAGCTTTGTTGTTACAATCGCTCGGTTTAAATGACATACTATATAAGAAATATAAATCTGAACAAATACCGAAATTACAAAATTTAGTTAGTTATTATAAGTTACTTGCGACACAGGTAGTCTTACACAATGACATTATAATATTTAAAATTCATATGCCTATCATATCGATATCCTATGATTATTATCGACTGTATCCAGTCCCTGTCCATAATGAAATAATAATACCCGAACATCCTTACCTAATGTTCAATACCGAAACATATTGGATGTCAAATGAAGAATGTCCCGAGATCGAAGATTTCTATTATTGTAAACAAAAGTTCGTTCATCGTAAACAACAATATCTAATGGATATAATAAAAAATGGAACCAACAGTTGCAGTACAATGAATGTTATATTAAATGTAACCAGTATACAACAAATAAATGGGTACCAAATATTAGTAGTTCCCGTTGAACCCGCAACAATTAGATCATATGGAGAAGATAATGGACTGTACAAACTCCAGTATCCAGCCATCGTATCAATGGATCAACAACTGATCGAAATTAATGGTCAATACTTCGAAAAGCTTCGAAAAGTCTACATGAAGAATTAGTGTTTGAACTTCCAAAGTTAGTGTCGTTAAACACGTCAGAAATAGTGCGCGTAGAACCAGTGAAATTAAAATCTCTAGATTTTACGCAATTAAATAATATAAAGACAATTTCAGAATCAATACGAAATGTAAATCTTGAGAAAATTAATGTACACCATAGTACATGGATTATTGTATTAAATGGTGTTATCATGCTTACGTTGTTTGTAATAATTATATGCATTGTTCTAAAAATTGTGCAAAGACGTTGTAGACTTGTGAATAAAGTAAAACAAACCAAAAATGAGATAATTGCCCAATGAACCTTTATTTTTTGAGCTTAAGGAGGGAGGAGTTATATCATAAATAATAATACATTGTATAACTATATATATGTGTAACAGTAGAACTATGAGAAATGTCAATTAAGCGTTACTCATGGCTTACTAAGAACCCTTAGAGATAAGAAAGTTAATAAATGGACGACCACTCCTGTAAATTATTATTCTTTGTCTCATTGTCGTCCTTAAAGTTAGGTAGCAATAGACATTGTAATCATTGTTATTTCTTTAAATGAAATAAAGATTTTTTTTACGAGTACTGAAACAATTAAATATAATTCCTGGTATGATATCGTTGCCGATCCGTGCATTAAGATCTCCGAGTATGATAATTTCGTGTTTGGTATTTATGCTGTCCATGACGTTTTGTAATTGCTGATAGAAGTTTTCAATTTCTGCCGTGGACTTAGATATGTCTGGGGCATACGTACTTATCAAGTGTGTTGTGATATTGTCAATTTTTAGGGAGATTTTTAATATTCTGTCGTTGATGTGTTCGATGTCTTCGATGCTCTGTGTATATTTATTGTGCAGCAAAATTCCAACACCTGAGTGCGCTCTTTCTTGTTTTGCTTTCCCACTGTAAATTAGTATGAATTCTCCGTATTTTGATGTTCCTTGCCCCTTTTTCTGTGTCTCAGAGATCCCGCAAATGTCAATATTATATTTCTTCATTTCTCTTATGATCTCTTGATCTCTTCCATTCCACGGCATTATGTTCCAGCAGGCGATTCGTGTGATGCGGTGTTTAGGTTTTCTTTGGCCAATTCGTTTTTCCAATGTTCTGGCGTGTGCCGTCATCTGATAGTTCCGTCCGTTTTCAGAGGCTGCATCTTTAGTTCTGTGAGTCAATATGGGCTTTTCCCTCAGGTAGGTAGCTAACCTCACCTAAGAACCCTCCTCCTTTATCAGGGCTTGGGACCGGCAGTGCCACCCGAGGAGCAACTCAATCCACCCATCAGATGACCCAGGCTGGATTAATTCAGTACGGACAAATAATTTTGTGTGGGTACTAGGTATAAGAACTTAAAAACAAATTATTATATAAAAAAAATACAAAACAGCATGTATTAACTAAACATGGTGATTACTGTGACTTACATATATATCTATACGTAAAACGTATATGCATATATGCATGTGTTTGAGATACACACATACATTAAGTGCTATTGTCGACAATCGAACGCACAGACACCGGTGTTTCGACCTATGAGGTCTCATCAGTGTGCGTGGTGATTCTCGACAATAGCTTCAAGACTTAAATCGCTCATCGACATCTAACACCCAAAAGATGACACAGAACAAAGCGATGGCTTCTGACGGCATGTTCTGCTATACAGAGGCCTGTATGTTAATAGTGTATCTCATGTAATAGAGCCTTAGGTGGCGTCACCGATCAAAACAAAATGAAAAGTGTGAACACATGGATGTTAAAACTAACATCAAGCAGTACGTATAGATATATATGTAAGTCACAGTAATTATTTACTGCTTGATGTTAGTTTTAACATCCATGTGTTCACACTTTTCATTTTGTTTTAAACATGGTGAGTTGGTTTCAACATATTTTATTTTTGCACTATTTTAAAAAAAAATAACAGTCTAGTTGTTACGATTTCACTAATTTTATCCTAATGAACAATTATTTAGGAACGGTGTAATTTCTTACTTTACCTTGCTGTGGTCTATAATATTGCTTAACTCGCATGCTTATGGAGAAATAAACCCCTTTTGCTATTACTTCCTCACGATGCATCTGACACTCGAATTTAATCAGTCTATTTTCTATCAAAAACGTCAACGGACGCAATATGTTTGAATAGCACATTTTCTCATCTCCTTAACAAATTATGAATAAATTGATTAGGATGAATCAACCACCCCCTTGTCTTTAGTTAACCTAGTTTAGTTTCGGGAGGTGAGATATGAGGTTCATGATTACAGGAAAGTTCCCGACAAAATTTACATTTTCACTCTTTAAAGAGTTTCTTGCAAATAAATACCGTTAAATAATAAATAATACAATCGAGTGTTTCAGGTAAGTCAACATTATAAAGCATCTATTTATAATGTTGCGTTATCTTCAGAATCCCCCCAAAATTCACCTAGTAGAAGATCGTCTAATTCATTCTGGATTTTTTGTAGATGATGAGCTTTGTTAACTCAGTCATTGCTGGAAAAGATCGATTTAAAATTTTCGATTGACAAAATTGTATTTTGTAAGTCTTCCGTCTGATTGGTGCAACTGCCAATTTGTAGAGGTTTGAGCAACTTATAAACAGATAATAAACGATATATTTCTAAGAACGTTCCCAATACCCCACACTGGGAACGTTATCACGCCCAGCTTGCCTAACTGTGCCAAAAAATCTCTGTAATTTAGAAAGATGGTTATTAGTTACTCAATGATCAACCGGAATATTATATAGATACTTCAAAAGGATCTTGATTCATTTTGTTAGTAACGACATAATTTAATTTACGACTTTTCAGAAAATATTCTCACAATTCCAATGTAGACGTAATGAATGGTTACACAGAAATCTTCAGCGGTTGAAAAATGGACTTCTGTGGTTTTACCATCTCCTATTATGATTTCGCATTCGTTAATAAATTGTAGGTTCTCTCAAAGTATCTACAAAACATAATTGAAAGAATAACACAACATCTCTATTTTGCAAATAGTTTAAACTTACTTCAAAGTCCTCACTATCTTTCACAATACCTTCACAACTACGTCATCGGTTCAGAACATCAAATAAATTATTTATTCTTTTAGTAAACGCAATTGTACAACCGGTCTCTTTAAGTCTATCACAACGTTTTTGATAGTGGATCAGACCATAAGCAACAGAATTACTAAAGATCTGAAGCAAAAGAAACTCTAATTATATCTAATATTTATGAATACCTTAAGGGGGCTTACGCAGACGTCACGACTAACTGCCGTGAGGTAGGACGTAAGGGGGTGGCGCCATAAGCGCTAATGTAAATTCTGGACTTTAGAAGGTTTCGTTAAAACAATAGAACCGCTTTAATTTACGAAGTATCAAAACGAAATTTAAAACACAAATAAACAAACGCTCAATGCATGCTCCACTGGAATTAGTTTTTAAAATAAACTTTCTGAAACTGTGTTATGCTGTTGTAAATTTTGCCAATTTTGAGAGTGAAATGTAGGAGTAAATAATTTTAGTTATAAGAAAGTACTCCCAACGAAGCCTTAATTAATCCTTTGTATTCAATTTAATGCAAAAACATAATAAGAAAAACAAACATTTCTGCTGTTTGTTTTATTTTAACGAAAACCTTACATCGGCAGGATTTACATTAGCGCTTATAGCGCCACCCCCTTACGTCCTACCTCACGGCAGTTAGTCGTGACGTCTACGTAAGCCCCCTTAATAACATATTGCTGTAATAGCATACATCTGATGATAAATTTTTATTATTCTTTATTTATAATAAATATGTTACTGCCAAATATATGCTATAGCTCTGTTTTCAAATAAAAAAATAATAATCTTGTACAAGCATAACTTAATCAAACTACGATAATACAAAGCTGCATAATTTTAACGAATGTAGAGATAACGTTCTCATGTAAAAAAATTCTTTATTAAATTTATAAATTCAATCTCTATTAACATTCGTATATTTCTTGTAGGTTCTAGCAGTGATATTCCTTTCGTTTTTACAACAACATTTCTTATTTAAACTTAATAGGATAAGGTTACTAATAAAAAACTAAATCTCATAAAATATTTATATTCAATTTTTAACATTTTATAATAACAGTATCGATGAAATAATTCTCTTGCCACATGTGGCCGCAAAAAGAAATTGTCCTTTTACTTTCCAATAACAAGTAAAAAAAAAGTGTATTTTATAAATACGAAAAACACATTACATTACGAATATAACATATAGATTCAGCATAAATATCGCTCTTTGCTATATTAAAATTTTAACATTGTGTAGTTTCAAAGAAATAATAATTTTTTTATACTATGCTAGATTTCGCTTCCACAAAGACATTCATTCACACGAAGTGTCTTTGAAAAATACAAAATTCCTCAGAACAGAAAACACCTTGATAAGACTGTCACCGATCATCATATGCAAATATTTACACGTTGTACATACCACAAATTGGCTATTGTCTATCAAAAATGCTCCTATCTTTACGTATATTAATATATTTGAAATCCCTATAAAATTTTGTATCTAAAAACTTGTTAACAATGCATAGATAACATCGCTAACAAACATTCACACGATGTGTTATTGATGCCTTTCTACATTGTTAACAATACTCCCATTATTTATTACATTAGTTTACTTATAACAAAGAAGATACTAATCTTATCCAAAATATTAAATAATTTTTTTTTAAACGCTTTGCTAAAGATGAATATTTTCACATAGCATCTTTAGCATAATTTATTTTAAGTAAAACTTACTTATGATGTTCATATATTTCATCAAATTCTTCCTGATATTGGTCTGTCATATTGATAATAAAAAAATGAGATTAAACTAAATGGCAAAAATTAATTATGAAATGAAGAGTACTTAAATAATTTTTTTTAAACGCTTTGCTAAAGATGAATATTTTCACATAGCATCTTTAGCATAATTTATTTTAAGTAAAACTTACTTATGATGTTCATATATTTCATCAAATTCTTCCTGATATTGGTCTGTCATATTGATAATAAAAAAATGAAATTAAACTAAATGGCAAAAATTAATTATGAAATGAAAAGTAAGTAAAATAAAAATAACTTAATACATTTACCAAGGATGATTTCTATGCAGTATATTATACACCTGCAATCATCAAACAAAATTCGAAGATCGAAGATTGACCGCTTCTTTTAAAAGTTAGGCTACTTCACCCATATATCGACGACTTCTCTCGTATTTTCTTCGTTCCCGACCTTTTATTAATTTTCGGACATCGGAAAAAACTATTCTTCGTTCGCAGCGCCACAATTTTCGCACTAACGTTTAAGTTGGCATTGTCCTGCTCAGATTTATTTTCTTGACGTTCTCCCTAGGCTGACCTGTACCCATATTGTTTGACATATAGAAATTACACAAAATATACACGCACTTAAATTGTTTATTATTGTTAATGTCTATGCACATTTGCGATTTCCTTATATTGGTAGGTACATTCTTTTTCATTAACGCCATCCGTTATTGTGTTTATAGATGAATTCATTGTTTCTTTCATCATTATTTAAATACATTCTTTACCACTATTTAACACTATTCGTATTTTTCTTTTGCAGACGTTTCCTTTGAAAATAATAGGAAAAACATTGCATACGACTGGAATACTTCTTTTATTAATTATATTGTCACGAACATGGACCTTGATAACTTTATCTATATCTTCGAATCATCTTTTCTCGTCTTCATGTAGGTTAATTTGTATGCAGCTGTTGAAAATATTAAACATTGTTTTTCCTTTGTAGATTTAATTGGATTAAACCAATTTCAACGTGTTATTTCCGGAATTTTCCTGGATTAAACTGGATTTAACCTGCTATTACTGAAGTTTTTGCTTTATTACATTGTGTCGAATAAAATATACCTTTTTTTACATATTCGTTTTAAAATTATGCTTAGATATAAGTCTCAGGTATTTATCACATTATTAAGTGTGACCATAGAATGTCAAACAAATAATAATCTTTATAAATTTACGTCTACTCATGATGAAAGATGTTTTCATGTCGTGAATGTCTAATATCACCCTTTTCATATAACTTTACGGCATTCAAATGACTAACTCTTTTGACTACACCATCTTTCATCCTAACTCTCTCTCTCTCTGTTATTTATTTTTAATATGCCATTGATTTTGAATAGTGGTTTACTGCTTAATATATTTAATGCGACTCTCACACAATGCATAAAATTTGGTTCTATCTTTGTATATTGAAATTGCATCTTGTGCTCCTCGTTTCTACAAATATAGAATTTTTTTATAACTACACTTACTACTACAATTTATTTACTTATTCTATTACATAACTATTTATTTATCTTACAATGCCTGACCAATATAGGGATCACGGCAATATGTTCACTTACCTGAGTTGCAAGTCTTACTGTCATTTTCATAAAACTGTTTGGATTCACATGCATTTCTGCCAAGCGCCTTTTCCATCTTTGTCGCTTCTTTTTTGTCGCACACTGACCACACTTGAGACCACAGATAAAGGAGATTGCAGATAGCCGATGTAATGATAATTATTGGCAACATATTTTGGAGACGACCGCTAGGCATTCGGCGTTAGTTTGGAGACAAGGCACCAAGATGGAGGGCGCTCCTATTAGTTTTGTTACAATATTCGGAATGGTCTCTCACGGGATCTATGAATGTAAGAAAATCTACCTACTTTTATTAGATCGTTATTTTTTATATTCACCAAAATAAAATTATATTTATTAACAAATTAAGTGTCAAAATGTATTAATAGTATTGCTCTACAATCAATCTTACTATTATTACATTTAGTACAATTAATTTGTGAATTCTACTTTGGTGAATCTGAAAAATAACGATCTAATCAAAGTGGGTTAGGTCCTGGGACACGCTGTATATTATTTGTGCGCCAAGGTTATATTTATATGTCTTTATTGAATTTAAAATATCTTTCAAATATTGTAAATCCTGATTATGGTTAAATTTTATTTAATATTTATATACAATTGATAATAATGAAACCCTGTTTACTGTTGTTTTCAATTTTGGATGCTAATGCTTTTGAATAAAATTTATAATACATAATTCATTGTCAAAGCTATATGCAAAATATGTCTTGGTAATGTATTTACCTGTCGATACAGGCTGATTCATATTAAATTGAAGATAGGTTTTAATTTGACAAAGTTGACACATTATTAACCCCAATTACTGCGTTTTATCTATTAATGTACTCTAAATTTTTAGAAGGCGTTTTAATTCCTTGTTGGCACCATCAAATATGTAATACTTGAATTTTAAACTATTGTCACACATAAGTCATTAGCCGAAGTAAAATTAAGTCTTTTCACTCGTTTCAAAACGAGGATATATGCAAAACTTTCGAGCTGGAATATTTTCGTCATCACAATACTTCCTTACATTACGTATGAGAAAGTAATAACAACAATAAATATTTTGTGTAACGAGATTGCATGATCAAAATAATTGCAAAGCTTTAAAATACGGACAATATTTCAGAAATAGTTTTCTCTCTCTCATAACGACAGCGGGCAAACGGCTCAAGCTATCAACTTCACATCGTATATTTAGGAGTACAATCTCTCTCTTGAGATCTGATTAGAATTTCAGAGAAAACAGTAGACCAGAAGTAGCAGTTTTCATTAGTGAAAAAATAAAACTTTACCAGTATTTTGTAAACTAGCACGTTTAATCAGCATTCCTAAAAGGTGCAGATTAGGGGTAGTGACGACTAGTGTTGTCGTGTCGAATACCACTACAGATACCTTGTTTAAAAAATTCGTTATTTTCTAATTGTCTCCAGATTCTAAGCATTGATTAAACTTATTTTGATTTAACGTTTCCTATAGGTACTCGTGTTTGCGTTAAATTTAAATATGAGGCGTCTTCCCGCGTAGATGTGAAGGATTATTATTCATCTAAAAAATACTAGATTTATGTACTCTACAAACACACCTTTTACCTTTACTATTCGTAAAATATCCTTTTCATTGTCATTCAAAGTCCTGTTAACATAAACATTACGCGGCTTGATAAACTATTCATAGCGGATCAGGTTATTGTTAAGATTTAGCAAAATGGTTTTGAATACATAAGTATGTAAATACTCTACGATTGCAATTTTTGAATATGAAGAATAAAAACATTTAACATCTAAGTCGGTGTACGACGTTTGCTATTAATAATGACTCAATGTATTTTAAAATACATTACCTAATATTAAAAACATTCTTCATGATGTTTTAGGTAAATATTTGAAATCAAAAAAAATATTTCGTAATGGTGTTAGAATATAACATAGCGGTTATAAGAAATAAGAAGGTTGATAATGTCCAGAAGAACTAAAACGTCTTACAAAAATGTCGATTACGTCATTAGCTAGAAGACTAAAAGAGTCCCCAAGATTTGTGGTCCTTCCCTCCATGGCTGAATTAAAATGGCAATGTTAATAGAAAAAATCAGCATTTTCCGGTTCGAAAGTCATTTATCATTGATCCTTTTTCTCACCAGGTCCATAACAGACACAAAATCTATCAAATTGGCTGAATTTAAACCTACCGTCTATTCTCAATCGTGGAATCCCTATGGTGAGCGTCGGCATTCAATCAGCCTGTATTCATTTTTCAGAAATGCAATACTTTTTTTTTTGTCAGGGGAAATGCATTATGCACACCAAGTGCTTGGCTCAATAACAGATTGGCGTGTGGGACTCTCACCCACTAAAACCCCTCAATGCCCTCAAACAGTATTTGTTATTATTGTTGATATATCATTAGATACTGCCGGTAGCCCTATAACCCGAAACTTTCTTTCACAACTCTTTAATTAGCACGGTTTTGTCTGTGTACACTACACTATTGTGTTTCATCGGTCTCCTTCCTTGACATTAACACCCTTATCATATTGTGCAACATTGTCCATTTTTGTGATGACTCGAGCATAGTTGGTAATAGTGTATCTGGTGGATATTGTGCCACTTAGGGCATGCAAAAAGAGTATGGTTCACTGTATCAATGTCTCCACAGTACATACATATATCAGTATCATCCTTTTTTATACGTTTTGCAAACACGCGAAAAGAGCGATGACCTGTTAGTGCCTGTGTTAAAAAATAATCAATCGTTTTGTCCATTGCGCTTTCACAGACTCCATATCCCACCTTCTCTGCCATTCCGCTATGGTATTTTTCTTGGCATCTAACACAATTTGTCTTCTGTCCTCATGCCTATTCTCATAAATATATGTTCTTTCCTTGACCATCAAATCAATTGGCACAATTCCGGTGATCACTTGCAGCGCCACCAGGGATGCTGTCCTGTAGGACGAGGCCACTCGGAGGAGAATATTACGCTGACACCTCTCAAGGATACGTCTGTACCTTTGAATGCATACTGTCTTTTTCCATATTGGAGCGCCATAAAGCACCACATAATGATCTGCCCCGCATAGAACCACTCTCTTACCACTGCTTGGTCCTTTAATATTGGGTAAACGCCTGTTTAATTCAGCAATCTTTGCATCAGCTTTACTTACAGCATTTTTCACATGAGGCCCAAAAGATCCCCTTTCATCAAGTGTGATACCAAGGTATTTAATAGTCTTTGAAGGTACCAGCACTACCCCTTCTAAGATAAAGGTAATGTTATTTCTCTTCCTTTTCCCCTTCATTATTAATACCTCCGTTTTATTTGGCGCAAGTGTCAATCTTTGATCTTTCATCCATGCACTTATCAACTCAAGGCATGAATTTGTATTCTCCATCAGGGTAAATTCATCCGCAGCTCCCACGATCAATGCAAGGTCATCAGCAAATCCAACACATGTAGCGTCCACTGTAAGATCTAGACCTAGGATCCCATCATACAAAACATTCCACAATGGCGGGCCCAGGACCGACCCCTGCGGTACTCCCGCACTCACCTCCATCACAACATCTTTTCCTATATAGATCTTTCTATTGGTGAGGTAATTCGCTATTAAATTAATCAGATAGCTGGAAATATTTCTGTTTTTGAGATCTCTAATTATAAGCTCATGACAGGAAGTGTTATTCTTAACATCTATGGTTACCAAGACACACCACTTACTGTTGTAATCATTAACAGTTCGTAGAACGGTCTCGATCGCGTCTAGGGTTGGTTTTTTTTACAGAACCCAAATTGTGGCTGTGAAGTCCTCCTTTTTCCTCAAGTTCAGATTGTAGTCTACTCTTTATTAATGTTTCAAACAATTTACTCAATGTATTGAGTAAACACAGGTGTCTATAGGAGTTAGACGCTTTCGGGGATTTTCCACTCTTCAGAAGCAGGACCAGTTTAGCAACTTTCCATTCATCAGGAAATTTCTGCACCTGCAGCAAATCATTCATGACTTTGGCTAACAAATCTGGCAAGAAGTCGGCCATTATCTTAATGGCCTCCGACGGGATCTTACCTAGTCCTGGGGCCTTACCGTTTTTGAGACACACTGCCGCATCTACGATTTCCGTTTCGATAAAAGGCTCAATGTTCATGGGCTTCCCCACAGTTCTGCAGATGCCAACCCCAGGCGGGAAAATATCAGCCACAAGTTGTTTTTTTCTGTCAATACTGAGCTCATAAGGGGCCAGGTTGCCAATTTTTTTAAAGACAATTTTGTAAGCTCCTCCCCATATATCATTTTCCATGTCCAAACATAATTCTCCCATAGCTTCTTCTTTGTATCTTTGATGAGCCTGACTAGTTCTTTCTTGTTATTCCAGTAATCTTCGCTAGTCGCAATACAAGCTTGTGTATCACCATGTCTTCTCCGTAGTCGTGTTAGCAATCTTCGGAGCTTTTGACATTCCACCTTTCTCTTGCCAATATCTTCAGTCCACCAGTAAGGATCCTTCCTATTTCTGTTGCATTGCTTTATGTTATTTTTATATGCCTCAACTATCATTCTAGTGAGTGTTTCTTGACTATTATCTTCCACATTACTCCCAGTTATTTTAATAGTGTCTATGAATGCATGCCAATCAACAGTACGTTTTATGGCAGCGGTTCCCCTCTTGCTACCTTTTCCATCAATCTCAAAGTAGATATATTGATGTTCCGTGAAAGTTCCACTCTCTAAAACTTCCCAATGTAGTATGTTAGAAGCCATATTTTGTGTTGAAATGGTGACATCAATAAAAGATTTCGTTTCCCCACGGATGCAGGTTGGTCTTGACCCTGTGTTCTGCACCACCATGTCCCTGCTGGAGATCCAATCTGTCCAGTATTCACCTCTATCATCAGTGATAGGCGAGCCCCACTGGGGTGATTTAGCATTGAAGTCGCCAAGAATGACCCCTTTGGTGTTATTGTCCAGGGTGTTCATTATGGTATCAACTTTCTCTTTATAGTCTTGTATAGGGATATTTGGGGATATGTAACAAACCACCAACATACCCCCAAACTGCAACGTTAGATACCCATCGCTCACTTTATGACCACTCACATTAAGATTCCTCGTAATGAACAAGACAGCAACGTCCTCTCTACTATCCTTTATCCATCACTCTTCGCTGACCTTCTTTCTGTTTGGCTCCCCGACAACGAGAATATCAATATTCTGCTGCTTAGCAGTGGCATATGCCATGTCCTGTGCGGCATATGCTCGACCGACGTTAGTTTGTAATACTCTAATGGGCATGACTGCTGTAACGTGTTTCAACACTTGCCCCTTTTGCATTAGCTAATTCTCTAGCACCTTCTCGTATGAGTTTCCTAAAATGGGGACACTTGGTTTGATCCGCCCTATCGCCGCCCTTTTTACATATGAAGCAGATATCTACTCCTGTGCATTCTTTCGCTCTATGGTTCCTGTTTCCACACTTCAAGCATTCCTCCGTATTGTCCTCACCTTGGCAGTCCCGTTTATAGTGACCGAAATTCAGGCATCTGTAGCACCTAATAATGTTCACCCGTGGTCTCACAATACTCATAGTCCAACCTATCTTAATTTTTCCTATTCTGGTAAGTTCCTTTGCCACTCTTGCCTTAACAACCACAGTAGCATTCTGATTTCCATACTGGTTTGGTCGGAGCGAAACTACTCTTATGTCCCCTTCATTGACACCCTCCACCCTTTTTTAATAGAAATGCAATATTAATTAAAAATACCTATTTATAGTTTTTGTCTAAATCAAATAAGGAAAGATATGCGTTTACAGATTTACAAACATTTTATTTAACAGTAGTTTATAAAACAGGATTTCTGTTCCTTTCCTATACGTATTTGCCTTTTTACAATTTAGGAAAATTAAGATATTAAAATTGACATATTTTCTTAAATTGTGAAGAATCCCAAAATTCTTATTCGTTTTATAATATAAACACTTAAAAGAAACGAATACCTGATATTCCCGAACTACAACAAAAACTCGTTGTTGTTCGGTTCTGCCATAAAAAAAGGCGCCGTCTGATTTCTGAATAATTTAATGGTAATCTAAGATAAGACATACGTTGAGCCTATAGTAGTGCCATCTTTTATCTAATAAATTTCTGCAAATTATCTGCTAGAGCCGCTAAAATAAATACCTTGGGAAAATAACACGAAAATACAGTAATTCGACATTCATACACCATCTTTTGGATTGAATTAAAGTTATTTTTTGTGTTGCCAATCTCTCCATAAACACCGGCTATCTGAATCTCCCTTATCTGTGCTCGAGACCCATTCATCTGTTACGAAAAGACACCGTCTCGGTTCACCTTCTGTATTATACACCCGTGGTGTGTACCAAACATATAAAAACTTCATTTTGCTGAAAAAATGTCTTAGTCATTTCCTGTATATTCTGTATATTCATTTAATTTACGAAATTTATATCTTTTCCTAATCATATGATCATGTTTACACGCAACCATAACGTCTTTTTATTGCAAATAATACAGCACATCTTTTCTGAAAATTTCATGAAAATATACCAACGTCAACTGCCTCTTTATTTATTTATAGCAATCGGTATACATAATTCAGAATTAAATAAATATTTTAGTTAATACGTGACCTTGATCAAGATTGAATGTTGTTTACCTCATTGCAACAGAAACATTATATTTTTGTCAATCCGATTGCAAAGGTGAATGTAAGAAAATAAACCAAGAATATACTACATATAGATGAATAATTATTGGTTTGGCTCTGATTCTCTTTCATAAAGAGAAGATCTTTATAATTGCCGTTCACGATATACACATTCCTAAAGTTGTAATTTCCTTTGACGTAGTTTGCTAATTCGGAGCGTTTACAAAATGAAATACAAGCATTATTAGAACGAATAGTAACACGCAATTTCCATTGAATATCACAAGACCATCAAAAACTTAATATATAAGATACGATAGATGACAAAATGTTAAAGAAGTTGTTGAATCTGAACGAACCAACTGTTACGCATGTCATAATATTAATAAGTGTAGTGCAATAATGTTGACATTTATTTACGTATTTTTAGTACATTCAGCTACTATACTGCATACAAGTAAGTATTACTCTAGTTTAATTATTCTATTCTACTTATCACAATACAAAAATTTAAATGCAATTACGGATTAAAAATAGCAAATGTAGAAATTAGGAATATTGATTGTTAATTAGATAGTTTTTCAAATTATATCGAGTCTGAATGCTTCAGTTTTATTCTGTGACTAGTTTATAATATGCAGACAAGAGGAAAAGGTGCTCTTCGAAATACTTGAAAAAACACTTTTGCTCTCGTTAGTATATAACGCTTTCATTTAACTGTATTTTCCCTATTATATAAACAAAAATGAAATGCTGTTCGTTGAACACTTGAGAACGGCTTAACCGATTTGGCTATTTTTTTTGAAGTGTAAACTTCTTTAGGCGCGTTGCGCTGATTGTAGGCAGTGAACAAGACTGACCTGCAACGCTCGGATATATAAAGCTCTTCGGGTAAAGTCGGCTAAGGGAACAAGATAAATAAATATATCATATAGAGGTATTTAATTTCAATTAAATTGAAATTTAAATGAATAAATAAATTCATGTCCCAGAACAGATGCGATCCCGAGACCGCACGGTTATGAAGCCGATACGTTACCATCAGACCAAGCGAGGGACCGTCAGCAAGTATTTATATCGTCTATTTATACATACAAATACGTCCGAACCGACCAAACGAAACGGACGCTCGTAAATGTAATAAATGTGCGAATATGTTTTATTTAATACGTTACTGAATATTATATGCGTGTATTTCGTATTATCTACGGTATTATTAACCTCGCCTTGATGAAGTTTACACTTCCGCCGTGTGGTTTTAAGCACACTCATTCTTCTTGTTTCTTTAAAAATGTTTCCAATAGTCTGAATGTGGTTTTAGGGAAAGAAAAATTGCAAAAGTTACCCGGAAAATTGAAAAATTTGCAAAAAACTCAAAGTACTTTTTTCTATAAGATTTATGAATGAATTCTAGATCATAACTCACGATTCGAACGATGGATATGCGTAATTCTGTTTTGTACTGTTTGCTATAATACTGGAAAATTCGGGACAAATACAAAGCAAAGTCGAAAAATTCGAACAAACTACAAAAATCATAATTGTAAATATATAGGGTGTAGCACCTAAAATGCCTCGGACCCTAGCTCCTCTACCATACAATGTATCGAAAAAAGTCTAAGAGAAAAATTGTCCATAATTACAATCACCATTTCCCTAAAATATTTTCGGTCATCAGTGCCGTGCCGTATTCCAGTGGCGTATCAAACCTATATTTTTTTTTTAAATGGAACAATATATCAATGTAACAATATATATTTTGTGGCTGATTCGGAAAGCCCTCGAAGATTACTTTTTTTTTCTTATGTAACGTCATACCCCTAACTTTAGCGGTTTCGCAGTTAGACCGAAATTCGAAATTTTTTTTCGCAGGAACTAAATTGTTCCGGCGTTTCGGTTTCGAATTTAGGTATAGACTAAGACCACTTCTACCTACTCTTAATTTTCTTTCAAGTGATTTAAGGAAAGAAGATAATTTTTGATTGGGCTTTGCAAATAGTATTTTTTTTCTAAAATATCGAATGGGAACCATAAAAAATAATTTCATCGTCGTATAATCGAAATTCAAAGTTTTTCATTTATTAAAAAAACACATTTCATTACAAAATTAAAAAGAAAAAAGAAGTTGTTAGGTCAATTTGTCGAAAATTGGTAAACATGGTGTTTACTCAGCCTAACGTAAATGTTCAAAATGACGACCTTCCCTTTGGAGGCATAATCGCAACTTCGACTCACAGGCCCTAGACACCGCCCTTAGGACTTCCGATGATACAGCACGGAAAGCCGCGCGAATCCTCTCACATATCCTCGGCAGTAGTTGGTACCGTCCTGTAGACCATCTATCCAACACCTTTTTAAACGCACTTGGATTTGGATACGTTCTGAGAGGATATCTCTCAGCGTACACTCGTGACGCCAACAAACAATTTTTGAAACATTCTCCTAGAATAAACACCATGTCAACCATTTCTTGTTGAGCTCCAGGCATTTTCGCAACGTTTATCAGATAACAATAATGCTTTGTCAGTTTATTGTTATTTTTCCGTTTGCATTGACAATTGCACTTCTATTGTTTTATCATGACAGCTAACTTTGAAAAAGGACGTTTTTCAACAAATTGACCTAACAACTTAATCCTTGTGGAATTCCTCTTTTTAATTTTGTAATGAAATGTGTTTTTTTTAATAAATGGAAAACTTAGAATTTCGATTATCCAACGATAGGTTTCCTTTTGATATTTTAGAAAAAAATGACAATTGCAAAGCCCAATCAAAAATAATCTACTTTCCTTAAATCACTTAAAAAAAAATTAAGAGTAGGCAGAAGTGGTTTTAGTCTATCCCTAAATTCGAAACCGAAACGCTGGTACAATTTAGTTCCTGCCAAAAGAAAATTTCAAAATACGGTCTAACTGCGAAGAAAAACCGTTATAACAGCGAAACCACTAAAGTTAGGGGTATGACGTTACATGAGAAAAAAAGTACATTTCGAGGGCTTTCCGAATCAGCCACAATATATATATATATATAATTTCATTAAAAAAAACATAAGTTTGATACACCACTGGAATACTGCACGGCACTGATGACCAAAATTATTTTAGGGAAATGGTGATTGTAATTATGGACAATTTTTCTAATAGACTTTTTCGATATATTGTATGATAGAGGAGCTACGGTTCGAGGCATCTTAGGTGCTACACCCTCTGTAAGTGTATTTGTAATATTTGATAATACTGAAGGAGCCATTGTGTTGGCGAAACAATTGTCAAATTAAATATTAAATAAGTGAAGATCCAACAGTTGTTGTTACTTAGTAATTATTACTCTACTTACTCTTGAATTATTACCAAATAATTAAGAATAACTACACTAGTTACTCACAGATGTCGCTGGCAGGCTCAGATGTAATATAAATACTAATAATTTAAAATTAAGGCACAAATTGAACAATATGTAATATTAAAGTATTGAAAATTACTAACAACCAATTAAATAATATGCTACCATTAAAATGAGGCCCAAAACATTTAAAGTTTGACAATAAATAATGATAAAATAAAAAAAAGTAGATTTCGCAACCAATTATACATACCCTATGTACAGTATGAACCGGAACATAATTTGTAATACAAATAAATTGGAAGCTATTCAGAAGCGTTGCAGAAGCACTTATTGGTTGTAACTAAAACTATACTTACATATACACAGGTCGAGTTTTTAGATCGTAACATATATATTGTTGTATTTAGATTTAAAAACGTATGTACTAATTTGAATTATTCATTTTCAGGTTGTGTTGTTCACGATATTTATTGGAGAGATTATGTGCCAGGAGACATACCATGCGACGCATACCAAGGCGCGCCCGGGAAATACATTGGTCAAGTGAACATAAATAGTAATAATTTACCAGCTACCATTCTTACACACAGCCATACAGCTGTTGCTGAATTGGAAGGGAAACAAACGATTAAGCAAGATATAAAAGTAAGCATGAAGTTTATATTTTTATATAAAAAGCTTTAATATTTGTTGTTCTAAATTTGTAAAAATATATTAGTTCTGTCAAATGGTATAATAACCTATAATTGGCGTGTTAAATGGATATGTATTGTTATAGATTGCATGTTTACACTATAATTATATATTTCTTTCATTTAAATGAGTTTTGTTTTTAGGTATTATGTTGTTGTACAATTGTATATTTTAAAAGACATAATAGATTAATATTTAAAGTATAATTTTATTAGTGATTTAGATAACAGGTAGCATATTAATTTTATGTTCACTCTCTATAGTGATTGGTCGTTCAATTTTCATTTTTCTTTGAATTTTACAAAATCTGGAAAAAAGAGATTTAAAATATTAATTGTTGTATAATGATGTATATTATGATTTTGTAATTGTTTAATTGACGTTGATGATTTCAAAAGGTAATAATAATTCTATTTTGAATAATTAATAGTAAAGATTGATTAAAAGTTCGCGGGAAATTTTGTAAAAGGGATGTGCATTTTGACAAACACTAGATTTTAAAAAACAAAACTGCATGAAATCTTTGATAAAAATACATATGAAAAGAATTATAATAATAAGCATTCTGAAATTTAGAAAGGATTTAAATTGGCTAAACAGATCTAAAATCTATGTTAAATAAGATTATATTGTGTAAATTTTTAATTGGGCAATTTGAAAATAATATCGTCAAGGGGATGAAAAAACAAACAGTGAGAAGAATAATTATGAACAGAATTTTGATAAATCGAGAAATCTGAAGAATTTTACAGAGATTTACACAAATCTAATACGGTTGTTGTTCATAAGGGTTAGAATTGAATATTCTAACGATAAATATCACAATATACATATTAGAGTAAAGTGTTAAAAAAATTAAATATTTATAAAACGTCGTATTACCGATTTATAGTATATGCAAATAATATAGGAACAAGCATTATAATAAAAAGTTATTATAAGTACTCACATCTGGCAAGTGTATCCAAAAGACGAGGATTCTAATATATCATCAAGATTATATATTCAACGAGACATCAGAAGGAGCAGAAAGAGTCTTCGAGAGGAAAACCATTTCTTCTAGAGTCGTAGTTTTATCATAGGAGTGCAGAGAGGTTAGAAAAGAATTTACTGAGTCAATACGAGTTGTTCAAGATTATTTAGCTGAGTCCTTGAGAGGAAAACCATTTCTTCTAGAGTCGTAGTTTCATCATAGGAGTGCAGAGAGGTTAGAAAAGAAGTTACTGAGTCCAGTACGAGTTTTTCAAGAGTATTTAGCTGAGTCTTCGAGAGGACAACCATTTCTTCTAGAGTTCCAGTTCATCGTAGGTGAGGAGACATCGGAGGATTTCATACAAATCTCGACACCGGTCAATATCGTGGAAGAGGAATCTACAAGTAGAGGCAAATCAATCTTTTGAAGTAGTACGAATAAGAGTGGAACATTTTTACAAAAAGGTCGTATTTTATATAACATTATTCCAAGAGATATTAATTTTTTTGACAAGACTTTATCGTATTTAAATTGCAATAATTGCTTAAATCTAATTTAATCAGACATTTTAAACATACATACATCAAAATATGTATTTCTAAATTGAGGTTATTTTGACATATAATTTAGATCTATTTTTTTAGTTTGCTGTCAGTATAATATTTCATTGTTCACAAATGATATTAAATGCTATATAACGACTGTTAAAAATCACTTTACGTAGGTTAAATGAATGGTAATGCTATTTTAATAATATGGGAAATTTAGATATACAATTGCTACAACATACATAAAAACATACCTTGAAATATCAGCAGTTCTCGTAAATTTATCACATCATAAAGAAATTACAACGTTTGTTTAACAGGTTTAAATTAGACATCTGTTATTATTATTTAAGTAATTTCCAATTTCGCTTTCGAAGTAATTGTTTTTACATTTATTATATACATTGATCATTATATTGATTTCTATTTCTTGTACTTGAATACAACTAGGCGAAATGTCAAGCTTACGACGCTAACCTAAAAAAGAAAAATCATCATACGTAAATAAACGTCAGAATTAATAAATCAATTGATTACTTACATGTTTTAAATAAGTTGGCGTTTCTTTATAATAGTCACAAAAACATTTTGGATGTTTATTCGAACCATACACACGCCCAAGGATATAATATTAATATAAATTAGTAATTAATATTTAGAATCTAGTACTAGATTGGTACTGAAATACTAACCACGTAACAAGCATATTACTGTTGTTATTATAATCCAGAATTAAAAGTAAAGCATTATTAAGGATATTTAGATCAGCGTTAAAAGGAATTAAATGGGACGTATTTTAATAAAGTTAATTACAGTGAATGTTTGAATAAATAAATAATTTATTAAAGAGTTCATGTTAAGAAGTAAGTAATATACATGGGAATCATTATTATTAAAGTAATTGGGCTAGTTGAAGGTAACATATTTCACATATAATAATTTGAGAATCTTATTAATTTTGAAATTTAAATATTTTGGTCCTCGCATTATAAATTCATATACAGGGACCATTTAAATAGTTTTTGGAGATTAATTACTTTCACACATTATAACATATATATTCATTACGGAAGTGCATTATCGTATCATTTAGCATCTGAACGAGGTGTTACAGTGCACAATAACAGTTACAGTATTTAAATAACCTGATAAATTAAGAAAAGAAAGTTATTGTAAAAAAACATACAAACACCATTATGTAAGTACAATTTGCGTCAACCTATCAGAAATAATCTATTGGCACCATTCTGATTATAAAGGTACATTAGATTTGGTTAAACTCCCTGTATAAGAGGGTCTGGACAGAAGAGGTCGTTGGCGTGATTGGATGACAGGAACCTATCGAGTCCAAATTTTCAAATTTTTTTGTCATTAAACCAATATATACTGCGAATATGAGTCATTTTGGTCTATATATATATACAGGGTGTACCACTTAAAACTCCCAGGTCGATTATCTCGGAAACAGATAAAGATATTTGAATTTTGTAAAAAGTAGTTACTAGAGAATGTGATCGACTCTAGTTTGCTCTCACAATTGTGTTTTATTATGTGAAGATATAGATGGCGCTGCGATGAAAAGAATTTTTTTGATCGCCACAATCTTCATTTGTTTTTTATTTGAAAGAGTATTAAAATTAATGTAAATTTTATTATTTGTGTTAATTTCCAAAATTTAACGGTTTTATAGATATTCGTGATTAAAGAAAGTAAGAGTAATTTTAAAGTTTTGTCGTTATTTTGTTTAAAAACTTAAAAGAATCAAATATAACTAACAAAGATGTTGCTTTTTTGATTGCTACATAACGTATATCGCCTTATTAGTTCTCTTCCGCAAATTTAACAATGTATTTCTACCAATTTTTTGAACACTTGCATAAATTTTATTATAAAGGTCGTCAATATCTGTTATGGGTTCCTTGTAAACTTCAGCTTTCAAGCAACCCCACAAGAAAAAATCTAACGGGGTTACATCCGGCCACCTAAGAACGCCATTAGTACCAATCGAACGACGTGGGAACATTTGATTAAAATAGTCAGTAACTATGTTGGCATTATGAGCAGGTGCTCATTAGAGATATACTTTTGATAAATATACATAGAATGCATGATGCATGATGAAACCACATATTATTTCGCAGCTCTATAGGTACATCTTCCAAAAGTAGTGGTAACTCATTCTGCAGGAAATGTAAGTAGCGCACACCAATGAATATTTCATGATAAAAGTGGGGGCTCAGGATATATCCGTTTAAACCACACCGAACGTTAACGCCAAAAACTGTTTGATTTCTGGTTTGCCTTATCCACATAGGATTATCTTCTGACCAATATCGAGCATTATGCTTAATTAAATTACCATTTTTGTGAAAACGGCATTCGTCATTCCACATGATCTGATTCATAAAGTTGTTTTCCGCTAACATTACAGAAAATTCTGCCAGAAAATCGAGTCTGCGTTGATTATCTCCTATTCATAAATGGTGCACTAAATGAACTTTATACGCAAAGTGAGTAAATGTTTGAATGAAGCTAATTATAAAGACAATTAATAATCAAGCAAATGTCACTAATGTGTGCTAATGTCAAAATATTTCCTAAATAATCAAAGCAAGCATACATACATCTAACACAGACATGAATGCTTTTCTTCCTACATACCTATGGGTGCCTATGAAGTGGAATTTATAAAAAGGAACTAACTATAAAATTTAAATTGTGAAGTAACTATAATAGCAAGAATTGTGAATATGTTTACTGCTATTTTTCCTTACAAATTAAATGTATAAACAAAATAAAGACAAAAATTTAAAATTACTCTTACTTTCTTTAAACAAGAATATCTATGAAACCGTTAAATTTTGGAAACTAACACAAATAATAAAATTTACATTAATTTTAATACTCTTTCAAATAAAAAACAAATGAAGATTGTGACGATCAAAAAAATTCTTTTCATCGCAGCGCCATCTATATCGTCACATAATAAAACACAATTGTGAGAGCAAACTAGAGTCGATAGCATTCTTTAGTAACTACTTTTTACAAAATTCAAATATCTTTATCCGTTTTCGAGATATTTGACCTGGGAGTTTTAAGTGGTACACCCTGTATAGGCATTGTTAATAACTTAACTTCAGCGCCACCTATCGGATCCTAGCATAGCTATGAACTGTAGCCTCAACAAAACAAATACATTGCGTGAATATGACCTCAATCGGTTAAGTCGTTCAGGAGTTACACGATCACTAACAGACGCACCAGCGATTATATACAATGTGTAAAGTGATGTGATTTCCTATAAGAAAAACTGCTTTAAAATAAGTTTTAGCAGAAAAACTTATTCTTATAAAAAAAATTATTGTATCGAAACCAACATTTTGGTTAATAAAAAAACCTGTACTTATTTAAGACAAGACAAAAAGACTTGAAATTATGCCGAGTTGTTGATTTTAAATATATGAATGTTATATTACATTATTAATGTTGGACAAAAAGTAAATGTCATTTCCATAAAACCTTTATTATTTTTGTGTTTGTAAAAAAAGATGACCAATAAATTCTAACATTATTCCACATAATCTCCACCACATCTAGCCCAATCTTCAACTTTTTTCTAAATTGTTTGTAAACGTTGTTCAACATTTTGACATTAATTTTTCAAACTGCCATTTTAATCCGCGTTTATGGGTAATTTAAATCATTTCCCATTGTTTCCCAGTACACTTTCTGCTTTAGATAACTCCAAAAAGAAAAATCCATGGGAGTTGGTCCGATAACGAAGCTGGCCAATGTATTTGTCCATGTTGTCCGATCCATCTATTAGGAAAGTGTAAATTTAAGAATTTTCTTACAATCAAAGTATCATGAGTTGCACACCCATCTCGCTCGTAGTAGATGCGTCGCAATTCCTCTTATGGCAATAAAATATTCTGAAGCATTTTTCAAGTAATTGTGCTGATTTAAAATTCAATTAAAAAAATATGGTCCAATGATTCCGTTTAATAAAATTCCGCACCAAACATTGACTTTTTGATATCTCTGATTTCGGACATTAATTCTAAAACTTAGAATATTTCTTGACCTATATCTGCAATTTTGGGAGGAAACAGTACCATTTGTCGAAAACATTGTTTCATCACTAAACACTAAACTCTGATAAAAAAAGGCGATGTTCCACAGTGTTATCACCAACCCATAAACAAAACTCGAGTCTGAAATCGTGATCTGCATTTTCTAAGGTTTGCCTAAATCTAGGTTTATATGGATAAATTTTGTTCGCTTTATAAATTGTTTGCAGTAATGTATGACTAACATTGAGTTCACTTGCTCGCTGGAGTAAGGAACTCCTAGGACGTTCCGCAAATGATTGGATAGCCATAATGGTCACAGCATCATCATCACTGTACACTTTGCGAGGCTTTTTTGTCGGAAACAAATTCCGTTTCATAAAACTTATCAATAAATTTCGTCAATGCTGTTCTGCTTACGCTTACATTCGAGTATGTTTTATTAAATAACTGTGTTGCATATTTATACGAGACTTCTCCCATACCATAACATTTCACCAGGTAGATTCGCTGGTTTGATGTCAATATTTTTCACAAATAAATGTAGCTGAATTGTTAGACAATGTCGTTAGTTAATGACTAATACATGGGTAATGCGATACTGATGTAACATTGGACTCCCCAATGATTACTGTTTTTTTTTATTTACCAAAAAGGGTTTAGATATAATCAAATTTTTTATAAGAAATAAGTCCTTTTCTTCAAAAATATCAATTTTTTATTATTAATGAATATTAAAATATTTTTCTCTATAGGAAACAACATCACTTTAAAGACTGTATATAATATTTAATAATAATTTGTATTAAATAACAACATAAAATGGAAACATAGAAAACGTAAATGTGATTTTTACGTTTTTCTTTCCTGCATTTCTTTATGTGTCCTGTCCTCAAGAAGCCTGTAAAAACAAGGTAAAGTAGCAGTCATAGTGCAAAGTATTTGTGTATATTTAAATTAACGTCAGAAATAAATTAATAATCATTATAGGAATAATGTTGTTTGTTACTTGGTTTATATCTACCTACTTTGTGTAACACTTATTCTGGACTCCTGAGATTTGAGATATTTAATTGAAGTTAGCAGGCTAATAAGTTGAGTTTAGCATCTAAAAATAATAAAACAACTAATACAGAACTAATATTTAACATTTCGAACCGGTCACAACATATTAAGATAGGTGTAGTGGGAAGATGTGTTGAGTTGTTGTAGAGATTCCCCTAATTACCCAAAGAGGGAACGACTAAAATTTACAAAGCAACTTTTATTAAAATAATTAAAATTTGCGATACATCATTCATAATACATCCTGCATTTTTCAATAAATACAATATAACTTACTTCCAACTTCCAACACAGAATCTCAGCACATACTTCATATCCATATATTGTATTTGTAAAGCGATAACTTGCAGCATTTTTCTTTTTAATTATTAAACGATAGTGTTGAGTCACAACATATAAATTGAAGTAGGAATTGTATAATCAGCAATATAAAAATAATGTAAAGAAATATGACGGAAAAGTTATGCAAAACAGCGTAATTTGGATATGTTAACAACCAAATATATAGCGCTAAATGATGATTTTCTCCTTGTCTAAAATAATATTTGTCTTTTAGATACTGTGCAGTCCGAACAATAATAGATTTTATTGGGATTTCGTTGACCTCGACAAATTCGAAGATCTGCATTATCAGGACGCAGTGAAAGGTGGATTCGAATCAGAGAATCATGTACAAGCGTACATTGGAAAAGTATCACATGAGAGGGATTGGAAAATTGGAAAAGCTTTCATTCCCGAAGGACTTTGGGTGTGGAATGCAGAAGATAAGGCAGTTAACTTCCACCAATTTTTCTTGCTGAAGTATAATAGGACGGACTGTTGTATCCAACAACGCATCGTTTAATAATACTTTATGTTGTAATGATAATTATAGTTAGCATAGTTTCATTTTTGAGAAAATAATTGTGAAAAGACTTCCAGATCGTTTCGAAAAATTCTTCTCTCGAGCAAACAGAATTTAGATAAACCATTGACCATTTTGAAATTACATATTATATCGAAGATGATGCACTGGAGCAATAGCTGATAGTGCAAATGAACGTGATAGATCTAAGTAAGGCTCTTAACACTATCAATTACGAAATTCGAACTAAAGAACTTCACTCTATGGAATTTGAAAGGTTCAATTCAAGCTGTTCGAGTCGTATCTAACTATACGCGGTTTATGAAATGGAAGAGAATGAGATCTGATACCAAGAAGATGCAACATAGTGTCCCACAGGATTCAATATTAGGTCCTTTACAATTAATTATTTATTAAGGCGAAAGGTAAAATGCATGTGTTTCGGAAACGAGAGATGGCGCTGATTTTAGTTCCCGTTTTTTTCAAAAACTATACAATATATTATGAACTTCATAATATATTGTTCTAAATACACTAAACTATATATGTTAAGTGTATTTAGAAATGATACAACGTTTAACTTTTTACATACTTTTTTTTTCTATAAAAAATATGTACTTATTTAATAACTTCCAAAAAAAAAAACAGACAAAAAGAAAATTCGAAAATGGGCAACGTTGTAGAGATAATTGTTATGTACTTTAGTGTTTTTATTGTTTTCCTAAGATGAATATTAACGTCCGAAACGCATATTTTCATGATTTTTCCGTCCCTGTACACCCCTCACCGCTACCCATCCCGAACGCGCGAGATCAGGTTGATCGGTCTTGACTCAAAACTGTCACGCACCTGATGCAGTACAAGTTACCAATTTAAAGTTTTCGCATTTGTGAGTTCAGTTCTGTAGTGGTAAAACAGACCGGAATAACATGGATAAAAGATACTCGACTAAGGGAAGAAACCATCTTCGACTTAGTGCCAAACATAATAAAACGTATGAACGTTCCATATACAAAACTGTTCTAAATTGTTTTAAATAGTTTTATCTTAACAAATCTTTATAGAATGCATACTTTCCAAGATATTCGAAAAAAATTGCTACTCGCTAAGAGTAAAAGTGTTACTTCCGGTCCGAATCTTGAAATTTCACTTATACAAAAAATATTCCAATGTCAGCTCTAAATGCTTTTGTACTCTTGATAAATATATAGATAGCATAATTTACGACATATTTGCAAAAAATCGCTATTCGATATGAGTAATAGTGTTACTTCCGGTCCGAATTTTGAAACTTTTTTTATACAAAAGGTATTTAAAATAAAGTTCTAAATACTTTTATACTCGTAACGTACCTGTTTAAAAACACACGATTATTATCACCAGGTACAGGGGAAACTTCATGTAACAAAAAAAGAATTCTGTGAATTTGTTGGCTGGATCCCGAAAGACATACATGTTGAAAGAACTTTTACAGAGTAGGAACAATGGGAAAACAAAATTCTTCCAAAATCTTTTTTTTTGAAAAGGCTCTCTGCCCCAAATTTTAAACCCCATAAAATGCAGGATAATCTGTTGATAGCTTTTGTCAATGTTGTTTATTCGAAATGTAGTTTTCGTCAAAGTCTTTACCGATGAGGATAGTAAACAAAGTGTCGACTGGCATTGTTTTTTACATTGCGAATATTTTCTGGTTCATAATTCAATAGATGCTGCTTCAGACGAAATTCAAAACTAGTGGTGTATAGGACAAATGCATGCTAAAATAATAATAGAATTAAAATTACAGGCACTGTAAGAATGTGAAAGGAACCTTCATGTCGAATTGTAATACACCAAATTTGGATTAAAATTATTTGACAGTACTGAACCCTCCTGTATTTTAAATTGAACTTATCTTTTGACTGACAGGCTCTTATCCATTTATTTGCCAATTCCACATCTTTCAGGAAACTAAAATATTGTATACTAGTTCCCTTAATTTTCCAGTTGTAATTTGAGCACCAAAAAACTGCACAACATCGCATTCTTAGATGATAATAACTAATAAGAGTCGATCGCAATAACTGATAAATTACCACTACAAACACACCTACAAGTAACACACGTACATAAATACCCAAACATAAAAACATATCATACTTGCTGCTTCGAAGATCACGCCATGACAATAAGTCAGATTTATGAAAAGTCCTTATACTGATATCACGCTGTTTTTGTCATTTAATTTAAAAATTACCCACCTATCTAAAAAATGTAGTATACAACACGCTTTGAAAATAAACTCGTATAAAACATATCTACCACAGTTACTAGTTTTGAAAATCCAAGTGCGAAACGAACGAGGGATTTTCAAAGCCGGTAATTGGTCTGACTATAGCCTTTTTGGACTTCTATCATATGACCTATTTTTCTTCACTATTTATTTAATTAATTAATTTAAATTAATTCCATTAGTGACAAGTCATACTGTTCTATTTTAGTAACTCAAAACAGTTGTCCCGTATTTGCTTCTTTTACAATTGTATAATTTTAAAAATTATGCAGCGATCCATCCACTAAACATTTACATAGACATTTCCACACCTTCTTGTCTCATAATCACGCATAATGGAACAGAACCACCACCGACCGTTCGCTGTACAAAACTACATGAAAAAAAGCATGAGCGAAAATTACTATTTGCGTTTCGGGCGGTAATTTTCATCAATTTTTTTTTCTTTTTTGGATAATATTTAACAATATTTTCTTCATATGCGGCTTTTCTCAGAATTTTAAAAACACATTAAATATTGAAATTAAACAAAATATCTCAACTATTATAAAAAAAATAAAAAAAAGTAAGATGTTGAATCTCTTTAGAAAAGCATTTTAAGTCATATACTACTATAAAAAAGGAAATAGATTTCGTAATTTGTTTATAAAAACGGGAATACTTTTCCGATACTTTTATCTCTCTTGCACACTTGGCCACAACCTTTCGCTTTAAGGGTGGGCTTTCCTTAAGAAAAATTCCCGAACGGCGTATGTCGGGTGGCCTGAAATAAATTGAATATATTTACCGAGTTTAAAATGCCTGCATCTTGTACACGATGCAGATACCGGCTAGCAATATGAAGGGATATGCCTGGTCAACTGGAAAGCAAATAAATTTGGAATATTTGCCTCCTGCATTTATTGCATGAAAATATTGGTGCGGCTATTTTCTTCGAAATTTGTTTTTGCTGTTTCTGAGTATTCTCCTGGCTTGTATTTATTTAGTTTTATTAAGACTCCCGATTTATGTAATTTGTTATTATTTTAATGATATTTGCCGAAATTAATTAGATATTAAGTTTTTTTCTGCAATAAATATATAACTTAATTATTATTATTTATGATTAACAATTATTTAAGTTGTACTTCTTATTATTTCTCACCATGATTTGTATTTACTTTACATGTTGGGGCTTTGTAATAATATGAGTAATGTTTTAGAGAAAACTAAAATCTGCTAAAAAAACAGTGCCGGTGTTTCATACAAAATGTAAAAATTTATATTCTCTAAATAGCACATGTTTTAAATTATTGAAAATTATATTCTTCACAGTCGACACTGGTATTGTTATGATTATTTATATCTTCAAAAAAATATGCATTTGCCTCCGGCCCATAGTCGCGATCGTCCGTAGTTCCTGACTGTATTTTTTGTTTCCTATAAAAAATTTGTCCTCTCATACCGTTTTTTCACACACTGTCTCGTATACATCCATATTTGGTCTGAAGCTTTGAGTGATATTTGCCCTTACAATTAAATCAAACTGCTGCCGCTTTGCAACGAGCAATGTAAGAATTACGTTGAATATAATACAATCTTTTTACCTCCTACAAATTTTGCAATGACTGAATTAAAAGATTCTACAATGTTGGCATCTACGTTTCCTATTAAAGATCTACTATTAGGCTGAGCCGACTTAAAGCGTTAATAAAGTTATCATACATATTAAAATTCTGAAATTTTTCAAACATATTGATCTCACCTTCATTAGATCCTTGACAAAAGTAAGAAGCACTATCCGAGTGTTCACCAAAAATATGTCTTGATCCATTTATAATGTGACGTTGCAGTTTCACAATCTGGTTTGTTATTGTTAAGTTCGAACTTTTGTAATGTTCAATTGCTTTTGTCAAGGCCGCTCTGAATCTAAGTAAATTTTTTGTTATTAATTGTCCTATGTCCGAATTGAATTTAGGTTTTTTCAAACAGTCGCTAATTTTATTTATTACATAATATATGATTTCGGCACTCAATTTTTTCAATAATTTTTTGGGGACCATAAGGAGCCATCTCACGTAGTTTTCTAAGAACGCTGCTATCACAGTCCCCTATTAATCTTCCATAAATTACACCGTGCATTTCACCAGAATGTCGAAAACCTTCCGGAATAATTGGCGACTCCATGGCTGTTGACGACGAAGACCAATTTTTGTAGCATACGCGATTTTTAGATTCACCATATTTTGCACAAATTAAACAACATTTGTTTTTTACGCCTACATACAACATTTTTTTCGCTGGCCATTAAACAATTGCTGTCACTCCTGATAAACTGCTGTAATTAGGCTTATGCGCTCGTTTGGCCCATGCTCTTTTACTTATTCACATATACAAAAAAAAAAATCTAAAAACTGTCCTGTGGTCAAAATACAAAGTACAAATAAAACAAAAACATGAAGGCACAACAAACTCAGATATTTAAATAAATGTTTTTACCATCTAGAAAACTGAAATTTGTGTAACTTGCTGTCTAAAACCAATGCATCTTAGTTTGAAGAGTCCGGAAAATCTCTAAATTTCGTATCTTACAATGACATAAAGTTGTTTTTGTCAGATTTTAGTTTTCTACAAACATTGTTCATATTATTAAAAAGCTTCAACATGTAAGGTTAAAAATAACAATAAGTCGTGCAACTTCATAATTAATAATAATAATGTATATTTATTGCCGAAGAAAACTGCATTTCTGAAATTCCATAAAGCCGAAACCTTGTCCTTGAAAAATAAAATACATTTTGAAAGCCAGAAGAATATCAACGAACAGAAAAAGAGTCTAATAAAGTAGACACATCAATGTTATCACGTAATCAATCATAAATGAACACCGACAAATATCTGAAATATATTAAAATTTGCTTGTATATATCAACCGCACGTATTTTCTTTTACAAATATGTTTAATGTATACTCAAACTTATGTATGAAATAATGAATACAACTTTATTTGGTGATAAAATTTAGTTCGAATCCTTCCCTGTGACAAAATGTTTTATAATTTAATTTTGCTAATCAACTCCATCAATGCCGATTGGGAAGAATATAATATTCAACAATCCAAAACAACTGATTATTATAAAATATATATGTTTACATTTTATTAAAA
Source organism: Amphimallon solstitiale (assembly GCA_963170755.1). Classification (NCBI taxonomy): domain Eukaryota; kingdom Metazoa; phylum Arthropoda; class Insecta; order Coleoptera; family Scarabaeidae; genus Amphimallon; species Amphimallon solstitiale. The sequence continues at coordinate 6,862,423 of OY720677.1, forward strand.
CACAAAACAGGCACTGTTACTGTACTGTTACAGCACAGAATTGTTTTTGTAATATTTTAGTTGACTACAACATTGTTCATATTATTAAGATTAAAAACCTTCAACATCTAAAGCAAAATATCACCGCCAGAAATTAAGTAACAAGTAAAATTTCGTAATAATAACAACATATATTTATTCTAGACGAAGAATTCTAATACATTCTCCCAAATATCATTAAAATAATTAGAAAATAAAGCCGATATCTGAATGAAGCATTCGTTTAGCTAAGGTAATAAAAAAAGGTGAAGATCTCTCTGTTTATATGATGTTCGGCTTAATACAGTCGACCAGGTATACCTTCCATATAGCTGGTCTTAGACATTACGAAAGTGTGAGTAAGAGGTTGAATTATGTGTTGCCTATTTGCTATTTATTAGTGCGGACTTTGTAATCATTCTCATTGGTTTCAAAGTAATTTTTTGGAGACCAGGGTTATTTTGAAAGTAAAGTAAATACATTGTCGAGTTCAGAATAAAAATATCTAGGTACTGACGATTCAAAAAAGTACTTTTTAAACAGAGTAAGCTTTATATCGCTATAAAACGAAAAAAATTCAAAGTGCTGTATTTTAACTATTTTTTAATATAATTGCAAATTTGAATCATCAGTCGCTAGAACAAATATTCATTATTTCGTTCACTTAGCGGCAACTTTTTCAAGTGCCTTGATTTTTGCGATTTTTTGCGTTGAATTTGACCATTTTGTGGCATACGCCGATCAAGTAAAACCCCCCCTTAAATGACTTGATAATCGCTGTCAGAAAAGATATACGCTATACGTCAGCGACACCTTGATTCTAGTCAAAAGTAAAGATGATAATGCTTTTTCTATGAATGCAAGATGGTTCGTATTATTTTCACTTATAATTACACGACAGCTTTCTTTTTTCCGGATAAATTTTCAGTTTTTAACGAAAATTTTTGTTGCTGGGTACCTAACTGTACGAAACAAATTGCCTGATAAAACGTCCGAAGGACGAGTCGTTTATCGAGGAGGCAATTTGTTGAGTTCAGTTACCATTTAGCAACTAAACTTGTGTTTGAAAATGGAAAATTTATTCGGAAAAAGAAAGTACGAATGTAATTCAGCAAGATAATTTACTAAAAGTGTAAACTATTACTGAAAAATTTATTACATAGAAATTATATTATTTAAAAATACAGTTATTAAAAACACAGTTCTTATACACTTAGTGAAGATTAATTACAATTAGTTTGCAGATTTTATGTGATAACAACACTTCACAACAAACACTATGATGATAAAGTTAACAAACTGATGTCGGGTCAACCAAAGACAGTACGTAAAGCTTACGGTTGGGTCGCCCTTGACATTTCATTTTGACAGTGAGTTCGTTGATGTTATGACATAACAAGAAAACAGAAATTGTTGTCAGGTAAACCAACAATTGAAACTTTTTTCGCTGTCAAAGTGACAAAACAATCCCTGTTTTTTACGCATGCTTTAAATTATCATGAAAATAAATTGATACAAAATGAGTCGAAAACTGAAAACATTGTGATCCATGCTGAACGTGATACGAAAACCATGTAGGTAAAATTGCTGCGCTTGTAAATGGAAGGAAGTTATGTGGCATAATTGTAGGTAAAGATGAGAGCTGCTGCACATGTAATCAGGCGTGTAAACTTGTTTGAATACCAAAAAAAGCAGCTGCACCGTGATACTTCTCGTATATTTATTTCATTGCTTCATATGGCTTTCTGTTTTGAGTAGAGTTAAGTTCATTGTCGTAGATGTTTTGATTACAAAAGAATTTATAGGGGCATTATCTAATCTAAGGCATTCAGACAGCTATGGACCACATTTCAAGTAAAAAAAAAATTTGCATTGCATTTTGTTTTGGTTTGCAATCTTTGCCATCCATGATGAGAATTACAACTACTTCACCAGATCGAGGCTGTCACTTCAGAACGCTTATCATTACATAAAAAACAAAATACATACGAGTACAATGGTATATCTACCGAATTAGAGCTTTACAAACAGACGACAAAAACAACGGCTTTTAAACAAGTTTGTCTCTGTATACTTTGATTTTTACACTGTATGGTTATATGCTAAATTTCTAGTTTCGGCATTTTATATTGTGTATTTATAATGTTTTTAATTTTATATACTTTATTTATTTGCATGTAGTTACATTTCTGTAAAATTAATTTACATAAACAAACACTTTTAGTATATTTGTATGTTAGTATTTAAGCAGTATATAAAATGGCGGTTACTACGTCAGTTACTAGTCAGTGTGGGTAAAATGCAGTTTAAGAAAGGTATCGTTACAATGGAGAAGTTCTGTTTTTTGAACGAGAAATTAACAATTTTGTAGACTATCAGTGTATAAAAAAATAAAAATATTAAATATTAAAATATGCGACAGAAAAGATGTCCCATTCCAAGAAAAAAAAAAGAACATTGGTAATACCATTCCACAGTATCATCAACCTCTAGTGAAGCTCTTGCATTGCCTAAATTTTTAAGTTGGCAACCTTGTTTAGCTGTTAGTATTGGGAAATAATTTTATATAGCTGTAATAAAGTCCACATATGTTTTTGACAAATGTTTCATGTTATATTTACATTAGTAAAGAAAATGAATAAATAATTTTTATAACAAAAAAATCATTTAGATCATAATGTTAGGGAACGTAAGTGTATGAAATAAAGAGAAAATTACAGATTAGATATCTGTCTAACAAGAAAATAAACTAATCTAGAGATTTTTAAGAAACCACTACACTTCACTTGAAATTGATCTCATTCTATTCTTAAATTTAATGAAAAAGTACAAAAAAAGCATAGCAGAGTGATTTTATTGATACTATTAACTGAAGGACTAAGTAAGATAGATTGTCCACAATTTCCGCTTTTCTAGTATGCTGAAAAACTGCATAAACAAAATTATGGAAAAACGTATCTACCATCACAGTTTTTCTACCTCAAAATAGTAATGATTAACAGACGAAATAAAAACATTATTAGTAGTAAAAACGCAAATGTATAAACCAATGCTAAACTATAGAATTGAAAGAAAAGTTTATAAAGAACCCAGTAATTATCTCAAGCAAAAAGTTGAAGAATAACGTACACATTGAGAATTTCAAAAATAAGAGTGAAACTGCTTCTGATATATTAAATAAATTGAATAAATATATCATAGAAATATGTGAAATAAACAGAACAAAATCTAGACGAATTATTAATTATTAACAAGCAGAAATTATATCTCAAGTCTTTCCACGTCATCTTACTGATTGACAAGATTTGTTAAGTGCTATGTATAGAATACCAGTAACTCCTTTGAAACACTGTACAGAACGTCTGGTAGTCGCAATGGAACAAAACATCAATAGATCGTTTAAATGTGAAAGCCAACAATCATAAAATCAATTTATAAGGCAAGAATATATAAATACTATTTACATATATACATTTATATACATGTGTTGGGATACACACACACATCTAGTGTCATTACCGACAATCAACGCACAGACACCGTCTCCGGTTTTTAAGGTCTCGTCAGTGTACGTGCGACTGCCGGTAATGACTTCTAAACTAGTTTGGTTACTTATATCGGCTTTGGGTGGAAAATGTCGTGAGAACATCACAGCGACATCTGCCATCCAAAAGCGACACCGAAAGCGAAGGTTTCCGGCCGCATTCACATTCTATAGAGAAACCTGCATGTTAGAAGTGTATTCCGCATAATAGAGTCTTTAGTCGGCACCACCAATCGAAAATGAAAATGAAAAGTGTTAAATACTTAGATGCTAGAACTAACATCAAGAGGTAAATACTATTTACATATATACATTCATACGTAAAACGTATATACATATATACATGTGTTGGGATACACGTATTACCGGCAGTACCACGTACACTAACGAGTCCTTAAAGACCGAAACACGGTGCCTGTGCGTTGATTGTCGATAATGGCACTAGATGTGTGTGTGTGTGTATCCCAACACATCTATACAGGCAGTTTGATAAAAAACGCCCCTTCCCGTAATTTCTTTATTTATTATCCGATTTCAATAAATAAAAAATATATAAAAATGGTTTGACAAACTCTATAAATTGTCCATAATCCGAATTTTTTCAACGCGGTTTTGAATACGTAACGATAGTCAACTTTGTTTTTTAAATGAACAGTTGTAGTTCTTTTCCTTTAGTCTGGTAGATATTTTTTTTCTGAATCTAGTAGTGTTCATTTAGTTATCATTTGGTTGATATCTAATAAAAAAAAAGTGATTTATCGGAACCCTTACCCGTTTACTATGAAATTTTCAAGTATGCCATCTTTGACAGACCCTGTACTAGATGGCAAATTTTCAGTAGAAACCGGACATGCACAGAAATACAGAATGTTGTAATTAAAAATTCAAATTTAACGTTCTTCCGATTAGACAGAAAGTGCTATAAAAAAACTCAGTGCGCCCGAATATGCCTACTGATCACTCATACATATGGTCCGAGTTTCAAAGTTGTATTTTAGGTATTAAATAAATGGCGAGGTGATACATGATCTCTTTGACAGCCGGTTATCCATACAGTGTGCACGCGATCCACCGGCGGATGAATATACTAGACAAGCTGGTCGACTATAAGTGGGATAACAAGGGGGTAGCCTCTGTTACTAACATTAGAGCTACTTTAAAGTCGACACCGCAGAAAGCGTTACTGCGTTAGTCCGTGAAAATTGCTACTGTTGCTGTTCATAATAAAATTCTTTAACCAAGAATACAGTCATTTACTGCTGTACGTAGATAATTTATAAGTAGAGACTTGACGAGGCATCAAATGATCGCACTAATTAATTTTATTAACAGATTTCATCACAGCTTCCCAAATTGTATGAGTAAATAAAAGAAATGATCGCCAATTCTAAAAATTTAAAAATAATAATTTTTTCCTTAAAATATCAAAGATAAGAAATATAGCTGACATAAAAAACGTCAACGTAACAATAGCAAAACTCTTATTAAGACAAAAAGTAACTAATTCCGTAGTATTATAAAATAGAAAAGGAAACAAACTAAAACTCTGAAAGTAAACAATAAATTTGTATGAAACTAAACAAAATATTTCAGTAAGTATAAACGCAAAAACAAGGAATTTAATTGGAAGTTAAGAATGATGTCATGATCTTTTAACATTACTAATACCTCGAAATTCAGGTTTTATTGGAAAGAGCTACAATGACATCTATCTCACTTGAGCTACGCTGATTATAAACATTTCAAAGGACGTTTGTTAACAGTTTCGGGGCAACATGATTCGAAAATACAATAATTTTGGCGCGTAATTGTCCTAAATTAGATGGACGAAACGCGATTTAAAAATGTGGCCAGTCGACTAGAGATCGACCGTTGACAAAATTCAAATGAAATGCGCAAGTACAGCTGCTATCCTTGTTGCACTGATTAAACGAGAGTCAGTCTGGCCTCAGCGTAAATGTACTCGAATCCCCTCTCTTCCAACACTACACTCGACCAAAAAGCAGTTTGTATATTGCTTTCTCGTACTAACTCATACAAACTCTCGGTGTCGTCATTTTATCACACAGTAAATGCATCCGCAACTTGCAGGCAAGCAATTGGTATAGTGATATATTTCCCTAAAATACTAATCGGTGTATTTGTAATCGTTTTACATATTTCGGTTAAAAATGTTCATGTTAGTAAATAACAAATACATAACAAAATTATGGATTAAGAACTTTTTGTCAAACAGCCTGTACATTTTAAATGGATGTAATTCCAATTACAATTCAAAATTATAAAGTGTATAGAAGGCTTAATTGTATGAACACATACATTATAGAATATTATGTTCAAGGTGTCACGATTATTTAATTCGCTCATTTTTTTTATGAGTAGTTAATAAATGACAATTTTATTTCGAAGTAATTGAATTAGTATGTATTAGAATCCATGGCCTTTACTAGGAGCATAATTTGAAAATAATGTTTCGAATAGGGTATCAAGATATTGACCAATTATTATTAATTTATTCTATCCGATATTAAAAATTATTTTATGCGAGTTAACCATTCCATTTTTAAGATCATATTACATTCTTTTGGACGTATATAGTCACCGCCGGCTTTTCTTCATTTACATTGACCATACATACATTTTTTGTACTACTAATTAACCTTGACCGTGAAAAAAAGTCGTTTGCTTGAAATTAGCGACAGAGTATCTACCAACTATCAGCGCGATCGCAAAAAAAGCTAAAAAAATGCAAAACTCTGCCCCAGATTGTTTTTCTCGCCACATATTCTTCTTTTTATTTATTTGACTTTCGTTTTTTAACACAGAGTTTATTATTGGTTCTTATTTTTATATTTCGTTCTTTATGCATTCATGTAGCAGATCTCTTGATGCTATAGAATTGCATACATATACCTACACATTTTGTCATGATCTTTTAACATTACTAATACCTCGAAATTCAGGTTTTATTGGAAAGAGCTACAAAGACATCTATCTCACTTGATCATCCCAGGAACCACATAAAAACTCAATGCAAGATACGGGAGAATAGTAACAGGACCTGCGTTTTATAACAATTCGATTGTGTTAGTGGCGCCATTAGTTTTAATATCTGCAAAGTGAATTGTGGTAATATGTCAATATTAACTTATATATTTTTAGTGCATTCGGCAATTATTTTACAAACATGTAGGTATTACTTTCTTTTAAAGCATATATATATATATATATATATATTAATTGAAAGAATTTTTTTATCAACAATAAAGTTATTCCTGCATTCTAGGTGCAATTGTACAAGACTTCTATTGGAGGGATTATGTTCCTGGTGATATACCGTGTGATGCATATCAAGGTGCCCCTGGGAAATATATCGGACAAATAAATGTAAATAGTAATAATTTACCAGCCACCATTTATACACACAGTAATGCGGCTGTTGGAGAACTAGGAGGAAAGAAAACAACCAAAGACGATATAAAAGTAAGTACATTGAATTTATTTTTGCTTTAAAATTTGATTGCACTAATATTGCAGTATTACGAGCAGCAATATAAAATCCTGCTGCTACTAAATGGTTGATGTTAAACACAATGTCGTACCATTTAACTGAAAATGTGTATATGATTGGTTGGTGCTAACCAGCAGTCGCAACTTTAAATATTTGCTTTTATAGCAGGATTATTAAATGAAATAGCATAAATTTTTATGGGAATCCTATTTAATTTTTCTTCATTTTGCACTGTTTCGGGGAAATCTAACAAATATAGAAAACTCGTCCGTTTTACATATACAGGGTGAGTCATCTCCGCGGGTAAGGCCGATTGTGCCTTTATGAGTAAAAATATTTCAAAGCGGTTCTTTCCCATGTGATAGCTGTTCATTAGGAGCACATTTTAAACATATCTTGTATTATCCAAAGTGATCCAGGGTTTTTTTTAAATGGAGTACCGTATATATTATTACATTTTTGTATTCCCCATATAATTCTTAGGCAAAAACTAATAAGATAGTATAGGCCTAAAATCTAAAGTTTTTGACTTATTCCCATTTTTCTGATAAATTTTTGTAGTATTGTTCATAATAAGAGGTCTTAATAGAAGCATATTTTATTTATTTTTTTCAGTTACTAATTGCATATACAGAAAACTGGATTAAAATTAGATGACACGTTTTTGTATGAAAGTAATTTTTTTCAAATGGAACAGCCTGTATATCAGTTCATTTTTGAATTTCTTATTAAAGTTCACATCAAAAACATGTAAGACGTTAATTCTTTAAAAGTGACTATTACTGAACTATTGTCGTTTTTTGATATAATTTTGACAACTTTATGTTTTTTATTTGAATATGGTATAGTGAGCCATGTAATGGTACAGCCCATTTCACTTTATTAATTTTATAAAATCTTATTATTTTTTTTAAGGATTTAATCAAGTATATTTTTTATTAATATTTTGAAGGGAAATAATATTTAAAATCAATGAATGTGTTATTGTAATTATTAAGTAGATATTAGTCATAGGCTTTCTATATATTTATGTATAAAAAAAAAGGTGACGCCAAAAGTTTATATTGACGTGACAAACACATAAACATAATCAGTAGCAATATACAATCCCGTGGCTAAATGAACGTGTATGTGCGTGTAAATGTGAATGGGAACCCCTGAACTTTGTGGAAAGCGGGGAACCCCAGACATTCTGATATAAACGGGAAATACGCGTGAGAAAAGAGAGAGTCAACAGCAAGATACGTTAGATATTGTATCAAAAGGCTAACTCCTAACATTAGACTACGCATAAGAGTCATTGTTAATATAGCTTCTATAAATAATTTACTACCGAGAAATCGTAGTAAAGTAGTGGTGAAAGTTGTACCTAAGAAGTAATTGCGCAACGTGTTATATTGTTAAATTAATGGTTGTATTTCGAGAGGCAGAACAAGCAGACGATGCCGTTGAAAACACCGTAGAAATAAAGAAGATTTCGTCGATAATAAGCACCCGAAGTTCCTGCTGGAAACAGTACAAAAAAGAAGATGAATAAGAAGAATTTAGATAAGGTATTTTTTAAATGATTATTGTTTAATGACTGTAATGTTTTATGTTATAAAGGAGGAGAGACTGTAAAAATAAAAATTCAAACAGAAAGTAATTAAATAAATATCGTCTAACAAAGATACCGGGCTCTTTTTTTATCATTACACATAGCATTTTCCCTATGTGTAATGATAAAAAAAAAATTGTCAATGCATTAGCGATATAGTCACTGTATAGTAGACAACCAGTTATACACCAATGAAGAATTTACGTATAGCATAACTTAATTTTTAAATCAGGTTGCCATGACGGGGAAACATTTTTTATGTCTAATATTTCTGAATTTTTATTCAAACATAAGTCATAAATTAAATACATTTTATTAAAAAAATAGATAATTTATTTATAAATCATGGATAAATACAACACAAATGAAAAGGTGGCAATAGTAATGTGGTACCAGAAAAATAATAGTTTAAGGCAAGTTAGAGACATGTTTTCCGTCAATTATCCAGACAGGCCTATACCTTATGCAAAAACAATTCTGAACTTTTTTAAAAAATTTCAAGAAGGTGGTTGTGTTCTAAATTCTCACAAAAAAAGAAATAGAACCAATCATGTTCGAACAGAAGACATGAAATTAAATATCCTGTGTTACGTAGAGCAACGGTCTGTAGGATCTCTTTTAGATGTAGCTAAACATTTTGGAGTATCGTACAGTTCGGTATACAAAACTCTGAAAGAATTTAAATATAGGCCATACAAAATATCAAATCATCAAGAGCTTTTCGAAGAGGATAAGATAAAACGAACTGAGTTTTGTGAAATAATGTTTAACATGTTAAATGAAAATCAAGAAATTTTAAATAAAATAATTTTTACTGATGAGGCTACATTTACCGTAAACGGTGAAGTCAACTCTCAGAACTTTCGGTTTGTACCCTACATTTATCCATGAAAAATTATTAAATTTCCTATCCATTAATCCATTAGGTACTGGTCCGGTACAAATCCTCACGCTCAAAACCTGACCCGAACACAGTACCCTCAAAAAGTTAATGTCTGGATTGGAATAATAAGCGATAGACTTATTGGCCCATTTTTTATTGACGGTAACCTCACTGCAGTGAAATATTTGAATTTGTTGAGAGACCATATCATTCCATCAATTGAGATGATGAATGTTGATGAACCCTGGTTCCAAATGGATGGGGCCCCGCCACATTCTACTAACGCTATCAGGAATTTTTTAAATAACTTATTTCAAAGACGGTGGATTGGTAGATTTGGTCCCATACTATGGCCTCCAAGATCCGCTGATTTATCTCCAAATGACTATTTTCTTTGGGGTTACCTAAAAAGTAAAATTTACAACAATGTACGAATAAGCAACTTGAATGAACTAAAAGAGCGTATACGTACTGCATGTAATGGAATAAGGCCAGAATTTATTAGAAATACACTTCGTTGCTTTCAAGATCGCCTTGCTTATTGCCTTGAAAGACAACGTGGACATTTCGAGAACTTGTTATGATAATAGACTTCACATTTAAGTTCGTTTAATTGTTATAATAAACTAATTATTTTGTTCCAAGTGATATTCTGCATTTTCTTTATTAAAAACATAACCTAATTCTTCTAAGCTTTATTTTGCTCTGTATCGCCCAATGTTACCAGTACAAGTATTATTGCCGAATCAAATACTTTCGCGCTAAATTTTAACAGTTTCGTAATAAATGTAAAAGGTTTTATGTACGCTGCAAAGTTTAATTTTTCCGTACAAATAATTTATGGTAGAAGTAAGAGAAACGGATCTCCAGAATATTATTTTATTTGTATCGGCCAGTGGGAAATGGCGGGAAATCCTTAATGTAGGAATTATGATGTTGACGACGTGATATATTTCGAATTTTAAAATTGTACAAAATTAGTTATTTACGATATAATTGTTAAAAGTGCTATTTTATTTTGCGAGTAAGATTTGCGACACGAGGGTGATTAGGAACTGGAGCAATTTAAAATAAGCAAAATAAAATAACATTTTAACACGTGTATCGTACAGTGTTTCTGCTACAAACTCAATTTTTATTTTAAAATTTTAATAAAAAGTTTTACGAAAATTAACTGATAAAAATCTTATGACAGCTCACTGTTCCTGCTTGTCAAAATACGAGTGTATAACTGGTTGTCTACTATACAGTGACTATATCGCTAATGCATTGACAATTTTTTTTTTATCATTACACATAGGGAAAATGCTATGTGTAATGATAAAAAAAGAGCCCGGTATGTGTAAAGTAACTTGATATATTCACAAGTATTGATATAAACACGTATAATATAAAATGTGCATTGTATGTAATAAATTCTGGCGTTTATAGCTTACGATTAAATCGAACAAAGGACTTACAGAAATGTTTGTGTTAGTTTAATGTTTGTAAAATTAAAAAAAATTCAAATGTATTAGAATTGCTTTTTAAATATATGTTACTTCATGTGTTGTTTGTAAAATTATAGGTACAGGATTCATTGATTTTAATATAAGAATTATTAAAATTTTTAAATGGTATAAAGTACAAGAACCCCTTTTACTTAATCATTTTAATTAACTCGAATCGCCCTGAGATAATTTGAGTTGAGCTGGCAAAACAAATAATTTTACATTTTATTTTTAAAGTTTAACTTTAAATCGAATATCTTAATTTAGAGATAGGGTTTTCTCTACAATGTATCACCTAACTTTGGGGTGGTACCTATACAGCCATGATATTTTAGCAACATTGATAATTGAATGGATGCCATTTAGTAAGTTGTTACTCAGTTAATAGCATGATTTTATAATGCATCTTTTTAAAAATTTGCTTAGAGATATGATTTTGACAAAATAAATGTTTAATAGCTTAAGATTTTGAGTTGTTTATAAAACTGCATTCCAAAAATATATAATATATCATTACTTTTCTTTTTTTCTTTTACTTCTACAATCTTTGTAAGTGTCCGATTTCGATAACTACATATTTATACAAAAATTGGATATATTGTACTTAAATACACTCTATGCCAGCAATATATTTCATAAAATATATAGAATATGGTACAATAAACAACTTTTAAAACAATACAAATGAATACCTTAATTATAGTAAGTGCAGAAATAGGAATTAGGACGTATCAACGGATCTGTAATTCTTGGATTGAGTTGGTCTTTACTTGATGTAAATCCATTTTCAATGTGAAATAAAACAAACAAATGTTTAAGATTTACACTGTATTTAATAACAACGACAGCTGTTTCGCTACACTGTAGCTGCGTCAGGTTGACATATACAATAATAACTATCTACATACACTTGACTCTTATATATAGTGTGTGGATATTAGGAATTCTAAGAACTGATATGTAAAGAACAATTTCTTGTCTAAAAGTGTCGGGTCTATACACAACTCATCGCCATTGTTAAATATATTTAGTTAGTAATACAGTTTACCTAATTTCACACATAACATCTGTTTGCAATAGATTTAGTTCCACGTACTTTTTGTATAGACCCGACACTTTTAGACAAGAAATTGTTCTTTACATATCAGTTCTTAGAATTCCTAATATCCACACACTATATATAAGAGTCAAGTGTATGTAGATAGTTATTATTGTATATGTCAACCTGACGAAGCTACAGTGTAGCGAAACAGCTGTCGTTGTTATTAAATACAGTGTAAATCTTAAACATTTGTTTGTTTTATTTCACATTGGATGTGTATTTAGTGAAAAAGAAACTACAAAATAACATAAGCAACATCGCCAGTAGTAATGAAAGTGTCGATTACTCTTCAAACGGCATATGTTCTGGGACATCTTCTTCCAGAGTAACGCTGTCGGTAAACTAGCTAAATAGCTAATAAATAATTTCTTTGACTTTACCCCAGTTCAAAAACCATATCTGTAAGCTCTTCTTTAGAAAACTCCATTATAAAATTACTTCAATTATTTTAAGATTAATAGCACCAACAAATTACACCTGTCAACTAAAAACTAACTCATTAAACGTCATCCATCACCATCACAGCCAATTTCACGGCATGCTATGCTATTTTAATATAAAACCATGAAACTGGCAAAATTATATCAAAAACGTCTATAGCTCAGTAATAGTTACTTTTAAAATATTAACCTCTTACATGTTTTTGATGCGAAAATTAATAAGGAATTCAAAAATGAACTGAAGATGTAGCATCCTTCAGTTCTGACGTTTCTTGTAACATTAACGTCAACTTAACGTGGACTTTGAGGTATCATTGTCAGATGTACCGAACGGTCTCCATATTGAATGCTGGCATTTCACATGGACTTTAGACGCTATTCTGTCTGTCAATCCTAACATGTCCCGGCAAGTGTCATCGCTAAATTAAATTGACTGAGGACTACCGAAAATAACACAAAACATTAAATAAAAAAGTTTCTAAATTATGTTTTTTAACTGAAATTGACCACTTGTTTGCACAGTTCATAACCTACAATGGAATTTTCGTGCGACTGCCAACGTTAATCAACAGTCAGATAGATGTAGCATCTTTCAATTCTGACGTTTCTTGTAACATTAACGTCAACTTAACGTGGACTTTGAGGTGTCATTGTCAGATGTGCCAAACGATCTCCATATTGAATGCTGGCATTTCGCATAGACTGTAGACGCTATTCTGTCTGTTAATTCTGACGTTTCCAGGCAAGTGTCATCGCAAAATGAAGTTGATTGAGGACTACCCAAAATAACACAAAAAATTAATAAAAAAAATTCTAAATTTAATTTTTTGACTGAAATTGACCGCATATTTCGACAGTTCATAGCCTGCACTTGAATTTGCGTGCTACTGCCAGCGCTAATCAAACGTCAGATAGATTTTGCAGCATTTAATTCTGATGTTTCTTGTAACATTAACGTCAACGTAACGTCGACTTTCAAGTGTCATTTTCAGCTGCATTTGCAATGACATATAAACAGTTGAGAATGTAGTAATTTGTCAACAATTTTAAATTTTATTATACCTTATTCCAAAAAGAAAGAGACGAAATTCTGAACAGACCTCCAGGCTAAATTACAACCCGTAACCAGTGAATTCAATTTTAGGCGGTAAAGTTAAATTTAAATATCTGTCTGAAATATGAAATCTGCACCAAATTAAATTGTAAATGGTAAATGCAGTAATTACAACATATGAAAGTAAATAAATTTGTCTAGAAAACAACCAATGTCAAAGATGTCAAAATATTTGACCATTGATAGCAAAACGCGAATGTAGTACAGTGTTATTTCGCCTTGCTGTCAACCAATAAGAAATAACTGTTACTTGGGACTGTTCAGAATTATGTCTCACTCTTTTTGGAATAAGGTATAGTTATCTAAAGCACTGAAAAAATAATATTAATAAAATGATAGTATAAGAATAATTTATAAAATCTACACAAACTTAAGACTGAAAGTGATATTTGACATGACCTATTCTGGAAAATTCGAGTATATAGATGATATTTTATTTAGAGTTGCAACATGAATATTTAAAGCATCTGCTACTCTCTATAATAAAAAAAAAATATTGGTAAAATCAGAGGTAGTGCGGTCTTATTCGTTTCCTTAATATACTGATTATGAATAATTTGAATGCTTTTACTAATATTCCTGGCTAAAAATACGGGTATTCCAAATTCGATATGAAAGTAAAGGTCATCAATATACTCGTACTTGATACCCTCGTTTAACATTAGACTTAACTTTGAATGCTTCGCCCGACTGGGATTAGTAATTATTGTAATTTAATGTTACTTGACCCGAAATAACTGTTTGTTTAGACGTGTGCCGTCTGTTTCGTTAATTGAACTGTAACTGAACTAATTTATGTCTATTATATTTCAGATATTGTGCAGTCCGGATAATACAAGATTTTATTGGGACTACTTGGACCTCAACAAGGTCGAAGATCTAGAATTTCAGGATGCTGTAAAAGGGGGGTTCGAAAGAGCTGATCACATACAATTATATATTGGAAAAGTAACTCATGAAAAAGATTGGAAAATCGGAAAAGTTCACATACCGGAGAGCAAAACCTTTGAGGGACTTTCTAAAGGTCTTTGGGTGTGGGATGAAGAAGAAAGAGGAGTCAACTTTCACCAATTCTTTTTGCTGAAATATAATAGAACTGATTGTTGCCACAAATACAGCGTTATTTAACAGCTAACTATTCATGTATTTTTCGTTAAAAATAAGGTTTCCATAATTAAAATAGTAAATACATTATAAAATTGCAAGCATGTGTATTTGTTAATATAAATATAACAACATTCATAAAAGCGTACTATAATATTTTTGAGAAAATCGCTCGGCAAGACAATTTTTCTTTTTAAAATGTCGACTTTTAAAACAAAAAATTTAATGACGTCATTGGTTTTTACACAATCACGTCATCATGATTTTAATTTTACTTTCTTATACGTAGTATAAGGAAGTATTGCGATGATGAAAATTTTCGACCTCGAGATTTTTGCAGATGACCACGTTTTGAAGTCCCCTGATACCGAAAAAGTGGTTTTTAAAAAATGCCTGTGAGTCTGTCTCTCTCTCT
Source organism: Amphimallon solstitiale (assembly GCA_963170755.1). Classification (NCBI taxonomy): domain Eukaryota; kingdom Metazoa; phylum Arthropoda; class Insecta; order Coleoptera; family Scarabaeidae; genus Amphimallon; species Amphimallon solstitiale. The sequence continues at coordinate 6,877,641 of OY720677.1, forward strand.
CTCTGTGTGTGTGTGTGTGTGTGTGTGTTACCACGATAGCGGTCAAACCGCTGTAAATATCAATCCCAAATTTTGTATTTACGTGTATAATCTCCCTCTTGAGATCTGATTAGTTTTTCAATAAAATCGGTAGACCGGAAGAAGCAGTTTACTTCAGCGAAAAAATCGAATTTTGCCAATATTTCGTCAACTACTAAGTTTAAACAAATTTATAAAGAATTGATATGTATTTAAAATTAAAATTGAGAATAATTTTATTTAAATAGTTTTTCGAAATTCCTACCGGAAGTAGGTCTTTTACTCTTATCGAAAATCAGTTTTTTGCGAATATGTCGCAAGTCATGCTTGTTAGACAAGCACGTTACGGGCATAAAAGTATTTAAAATATGATTTTCAATATCTTTTGTATAAAAAAGATTTCAAAATTCAGACCGGAAGTACCACTTTTATCGAATAGCGACTTTCTGCAAATATGTCGTAAGTTATGCATTCTATATATATTTATCAAGAGTACAAAAGTATTTAGAACTGGATTTGCAATATTTTTTGTATATTTGAAATTTCAAAATTCGGACCGGAAGTAGCACTTTTACTCTTAGCGAGAAGCACTTTTTTGATATCTTGCAAAGTATGCATTCTATAGAGGTTTATTAAGAGAATAGAAGTACTTAGAATAGGATTTTGAATAATTTTTGTATAAAAGAAATCTGAAAATTCTATAATTTGAAACGCTCATACGTATAAGAAAGTCGTGTGGTGGCCACACCTCATTTTTTTTAAATGACAACCCAAAATATTTCTTTCAGTTTTTAGTAGACTTTCTTGCTGTTTAACGGAGATATAGAAAAATTTGTACCTTATATAACATTTTTTTAAGTAAATGACACATTTACAAAGTAAAAAATTGTTTTAACAAAAATCTTAATTCAAATCAACTCAACAGGGGATATTTTTACAGTTGTGTAAATTGTAAAAAGCCAATCCAAATTTTTAAGCTAAAAACAAAAAATGTCACATTTAACTGAAAGGGAAAGAATGCAGATTTCAATAATGGTTGAATATGGCGATAGAAGGTAGACCACGAATAAGTAATGGAATAAAATTAAAAGTCTTACTTGAAGCAGAGGAACATCATAATATTTCTACAAAGCAACATGCCTTAGATAACAGCGTGGATCACAGTTTTATTGTAAAATTATTTAAAAAGAGTATCATCCGCAGAACGTTCACCTAATTCGCGAGTTAAACGAAGATGATCCAGGCCGCCGATTTGTATTTTATGCAGAACTAATGTTACGATGTGACCAAGGTGTCAATTTTTAAAGAACTTTTTTTTTCTGTGAAGCCACTTTTTTCCTTAGCGGATCAGTATATCGCCATAAGTGTAGGTATTGGTCATGGGACAGTCGTCACTGGATTCAGGAATCACACAGGCAACAACCAAATTAAATGTATAGGTGGGAAAGATAGGACGGCGTTTTTTAGAACTTTCCTTTTTTGAAGAAACCTGACTGCTACATTTACACAAAGATGGATAGTGTGGTGGGGACCAATCAAGTGGCCAGCGCGTTCCCCCAACCTAACGTTCACAGATTTTTATCTGTGAGCTTACTAAAGACCAAAAGCTTATTTTAATAAATTCGCTATCTTGAAATATTTACAACAGAGAAGTCTGGATGCAATACAGCAAATTTGGCCAGATATTATTGAGCGCAGTAAAGAAAGTGTTTAATGTAGTGCTGGTCGTGTCAAATGGTTGGACATTTGCGTTAACTTTTGTTGATTAATTTGTTTAATATTTTTGTATGTTTGTTTTTTGATTATTATTTTTTTACTAAATTATAACTATTGAAGTTGTGAAATAAATGTGTGATTTATTTAAAAAAAAATTGTTATGTAAGGTACTAATTTTTCCACATCACTCTTTAAGCTGTAAGGAGGTCTATTAAAAACAGAAAAACATAGTGAAGGTTGTCATTTAAAAAAAAATGATGATAACGTCATTGTGCAAGAACTAAGGATGTCATTCAAAAAAAAATAATTCGTCAGAAGACGACATTTTAAACACAAAAATTGACCCGTCAGACCAATTTTCTTAGAAACACCATAGAACGCTTTCATGAGTTTTCTTCGTTTATCACCACACTGTATATCTAGATGATATCTGAATAAAAGCGTAAAAATTGTGATGTAGTTACTACAGATTGTATGTTGGCATAAACTGTCTTGATTCAACAAAAATTAGTCTAGTCGTCATCAGTAATATGATTAAAGTAGCAGCATACAATTTCTCACTTTCATGAACATAACCTATTTAAATTCAGATTTAAAACGTTATCTGAAAGCCACAGTTTCAGGAATCTAATAAATTATTAAATATTTAAGTAACTTAATTGATTAAGTTTGTTTGTACTCTGATAAGTGTCGCAATCTAGATTTGTAACCAGAAGACTTTAAATTGTGAAAAATTAACCCAGTTTTTAAAAGCTATGCAAACGTATACCCGAAAATTATAGAAGTACATAATTTATTGTTACCTGTGATTTCCAAAATGTTTGGAAGACATTAAACTCATGTTTAATAAATTACTGATAAATAAATAATTTAATATTAAAAAATCAACACTGTATTTTTAGAAAATGAATCCATAATTACTGTATTGCAAAATATATTAAATTCTATGTTAAATTAACGTAACTAAAAAAAATGAGGTGTGGCCACAACACGGCTTTCTTATACGTATAAGCGGTTCAAATTATAGAATTTAAAAATTTTTTTTTACAAAAATTATTCAAAATCCTATTCTAAGTACTTCTACTCTCTTAATAAATCTCTATAGAATGCATACTTTGCAAGATATTATCAAAAAAAGTGCTCCTCGCTAAGAGTAAAAGTGCTACTTCCGGTCCGAATTTTAAAATTTCATATATACAAAAAATATTGCAAATCCAGTTTTAAATACTTTTGTGCTCTTGATAAATATATATAGAATGCATAACTTACGACATATTTGCAAAAAATCGCTATTCGATAAGAGTAAAAGTGGCACTTCCGGTCTGAATTTTGAAATTTTTCTTATACAAAAGATATTGAAAATTATGTTCTAAATACTTTTATACCCGCAACGTACTGGTCTAAAAAGCATGATTTGCGAAATATTCGCAAAAAACTGATTTTCGATAAGAGTAAAAGACCTACTTCCGGTAGGAATTTCGAAAAACTTTTTAAATAAAATTATTCTCAATTTTAATTTTAAGTATATATGAATTCTTTATAAATTTGTTTAAATTTAGTGGTTGACGAAATATTGGCAAAATTCGATTTTTTCGCTGAAGTAAACTGCTACTTCCGGTCTACCGATTTTACTGAAAAACTAATCAGATCTCAAGAGGGAGATGACACACGTAAATACAAAATTTGGAATTGATACCTACAGCGGTTTGACCGCTATCGTGGTCACACACACACACAGAGACACACAGACACACACACACACACACACACACACTGTTACGTTGTAAATTTACTTTGTTTATAGTTCTCGAAAGATTGGGTGCCTTTGTCTAAATACGTGGAATTTTGTATAAAGTTCGTGACTTTTTGAGCGTACCCTGTACATTGTATGTTGCACCGGTTACTAAGACTGCCTGCCGTATGCTTCCGTGGGTATTAAACCTACTATTGAGCCCTCACCGCTCTAAACCATGTACCGCGAATATGACAGATATATTTTGTGTAAGATCGGGCATTTACACCCTGTTTTTGTGTAAGCCTCTATGTCTGAGTAACTAACTCTAATTATCTTAGTTCTAGCTTATTCTAACCTACCTGTAGTTTCGTATTTTCCGCAGTTGCAATTACTTTTACGCCTTGCGTAAGTTTTCTTAAAAGAATATCTACTTATTCATTACGTCCGATCCCTACCTAATGCATTTATTGTGGTTTGTAAACGCCTTGAGACGATAGTCAAGTTTTTGTGTTAACTGTTTCACATGTTTTGCGTATTGCTAAACGCAGTTCTCGAGCAGGCCCGAGTATTATTGTTATTTTCCTTTTCCTTCGCAGACGTCCGTCTAAAAAAAGGTAAGGAGTTTTAATTAAAGAAATGCTTGGAGTAGAGGGCATACTATTAATTGTTGCCGATCCCTTGCTGCTCTATCTTCGATATTCTAGTATTAGGAACTTCTGTTAATTCGTCCCCAGCACCATCGTAGGGGTTAGGATCGTAATTTCTCTGTAACATAAGTTTAAGATCGGTCTCTCTACCGTCTTTTGCAGCGTTTTGATATTAAAGCTTGATATTTCGTTATTTACCTGCAGAGATTCTGTCCTTTCGCCTAATAAAAATAGAAACTACGTGTGGAAGATTGTTTGTTTATTTCTGTCATATCTATCGGCTATGTAGTACAGATCTATCTGCACACGGATTGCCAACGTCCAGCATGAAATACCCTCTCGAGCTGTCGACTGTATATTTTCTACTCACAATTGTTGAGTATTTCGCTTATGTTTTCCGTCTAAGTTATGTGTAGGGTTACGTTTAATTGTGTTTAAGTCACGATGTCGTCTCCCTTTTTTTGTCAGATTAGTTGTGTGTTTATTATGTTTATTTGAAAACTCCCGCCTTTAGTTTGAATCCTTTCCAGTGCGATGCATTGAGCGTGCGTGTTCTTGGTTGGTACGTATCTACCGAAAAGGTCACGGTTGGGTCACTTTCGAAGTCAAGCTTGTTATAAGTGCATGGGCACGATATGCTTATTTTCTTTTGGTGAATTTATCACTTTGTCTAAAGTTAGACTAACGCTTAAGCGGCTTTAATGAAATAAGTTTAAGTTATCGATACCTTAATTAGGTGTTTATCGTGAATTAATTTTTATCGCAATACCGCTATCTAATTTACGAATGCCACGAGGTGGATTTTGAATTATTTTCGTGCAATGTGTGACTTCTGAGTCCTTACCGTGGAATCTCCATATTATTTCTTCATAATTGGGGTAAGTTTTCAAAATTCCGTGTTAAATTTTCGGGATTTTATCTTTGGTTTTTTTTCTCTCTAAATTTTAATAGGATTCTTTTGTCGGGCACAAAGCCCTCTGACGCCCTAATTCTGGTGGGGTAGCCCCGCATTTACGTCAAAGAGCGTGGTGTTTCTTCCGACGCATCAGAAGACGCTTCATAACATCCAGCCCACCTGTTGAATTGGAAATTCTCCATCAAGGGAGTCGCCGCCATTTTGGGATTTCTGTAGCGTCCTTCCGGCAACCATCTTGCCAGCTAAGGTTGTAATTTTTACCTCATATTTTTCGTCTGATTTTCGACGTTTTACGCCTGAGTGCAAGACTTATTTTTGGCCTAATTAATACCAAGAATTTTGAGTGGCTAAATAACTATCGCACCTCTTAGTAATCTGCGTGGTCACAATTTAATCCTTTTTTTTAAATTACCGTTATAATTTCTCTTTGTTTTATTATGTATAAATCAGATTAACCTGAATTTTGGTTTTGTCACTACCGAATTTCTGTAGCCCTATATCGAGGCAAATATCTAATTAAAACTAATTCTAGTACATGTAATATATTATCACCTTATCTTTTGGGTGGTCATTATTTTATTAGTAATATACCTAGTGTTATCACTTCTGATACTATAATTGTATGTTACATGATGTGTCGCATTTAAGTAATCTAAAATTGGTTAATAATTTTGCACGTTTATATTTTGCTGTAAGATTGTAAATTTTGCCTTTCCGTTGATCAATTAATTTACCTGAGCTAGATTAAGTCTTTTCTGTAGTAGCAAACTTTGATTCTCGAAGCTCAGGGTTTTATTGTTTTTATGTAATTTCTTTTCTAAATTTTACCTTTAACTTTTGACTTAAATATTTGACTTTGTTAATAAATAACCTTCATTTAATTTAATTTAGTTCATGTAATCAAACCTGGCGTTTTTTTTTATATATATTTAGCGAATTTTCCTCATTTTAGACTAAGTCTTTGTACTGACTTATTAATTCTCTTGCGCTTTTAAATTTATATATATTTACACCTTTGTATTGACATTGCCGTTGTGGCGTGTCCTTGAAAACACATGTACACCTTATGTGAGGTGAAGGAAACGTTTCTGCAACCGACCAACTTCTGCTGAAGCGCAGAGTATTTGTTAAACCATTAAGTCTTTTTTTTTTATACTTTCAAAATTTTGTAATTGTCATCTAACGTTTGTTTTTTTTTATTTATCAACTGTCTAGCTTAATTACACTTTATTCAAATTTAACTTTTCATCCAACGTTTGTTCTCTTTTTTTTTTTTATTGCCTAACTGCACAAATTAAATTTTTCTTAGTTTAAAGAAAAACATACAGCACATCAAATTTAATTAAATTTTGTTACATTACGAATACCTTATCTTTTATTTCTTTTACCTCTGCTTATCTTGAATATTATTGTGACAAGCACGTACATAAGATTAGGTGCTTCAAATATACAGGGTGTTCAATAGGTATCCTACTGGAGAGACACAGCCAGTGGTAGTTCGTAGGAGGCGCAGGTAGGTTATCTGTAGATAGCATAGTGTCCTGGTGCCCGGACAACGTCGCAAGCGTCGTTGCCGACCGACGCTCTACTTATAGGTGTTCTTATTTTCTTGAACCGTCACGCCGTCTGCGACAGAGTTAGCTCGGCCCTGCGTTATCCTGTTTAACAACCCCTATTGCGACTCTCCGTTTCGATTCCGAATTCTGCCGTTACCTTAATGCGACGTAGATCCGGTAGCAACACACACACACACACACACAGACACACAGACATTTTTTAAAAACCACTTTTTCGGTATCAGGGGACTTCAAAACGTGGACATCTGCAAAAATCTCGAGGTCGAAAATTTTCATCATCACAATACTTCCTTATACTACGTATAAGAAAGTAAAAACAGCAATCCACAGTGTTCGTTATTATTTAAAGAATTTTATCTGGTAGATTATAATATCTTAATAATTAAACTACATCATTATTGAGTTCGTTATAAATCTTATTTTGTGGTTGTAAGTAGACCTACATTCAACAAAGTTGTAAAAACATCAAAACGCGTTCAAGAAATTTGGAAATTATGTAAATCCGTACGTTTCCAATTTCTTTATCTACGTAGTCTAAATCAGGACACCCAAGATTTTTTTTTGCATGATTAGAAGCTATGAGGACAGAAATATAAATACGACATCACTTATATCTTTTTCTAAGGCATGACAATAAATAATTTTTCTCAATTCAATTTCGTAATTGATATTGTGTAGCATATGGGTGCTCCTCGGCATTGTTATGCTTAACAACTTTTCTAAAAAAAAAATCATACCTAATACAAGAAACTAAAAATGGAAGCTTCAAAAAAATATATATTTTTAATATACAAGCCAATTATTTATTAGATAAACAAAATGCATGTGTCGCTAGATATATAGCAAAGAAAACTTTAAAATTTATTCGATTATGTGACACCAGTAAAAAAAGCACTATTGCAGTTGTAAAATTAAAATATTCTTCTTAAGGCAGTCTAACGAAATCAAAATACGTTACCCAAGTTCTACTATTTCTTATATACACCATATTTGCACAGCAGCCGTAAAACTAGCTTTGCCGGAATATTTTAATTCCCGAACGAAATGATTTAAAAAAGCATACTATTCATTCAAATTTTACCGCCATAATTATCACAGTGCCAAAAGCGACATTACTCACATGCTCATTAAAATGAGAGCGTGGTTGGTTCTTTAGAATTGTCCCTAGAATGTTCGACAAGTAGAAAAAAAACTGAAATCTTACGAACTCGGCTTTGTACTTTGGCGATCTTTACATTGAACACAATCTAACCTGTAAATGTAAAATGTCAGTATAATCAGAGAACACTGATTACATAGAAGCGACAGTATTGTCGGATCCTTGTTGTGGAATAGTATCTGTAATAGTAGTAACAATTATTACAACGCCAATTTTTAATAAACATTATTACATTAACCTGTAAAATTGCATATTTTCAAACAGTTATTATGACATTGATTAAAATATTACTTTTTGTAAGGCTATTATGATAATTATAATTACAGTTTCCTGCTTGGCATTGGTAATTTAATTAGAACAATTTAATTACAATTTCCTACTGGCGGTATTCAAATTCAAGACCTCCCAATCGCTAGTTGGGTGTAATATCAACTGGACCACCGCTGCACCGTGGGGTCTAAGAATACGAATCTTTGAATCGGTCTGAGTTACATCGTATAACAGTAACTAAGAATGCAGTCCACAGTAAGGAGTGTAATTCACCTTAATAATAACTTCCTTATAGAACCGGGCCTAATATATGTATCCAATTCCATACGCAATTGATTAATGTCTTAAGCATAGTCTATGCCAGTCTAGTTAAATACCTGGTCTAAGTTATATAATAAAATTGTTTTTACTGATAGATAACCTGTACTTTGCCAAGAAATAGCTCTTTCATAATAATTAATCAGAAAAAATATTTTTTATCAGTTTGATCACATTGACTCAAAAGCAATCAATCTAGCTTGTTTGTACCTTAAATTATCTGTTTCGATTTCATGTGTGTTTTACGCTTTTATTTTTCTCCAAGAACTGCATTACTATTAATATTTCACATTGTTTATGATTTCTTAGTGCATATTTTCATCTAAAACTATTTTTTGCATATTAAATTATTATGTTTAACGTTTTTAATATCCAGAAATTCAGCTTTCATTAAAAATAGTTCGAAACAGGTCTATCCCCCTTCATTACTCTATAATACATATATACCCAATATAAAATGTGACTGAATATTAAAAAGGTTTGGGAATTAGAGCAAACCATTTAAATTTTCTATTAAGGTGGATGTTAAATAAATTTTAAATCTAGTTAATGACGTTCAATCATGTTGACATTAATTTATATATTTATAATATAACCAGCAACTATATTGTACGCAGGTATGTATTAATTTAACTCGTCACTTCTAAGCACATAGATTAATTTCTATTTTCCTCTTATATAAATATATAGACTCAGAATTTACTGTGCGAGTAGTATATTTGCGTTGTATTGAAATTAAAATTAATTTAATTATAAAATTCCTTCTTTATAGGAGGAATTGTACAGAATATTTATTGGAGGGAGTATATTCCTGGTGATATACCTTGTGATGCTTACCAAGGCGCACCAGGAAGGTACATTGGACAAGTGAATGTCGAAAGTCAAAACTTACCAGCTACAATTTATCCGCATAGCAAGACGGCTGTTGCTGAATTAAACGGAAAGAAAAGTGTTAAAGAGGATATAAAAGTAAGTACATTTTCAATTTACCTATTTTGAAAATACTTTATCACTCCTTAAAACAATTTTTAGTAAATATTTGCTTGAATTTAGTTTAACAAAAAAGAAAAGCAAGAACTTGTTGTTTTACCACAAAAGCATATTTCTAATCGAGATGTTCTTATTCATTGACAGTATATTTTACTTTTAATTTTTATACGTTAATTCTATATTGAAATTAAAATAAGGCAGACATTTTAAAACTGCTCCTTCAGTCTTCCGGTTTTGCTCTTGCACTAGTTTTGCCAGAACACGAAATTAGCTGCAATAATCATTACATCGTGAAATAATATAAAATTATCGAACTACAACTTAAATAACTTAAATATATCCTTACTACTTAACAAATGCAGAACATGGAAAATACTTATCATCCAACTCTGCCTAACAATTTATAATGTTAATTAGCAAATAAAATGTCAACATGCATATATTTGACATTTAAATATGATTAGGTTCCATTTTTTTTTGTTACCAACCTCAATAAAATAAAATTAGCGTGCGATAAAGTAATACTTTATGCAACCAAAACAGGTGTCATAAAGTGAACTTTATAGCACAGAAATAGAAAAAATATTTTATAGAAGTGCACCAATTTACTGCTTGTGCTGTATGTGGGATATCCCAAAAACCTCAAATTTGTCGGACTCTTTTAAGGTTTTCACTAATAACACCTAAATGATGCATTTCGAGGAAAATGTTACACTCTTATAAATTGAATCATTTAAAATTATGCATCGAATGCGTAGCATATACATATTTGCAATTACGTAAAGCTGTTAACAGATATGCGAGTTCAAAGATCGACAATTTTTTTTTAAATCTTTTCTTGTATTTTCAAACCTTATTTTCGCAATGTAAAATGTATCATATAAAATAAGTAATATATTTGGATAATAGTACCTAACAAATCATGTGAGCGACCGTATATGCCAACACAGGTACAACAATTTTCAACAAAACGTCGTCTAATTTTTCACTCCTGCTGGCGAACCAAGAACCAGTCCTCTAAGGGAGAGAATGAGGTCGCCCAAACGGTCGCGGTGCCTTACAAAAAACAAGTGCGTGCTTGGTATACCCAAGTCGCAGTTTGACAACCTATTTATTTTTTCGCTCGTTCTTCACCGGGAAGTATATTGTGCGCCGTTGTTGTTTATGTTAGGCTAAATTGAGGTTTGATACTTTTTTTTCTCCCGAAACAGAAACATCCATCTACAACAAGCAGTCACACATTGATGCTGCACTAGCTTAACAGTCTTGTGGGCCTAACACCTTTAGAAGATCGAATTTATTGTTGTGTTGTTTGATTTCGAAAGATACTCTTTGTTTTGCGGAAAAGATACCTCCGATAAATTCATAAAACTTCAACAAAAAAAAAATTAAACCAATCACGAAAAATTTCATGAAGTGACCAATCTTGATTTCAAGCAAAATATCATCAATGCAGCTAAAACAATAAGGAAAAATGTTGAATGTAGTAAAGCCGTTGTTTTTCGAATTCAAATTAGACTGATCTCGTTGCATCTGAAGGAAAGTATTATGCTGTAAAGTATATAACGGAGGATGATTACAATCAAGAACAAAGAAGATGAAGAAGTTACGGCTGCAGTGGTTTACATATGCAGTTACCTTGAAGAAAATGAAGACAAGTTTTATGTACTTCAATTTAATATTTCCCTAGAAATGCATCATTTAGGAGTTATTAGTGAAAAACTGAAGAAAGTCATCATGCAAATGAAGAGATTAAAACCATTTCCAGCTTTCCGAGAATTAATTAGCCTATGTTACCTGACCTATAAAAGCTTACGTTTATTATTACACTTATGAATGCATCTATGTTACATGCAAGAAAATTTCCAATTTAAATCATATTTTGTAGTTCGGGTAAAAAATAAATTAATGTATATTTATTTTTTACCCAATTTTAATTAATAACATAACGCATCATGTGTAAAATTTACAACAAATCTTACGATGAGTCTCATATTGCAATGTACAAAAATATGATGAGTAATTCCTAAGAGAAATAGGTTTAGATAAAGCTCATGGAATTGTTTTTACTAAAAAGAATTAAATTAAAAAAGTGGTTAAATTGTAATCATTATTTTCAATAAATTTTAAATATGTGTGAGTAATTTTTGCATAAAGCGTCAATTCATGTTCGGTACCTAAAAAATATAAAAATATTTTTGAAGCACGTCAATGCTAGGTTTCTAGTTTGAACCTCCATTCATGTTGGTAGCACACTCTGAAACTTACAGCAAAATCACAGGAGCAGCAATGAAAATCAAATTTGATGACCTGTAATATTATTTTGGATTTGTATGAGAAGTTTTGGTCATCTGAGTAAATGAAATTTTTAATTATTTTTTTTTTATTTTATTCCCGCTATTTCGGTTTATATTTAAAACTTTATCAAGAAAGAGAATATTAGAAAACTACAATTATTTACATCTAATTAATTATGTTCACCTAATAGTATTGCATACGTAGGTAATAAATACATTCGGATTTAAAATTATAACGTCGTTAATATTGCAGACGTTCAAGGACACTCTCTTACTTGTTATTCGCTAATTAACATGTCAATGTTAAAATATCCTGCATATAATCATAAAAGAGAACTAATAAAAATCGTCTGCCACAATTAATAAAATTAAACATTTAAAGCAAGACTCCATCAAAAAACGAATAAAAAGTAGCATTCTTTTATTTGCTATCTGGGTAAAATAAATATCTACATATACTTTGAACCACTTTTTGATGCAGTCGTAAATTTTTTTCTTACGAAATTGCATAATTTTTCAATAATATCAGTTTGAATTGAGGTTGAACATCTAAATTGAAAAGCAGAATAGCACCGAACAGTAAATCACATCAAAATTCGAATATGGCATTAACAGTATTTCCAAATTAATAAAAAAAAGAAGAGATAATTAATAAGGCGACCTTCGGATCCTAAACAACCGCGTATATCAATAATATTGATTGCAATGTATTAGAAGTTTACTAATAAAGTTTAATGTGGTTGTAAATATTGATACTTTATTATAGTTTCGCTACTTTTCTATTTCCATATTTCCAATATTCCAGTTTGATTATTTATATTATTACGTGGCTGACGTATTTTCGTTTGTGCTTCTCTACGTGTTTAATTTTATTTGTTACAACTAAAACAAACATCTTATACTAATTTCTGTGTACTTCTTGTTCTATTACATTGGTACTAATTTACTAAATATTAAATAAGATGCAGAAAACCGTTTTAGTATCTGTAGTATTATTACAGGTTATTTTATGATTACTTTAGTTTTAAACACAGATAAGATGAGATAGCTCAGTCAACGCAATATTTTTGTCCGCGTTCTGGATAGGAAAGGAGCCAAATATAGATGGCGTTGACATCAAAAATTACAGTTTACAAAAATAGCAAGCAAATAGCGGGCGATTTAAAATGTATTTGTTAGCAGGCAATTCAAAATAATTTTTTTTACAAATTAGGCTTTAATACATGATCACAACATTATAATCAAATTGCGTACCATTTACTAGTTTCCGTAGTAATGAGGGATCATTGGTAAGGAAAACAGGATACAGTACAATATTTAATTGCAATACTGTAACCACACAATAACGTTTTAAAGGAAAAAACGACTTAAATAATTACACATTAATATTGACACGTAGAAAAGGTACAAAGTACACTTATGATTATTGAAATTAAAGTACCATAATAATAATAATTATATAATTTATTTCAGAGAGATGTGTACATACAAAGAAAACATACATGTGTGGAAACGTCCTCACGGGAGTAACAATTTAGTGTTAATAGTAATTCCTTAACTTTGAGTTTAAATTTTTTTAAACCTTCCTATTTTATCTCGGATGGAAGTTTATTGTATAGTTTACAAGCACTAGAAAGAAGATTTTTTTGAAAATGTGCTGTTCTATTCTGAAATGGCACCAGGTAATTATTTTGCAGTGTACTGTATTTGTGGTCTATACTGGAGGTGAAAGATGACCTGTTTTCGTACAATTGACACTACTTCCAATATGTATATGTCAAAGAAGGTTAGAATTCTTTCTTTTCTAAAAGCAGGTCTACAGGACTCTTGCAATCTCAGGTTATTTATGTACCTTTCAGCTTTCTTTTTGCATCAAAAATACCCTCTGGACATCTCTGCAATGACCCCAATGAATTATACCATATCGAATTCTGGAAAACGCATTCGAGTAGTAGTATATCTTTAAGACTTCGAAACTGCAATAATTCCGCAGATTATACCGGGTGTCAACGAGATCATGTATCAGCACGCCATTTATTTATTAGTTAAAATAAAACTTTGAAATTCGGACCGTATATATGAGTGATTGGTGGGCTTCTTCAGGTACACTCAGTTTTTCTATAGCACTTCCGGTCAAACCGGAAGTGACGTTAATTTAGAATTTTTAAATACAACATTTATTATTTCTGTTCATATTCTGTTTCTTCTGAAAATTTGCCATCTAGTGCAGGTTAACTTTTGACATTTCTGTCAAAGATGGCGGTATCTGTTAAATTTATCCATTAAAGTGAAACTGCTTCGCAACGATTGTCGAAATGTAACAACCATCAAAGTTAGCTTTGAAAACAATTAAGGAACGTATTTTTCACATTTACACGCATTGGCGAAGGAAACATGTATTTCACGTTGAAATTACTAAAGAAAATAGAAAAAAAAAAATTTTTCATTTTCAAATGACAGGTACTCGTTTTTTTAAATAGTAACACCTATTTTTTATTACAGTGCCATATTGGCATAATTTTTAGCTTTCAAGTGATATAAAATATGCTGTGGTTTAGTGGTAGACAGGTAGTACAAAACATAAAATGTTTTAAAAGTAGTCTTTGGAATTAGACTACTTTTAAAACATTTTATGTTTTGTACTACCTGTAGTTAGTAGACATTTTATCATCAATACATAATTAAAAGACTGACAATTTGGGCTTTAAAAACTAAATAAAATGAATTACATGTCTACAGAAGAAAACAAAAAAAATTAAAATTGCAATAAGTAACACCAATGTAGTGAAACAAATGACACTTCCAATGATATGAGCGCCCTAGGCTCCATGGATGGCCTCATGGGATGGAGTGTCGGCACTGCATTTCTGTCAAGGCGTACAGATTCAGGGTATGCATAGCAGGTTGTGTCAAAATGTAGGCTGCAAAGTTTCTTATTACACATTATACTGGCATCTAGCACTGGTTTCATGCCCATTTGCTGTTGCCAAGTTTGGCTTCTAAATAATAAAATGCAATAATAACAACAAATATCAACGATAGTATAAAGGCACGTTTTCATTATAGAAAACTGCCGAGAAAAAATCATAAATGCTCCTGTACCAAAAAATTTGAAGTTTGTATTAACACTGCGAAACATCAATTGATTGAAAATGAAAAGTGTGAACACATGGATGTTAAAACTAACATCAAGCAATAAATAATTACTGTGACTTACATATATACCTTTATACGTAAAACGTATATGTATATATGTATATATCAATTGATTGCTTGTGAAAAGACGTAATATAGAAACTTAAAAACAAGTAGTAAGTTTTTCGTGTGCTTTAAAGGTTTTCTTATACCCTTACATTTATTTTACTCATAATTACACTATTAATTGCCAATTACTTACCTAATTGTCATTTAAACTTTAATTGGTGCAATCGGGAACCAAAAAAAATCTTGCTACAACCAGGTGGTTCTTATTGCACTTGGAATCAGAACTACAAACAAAAAATCTCCGGCTCACCTTCCGGGTTATATATCAACTATTAGTGCCGTTAGTTACTTGTTCGCATTCCCGGAAAATAATGCATCGCTCTTGCACAATACACCATCCTTCGAGTCTAAACATGGCTAACATCAACTTAATACAATTATCATATTCCGTTTAAAACCTTGAAGCAGTAGCGTTATCTTTGCCTTGAAGGTTAGATTTTCAATTAAAATTTGCTGGCGTTCCGACAATGCCGACAGCACTACATTAGCGACATCTCTCCGTATTGTATATTTACTCTCTGTTAGACCGTGGCGCCATCTATGAATGGATTCTTCCCGTCGGATAAAACCGCCCATATAATTGAACCATCTTTCTTTTGTTTTATAAAGTATCACTAGGAAGGAGGAAATGGTTGTCAGCTTTACCCACTTTATCTTTACTTACTCAGGATTTGGAATATTGCGATAAGAAAAAAATATCAAAACAAATTGCCTTCTTAATGCCATTTTGTTACACATATTTTAAATTTTAAATTTTAAGCAGTGGATTTATATTTTTAAACAATATTTTGTAAATCCCTATTGAAAGCATTAACGGATTGTGGTAGTTTTCAGTATTTAACGACTCACGCAAGTGAATATACAGGAGTTTTTAAAAATATCTCACCTAACGCCAGATAACTTTGGCATTTTATTTTCGAAATTTTTTACAATATAATTTGATTAAATTTGAACGAATACATATACAGTGCGTTCATGATGAAAGGAACAAATTCGTTTAAAATTCAAGTAATTGTTTTGCAGAAAAACGCTCGGACAGATCGATTAGTATTTTTAGCTGTGAATTTTTTGCAATCATTGCTTTTTTTAAATGGAACATACTGTATATTATGCCATATTTGAATTGTATGGTAAATTCTCAACACTTTTTGTGTAACGTACCATATCCCCAAAATCAGCGGTTTTCGGAATAATGGCGTTTGAAATGTGATAAATTAAAAAAAAAATACATGAAAATCGATTAATTTGAAGTAGAGTTTTTTGTTGAAGATAAAATTTGCAATACCAGGTTGTTTTTGTTAGCTTTTAAAAATATGTTCAAGGTGTCCTTGTTCAATTTAAACATTTTATTTCATTACCTATGTGTATTTTAATTTATCACAAAACTCATTATTCCGAAAATCGCTGATTTTGGGGATATGGTATGTTACACAAAAATGTGTTTAATGTGTTTAGAATTTACCCTACAATTCAAAAATGGCATAATATACACGGTGTTCCATTTAAAAAAACAAAGATTGCTGCATATGTTCTTCTTTAGACAGTCTGTATATAATTTTCTTATGTCAAAAAATTCTAAACTAAAAATACTTATCGACCTGTCCGAGCGTTTTTCTACAAAATAATTACCTGAATTTTAAACGAATTTGTTCCTTTCATCATGAGCGCACTATATAAATAGAAAATCAAATGGTACATTTTTAACGCACAGTTTTGCACAAATTTGAATCTCTTGGAACTTATAAATTGCATTTTTACAATAAAAGAATTTTTCAGTACGACAATTTTTGAACAACTCTAATAAATTTTTAAAATCCATTTCAACATGGGCATCTTGCGCTTTTTGTTTACGATTTAAGTAACAATAAACGTCTCCGATAATTTATCAGTCCTATTTCACACAATGTTCATCCCTATCCTTTTTAAGCCGTTTTTGACTTCACTACTTTCCAAACATTTCGATACTCAGTAATGTTTATGTATATAGCGTCTATGAAGCAGTATGATATGTCTTTTATTCACTCCAAGATTATCTTTCTCTATTAAAAACCGTCAATATCGTACTGTGATTTTTTTGGCAGTTAACCCGAGCTACTGAATTAGATAACATTCTCTCGTTTCTTATTTGTTTGTTTGTTTATATTTTTGTTTGTGCTATTGTTGATACAGTGTTCCTGTTATACACATACACATTAATTTAAATTAATTTTATGACAAATGTGATAATTACCACAAGATTACTAAGATGTAACAATAATTTGTAATATTGAAATTGTAAATGAGAAAATACATTATTATACTTCTATATTATAATTATATTATTAAGGTATGCGACAATATTTTCTTTTAGATATTATGCAGCCCTGATAATAACAGATTTTACTGGGATTACGTCGACCTCAACAAAGACGAATATCTGGAGTTTCAGGATGCAGTAAAAGGAGGATTTGAAACTACCGCCCGTCTGCAGTTGTACATTGGAAAAGTAATACACGCGAAGGACTGGAAAATCGGAAAAGTTCATATTTCCGAAAGCAGAATTTACGGAGGACCCTACAAAGGGATTTATGTGTGGGACTATAATAACAAAGCAGTTAATTTCCACCAATTCTTTCTACTTAAATATAATAAGACCGACTGTTTTCCTAAATAATTCTTTAAATACCTATTTGTATACGTATTACATCTTTAGAATAGTGTTTTCAGGAATGTTAAAAATAAAAAATAAAGTTATTACATGATGTTTTTACTGATCGATGACTACAATACATTACCCCATTGTTTTATTATTATTGTAAGAAAATGAAGAAGGATAAAATTATATTTTTGATATTTTAAAATTAACGTAAATAATTACATTCCCGATTTGATCGACAATATTAAGAAAAAATTTCCTTTGATTTATTTTGAAATATAAAAATATGACAATTTTTATTGATTGATTCAATATGAACAAAATTATTATTTCGTTCCCACTTTTGACATTTTCAAAAATTCAACTTCTGCGGAAATATTTAGCTAACTATTTCAAAAATTAAATATGAAAAAACAATTTAAAACAACTTTTGTCGAAGACATGTTTAGAATTGATCATTGGGACTCCAGGTATCAAAAAAACTTTTTAGACTGGTAGCTGGATAGACTTGAGTGTGCAAAATGAGAGGGCCGCATTACATCAATGGCTTTAAGCTCAGAAAAGCTTACAGATTATGATCCTGGATGTTGCCGTATATTTTATTTGTGTAATTTTTTGTTTAACCCCTTCCCCTTAGATATCAAATAAATCGATTGAGCAAATCATTTGAAGACATATTAGCTATTGTTTTAACGACAGTATCCAGTTTTTTTATGATTAATGATAGAAATAGCTAGTGAAATGAAATAAAACCAAAAAGATATTGCCGATAAAAAATTATTTATTAAGAAAAAGCAAATTTTAACATAAACGTTCCAAAAAATACAAATAGTGATTCTTTTTTATTTTGACAGTCATTGTTAATACATTTGCACATCAAAATACGATTTAATTGAGATTTTTGCTATTACTAGCAATTGTTCGACAATCCGAACCACATTTACAGGGCTGAATCAAAAACTCTGGCAAAGGGAGCTTCGTCATTTGCCATGGGTACAAGTTACCATTTTTCTCTTCATAGCCAAGCAAGCTGTAATCAGTAGGCTGAAATAGTGTTCGATCAGCATTTATCCATACATATTTCTGTGAACCTTACATTTTTGAAAATATATATAGTATTAAGGATTAATTTAGTTATAGAATACGAGTTATAATTCAATTGAATATTTATCTAAGTTTAAATAGCTAAAGCTATATTAATCACGTAAGTAAAATGGGTTACAAACCCTAAAGGATGATCTCCTTCATTGAAAATATTGTAAATAAAATATACACATGCTTAAATGTTAGATATACAAAAATAAATGAGATATAATACACATGAAGTAAATGAATAAGCTTTATTTTGTAGAAACGATAAACATGAAGTACGGTTTGAATATAAAGATACAGAACCTAACTATAGACAAACTGTAAAAATGGCCATAAACATACTAAGAAATGGACCATTATTTAAGAATAAAAAAGTATTAGAGACAAACAATAGACAAGGAGTCATGATGAAGGATGGAAAAATAAAGAGGGTGAATCATTTGAACGCTATTAAACTATATGAGCAAAATGAAATCAGATATGCTAAAGAAAATGAAATAATAGCAAAGGAAAACGTCGATGTTAATGTGAATAGTATTAATTCATAAATGTGATTCTAGCAATAAAAGTAAAAAGGTTGTAAATAGGTACAGTTAATAAAAAGAGGATATAACTATGACATTTATCTTATGAGAATTTGAATCGTAAATAAAACATTTAGTATACAATCATGAAAGATCAAAATGTATTCTTTAGTTCCTATGTTTATAACCTTTGTGTCTCTGAGGCATCAATTACAATTAGGTATGGTTTTACACCTGCAAAAAGAAAAGAAAACGTCAGTACTTTATTTGTAGCACATTAGAAATAACAATTTCACCTGAGACGAAAAACTGGTTTGAAGACAAAGAGAAGGAAGCGGCGACGGGTCTTCCTGATACGGATTTGAAAAGGTAGATAGAATAATATATTACAAGATCTTAAATTTATTTAAGATCTTGTAATATATTATATATATTATATATATAGTTCAATCATGTTGACATCAATTTATATATTGCTATTATATCCAGCAACTATATTGTACGCAGGTATGTACCAATTTAACTTGTCACTTCTAAGGGTATAAATCAATTTTTATTTTCCTCTTACACAAATATATAAACTCAGAATTTGCTCTGCTAGCAGTAAATTAGTGTTATATTGAAATTAAAATTATTTTAATAATAAAAATCTTTCTTTTGAGAAGGCCTTCTACAGAATATTTATTGGAGGGATTACGTCTCTGGTGATACACCTTGTGATGCTTACCAAGGCGCACCCGGGAAGTATATTGGGCAAGTGAATGTCGAAAGTCAAAACTTACCAGCTACAATTTATCCGCATAGCAAGACGGCAGTTGCTGAACTTCGAGGAAAGAAAAGCGTTAAACATGACATAAAAGTAAGAAACTCTTCAACTTACCTATTTTGCAAATACTTTATTACTTCATAAAAAAAAAATTCAGTGGATATTTACATATTTTTAAATTAAATATTAATTTATAATTTAGTTGATGCTATTCTATAAACGCATATTTCTTGCCCAGATCATGTTATTTATTGGAATTGCGCCATCTATGGGGTCCAGTTTTTGTGATTTTTTTTTATGGCACTAAACCAACATATCGACGAGTCCATGACAGAACGACACAAACGCCACTGGAGACAATTTACGCTGTAAGCTAAAATGTATTTGACAGATTACTTGCTCATTTGGTTAAAAACAAGATTCTTCAAAAATTTAGCTATACTGTTTTTTTTACTATAACAGTACTGCTTTTCACTCTGTCATTAACACATCTTTTCCAAAATCATGAAAATTAAAGGCATGGCGCTTGTACCCTAACAAGTGTCAAATGTCGTTTGTGTCATTAATAACTAGAGGCGCTTATGCCAAACGAATTGAAAACAATCGCTTAATATTGGTGCATATGTCCACATATGCCATTTTACATATTTTGCTGTAAGTCATTAGATGGCACTTGTGTCAAAGTAAAACAAAGTAACATTTCAATAAAAAACAATGCTTTATTGTAACTTTGGTAAAAAAATATTATAAGATCCAAAACAAAAGTTTCTTTAAAAAAAGAAAAACAAAATAAATAATAATTCTTATTTGGTATAGGTAGCGAATGATTATCTAGAGCGAATCTTCCTCAACGTCTTCAATATCACTGTCATCTAAAACATCAGGTGCATTATTGCTTACTTTAAGTGTAAGATATTCTAGATGATATTGCGGTTGAATGAGGTTTTTCACACACAGCTCTTTAAGATTGTCAAATTTTGCCTTAGTAACTGGTAATTCATTTGAATATGCTTCCTTAAGTTTTGAAGATGACTTAAGTTTAAAATAGCATTCTTCGGTTGTACGATTCAAAAAGGAAGTCTGATAGATAACTTTAAAATCATCTTTTAAAAAAACGGCTCTAGTTACAGAAGATATTTTCACCTTTAATGTCTTTTCTGGAGTTAAATATTTGAAGTCCAAAAAATCAGAATACGTCCATGTTTTCACATTGTATGGTTCAGGTTCCAGTCGTGCATTACGTAAGATTGTAGGCCACTAAGATGGAGCCTGGATTATTTTTCTCTTAATACTTTTCTCTATGACTCCATGCATAGAGTCAACTGGTATGTACGTGTGGCCTACTACTAGATATGTTAGGGTAACCTTGTTGATCGTCGAAGAATGGTCTAAAAAATATCTTATAAGTGCAAACATAAATTTATTTTTATTCTGTCCGGCGCAATTATCACAATAAAGTGATAATTCGGAATAAATACCAGACTCATCTAGTTTCTGAAGGTAATGCAAGATGCTCGTATATATTTCATTACTTCCACGCTTACCGTCTTTTTCGCCCCAAACAAAACAGTATCCCTTTCTAGTTCCTGTTTCGTACACAGTAAAGTTATAGTAAGCATATTTACGAAAAAAACCAAAATTCATGCTGTTTCCATGAGGAGTTGCTAACACTTTTTGTAAATCGAAGCTACACACTAAGAAGTTTTTACAGTTCTCATCTTTCGATTTCTCTTGTTCTGCTAAAAACATTTTCTTTGCGGCTTCTTTTTCAGCAATGTGTTCCTCATACTTGCCTATTTCAGCTTGTGTTTTTAGATCGGTATGTACATTTTTAAATCGTTCACACTTTCCACATTTATCTTTTTTTGGTACATGTATTCCTAAGTTATAATCTTTTTTAAATAATTGAAGAAATTTACTTCGTTTTAACATTGGCAGACCATCACACTGACAATTTTTAACATACAATCGAAACAGTTTGTTAAAACTTCCTATATCGGAAGGAAGATATTTTTTATGCGAGGAACCTCTGCAGTAATGCGACGGCACCGCAGGTAGGGATTCAATAAAATTTTTAAATACTTTCAATTGCTCATCTGATGCTTTATGTTTAGACTGATGTCGACCTCTCAAATCAGTGTTAGGAAACTTAGTTGGTTTCTTATTTTCTGAAACGGTACGTAGTAATCTTACTGTTATTGCGAGTGTGCTCACTACAAACTGACGGCATACCTTTTGAGGAATATTGTTTTTCTTAAGAAAATATTCATTGGTTACTAGTCTGGGCTTTTTTCCTTTTGCATAGCTTCTTCTTCGTTTTACTTCACACACTCTTATGGAGTCAGACAGAAACCGTTTTTGATCATTACTGTTCTCAAGTTTGTAGAAATATTCAAATATTTCGTTACGTTCCTCTTCTGAAAACATATTGCATTGATTCAAACATTTCTTTTTTGCACACGGATTGGGTTTAATTTTTTTTGCATCTACTCTATCACCTTTGCTATTTACATACTCTTTTCCCGAGTCTCTAAGTGCCTTTCTTTTATTCTTATTCATTATTTTTTTTAGAGAAACTTCAACTTTTTCTAGGCCTTCACGGTGACTTTGCTGTAGTTTATCCGTGATCTTCCATGTGCATGGATTTTCTGTTTTACTGTCAATTGAACTATCCCAAAAAGACATGGTGGGTTGAAAACTTGAACTATTGTCATTACTGGATGATGCTAGCGTTTTGGTAGGTGTAGCATCCGTCAGCACATTTTCGACCTTTCTTTGATATATTGGTATAGTTTCGACATTTTTTGGACAAGGAAACGTTAGCGGCGTCAGGGTCATCAAAGATATACTCGTAAACGAAGATGTGTCTGGAAAGGTTGTTGTATTTAAAACTGGTTCATCCTCGACAGACAACAAATTATCAGGTCCCAAATCTGAGGGATGAAAATTGTCATTCAATGCACAGTCATCAAAAATAATTGAATTTTTTAGAGCTTCATCCAAGAGCGTATTACAAGAAGCACCGTAATCTTCTTCTTCATGGTTTCGTTTGCACATTTCTACCATTTTCTTAGTGCGACTAGAAGCCATCCCTGTAAGTAAGAAAAAGGCATAAACGCCTTCCAATAAACACCGTATTTTTTCCTACAGTAAGGAAATTTATGAGAAAAAATTAGTTGGGTACACTATTTATATAGAAAAGAACCTGTCACCAGTGTTTATTTTAAACAGAATTTTCCTAAACAAAAGCTATCAGCGAGTTTCTGATGCCCTATCAATTCAATGTAAACAGTGGCGCTAATGCCAAACAGATTAATATCAAATAATTCTCTAATGGAGAATGTGACATTATCTTCTTTCATTGTTAGGTTTGGCACAAACACCACATCTTCAAACACTATTTAAGAGCAATTCTTATGGGACATTATACATTACAAAAACAAGAAAGAAAGATAAATTTAAGTATTAATGATTACTCACCTTAAAATTATCTTGAAGTCGATGATAAAACGAACAATGTTCATTACACAATTACAGGTAAACAGTAGCTCAGTGGCAAGATGGCGCTTGTGATACAAATTGGTTAATATCGCTCATGCGCATAATTATGATATGGCGGTTGGGCCGACTTTAAATCGGTTTTTCTTCCACAATATGTTTTTCTCATTTATGCCACAGCAACAGGATGATAGAGAATTTTGAAGTTTATTGAATGGAGTCAAAAGGTTGTTTATTGAAAAAATGGCGCTTGTGCCGTTTTGTCATGGACACGTCGATATATTGTAAATATGAGACATTTTGATCCTTAAATTCACATTATGTTAATAATTTGATTATAGTGCTTAATATAGTGTAAATAATAAATCCTCTTAGAACCATATATGAAATTTTATTTACTCTAGTACATGTTTCGCCCGACGGACATCCTCAGCTAGAATCTACAGTAATAATTAATTATCTAAAATAAACACAATAGTGAAATACTCACAGTCAGTATATCCACAATATTTGACAATTATGTTCATCAAAAATGATGACCTAAATATGTTACATTACAACACTTTAAAATATTTAATATTTGTATAAATTCGTAAAATTATGAGAGAGTATTGTTTAAACTATGGATTGGAGAAAGGAATGGTTATATTTGGATTCTATGTCAAAATTTTAAAAAAGGGGAGTAAAATGGAGTAGGGAGTCTAAAAAGGTAATACGTATTACTCGGTCGAAAGATGTATAACGACAAGACAATGTCAGGTTGAAAGTCAAATTGTTAAATAACAGGTAACGTTTCAAAAATAAAATCAAAAGTAACTACAAATGTGAATGCCAGAAACATTATAAATATAGAAAACAATATAGGCAACCAATTAAACAATCGTGTCATGTAATAAATTAAAATACATAAAAATCGGTTTATCGTTAAGTTCTAACTGATCATTTAACAGATTGTGATGGAGTTTATGTTTTTCAATCTCTAAAATTTCTAGTAAATTTAATCTAAAGCCTTTTTTACATTTGTGCAATAATTTTTAATTGTTGTAATCTATTACATGATTCTGTGTTTAAAAATGTTTGAATTGGGTTGAATTTTATGTTCATTGATTCTTTTTATTATAGTTCTACCAGTTTGACTGATATAAATACTATTACAGGTAGAGCAACTTATAGAGTAAACACCGCTCTCATACATTATGTCAGTATTAATTAATTTAGAATTATTGAGTAATTTAAAAAGCTGGGTGTGTGTTTTGAAAGACGGTAGAATGTGGTATTTATTTAGTATGTTTATGGATTTGGAAGTTATTGCATTATAGGGCAGAGGCCTGTAAATGATAAGCTGTTTATCTTCTTTGCAGTATAATGGATCGAATTTCAGTAACGTTTTATATAAAATTCTATCAATGTCTTTGACATTAAAACTATTGTCTGAGGCAAGTTTATATATATAATTAAGTTCAATAATTTTAGAATTTTGATCTATGGGGTAATTTAAAGCTCGATTAAAGAAATACTTGAATGCGGCAAATTTATGAGTGTAGTGGTGAAAAGAATTAAAAGGGATTATTGTAGGTATGGCTGTAGGTTTTCTATAAGTGTTATAAGATAATTTGTTATTTATATTAGAAATAGTGAGATCAAGGAAACATAATTTATTATTTTCTTCAACTTCAATAGTAAATTTTAAATTGTGATGTAGGTTATTTAAATAGTTATGAAAATCGTTAAGATATTGATCATTGCCAGCCCATACACACAAAATATCATCTACGTATCTTACCCATTTAATAATGTGACTATTAAAGGGGTTAATGTTATTTATTATATGAGTGGTTTCAACATAGTTCAGGAAAATGTCAGCAAGAATGCCAGATAAAGGCATGCCCATGGGAAGACCTTTATTAATTAAGTTAGTGAGCGAATTATTGAATAACTCAGTGATTAATTGAATTGTATCAGGAATTGGGATGTTGGAATAGAGGTTGACTATATCAAATAAAATAAGTTTAAAATTGTTAGTATGTGGGATGTCTTTCAATATATTGAATAGTAGTGTTCTGTTTTTGATAGTGTATTTTGCAGTGAAATCAATAGTATTAAAAACATTTAACAAAATTTTTGAAATATGAATAGTGGGAGATGAGTGGAAAGCAATTATAGGTCGTATTGGGATATCTTGTTTGTGGAGCTTGGGTAGAGCATATAAGTTTGGGATTGTAGGATTCATGGGTATAAATTGATGTGAGGATGGGGAATACTCTATAAGTGTTTCCTTACATTGATTTATAACTGTTTTAGTAGAACTAATGAACTTGTTTAATGGATTTCTTTGCAATAAAATAAAGTTATTACTAGACATGAAATTTAAATTCTTTTGAATGTATAAATTTTTGTCTATTATGACTGTACCTGCATTTTTGTCTGCTTTAGCGAAAATGGCGTTGTTGGATTGAAATTTCTTTTTGATGTTTTTGACAGTCTTCCATTCATTATTTGACCTCGTAGAATAGCAAGAGGGTTTTTGATGCTTAAGAAAAGGTATGATTTCATTCCGAATTTGTTCTTCTTGAGGTTGTTTATAAATTACACATTGTAAGTCTATAGCTGCCTCGACTATTGAAGTTTTAGGTGGTTGTATTGCATATTTGTGACCCAGATCTATAAATCTTGTTCTTCTTTATTGAAGGAGATGTTAGTGAGATTAGTAAATTGATGTATTTCCCTATGATTAACCTGGTTGGTGGTATGTCTTTTGTTTATGGTACGAGTGAACTGTAATTTGTTCTTACGTAGGTTGTTAATTTTATTGTTTTTCCTCCTTATGTCATCACATGCTAAGAAATGAGCTTGTTTTTGGGCTTCTTGTATAATTTCATTTTACATGATTATAGTGCCACTTCTAGTATCCTAGCATAGCTATGAACCATTGTCTCGACAAAACAAGTATATTGTATGAATATGTTCAGAAGTAACACGATCACTAACAGACACACCAACGATTATATATCTAAAGGTTTTTCTCCAGATCTTACAGATTTTTTTTCAAAACCATTCAGTTGACTTGTTTTCATCCCAGTAGTATAACTAATACAACAAAAAAGCAATTACGCGTATCCAAAGTTCGAATCGTGAAGTTCATGCAAAAATCCTATAGAAAAAAACATTTTTAGTTTTTCCCGAATTTTACAATTTTCCGAACAATTTTTCCAATTTTTCTTTCCCTAAAAACCTTATTCGGACTATTACGAACATTAATAAAGACAGCCAAATAGGCCCAGTAGTTTTAGGGTGATGCGCTTACCATCGAAAAGCATTTAACTTTTATTTATATAGATTTTTAGATGTTAGTTTTAAGATATTCAAGACATTTTAAGAGTGTTCTTTCATTGTTCCGATTTTACGCTAGCACTAGTTTTGCCATAATTCAGCAGGAATAATCATTACGTCGTTAAATAATATAAAATGCTCAAAGTACTTGTTTCAGAAAATAAGTTTTACATTATTCTTTACCAAAGTTGATTAAATTTTTATATACAGAACGTGCATCTACTTCGATAGCTCATAAACAAACTGCTTAAGATAAGAAAAAAAATATGAAGAGACAAAAGATATTCATATGTATAAGTACCCCATATCATCAAAATTAATAAATTTTTTCAAGTATACTGTATTCTGATTTCAAATTCTGTGGCACAGTAAATTATTGCTTCTTTGAATTCCCCTTTTTTTTTAAATATAGCGTTAAAAACACAAGGTTCTCAAAACACTGTATAGAACAAAACCATTTAAGAACTGTATATTAGTTATGGTTGAGTTGAACAGCTTTAGCTGGACACCGCCAAATAAATAAAGTCGAATTATTATTATTATTATTTTCCTGATATAAATAGCTGCAACTTAATGCATAATGTAATAAAAAGTAAAAGACTAGGTTTGCTAGAATTACTAGAAATTAAAAAAGCTTATAGACAAAATTTCATGAATTCCCCCTTTATAGATACAATTACAAATAACACCACTCCATATCATTAAGAGAGCTAGGTATAGAAGTTGTATGCTCACTTTATTAGGTTAGTTTTAGATAAGAGCTCTTTGATAATGGCATAACAGCCGAAACATATTGCTGTAGACTCAATAATTTGAATAAATACTAGTACCTAAATGACAAAATCATTATATTTTACCTACAAGCTTATTCCTTAATAGCATAGTATTTTGAAAGTTCTTATGACTTCTTGCAGTGTTTTTGCTTCTTCTAGTCTGGTACACCTCTTATTTAGTTTTTTGTTTGGGATAAGGTTAAAAAAAATATACCAAAGATGTAAATCTCATGTAGAAATTATATTCATATTTTATGAGAAAGTCAATCATAAATAACATTATTATATTGTATCTATATCCATTTTTGTATTACAGTAATGAGGAAAGAAAACATTTATACTCATTTTTGAGTTATAATATTTGTGTAAAGCTTATATTAAATTAATGCTGGTAAAATAAAAAAAAATATGTTGTTCTCTTAGATAAAAGACAATTATTGATTCTTGATAATAAATATATTAATACGAAGCTAATTTTATTTCACCAAAAACATACATTTTCACATAGTGCCTTGGTGATCTAAAACTTTGCAACGCGAATGCCCTGAAACAGGCCTATACTAATCACTAGCTGTAAACATTCTCACGTAGTACATCTAGCGGCTTAGCACCTGCCCATCAAGAACATCCCCGTTTATTCGTACTTATTTTGTTTGAAATATTAAACTAGAATAACTATATAATCATTAATGATGCCTAATGATCTACTGAAAGCAAATATCCTTTTATTACTTTAAAGGAATGAATCATTATTACTGAACAAATATTCATACAATTAATGATACTTATCGTTTTACTAAAAGCAAATATTTTCACATAGTATTTTCAGCACGTCTTGCACCATCAATTAATCCTAAATTGGATAATTTATTTCAAAACTTACTTTAATTCGTCATATATTTTATCAAATTTAGCTTTATTAAGTGAGTTAGAAGTAGTGTATTTTAACCCTACTCTCACTGTTGCTATCTCAAGAAATTTTTTTCTTTTGGAAAATTAGCGTCTTTCTAACTCGAAGTACAGATTAAATCTCTAACAAGTCGATTCTTATTTTTCGTTTATATATAAAAAAAACAATTTCTATCGGCAATTTTTAACGCATCTCTTGTCAAACTAGATTTTAGGTTGGAATTGATTTTTTGAAACGTTTGTGATGAAATCCTTCTTGTTTGTTTTCTTCAAGTCGTCGTATCTAGACCAACACGCACACATTGTCTTTGACAGTTTATACACTAATGTCAGCACCTTGAATTGTTTGTTATTAAAAGTTTTTCACAAACTTGCTATGTTTCGTCTACGGTAGGTATATTTTCCGTTCTTCTTGATATAGACCCTCATTGTACTTGTATATGAACGTACATATTTTCTTTTTCGTCATTCGTTATATATTTTCTTTTTCCATTTACTAAAGTTATTCTTATTTTTCTTTTAGAAATACCTCGATAAGGTAATACTGAGATCACATTGTAGACAACTGGAATCTTTCTTACGGATCCTGCACCATAAAGACCAGTCGCCCCCGTCACACCGTCTCCAAATTCTATCCAGTCTCTCTCTTTTGGTAGTACGTTGATTTGCAGAAAGCTGTAAACAATATTGACACTGCGTTTTTCTTTAGCAGGTTTTTAAACAACACATGACCATTTCCATAGTCTATTGAAGTCCTTGTGTTATACATATAGGAACTAATAAATGTATTTCTAATTTATACAGTTACTGTTTACATAAAACATTACAATCTGTCACTTCGTATATTGAATGTCTTTATTCATATCCTTTTACTGTTCATAGATATAAGTCTGGGGTATTTACTATATCTTAAGTGTTACTATTACAAAATATTTCCTAAGAATTGGCACCATTATGCATGTCTGAATTTACATTTATTCATTTAAAATTGTGTTCTCGTCTCGAGCATACCTAATATACAGGGTGTCTCTAAAAGGTGCGGAAAAAACGCTACCACACATTTCTGTGGACGATCTAACCCAACTTACCTCAGTCCAAAAGTGGATGCACCATTGCATTGAATTGCCACAAGAATAACACCCAAATTACAGAAGCATATGTGTCCATATACGGAATGAATTTTTTATATCCAGATTACTCATAAACGGCTGCTCCAATCAACTCCTACCAGGTATACCTTTTCTAGGTAAAAAACATTGGAGAATAAGAATTTTTATTTAAAAGTTAAATACAGTGTGTCTCAAAAAAGTTATTACGTTTTAAATGGATACAATATGCCGCAGGTGGCGCCCTCTACATTTTGCAATGAAAATGAAAGCAGATTTAAATTTTTTACCCCACGAAACCCCCCCTACCCAAATATTGTGACAATATACCAATTATTACAGAAATTATTTATAAAAAACTAAAACCAAATTGAACTTTTGACTCTCTGTATCTCCGAAAGCATCCACTTTTGGGCTGAGGTAAGTTGGGTTAGATCGTAATATTTTGCCCTCAGAAATGTGTGGTAGCGTTTTTTCCGCACCTTTTAGAGACACCCCAGTATATATATGCTCTTTATTGTTCCATCTTTTAACATAACACTTTCTCTGTTATTTACTTTCAGTACCTTTTTGTTTTTGAATAATGGTCCATTTCTTAAAATGTTTAAGGCTGTTCTAACGCCTTGTAAGAAATTAGGTTATGTCTCTTTATATTCAAACCATATCTCATGCTTGTCTTTTCTACAAAATATAGAATGCATTGATTTATTTTGTGTTTGCTTTAAGCCTGGCGTCCACTGTATGCGAGGCTGTGCTAAGCGGTGCTGTGCGGTGGCTTGCGGAGCCAGCATGTGTTTTCGACCATGTATGTTTTAAATAGGCAACCGTCCACTTGTGCTATACTGTGCGGTGTAAAGAAGCGGTGTATTGCTCAGCCAGCTTGACTTCGCACCGTGACCGATTTTAACCGAGCTGTGTGCGGTGTTGTACTTTGCATATATACAGCAAAATGGAAGAATTTATTGAAGTTATTAGGAGGCATTTTGTTTTGTGGAAAACGGGTGAAAAAGATTACAAGAACCAGGAAAAAAGAAGACATTATATGGGAATATAGCGCGAACAAATTGAAGTACTTTTATTTTCTTGTCAAAAATGTAGGTATATTATAGGTTAGTTTTAATTGATAATCTTTAGCAAAATTAAGCAAAACATAGTTGTTATAAGATAATTTAGGCATTCATTTTAAAGTTAAAATTACTATTATCTGACAAACTTACGTACAATATACTAACTTTGTTATGGTTGTTTTGATTTAAGGAAAATAATATTTTTAAAGTGTTTATTAAAATACAACATCTAACATTCTAATTTAAATAATAATTCTATACATCAGTTTCACTGCATTAATGCACAATTGCATTAATTTGGCCAAGGAACTCCCCCCCCCCCCATCAGAAATAAAGCAATTCACAAATTTATTACGATCTTCGAACGCTTCAATATCAAAGCGTATCAATTCATGAATTTCTAAAAATTGTTCCTTTGTTACTCTAAAATATTTCCTAAAATCTTCGTCGCTCAAAGAGGGTATTAAAGTGCTGTATTCGCCAAATATATTTCTGTCTAATATATGACTTGCAATCCAAAATCTGTATTTTCTTTTATTAACTATATTGTTTAAAATAAAATTACACTCAAATCCATCAAATTATATTCTATTTCTACACTTGAAAACATCGCATGTCAGAGTAAATTCACTTGCAAATACACAGTAGCAATGGACGGTCCCGCCACGGCTTCAAAGAAACTCGCACGGCATAGCACACTACATCACAGCACAGCCTCGTATGCAGTGGACGCCAGGCTTTATGCCTAATTTTAGTACCTATTCAACTTAATATATATATATTCTAACGTATACAGTTTTGTAATAGCATTGCCCCTTGAATGTTGGCAACCTATTTTACTTATTGCAACTTGTTGTGAGTAATGCCTATATCTTAAAATAAACGTTTTAAAGATAAAATTAATGTTCTTTTTCAACAACTCAACTAATTCTTAACATTATTACTTTTATTTAATCTGAAGGTCACAGCAATATGTTAAAAAGTTCTAATAAAACTTTGTGAATTAGAGCCAAGTGTGTTATTCTCGACAATTAAGTTACGTCAATATTGTACTGTAAGGACACGCAAAATATAGAATCTTGATAAAATTTGTCTTTTAGATATTATGCAGCTCTGATAATAATAGCTTTTATTGGGATTACGTGGATTTCAACAAAGCCAAAGATGTGGAGTTTCAGGATGCAGTGAAAGGAGGATTTGAAACTAACGCTCGTCTGCAGTTGTACATTAGAAAAGTAATACACGCGAACGAATGGAAAATCGGAAAAGTTCGTATTCCAGAAACCAGCACGTACGGAGGAGTATACAAAGGAATTTATGTGTGGGACGACAATAACAGGGCAGTTAATTTTCATCAATTCTATCTGCTTAAATACAATAAGACCGAATGTTTTGCTATATACTTTTTTTTTAATAGTTAGTTACATCTTTAGGATAATGTTTTCAGAAATGTTGCAAAGCTATTACGTGATATTTCACTCACCTAGTACTAAAATACAGTACCCCATCGTCTTGTTATTATTGTAAGAAAATAAAACATGAAATTATGTTTGTCACATTTTAGAATTATTGCAAATTATTCCTTTCTCGATTTAATCGATAATCTTCACAAGCAATTTTTCTTCAATAAATTGAGATGTGCACTATTTTAAAAAATTTGCAATATTTTTTCATATAAAAGATATGATTTCGCAATTTTTATTGATTAAATATTAACAAAACTATTATTAGCCGTGGATAATTTTTGAAATTAAAAATTTTCCTAATTAAATAATTATCAGTGCTAAAAGCAGAAAATTATAATTAGAAACATATTTAGTATTTACTAGTTTTGAGGGCATTTTTCAAAGAAGCATGCAAATGTTTGACTTGTTTGACAGGAATAAACTCTATATCAAGAGCTAATCACGAGTTTTGCAAAACTAAATCAACAGTCACTTCTTTAACGAACATATAGAATGTGATGTGTAGCTTTGAAGTAGCAGGAATGCCTTTAAAAACCTGTCTGTTACGATTTGAGCAGGGCTTTCGACAGAGTCTATCACCTATCTAATGGACATACTGTGCCATTTTGCAATACTGGGAAATGTACATAAATTAATAGCATCATATTAAATACAATTTTATAACCACATAAAATGTTACCTATGTTTAAATTATGAAGCACAAAATGCCTATACGTTGTTAGTGTTGAAGAAAATAAATAAACTATAAAAGTAAAGTACGTGTCCGAATGTTCCATAATAAATAGTCTTAAATATTAATACACTACATAGATGGAGCTACAATTACCTTTCTTCAAGGCCAACTGGACCTCGCTATGGCTACGCGATATAAGGGCGTCACATAACGAGATTTTTCTGATTCTGATAACCTTAAAATATCGATCCTTAAGTAACGCCATCTATCCAAAACATTATAAACTAATTGTTAAGAGCGCAGCATCTTTAACATTACGTGCTAAAAATATGCAATATGATTGGATTATATCAAGCCCTGTTAATACTTAATTTATTACTGTTATTGACATTTGACTGATTTCACATTTATCTTGCATATTTTTTTGTACTTACATTCCAATACTGGAAATATTCAGGCGTTTCGTGTAATGCGTGCTACATTTTTACTATAATATATAAATATATTCTAGAAGTTACCACATGTACCAAAACAAACATATCTAGTTTTTCCATGGAAAACCGTAGCTGTTGTGTGTCATTTAGTTCTTACCAAAAATAGTCTGTGCTAAAACGCAAATAATTCTCAAGGTACTTCGGAAAATGAGAATTGATTATCCGAAATGTAGTATAAGAAAAATTCTTGGTAAATAGCCATAATTTTTTGCATTTTTAGATTATAGATAGAATTACTTAAATATTTGTAGATGTGTAAGAAGATTTTTTTTTAAATTTTATTGGAAACATTGCCGGCCTGATTAGTAGTATTGGTAGACGTTATATGGTTACTAATATTAATAATATGTCTGAATATAATATGAACTCTAATGTATTTGAGAGATGATTTAGTACAATTCTGAAAGGGATAGAAGTGGGTTTATTATGAATATTTCAACATTTTCAATTTTTCTTCTGTAATTAGACTTGTAATTATTGGATAAATAAAGATGCAATAGTAATAATTAAAATGCTGTTATTATTACCAATAACGCACCTTCTTATCATCGTAAAGTTGAAAAATGTCAACAAGAAAGTGAGTAGTGTTGAATCAAATCTTGCTCAACCTTGAAATGTGTGTATAGAAATACAGTAGATTTGGTATACGCAGCACTAAAGAGCGTGTGTGTCACACTGTTACGTTTAAAAAGCAGAGGCTAACATTTAATTCATTTATCCCTGTATATTACATGTTAAATATTTTTAAATCTGTATTAATTCAAATTATATTTCCAATCCTAAATAAATTACATTTTAAAATCTTCAACATTAAAATCTGTGTCGCATATATTATTCCGTTTGAAAATATTCGATTTAAAATATTTAGTTTATGACGGACTCTTTGTTCAAATATGAGATTGGCGACGTATGCATTTTTTGTCCGCCTATGTTATCTAAATGTTCTCATAGTTTGTTTAATTTTCTGGCGGCGAGATCCAACAGCGCCTTTCTAGAATGTTCGTCTTGCCCCTCGTTACCTCCGAGTCTTTAAAAGCGCAAAACACGTCCAAGATGATTCACTATTACAGCACCCACTATTACAGCACCATAGCATAACTATTCATTATTGTAACAGTATTACGGTTCATTATTACATCTTTATCTTCACCTCAGTAAGTAAGAGTAATTAGTGGAGTGGTAGTTGAATAAGTATTAGCTGAGGCTCCCGGCGTCGGCCTGAGTCCGCTAGGCCTTTGGTGAAGATATCCATGGGAACGAGATGTTAATGTCCAGTATGGATACACCGATGATGGTGATTTGAATCTCGATTTCCAAATAATAATTGTTGGAGTATCTATCGTCCTTCATTTTGCGGCGATGACCGGATTAAGGGGACATCTCATCGATACCATTGACACAGGGCCCGTTAAACAACATCGAACGGTAGCGATAGCAGATATAGGGGTCCGGGAACAATTTTTGTTGACGTACGGAAACGCTGAATTTCCAGGTATTTGAGTTTTTCTTTCTTGTACTTTATGTGGCAAGAGAACTGTACAACTACCCAGCTGTCAGAAATTTTAAAAGTTGGATATTTGTTTAATAAAGTTAAATATAATTGTGGGC
This sequence comes from Amphimallon solstitiale, assembly GCA_963170755.1. NCBI lineage: Eukaryota > Metazoa > Arthropoda > Insecta > Coleoptera > Scarabaeidae > Amphimallon > Amphimallon solstitiale. The sequence continues at coordinate 6,912,489 of OY720677.1, forward strand.
AAGGCACGATCATCAAGAACCTTTGTATTTGCCCAACTTTGTATATGTTCAAGTCTTTGTGTTTGTCTAAATTTGTATCTGTTTATTGTATCTGTGTGTGTTGTAATAGTCACTTATAATACCATGAGTAGTTAAAGTTATGTCGATTATTTTTGTGGTGGTTACACGAATGTCTTTCATGATTGCATTTAAATACTACGAGTGCGGAGCACGAGTAGTATTCGCAATTATGAAAGACATGAGTGTAAAGCACCACAAAAATAGTAGACTCAACTTTGACTACGAATCGTATTCGAGAGACTATTCAATGAACCAAATCAATTTTTCATATTAAAATGACTCAAAATTTAGTTACACATAATTACGTTTCCATGTCAACAAAAAAAACATTTATGTTTGTCATTAAAATTTTTGGAATCGTGTTCCTATTTAGTTCGTTTCGTTGAATAAAAACTGGTGTTTCTAAATAATGGGAACTGAGAAAAGATTTGGCACGAAATCTGAAGACGAAATCGATGCTGAAATTTGCGAAAATATCCCTTGGAACACGAAGAAATCCAAAGATTCAGTATGGAGACAATTTAGTACATTTTTAACAGCAAAAGGCTATAAACTGGATCAATCTACTTCTCCTGTGGACTTAAATGTCATCTTAAAGTCGTGGGCATGTAATATGAAGAAAAAAGATGGGTCCGATTATAAAGAAGGCGTCATCAAGCACATGTGGAACGTGACGGCGAAAATGGTTCAAGAAATGTTCTTCAATAAGTGGAAAATAAACGTAAACCCGTTTTCTGATGCAATATTTAAGTCAGCACGTGACGCCAGGGATGCTACAAGAAGAAAACTGCAAGCGTGTCCTGAAAAAAGAACCAGCAACGCGGCGGCACTTACAGAACCAGAATACTTAAATATGATACGCATATTAGATGAGAGTACCCCAGACGGTTTACAGAAAAAGTTTTTCTTAATAGCATCTTACGAACTAGCTTGGCGGGGAGGAGAAGGGAGCAACTGTTTCACCTATTACTTCAAGGAGGAACTCGATAACAAGGGAAGAAGAACTGGTAGAATTGAGTATAATCCAGTATTTTCGAAAACTACGCAGGGGGGAACTAAATCATTGACAGGCAGCAAGTGGTTGATAGAGAATAAAAGCAATACCGATATGTGTCCAGTTAGGTAACCTATTTATATTTAATTTCAAGACGGTATAATTAATATTCTTCTGTTATTTAGATTGTATTATCTACTGAAATCGAAGAGAGGAAAAAATGTGAAAACAGAAAGGATGTTTTTGACACCGAATCCGTTTTGGGATAAAGTTGAGAATGCGGTGTGGTATAAGAACAGTCCAGTTGGTATATGTGAGATCAGTAAATGGGTGAAGTTATTAGCTGAAAAAACTGGATTAGATGTTAAAAGAAGGAAGATATCAAATCATTCGGTACGCTCTTCAACTGTATCATCTCTGGCGAAAGCTGGAGTCGGAGAGCAACAACTGATGAAAATAACGGGACACCAAAATCTGAATTCCATAAAATCGTACTTGCAGCTTGATGATGAGCACCACGAGTCGATTATCACCAAAATGCGAAGAAATTTTACAACAACAAATGTGTCATGTACAACTTCGACATCTGTCAGTAATAGTGACGGTATTAAGCTACAAGAGAAAGGTACTCCCTCGGGTACTCCCAGTGATAGCTCTGTTCCAGAATGTCTGCTGCAGCACTGCAGTAATGTTAGTTTTTCTAATTGTACCTTCAATATTGTTAGTAAATGAGTTACATTAATAAAAACTTTCACTTGTTTAAAATATCCACTTGAATACCTTCTAGGAAGATATAATCGCTGAAATTTCCTGTTGCTATGATACGAAAGTAAATATTTGCTATTTTATTGGTTCATATTTGAACAATGACAGGTGAATTGAATAGTCACTATTATTTTCTTTTTGATTTGTTCTATTATGGTCAAATTATTTTGAAAGTATTAAATATTTGTAAAGTTCTAATATTTGCAATATTTAGATAAACGGTGCACCATATTTGATCAATTAGTTTACTGAATTTGACCAATTAAATTAATTAGATTGTTTATTTGTTGAATCTGTTCTGATTATTTTGCTTTTCTGTATGTACCGTCTCTCTAAAAATTTACTTTTCATTGTTTTTGTAATGAATTGAAATTTGGTGTGAATTGGCAACTAAAGTTAGTTATATTTGTTTATTCAACAATCATTTATATTTTGGCTTCAATATTTCTTCTGTGCAATTAATACTTCAATTAATATTTGTATTGTAATATAACTAAATTTTATATATCAAATTTCTCTTGTTTTTTATTTAATAAATTGTTATTGTTTTTATTGATCTGTTTTCTTGAGGTAGTATTAGTTGGTGCAAGTTCCCATTTTAATTGTGCAATACTTTAACAACAGTGACCCCGCCTTATTATTTTAAAATGGGTGGCGCAACGGGCATTAGTTAACATCTTTTTGAGTAATCTCACGCTCTGATTGGAGACGCCGCAACGAGCATAGTCTCTGATCAATTAATTTATTTGAATTAAGGGTTTTCTCCCAGTAATAACATGTACCGAAATACAAAGAAAAAATTAATTTAGAAAATATAACATTTTGTTATTTGGAAATATTCTATATATCTTTTAATATGTGCATATCAGTTTATTGTAATATTTGAGTATACTGTAGAACAAAGTTATTTTGTCTTAACAAGATCATTTAGTTCCAATGCTGTAGAAGAAATGTTTCCACGTGTTAGGCTTAGAGAAAGAGCAAATGGTGCTACCAATGCTTGATTGGCTGAATGCTTTATTGCGATATAGAATAGTGAAAGCTTCAAAATCTTCCAATACAGTTGAAAGGAAGGCGTCAATTGCGTTAGTACCACAACATTTTCAGAATCTAAACAAATACTTTACAACGTAATGGAACCCCAGTTAGTTTTACCTTTTGAATTGTTACAAAAAGTAGAAATGTTAGTAAAATTGTTATTCTTGAAACTACCCGACGTAATTTTCAGCAACAATTTTTAATATTACTTATTTTAAATTATTAATAATAATTATTGTATAGTTATCTTTTAAAGTCTTATTTTAATGTTTATTTTAATAAAAATTAAGAAATCATTCCCTTTTGGGTTTATTATTCTATTACTAGATGGCGTTATTAACCATATTTTCAGGTTAGCAGAATCAATTTCATCAATGTAAATCAAAGTTATGTGACGGCCATACATCGGGCACCGATAATGAGATCCAGTGGGCCATGCTTTCTTTTATATTCAACTACCGGACAGCAATATGTCAAAATAAGCAGAGAAGATGAGGCATGAAGGCTGTAGAAAAGAGCGTTTTACAAGGATCTATATTAATACCCCTCTTATTTGTTATATATATCCTTATGCTGGTGACACCACGTAGCATTTAAAGAGAACAAGTATAGATTTAAAGATAGATGAAAGACATTGTATTCCATTTTTGAGGAAATTTTGGTTCATACAAATGAGAGTCACTGTAGAAATGGTTCTAAAATAGTTATAATATTATCTACATATTAATAATTATTTACTAATATAGAATTAAATTACAATTCATTTCTAGTTATTTCAATTGTTGCGATTTCGTCTTCTTTAAGTCCGAGGGAATTCCAAAATTCATGTGGTCCAAGATTACTTGCAGTCGCCATATGTAGATCATCTGGACCTTTTACATGCAAATAATTGAAATCTCCTGCATCAGAAAATCGCTGGAAATCGACTGCATCTGTTTTGGGAATTCTGGAATAAAAATATTTAATAATTACAATAGCAAACACAAACGGTATAGTGATTATTAATTAGCTTTAACGTGTATAGGAATAGGTTGTGACAAAATCTAAAACAATTGTAATTGCCTAATATGTCAAATTCTTTGTTGTCAGCAGATGTTAAAGAAAATGCGCTTGATATACGTACATATGTTTGGCAATTGAGAATTTGAAAATGTATTACTTTCATGTAAACAAATACAACCAACATCTAAAGTAATTGTAATAAACTAATTTAGCTGTCAAGGGAAACTGCACTCAAGGGATTCCTGGCTATGGAAAGAAGGTTCGATATGAATATCGAACTTAAAAAAGAGTACATTATATTTATGAATGAATATATCAGTTTGATTGATGACTCACTTAACAATTCTGTTTCATATTACACTCCTCATAATTTCGTAAAAAGGAAAATAGTTTAACTACTATGCTACGAGTTGTCTTTGATGCATCGTCTAAATCTACCACAGGTTATTCCCTTAATGACATACAGATGATATGCCCAAAAATACAGCTAGATCTCATATCTATTATTTTGAGATTTCGATCACACAAATAATATGTGTGACAAAAATGTATCGTCAAGTATTGGTACACCCTGATGATCGCAAATTGCAACGGATTTTATGGCGATCAAATTCATTCCATCCCATAGATACGTATAAGCTGAATACCATTACGTACGCGATGTTTCAGCGGCATTTTTATCAGTGAGGTGCTTGAACGAAGTAGCCTTACAAAACAAAACATCATATCCAGAAGCAAGTGAGATCATATTAAATGATGTTTACGTGGACAACCTACTAACAGGCTCAAACACGTGTGAGCATCTCATCACTCTGTATAGGGATATTTCTACAATATTGAGCTCTGCAAGTTTCTTATTAAACAATTGGATCTCCAATGATCCTAATATTGTAAAACATATTCAAAATTCACAGTCAAATGTCATTATACACATTGGTAGTGACTGTGATTGGATTTATTATGGTATTCTAATTCCGATAATTTGAAATACCAAACAAAAATCAACACAATTCCTAAATTGATCACTAAACGCTACATTTTGTCGATCGTTGCATCCATTTATGATCCATTAGGACTTGTTGGACCAACCATCATCAAGGGAAAAATTCCCCTTCAAATGCTTTGGAAGGAAAAAACACCCTGGGATGAACCATTATCTTCGAAAATGGTTGAGGATTGGAACATCTTTTCTGGACAATTACATGTTTTGAATGAAATACAGATACCGCGATTTGCGTTGTGTCCGGACCCAATAAGTATAGAATTGCATGGGTTTGCTGATTCGTCGGAACATGCGTATGGGGCTTGCGTGTATGTTCGATCCACTGATGTTGCTGGTTCTCATTTATTGGTAGCAAAGTCTCGAGTCGCTCCATCGAAAAGTGTCACAATTCCCAGATTAGAATTATCGGCGTGTGTTTTGTTATCACAGCTTATAGACACAATAAGAAGTTAGTGGCGTGTCAGTGTCGACACAATGTATCTATGGAGTGATTCAACAATTGCACTGGCCTGATGGCTACAAGCAGAGCCATCGAGATGGAAGACTTTTGTGTCGAATAGAGTGGCGGAGATACAGGAGTTGACGGATAAGAATAATTGGAGACAGGTAAGAAAACAAGAAAACCCAGCGGACACAATATCTAGGGGGCTCAGACCTCTGGAATTAAAAAACAATTGCATATGGTGGTATGGACCTGATTGGTTATTACAACCAACCAAAACGTGGCCCGCTCACATTAACATTATTGATCTCCCACATGAATGCACAAGGGAAATCAAAATACAATCTGTTTCAGTACTAACTGTCACAAACAATGACTCAATCATATTTCAGAGATTTTCTAGTTTAACGAGGTTGCAGAGGGTGACAGCATATATGTTTAGGTTCAAGTTTAATACTTTCAACAAACAAAAATTGAAAGGCCCACTAACGTGTACTGAATTGAATAATGCCTTAACAAAATTAATAAAATTAGTTCAGGTACAAACATTTCAGGGAGAAATCAACAATTTATTAAAAAATCAGACCAAAGATCGTAAGAGTAAATTAGTATCACTAAACCCATTTATTAATAACAGTTACATACTGCGTGTTGGGGGACGATTAAAATATTCTAATTTAAGTATTAATAAAAAACATCCTATTATTTTGCCAAGTAAACATCATTTTGCAGAATTGCTTGTTAGATATGAACATTGTAATTTATTCCATGCAGGACCTCATGCAGTTTTAGCATCACTAAGAAAGCATTACTGGATTGTGTCAGCTCGCAACGTGGTTCGTAAAATAACTAGAAATTGCATAACATGTTTCAAGGCTAATCCTAAACAGAACATTGAGTATTTAATGGCGGTTTTGCCGACTGAGAGAACTACTCCTAGCCGACCATTTTTAAATGACGCAGTCGATTACTGTGGACCATTTCATTTACGCGATAGGAAAACACGAAATTTTAATGTAACCAAGGCATATGTTTGCGTCTTTGTGTGTCTGTGCACCAAGGCTATTCATGCAGAATTAGTAAGCGACTTAACAACAAATGCATTTTTAGCTTGTTTGCGTAGATTCACTGCTAGGCGTGGAAAATGTTTAAATATTATTTCGGATAATGGGAAAAATTTTGTTGGCGCACAGCGTGAAGTAGCAAGGTTTTTAAATTCGTCATAGAATGACATTCAGAGAGAATTGAGTCAATCACAAATAAATTGGCACTTCTTGCCTCCTAGATCATCTCATTTCGGAGGACTGCATGAAGCAGGTGTAAAATCAATCAAACACCACTTGAAAAGAGTTGTTGGAGTTATGAGTCTTACTTTTGAAGAATTCAATACAGTTTTAATTCAGACTGAGGCTTGTGTTAATTCTCGACCTTTGTATACTTTGTCATCTGACCCTAATGGCTCCTTTAAGCCCCGTACACTTTCTAATTGGCGAACCACTACATGGTCTGCCGGCGGAGCAGATTCCCGCAACTCAAGTTTTGGGCTCTTCTCGGTTCCAGAGATGTCAAAAGGCAGTGCAGGATTTGTGGCGACGCTGGTACAAGGAATACATATTAGAGCTTCAAGTGCGAAACAAATGGAAGGTTCATGGCCGCAAGGGGTTGACTAAAGGCGATTTGGTGATTATTAAAGACGACAACCCATGCCTAAAATGGAGTGTTGGACGGGTTACCCAATTGTGTCCTGGCCCTGACGGCATAGCTCGAGTAGCAACAATAAAAACGAAGAATGGGATCATCACACAACCAGTGTTGAAGCTGTGTGTGTTACCCTCATAACATGTGTTAGTGTTTGTTTAAGTTTACCAGTACTAATCTTGAAGTGAAATATTTTTCACTGTATTGGGCTTTTGGTTTTGTATACCTATGTTGAAAATTTAATTAAACATTTCAAAGGAGGCAGCATGTTAACGCTCAAGTAGAAATTTTGACAATTTTTTGTGTTGTCATGGCGCATGGAATAAATATAGGAGAATTAAAAAATGACAGATTTGTAATGTCAGTAATGTGTCTATTGTAAAGTTATTCCGATGTAAACAAAATAAGAAATAATATCAGAGTACAGTAGTGTCTTACTCCAAAAGCAAAATAAATTGGAAGCTGCTACGACAGGTATTACTTCAATGTCAATGTATTACAGGGATGGCAAAACCAACTGTATATCGCTTTATTAAATAATATAAAGAACCATGCAAACTAAAACCTAAAGAAAATTTAACAGGCATTTGGAACTACTAAAATTTCATGAATATGTCAGTGATGCCATGTTGAAGTGAATGGTAAAATATTTGAAGAATAATTTGAATCTATATTAATAATCTATAATATAATCTACATTATTGCATTTTTAGACTCTTTCATAATAAATTTAAAAAAATGTAGTGTACATTTTACTTGAAATTTTACAATTACATCTAATATAAATATCCAAAACAGGTTACATGTTATTGCAATTGTCTACCAGATTTTGAAGCTATGTGTTCCAAGTTTTTGCAGGATATTTAAATGAATCCTTATTCTCAAACAGGGTATACGTCTTAAACTTGTAAAATAGCATTAAGTCAAAAAATTTTTTTCTTGTTTTGAATTAATGTTTTATATGCTTCGTATAGCCCTTGGTAATTTATGTATGTACATTACTAACCCGGTCTTTGCAAATGATACCATTATGTCCAACAGTATATCTTTCATTTTTTCCTCTTCTTCAGTTAGTTTCTCCATGTGCATAAGAGATCCAGTCCAATAAAATTTACCGTCCATACCATGGCCAGCGCCTGAAAATTAAAATATATTCTTCATCTCGATCTACCCAAAATTGCGTTTGAGGGTTATCTTATAGAAGCTTAGAGCAATAAATAAAATAGCTGAAATACATTCGTGAATAGTTAGACGTACACCTATCCTTAATAACTATAGCACGCTATGTGCTATAGATATTAAGACATATCATCAGAAAAAAAATCAAGTCAGGTTGACAAGACCCATTCGCAAAATTGTGTTCTTAAACTCTTATTGTTGAGGTGAGTGAAATAATAATTAAGTTAATAATAATACAAAAAATGTATGTTCATTTTTATAATTTCTTGTATCTGTTTGTGCTATATGTATTTCATAAAATATGATAAGATAGTTAATAAACTTACCAAAGTCAATGTCAAATCCTTTAATGGGCGCTGGGACAAATGTGCCAACGTAATCAACCATAAAAAAGTAGATATCGGACTGAGACGCTTTTGCTTGCAATCTTATAGATTTTTCTCCTCCCAAATGAAATAAACGGTGTGAACATGCCTAACATAATATTCATTCAGGTTAAAATATGTATATATAGTCAAGTAGCTTGATAATAATAAAAGAAAAGTAGTTCACAAATATACATATATACATTTATACGTAAACGTATATGCATTTATGCAAAAAAAAATCTCGTAGGCGCATGGCGCATTGAGTGTCGCGCTTGCTTGGCAGATGTCGCTGTGATATTCTCACGGACATTTGTCACTGCTAGCCGTCATATATACTGTATGACATGGAAACTGCAACACCAAGAAGGGGTGCGGATTTTTTGACCAAACTTGGTAGAAACGTATAACTAGTCAAAGGCAATAATTGATTAAAATTTCAAAGAAAAAAAACAAAAGACTAACACAATTTAACATAATTTTTATTAATAATGTGTTGAACCGCCCCTATTAGTGTCACACTCCCTCACTCTTCGTGGCATTGATTCGACTAGGTGGTCGATATCCTCTTGGGGTATGGTGTCACAAGCAACCTGTAATTCATGCCGGAGAGCTATTAGTGTCTGCGGGGGATTGGCTAAATTCATAAGTTTTCGTCCCATAATGTCCCACACATGTTCTATTGGCGAGAGGTCGGGGGATTTGGGTGGCCATGGCAAGATATTGACATGAGCCTCTTCCAAGCGATTTATAGAAATTCTCGCTACGTGGGGAGGGGCATTATCCTGCTGGAAAAGTGGGTCTTTGAGCGTTTGAAGATATGGTAGAATATGGGGTTCTACCACCTCATCAATGTAACGCTGGGCGTTCATGGTGGTTTGGATGAACACCAATTGAGACCTACTCCCATATGCTATAGCACCCCATACCATAACACCCACTGCTCGATGCACATGCCTTTCAACGGAAAACTGAATATCACGACGTTCCCCACGTCTTCGTCTGACCCTCATACGGCCATCATGCATCCCTAGACAAAATCGAGATTCATCACTGAATACCACCCTGTGCCACTCTACGTTCCAGTGCAGTCGCAATCTACACCACTCCAAACGTTGCTGTCGGTGTTGAGCCGTAAGTGGTAACACAAGATGTGGACGATAAGATTGTAAGCCGAAACCCCTAATTCGACGATAAACGGTTCGAAGGGTTACAGGACGACCAATATTACCTAACCACACGTCAGCAATTGATCTGGTACTGGAAAACCTGTCTCTTAGTGCCATTAAGCGAAGGCGGCGGTCCTGTATCTCATTAGTTCTTCTTCGGCCTCCGGTTCCTCTTTGGCGTCTTTCCTGACCTTCCCTAGTCCATGATTGATAACAGCGCATAATGGTGGATTGGTTCCGGTTAAGGCGATTTGCAATTTCCCTGTATGAAAAACCACCTTCTCGCAAACCAACAATTCGACCTCTGTCGAATTCGCTTAATTGGCGATAATTTCCACGTTGCCGCACTCTAGGCATAATAAAATTCTTTAAACACGTTAAACAAAGGTATAATAAGACAAAACCGTTGAAATTAATTTCAAACAAACAATTAATACACCACACATTAATGTCAGCGAAAACTGAATGAAGTGTCAGATGTGTCATGACCACTTGATCTATCGCAACAAAATTTTAATCAATTATTGCTTTTGACTAGTTATACGTTTCTACCAAGTTTGGTCAAAAAATTCGCACCCATTCTTGGTGTTGCACTTTCCATGTCATGCAGCATATAGCGATCCAAATATTTGTTCATTGCTAGTAGTCCCTTACGTGCACTGAAGAGGCATTTAAGGCCGAAACACGTGTCTGTACGTCGATTGCTAGTAATGAACGGTGTATATTGTGTATCTCATTGTACTGCATATATGCATATACTTTCACGTATAAATGTATATACTATCCGTCCATCGGATCTTTTGAGTCACGTGATTAATTGCGTGCGTTATCAAGGACATCCGCACCTAGAATGTATATATACTCATTTCTTTCCAATCTCAATGACTAGATAAGGATAGAAATTTTAAACTTTAAGGTGGGGTTGTCTTCTCCATAAGAGTAATAAGACAGACACAGAAAATATACCGCCATGACATGTTACTGCGGTAGTCAACTTATTAAATTTTGACATATAACATTGTGCTTTGCGTTTTGGCACAGGTTTTGGTTTAATTTCGTTATATTGCTTTTCTAATTATCTTTTCAGAACTAAAAAAAAATGTACATACATTTTCTGTAAGTAGGTATGTCATGTTTTTTTTTAAGTGTGTTATGTTTTTTTTTCATACTAAGGAACTATACATAACCCATATGTTGTAAGATGAATGAATGACAGACCGGCAAATTTTGTTCATAACCCCAACGGTTATTATTGTTTTACACTGTTTTATTAAATTGCATTATGATAGATATAGCTAATTTTAAGCAATGAATAAAACATGGTATAAAATATAAAAAATATTAGATATAAGCATTATAAGTTCTTTATTTTTAAATGTTTAATTCTATTTTGTAAGGAATGAATTTGAGCCAGAAGTGTTGATTTAATTCATACGGATCAAAATTAATCACGTGACTCAAAAGATCCGATGGACGGATAGTATGTATATTTGTGTACTATATTTTGGATATGTCCAGTATTTTATATTACTTTGCATTAGAAAAGTAGTTACTTATAGGTATATGGACACTATAGTCATTTGCTAGTGGCACAGAATATCTACAATTAATTTAACATAAAATAATTATTAAGAATAATTAATAATATGCTGTTAATATACCTACGGTATTTAATAAACCTGAGGGTGGTTATTACAAACCACTGCGAAATCTGACAACTAAAACTATTAAAATAGAAGATAGGGGCACTGTAATTTTACTTATCAAACATGATCCTCAAAGCCTATGTGGAAAAAATTAAACACTTTTATTATCGGTGCTAGTAGTATTACCGCTATACCATTAGACCTTCGAAATGTAAATGAAATAAATAATTATTTTATTAATATAATTAATAATTTAATTTCCAAGTAGCGGATTTCTAAGTATCAAATATATTGTGATCTATTTGGGTTTGAAGGTAGATCAGAACTAGCTCTAACCTGTGTTTTAGTTCAAACTCAGATTTCTATATCTGCATGTTTGTGTGGATATCTCTGTAGATTATATAGTTTTTTATTTTTTTCACATGACGTTATTATTTTTCGTGCATAAAAAGAAATATACAAATTATATTACTCTCCTATATAATTATTTGGAATAATTAATTGACCATCGAAATGAAATAAAAATGTGCATACACAAAGTTCGAAACATAATGCGAAACAATTCTAGTGGTGAAATAATTTTTTTAACTCTGTGTGTAGAACGTTATTATTATATACAATTATTTGAATCAGGCGCATAATAATAACTCATGGTCAACGAGTTATTATTTAGCACTAAACGCACTTGAAGTGTTGTATTATTATTCTTAAAATGTACATATTTACAACAATATTTACATTTAACAGTTTTTATGAAACAAAATCAGCGTGAGACAAAAAGTGAAAGGTATTATTTTAATTTTGAAGAAGAAGTAAGAAACATTCTGAATAATTTTGAATATTTTTTCTGATTTTAACAAACTGACGAATGTCGTAGCTGAAATATCAACATCTTCAATCAGAATTTGTCTTGTACTTTTTACTAATGTATATATGTATACTTGTGAGAGTATTATCCATTAATGTACGTTACACATTCAAGTATTTTATATTCCATTTATTTATAAAACCCAACTGATTTAATTGATTTGCGGTCATTAGATGCAATATCCGCCCTTTATATCTTTTGTATATATTGCATGCCACTCACAAATAAATAAATGTTTGTCTTTCTTACCTCAATTAAATTGTCAAAATTTTCAGTAGTGATTGATTCATCTTTAAAATAGAATTTTCTGACTTTTTCGGATATCTCGTCCCGCTTCGTTTGATCATAATCGTAGTACTCAAACATTAGGGGAAACCACGTCTTATAATTCTGATTTACATCATCAACTTGACCATAAACCACTAAAGACAGAATAAATTTAATTGTTAATAGATTTAGTTGCGTCAATTTATTCAGCAAATGAAGTATAACTAAAAAGAAGAAATATGTGATGACAAGCGTTAACCAAATTGATTGAATTACAATTTGATTTTTGGAAGTAAAAGTCTTAGATCTTACTTTAGCCCGAAAATAAAGAGCCAGTTGCTAAGTTCACCCAGTGACTAAAGCGCACGAAGTCGCAGCTTGTCAACGTGTACTTAAAAGATAATTTAACGTCATGGAAACGAATACAGTAAAAACTGCTGAGAGGTACTAATAATGATTGTGCTTGTAGATAGGGCTAGTTCAATACATTTGTTACTTATTTAATGTAGTACATCCAGAACTTATCTCAATCTCAGTTCCTGCAGTGAGTAACAATTCAAACAGAAAATCATTTTCACGATCGCTCTAGCAGTGGTCGTCCCAAGACCATTGGAGGTATCCACTTCGTATTGTTATCGATACTGTAATTTGATCTATTCTTGGCGTAGTAGTGTATACACATGAAGCCATACGACAATACAAGCCGGAATGCAGGAGCTCGAGCGGCGTGTGACGTCATGATTGTGGTCGGGCATTCGTCGTTTTACTTAGAGTGCAGGTGAATGTCTCTAGCACTAAACTGCCTCTCCATTTTCCTAGTGTCTGTAAGCTTACGATATGTACTAGTATGTACACTTCATTTGATAATTTTAACAAACAATTTTTATAGTTATCATAAAATGTCAAACTGCTGTGTGCCCGGATGCCGAGGCATATAAAGGTCAACGTGTTACAGTGTTTAGGTTTCCTAAGAACGACAAAATAAAAGAAAAATGGATACGAAGTATTCACAGAGAAAATTATATTGTCACTGATAATTCAGGAGTCTGCATTAAACACTTCTCAGAAAATTTTATTGTACGGGAAGATCGAATGACGAGGTCAGATGGCACAGTTTTGGTCATACCACAAAACATTTTGAAATTATCAGACGATGCGTATCCAACAATTTTTAAAAACCAGCCTAGTTATATGTCAACATGTTTGCCAGTAAAGCGGAAATACCCTGAGGAAAGGCAAAACGAAATTGGGAAACGATTGAAAAAGGCTGAAATTGCTATAACTTATACATGTACTTCTTTAATTGAACTATCGAAATACTTAATATGTGATTTAAGTTTCGAATATGTATTGTTAAGTCGTTTCAAACAGATGATTTAGAAGCTAGCTTTGGACAGTATCGACAAATGAGTGGAGAAAACTATCACATCTATAGCTTAAGTTTTAGAATCAGAAAAAAAAAATTAAAAATGATAAATTTATTAAAATTAGAATCTTTTAAAAGTGGAGAATCTTGTCTAAAAGACTTTTAAAATATTTGTGAAAATGGGATAGCAAATGAAGCTATCGTGAGTATAGAGCAATTTGAGAAGCTGTAATTATAATGGAAGACGAGATGATATCATCTGATCAAATTGAAATTTTGGTATACATAGCTGGTTACATTGTTCACATTATTGGTAGAAATTTGCAGTGAAAACAATGTAAAGAAATGATTTCATACAACAGGGACCTTGAAATTGAAACTAATAATTGTAATACCGAGATTTTTCATTATTTAAAACATTTAGATCGCGGCGGATTAAAATATCCCAAGCAAATCTTTATAGATATTACTTCTCAGATGTTTTTACTTTTTAAAGTATTAATAAATGATAAATTTGAAAGTCAGTTCCTAAATTGTCAGAGGCAAAGAATTGTTTAAAAAAAAATTTTTTTTTTGGGTACTTGATATATAAAGATATTCAAATATATGAGGCCTGTGAAGAATGTGGTTGGTCCAATTTTAATTTAATTGAGAAGTGTAGAGTTAAATTCAGTAACATTTTACTCAATAATTATTCTAAAGTTCGACAGGATAAGATTATTCATAACGGTATAAAAGAAAGTAAAGTTAAGAAACTATCTAGTCGATAATATGTCGCTGTTGTCGTAAGTTTCGTCATTAGATTTTTCTGTATCATCTGTGTGTTATTGTAACTCTTTGTATCTATTGATTTAATTTTTCTTTAAGATGTCTGAATATTTATTGTTTAAGTAGAAAATCTATAGTTCACCATGTTTTATTTTAAGAAAATATCAAAGATATCTTTGTTAAATGTTTCATAATTCCATAGCTATTAAAAATAATATTTAATATTTAGCACTAATAAAGTCATTGTTATAAACTGTATTTAGTTCTTCTCAAGAAATGTATGTCAAATTTGCCTTTCTTAACACACAAAACTATATTTTTTGGAAGAAACTTGATATAACATAGTAACGTCGCTTGTCGCTGAGGAACAATCCCGTCCACGATCGTGACGTCACGATTCCTGCATTCCGGCTTGTATTGTCGTATGGCTCCGATACACATAGACATATGTGAAACGCCTAAGTTGTTATTTCAAGCCGATGTTGTTACATACTTTTAGAACGGATGATGTGAATAAATCTTACTATATGTTGGCGCTATAAAAATGTATTGACCTTATTTGTTAATGTTTGTTTTGGCTACAAGCAGGTTATTGTATAAATGTTTTACTATGTTTGTAATAAAATATGAAAATCATTGATTTCTAATATAATTATAATCTAAACTTAAACAATCGTATTTTATTAAATTGTACCAAATGACTAAATGACAAAAAACTATTAATTTACCAACATCTCTTTTATCCGAATCGCCCTGGGATAAGAACTGAGTTTAGCAGGTAAACAAATCAATTTATTTTATTTTATATATCCTATTATTATTAAACTACATAGGGCATTTTATATAGTTGTTCTTTTTCAATATGGCTTCCAACTTTTGGGGCTTTCACCAGTTCATTTACATTACATTTATTACCAATTTAATTTTGTAAGGGTGTTTTTTTACATGGTTGGTGACAGTGCACGTAATCAGACACAAACGCATAATTTTGATAGTTTGGTTAAGTCATGTAAATGTGTGTGACAATTGGTAATTTAGTTTTTGAAATTTTTTTTATTACAGTAATCAAAATTAAAAGAAAATATAACTAAAGCAAATGTTGGAAACGTTGACTCTTATTTTGAAAATAATGTTGAACTCTACGCTTCATGCCTTCAAAGCCATTTATTAGGATTTCTTGGGTTATGTCAGTACAATAATTCACAATAGCATTACGAAGCTCTTCGAATGGGTAATGTCTGGTCTTGAAAATGGTAATCTTTAAATACGAAAAAACAGAATAGTCTAAAATTGTCAGATCCAGAGATCTTTGAGGAAAATTAATAATTCGTGTGTCGAAAAATTGTTGCAAAAAAGCAATTGCTTCTCGAGATTTGTGCGCTGGTGCATTATCTTGCTGGATATCCTTCAGTAAGTTCAACATCATGGAGTTCATTAGTAAATTAATAAAAGGCGGTAATAATTCATTTCGATACCTTTCAGCTGTTATGGTTTCATTAAAAATATAGGCGCAATAATTCGTCTTCTAGAAACTGCTAGCCAGAAAAAGCTGTTGCTTCTCGAGATTTGTGCGCTGATGCATTACCTTGCTGGATATCCACCCGTAAGTTCAACATTATAAAATTCATTAATAAAAGGCTGTGATAATTCATTTCGATATCTTTCAGCTTCTATGGTTTCATTAAAAAATATTGTCGCAATAATTCGTCTTCTTGAAACTGTTAGCCAGAAACAGCTGTTGCTTCTCGAGATATGTTTGTCATCTTACGTGCTTTATGCAATACTTTTCTTCAGACTGATAAAAAACTGAAATGTAGGTCCTCACAGTCTATAGCTTTAATAATTTTTTTTCAAGAGACATTGCTTAAACGGCTTCTTTATGACACTTATTCAACAACCCTCGCGCAAATTAAGTTATTTTCAAAATAGTCAGATTAACACTTACCTACGGCAGTTGTTGTACCTTCCTTTGCTGACATAGATACCAACATAGGAACATCATTTATTATCTCTTTATTGACCAGTTGCGTATACGGATGCTTTCTTAAGAATGAAGTTGGCGTATCCTTTTCGATTACAGGCCCAAATGGTGCGAGTGGTACAAGCACACTATGGTAGAAAATTTTGGTAGCATGGATTATATCTTGCCCGGGTATCTTCTTCATGCACTCATATAAATCCTCGACAGATTGATCAGAACATCCAACTTCAGCAGCTAATTTTTTTCCATGTATGCCAGGATTTTCTCTGATAACCCACGAATTTAAAGCCATGCCGCTCTGAACAAAACCTCTATTGAAAAGACCTAAAGATTTAAATTAAATATTGAATAATAGATTAGGAAAAGACTATACCAAGATAGAATCTTGCAAAAAATGCAACAGCACCGAATACACGAAACAGAAAATATAAACGAAAGCTGGAACAAAACAAAAATAAACCATAGATTTTGCTGCGAAAGAAGACTTTGGAATACGGAGTATAACATCTAATAAAGAACTAGAACACCGTGGTACACAAAACACTAAAAGACATTAAAAATATGTGCATAAAAAATCGAGAGGCTTAGTTGAAATGAAACGCTAGTGAGACGGACAATGAATGAATATTAGGAACAGCTTTCCTGAAGATTAGACAGTGATTTCTATGGATCTCAGAAACAAATGTGGCGCTTTTTACGAAAGCTACGATTAGAAATAGTACAGCTTACTGAAATCAACAAAATAATTTAGCAAAAATGGGGATGCTATCTGACGGAAAATTTTAAGGGAAATAGCAAACACACTGAACGGTCTGCCAAAAAAAAGACAGACAGTCACACGGTCATGAACATATACCTAACGACCTGCTAAAGTACGCAGGGAGCAATTCGATGACGACACTTACAAAGAAGATTCATGAGATAAAAATGACCAGACAATTACAGAGTTATAAATTTGCAAGACACAACGCTATAACTAACCACAACAGTAATAACTATTAAAAGAAATCCAGACGAACAGCAACGTTTCATATCAGGAAGATAGTACATAGGCGCGGTGTTTGTATTGAGAAGCTCTGTAAAAAATCTATAGAATATAACAGACTGGCATATCTCTGCTTTATAGACCTTCAGTAAGCATTTGATCGGATACAACTTGAAAATGCCATAGAGCTATTGTATAACAGATGTATTCCAATAAATATCATCCACATTTTTGAGAATATATATTTACATAACAAAGTCCAAGCCAAAATTAATGAAAAACTGACAAACTCTTATTTAATATAATCAAGGACAAAGTTATTAAAAAGTTTAACAGGATGCAAGATGGCTGACGAAAATTTACGAAACTCTGCCATGCGGACCATACTGATGAACTTAAGTTCAGTACGTACTGACACCAAGTAATTAATTAAATCCCTATAATTATTAACCGTGCAAATTTCAGCTACTAGTTTTTGCTACTTTCTGAAAAAATTACATGTGTAGAAATTCGTAATATACGTTTTCTTGCATGGGTATATAAAGTTACTGCAATTCATTTCACGTAATGCTCAGAGAATTTTTGCCGCAGATCCTATGCTAGTTTGAACCACTTAACAGGATCTCGTTTTCTGAATGCAAAGAACACAATTAACAAACAGTCTAAGATGACAATCCCAAGAGAAAACACAATATACATGGCAACAGGCAAGTAAGCTCTGCGTTCCAAAATGGAAATCGGCGGGAAGATACAAAAGAAATCGGATATCTGGAGGCAGACACAATAAGCTACAGAGAAGTCAAAGAAATATGGATTAAGTGTCATGCGGATAAAACCTGAATCGTCTATAGAAAACTGCGTACTAAGTTATAAGGTGTGGGTTAAAACCAAGGAATGTCCACGACGTAAGGAAAAATAACTGGCAATGTCCATTATAATATGTATTACCGTCTTTCTAAATTAATGCTCCCTGTAATCGCAGTTAAAGTTGTCTCAAGATCAGCTGCTAGTTTGTTGATTTGAGAAGTTTCCTATCAGTGTTAAAATGGCTCCATCGGGCTGTGATAGTGTTTTATCTGAGCAGAAAGATAATACCACCAAGAAGCGGAAGAAAATGGGGAGAATCATCACTCATGAAAATGAGACTACAATCCCATGAGCAGGGACCACCGTGCAACTGCACTAGATTAAAATGTCACGAAGCTATTAATAATGAGGAAAGAAAAAGTGTATTGCAGAAATTTAATAACTTGAGCACAAACGACGAACAAAACGCGTATCTTTGTGGACTGATTACCATTATTCCAGTTCAACGTCGGAGATCCCGATAAACCGAAGAAGAAGCTAAATTTCACACTGCAGCATTTTCCTATAAAGTAAGAGTGAAACGCGAAGATGTTGTAACAGAAATTCCAGTATGTTACAAGGCATTTAGTCCATACACGGAATATCCAAGGGTAAGCTTGAATTTTTGCAAAAATCTTTAAAAGAAAATGGGATATCTCCCAAAGACAGACGGGGGAAGCATAGTTCTCAACACAGATCTATAAAAGAAGACTTTTACAATGCTGTCTATAATCACATCAACTCGTTTAGAGGCAGAAAGTCGCATTATAGTATGCATGATTCAAAACGAAAATGTCTTCCTGAAGATTTAAACATCACAAAGATGTACAATATGTTTAAGGAACAATGTCCTCATGTTAGGGTTTCTTATGACACATATAAGTTATTTTTTAATACTAAATTTATCCTATCATTTGGGTATCCCAGAACAGATACATGCTCCAAGTGACGAATTTACTGCTAAATTACAATGTTTAAGTGTTGGAAACGACGCTGTAAAAATCCGGGAATTAACAACACTCAATGATCTTCACAAACGAAAAGCTCAAGCATTTTACGATCGTAAAAAATTTGCTCGCAAGAAGGCCCGAAAATCATCAGAATACGTTGCAATAGCATTAGATTACCAGAAGAATATTTCGTTGCCTCAAGTAACTACGAATGATGTGTATTATCTCCGTCAACTTTCGATGCTCTCCTTCAATATTCATGTTCTTGCAACGGCACAATCAATATTTTACACTTACCCTCAGACAATAGCAAAAAAAGGAGCAAACGAAGTGGTTTCGTTCCTGTTTCACTTTATTGTTAACTATTTAGATGAAAATTGCAAGCACTTGCATATTTTCTGCGACTCTGCTGGGGGTCAAAACAAAAATTTTGTAATGTTTCGTTTTATGCATTATATTGTACATACAGCGAAATTACTGGATTCCATAAAGATAATATTCCCTGAGACGGGCCACTCTTACATGGAATGTGATAAAAATATGGGGTTAGTGCAGTTAAAGTCAAAAATGGAACTTCCACGCGATTGGATTGACGTTTTACAATCAGCTCGAACAAGGCCATCGCCCTTTGATGTCATTAGTGTTACGCAAAATATTGTAAAACAGTGGGATGTATTTCTAGCAGGCAAATATGTGAAGAAATGCCCATTCCCTACCCAACAAATTAAAGAAATTGAATGCAGTCGAGAACATTCTAGACTAATGAAACACAGATCAGTCTTTCACGCTACTTGGTCAAGAAGCCCAATTGTACCTTCAGGAAAGAAAACTACATCAACAATAGTACTTGAAGAGGGTGAATTTGAACTCCCACTTCAAGCATACAATGGTAAGGAAATCTAATTGTCTGTGATTTATTAAAACTAGCTACTCTTCTAGGTTTAATACCTATCAAGACCGATAAATACAAGCATTTAATGCTACTAAAGAAATTTTGTGGCCCTACTGCTCAACTAAACTATACGGAATTACCACACCAATAAAAAATATTGTTTTGTTCGCGTTTGTTTCGTAGTTGGAATGCATTTAATTTCTTTTTTATTTGAATTGGAAAATAAAACCCTTTTCATTATTAATGTTAATAAAGTTTATACGTTTTCTGACTTGAATTAACTTTTTTACAGTTCCAATGTACCACACTTCAGTATAACTAAGTTGCTAATCAACGAAATGCAATTATCTCAAAATAAAGAAAAAGTGACAGTCCTTCTTTTTTCCCCATACCCTTCATGTGCAGTTGAGAAGAGACCAGTTACAAAGAAACCAAAGTGATATTTAGAGCAATGAGCACATATGAAGGATATCTAAAAGAAGAAAAGAATGCAGACATCAATAACATACCCTGGATAATTCACCGACAGACAGGAGAAGCTTTAGCAGACCACGGACCAGATGTAAGACAATCTGGGCTTCGGACAAGCTGAGATTGGAGAACAAATGAGGCTAAACTTATTATACAAAAAGAAAGAAGGAAAAGAAGATTATAATAGACTGGTGTATTTCATATTTATTAAATTGTCCCAATTGTATGTTTTGTCAAATCAATTCATATTAATAGTTATTAAATACCTACGTATTACTTTTACGAAAAATCTTAAGCGCAATAGCTTATGTGTTCAGTAAAAACAATAAACAATAAAATAAATATTAATATATTCTTACCTTTAGATAATTCTGAGAAATAATGTAAATGTACACTAGCGCCACCTGCCGACATACCATTGATAGTGACGGAACCTTTATTTCCTCCGAATTTTCCAATGTTATCACGAACCCATTTCAACGCTGCTGTTTGGTCTTTTAGTCCATAATTACCACGACCATCACCGAGACTATAAAAGCCTGTACTCAATATAATTTTTGATTATACTTATTTTTTTAGCGTAATTATTCCATTACCTAGTGGTCCAAGTCGATAACTGAAGTGGACATAAACCACATCCCTATCCATTATTTTATCTGGCCCGGCAAAGTCTGTTGGACTACATGACATGAAGGCACCACCATGTATGTGAACAATTACATCTAATTTTTCATCAGGATTGATTCTTTCTCGTGGAACGTATACGTTTATGTAAAGGCAATCTTCTTGTCCTGCATATTAAAGTCAGTATATATTCAGTATCGATACGAAATGTGTGTATAGGTATATTTCTACCAGCAAGTTGTTGGAGAATATCAAGTTGCAAACACGTGTATGTCTTTACTGCTCCCAATAGTCCCGACCACGGCTCTGCTGGTTGTGGATCCTTTAATGAAGAAAATAGTCATGTAAAGGTTGTGTGTTTTAATAGACTTTTTGAAGACTAACATAGACTTACAAGAAAGAAAAAATTGTTGGTGCCAAGGATTTTAGAACTTTTTTAGCTAATTAGCTAGATTATATTCGTGGCACAGCGTCTTAATATAAAATCAAATTCTGTGCATTTGCCCTATTGTCAGTCTGCTGCCCAATTAGTTCCAACAAAATCCACCAGATGGAATAAGCATTGTCTGCCCGGTAAATAAAATGATCTTCAATGGTTCAACTAGAATTCAGATTAGTTGGTCAATTCTAGCCGTGCAGGGTAGATCGGCATTGGTTTGGCGTAATATTTGTGTTTAGCATTGAAGCATTGAAGTGCATTATTTGCACAGGCACTTAAATTTAGGTGACACCCTTGAAGAAAAAGGTGAAAGATTTTCCAGAATATTAAAACTATGGAGGACCTAGAATAATGGGCTATGGCAGATTATACTGCTGGGGTTTAAGAAAGGACTGTTACAAAATACAGTTACAGATAGTTGGTTTTATCGATGACTTTTTCCTTTATTTTCTATATAATATTTGTATAATATAATAAAAAAAATCCGTGTTTAGTCCCTCTATTTCTATTTGATACATAAATTTATAAATTAAAAGAGTTGAAACGTATATTTCACGAAAATATTATATATTAAATATCTGTACTCCAGACAAAAACAAATATCATATTTGAATTCAAGGCATCAAGGTCATATGAAATCAGCTCCAAATATCCCGGCACCAAATCAACTGTTGGCCTGTGTAATATATCTGAATATGCATATTGCCCATTCCTTTTCGATACTTGCAGTAGAAAAAAACAGTTGTGTTGGATTCGTGAGTGTACTGATATGGATTATATTCTACTAGGTACAAACGAAGAATGATTAGAAAGATTTAAGAGAGGAGCCTCCACTGCTCAACACCATTTTTATGCATTTGTGAACAAGGTTTTCAAAAAAACGGACCAAAGAGTTAATGATTAATTTTTTTTAAATCAGTGTGACTTATGACTTCTTATAAACAGAACTCAGTGATAAATGGCTTATCCGACAAAATGTTTTAATCTGATTTATATATAGCGAGTTTTTGCAGTTATTTCCGCTTCTCGCATCCTAAGCGCCATTTATCTCTATGGTTCCACTCTTCCTCCCGTAGACCTCTCTTCCTCATTTCTTATTATTCCTTTGAGGTGGATTCCAATTCCATACTCTTTTTAGTAATCTTTCTTCCTCCATTCGACGTAGATGTCCATACCACCTCCGCTGCCTCCCATTTATAGTATCTATAATAGTCTCCTTCACCCCCATTCTATCTCTGATGTTCTCATTTCTTACATGGTCGTATAATGTTATTTCGCAGCATCTTCTCCAATATGTCATTTCCGCCGAAAGCAACCTTTGTTTCATTCTTTTGTCTATCACCTATATCTCTGACCCATACGTCATAACTGGTTCAATGATTGCTATAAATATGCTCGTTTTTGTTTTTTTTTATCAGGTTCTTGTTCCACAGAGTAGAATGTAATGCTTTCGTCATATTCTTTGCTCTGCCTATTTTCTTCATTATGTCCTTGTGGTCTCTTCCGTCCTTGTCCAGTGTGACCCCCAGGTATTCATACTGGCTTACATTTTTTATTATTCAGCTGTCTATAGCTATATTCCGTCCTTTCCCTCCTATGACCATATACTGGGTTTTCTCCATGTTTAACTGCTGGCCCCACTTATATTCTTCTATGAGCTTTTTCAACATGTATGTCATATCCTGTTGATCCTCCGCTACTACTACTGACGGATTACAAGGAGGAGGACAGAAGCGACGAAAAAAAAATAATCTGATTTAACAGATTTAAATATGCGGCGAATACGTCGGCGATGACCCTCGATCTAGTAGACTTTTCACTTCAAACACCAAAAAAACATAGTGGTTTCAATTTAGTGACATCTGCCGTCTGTCGTCTTTCTATTAGAGAAATGGTCGATGAAAATGTTTATGTGGTTCAGTTAATTTTAACTGAAGATTTGATCGTGCATCGTATGACCACGAAATTCATTCCGAAATTATTGTTGAACACATATGAATTCAATTTGTCTTTCAAAAGTGAGGCCATCATCTATTGTGACTCTCGGAAACACTATAAAATTGGAAGCTTTAACAGCCAAATTCGTCTCGAAAGTAACAAGTATACCCCGAGGGAAGAATCTGCACGCGGTCTTATCATTATTCGCTATTAATTTTTCCTCCCACACCAGAATTCAAACTGATCAACCACTGATCGTACTCAGAAAGCGCTACCATGTGCCGTCGGCGTACATGACTGGAAGACCGCTTTTTATATAATAATAATAACAAAAGTCTTTATAACGTATAGAAGAATTAAGTATAAAGTACAAAATACAAATAACAAAAATACAATGAATGACATATGGAAACGTAATCCTAAGACGAACTCAGTATAACTGCTTACTTAACCTTGATAATAAATAAGTTCCAATATACAACAAAAGAAATACTGCTTAATAACTAATTTAGCCTAAAATTCAGTTAACACCCATAACAATAACCAACAAGCAGCGTGTGTCAGCCCATTAGCGTAATTAAAGTTGCAACTTGAGTCTGGATTTAAACTGGAATACGGTGAGAGACACTCCGATGGTAGGAGATTATAATTACAGTATCCTGATATGTAAAAGACCGTTCATATAGCAAAGTCATGGGGCGTGGGAGAGATCAATCCAGGAAATCCGGTGATCACATTGTGTACATCTGATTTAAATCTAATCCTTTTATAAAGATATGGTGAAAATATATGTAAGAGTATGCCATGATAGAGACATAATGCCTGCAATCTCCTGCGCTCCGCCATACACAATCAGAACGTATCACTTAAATTGTGAGAGATGTGTTCACATTTGCGTATATTGTAAATGTATCGCAGACAAGCATTTTGTATTCTCTGAATTCTGGAGCTGTTAAATAAATCCGAATAAATCCAATGCCCAATGATACAGTGTTGAACAGTAAGAAAAATGCGACAGAACAAAATCCTCACACATTTTCTTTACCGATTTATTAAAAGCTGTGTAGGGGTTGTAGTTGTTGCAATGGTAATATATTTAGATATATGGTATTTGTATCTGAATCAGTTGTCAATGTAGATATCAAGGCTCCTCATTCTATTCACAACCGGTAAATGTATATTATCAATAACAATCTCTAAAGTTCTGCCAATGTTGAAGCAAGTTTTCTTAGGACCGAAAAGAACGACATGTGACACCTTCGGATTTACATGAAGACTGTGATTGACAGATCCATTAAGAGGAGCGTTTACCTATCGAAAATTAAGGCATCGCCGTTTCGCGTTTTTTAAATTTATTTTGTAATTTTAGAATCTCAAATTTGGTTTAGTGATGCAAAAGGCATAAATTTATAAAGTCAAGGTCAGTTTGTGTACTAATTTATTTTCTTAAGAAAGTTATGTGTTTTAGAAATAACCACAAAAATGCATGAATTTGATTAATGTCTACTAACTAAGGCTGGTACACAAAAGAAAAAAACGACCTCTACGCCCCAGCTGCACATTTGATGTACGATATAAAGAAAAAATCAAATTTATGTAATTATTTTTAAAGATAAAAAACATTAAACAGTAAACATTGTCACACACATTTTACACGAGGTTTTTCCGAGCTAATCGCGTCGTCTATCTCCACTTTACGGTATCTCTACCGGTCCTAGCGAAGAAGAAAATCTATAGGAATCGGTCTGGTGTTGCAGACTTAAATGCGAGTGACAGTTTAATTACAAACTGTCACTCGCATTTAAATGTCATATACACCTATAATATTCGAGCGTATAATAATATAATAGTTATTGGCAAGCGAAAATTAGCTTATTATGAAACAATAACAACATCAACAGTTCCGTAAGTACTCATTCTTTATACATTATGTTTCCCATCGGTAGTATTCCTTTATCTATGACAGAATCTGTCAATAAAACCGAAGCGCTGTGACAGAACTGAATATCGTCTACCTGCACCTAATCACACCTCCTTGTGTCTACCTGTCCCGCGAATAATATAAGTTGCATAATGTTCTATTTGTTAGTAAAGGCCCCTCTTAAGTAGATTTGAATTCTGTGCATTGCAGCTTGCCATTCAGCGAGGGAAAGGAGTAATAAACCTGAGGACCATTAGCATACATATGTGATTTGCAATACTCTATACACAGTAATAATTTTGAGGTGTATATAGTGAATAGAATTGGCCAAAGAAGTGAACTCTGAGGTACACCTTGCACTAAGGCAATGGGAGTAGAGCAATTGCCATTTAATCTCACCACTTGCATAAGACCATTTAGATAATTTGTCTTTAAGGTGATGCGGTTCTACCGGCTGATGGCCGGATAACGATATTATCATTTTTCTATTACGCAAAAACGATTCTATCCCGAGAAACATCGAAAAAAAATGCATCGAAAAAAATTGTGCTACAATTATGAAAGTAATTTATAATTCTTGCTGATAGGCTCAACAACTTTTGTGAATATGCTATGCATGAAATTAATCGATAGTTTCATATAGCAGCAGTTCCTATAAGTATTTAATATTATTTCAAAGAGAACTAACTCCCAACACAAGTATTATTATTTTGTAAAAATCCGACTTGCTTTTGAATTATATTCAGCAAAAGCGAAGAAAATGCCTTTTTCATGCTTACAGTTGCCTACAAAGAAAGATAATATAACTTACTTCGAATCTTAAATTGCCAATCGGTGGACGGGCATATGGTATTCCTTCGAAAGACATGAACTTTCGTCCATTGTAAGATTGCTTGTATGATCCTTGGACTAAACCATCGTTGAGAGAGACAATTAACTCTTCATTGGCAAAAATACCTTGAATAAAAACATTTTAAATTACCAAACAAATGTGCATGATTTTGAAATTAATGTAAATAGTCCATTCTCCAGCAAACAATTAAAAATCTACCCAAAGGTAGAATATTACGTTTTATACCTTGTACTATTAGTATGGTATTTCTCTGCATTTTTAAAACTACATGTTGCCGTGATCTTTACATTTTAAGAATTATAACATTTAGTAAATAGTTAAGGTATAGAATAAGAACATTAATTTTTCGTTTAAAAACGAAAAATTCTGATATAATAAGGATAGGTTAAAAATATTACAAGTAAAAATGGGTTGCCTAACCTTTAAGGGGTAATGTCATTAAGAAAATGTAGATATAAAAATTATGATGAAAAACATCAATTTAAATGGATAAAATGTAATCTCAGACATGTACAATAATCTCAATTCATGAGAGAGTTTTATAATCATATTTAAAAGTGTAATAAATACTTATATCTAAAAACATAAAAAGGATATATACGGAGAAGTACTCTTTATTCGAGACGACACATTGATAAGTTTTATGTGTTAATGAATGCAGAAATCAAAAATACCTTTAAGAAGTTTTATATGCATAGACACAAGGGCTTCAAAAATAGCAGATCCTGTATAGTTTTTAAAAACCTGCAAAGAAGAAATAACATTAATATTGTTTGTAGTTGTCTGCAAATTGACATACTAGAAGCAGAGAAAAACTGGATAGAATTTGAAAATAATGCGGTGGATGCGAGTACTGCTTGTAATACAGTTTTCATGAAGAAATTCCAGTTATACACAACGTGTTCCCGAATGTATCCAACAAAGGCATCTACAAAGAGAAGATAAGAATAACTTCAATCAATGGGAAAAGGAAATATATATATATAACAATGAAAGAGGCAATACATTCGTATACAAGTATAATGACGGATGGTATTAAGAAAAAAGAAGAACATACCCACAGAAGGCGAAGAATAGCAGGTGTGCGTGAATTCTTAATAGGCAATTTTAAGTAACGACATTTGTAGATACATTAACTATCAAATGTGGAATATGTGATTGAGAAATGTGGAATATGTGATTGAGAAAACTTAAGGGAAGCAAAAATGAACCAGACGATACCAACATAAATGTTAGTTGAAGAAACGTGGCGCTGTGAATAAGTAGCTATCTTTTGTTTTAAATTATATAGGCCGCGAAAATGAATGGAGAGGGAGATGAATCCTCTCTATTGAACTTGTTAGACGTACAAATTATTGAGATCTTTTGCAATAGTAAAAAGGATAAGAGTAGGGGTTTTATACACTACTACACTTCACACTTCATTATTAGTTTTTCAATGTATTAAGTTTTTGTTTTTGAATTCAAGTAAAATTTTAGTTTTATTATTGTTAGTTAATTTTTTTGCATTTAATAATTTCATTTTTATATTCTATTATACGATTTTTCAATATAGAAGACATGAATAAAATGGAATTTGACAAATTGTATGATGAACTTAAGTAAGTTTTTGAAATGAATATTCAATTTTAAATAATTGATGGTGTAAGACGTACTCTAAAAGTACTATGTGAGAATATTTGCTTTTAGAAAGGCGTTGAGCATCATTAACGATTATTTTAGTCAATCTTAATCAAAATTTTCAAATAAATAAATACGAATAGACAGGGATGTTTCTTGATGGACAAGCGCCAAGCCGTTAAATGTACTATGTGCGAATATTTGCATTTAGCGATTGGTATGGGTCATTTTCAAGACATTCTCGTTGCGAAGTTTTAGATCATCAAAGGCACTATGTGCGAATGTATGTCTTTGTCGAAATAAAAATTAGCTTCGTATGGGAAAGACTATTTTTTTTGAATCAATAAATATTGTTATTTTAAAGAAATAAAATAGCAAGATAATATTTTTCTCATATCAGTATAAAAAGTATATTTTTTTATGTTCTTATGTTCTTTTATTGTAAAAGAAAAATACTTGATACATGATAACAATTTTTTTGTGTTACTGATTTTCTAAAAGAAAATTATAAATATTTTATGAAATTTAAACTTTATTTTTATTATTGACGTATCCAAATATAAACTAAATAAGAGTAAAAGAAGAAAGATCACTGCTAGAATTCACAGGCATAAATGAAATGCTGTTGGGGAATAGACTTATAGGTAAAGATATAATAATTTTTAATGCATTCTCAGCACTCATTAAAAGTATTTATGCAATTCTGGTAAAGTAAATGTTACAGCAATATGTTAAAACGTCCGGTGTAAGTGTGATATTGCTCTTATTTTATATTTTAAAATATTTTTATTTAAATATATTGTCTTCAAAAGATTCTTTGTGTAATTTATTGTTTGCTTATTTATTGCTTTATTATGCTAGATGTATTTTATTTTTGACGAAATTTAATATATCTCTGAAGCTTAAACAAAAATATTACAATCTCCCTTTATGGTTTATTACAATTTAGTGGGAAATATTATAGGATTACTAGAGTTGCCCAGTGATATCTTCCATATAGCTGGTCTTATGACCCGACAAAACTTTTTGCCGCGAGTATACATACCTACTGCATCAGACGAAGGTATGCACTCAAGTTCTGGTCGCCACTTTCGAAACAAATTAGAATAGGTTTCAATAAAAAATAAAATCTAAATGTATACAGTTTATATACGAGGCATATTAAACAAGGTTCTTTTATAACCTCTTAGGATTTTAAATAAATCGGCTTTAAAAAAAGACGGCTTTTAGTTACTAATATGTAATATTTTGTATCTGTACTTACCAACAAAAAATAAATGAATTATAACCGCCTGTGTTATCTGTTCCATTTTATTAGGAATCGCTTCACTTTTGCAAATTGACTTATATTTTTATTCCTATGTACACGAAAGATAATATTTGAGGCGAAGATGATTATTTATATCTAATTACATAGCATCATGTAAGTGATAACTACTCATGAATGATTATAGAAATAATGTTTCTATTTACGCCTTGTCATTCTTAATATACATAAGCCGATTAGATTACCTTGAACTACTATACATAAACAAGTTTACCTCAATATCCATTGCGTTATGCGGTCCATAATAAATACACCTACAATGTTCTAGTAAATATGTTATTTTAATGTTTGAAAATAAAATCCATTCGCCGTTCCTTACGATTAGCAAAATGATTAATAACTAATTCATTAAAGTTTGGTGTTGATGTCAGTAATTATTTTTCAATGGAACACATTGCTGAGGCACATAGTCTGCTTTCCTGCATGGTATTTCTAGAAAATGTTTTCTCTTCAAAGTTGAAAGACAATATTGTAAATTCTCCTGTTTAGGACAGGACTTCATTTTAGATTTAGTAGCTACAACTCGATGCTGTTTTAGAGATTTTCTCAGTTTTTCCTTTCTGGGTATATGGGCAGAGAGATTTTTTCTGTTTGAACCCCAACATCACTTGTAGTAGGAATTTCCATAACTGCTAAAATACAATTAAAAAATTATACATTTCATTAAATACAAATTAATTGTATATGTGTAACTGAAAAGTTCTAAATTATTCTACTTTATACTAGGTTAAATACATATGTGTTGAATTTTTGTTCAAAAATGACTTTGAATTCTTTAGTTAAACAACTAAACGTATTTTATGTTTTGCTCATAATATAATTTTGCATTGTAAATATTAATTGTCATACCTAAAGGTGGTTCACTTTCTGCTAAATTTTGGGATCGAATATCACTTGTGCTAGGAACATTCATAGTTTCCAGACATTCTAAAATACATTTTGAAAGTAGTATGCTTTTAAAATTTCAAATAACACTTAGTTCTTATAAATTAATATTTTATAATAAACATTTACCTGTAGATAATTCCTTAACCGGTGAGGTATGAATTGATTTCTTTTCAATATGGTCATGGCTGTGAGAGGTGACGATGTTCTCTCAAATTCTTATTTTCGAAGGAGGGTCCTTCACTAATATAAAAAGATAAAAACCACATTAGAAGTATTTATTTTCATGCTTCATCTTTAATAAAAACTTTAATTATAAGTGCACACCTTATCAAAACATATTCAACAATGATAAATAAGATCATATATTTTTTGTAGATTGTAAATAAGTTTACAAATTTAAATTACGAAATATCTTATTAGAGAAATTAAAGTAAAACATTGTTATCATCATGTACAGATATTTTGGAATATTTCAAATTATAAAGTCATGTTATTATATTTATTCTACTCCAATGATGATGTATGAAGTTACATATTTTAAAATTACAATGCAACGGTATTGCAACTTAATATAGACAAAATTGTTGAATATATAAAAGATAAATGCTAACAAATAATTTTGGAAATATTTTAATTTTATGATAGTTTATATTGAAAATACTTTTATGAAAAATAACCTACTCGTGTGAAATTTTGCATTTTGTATTCCTAAACATTTTTAATTAAAAAATTGCATTACTTACTTTAATTATTGATAAATATTTCAATATATATGTGGCAGATTGTTTTAATAATAATAAAGTAATACCAAGTCAAAATTTATATATGTTAATATTTTTCACAGTATTGATCTCTGGTAGTCTGATAGTCTGAAACTCTACCTACATTCAAGCCCTACTCAAACAGGATTATGCCTATTAATTATGATCATTGTGTAAAATATTATCTATTAAAGTAGTGGTTAGATATAATTTTAATTAAACATTGTATTCACTGTATAAAAAACGCATATTACATAGCTATTACAACAATACTTAGACGTTATGATATTTTGACAGTTGAAGAAACAGTCGTTTGTTAATTCCAATTTATCAGTAGACGTCCACATTAAATAAAAGGTGGCTTATCATAATAGGTCGCAGGACAGATCAGTGAAGTAATCCCCAACTATCCTGTTATTATTTGGTTGGGAATTTTAAATATTTGGTTATTGCTGTTTATGGTTTAAAATACTAATAACTTCCATACACAGAATAATTGACTTTGTATTGTTAATTTTCTGAATTTAGTCTCTAGCAATTTAAATTTTGAACGTGTGAATCAAACAGCTGCTGCCTTTCAATGTCCAATTTGATAACTATAGTCCGTTTCAACCCTATTATGCAGTACAGGTCTTATGGCAATTCACTTCGTGGTTGCCAAACCATCTCCTTGTATAATGTAGTTACATTTCCGGTTCATTATCTTTCTAATCAAAACATAACCTATACGACTGTTTCCCTTTGAATTGATGCATACTAAAAATTAATAGTAATATAAAATACTAAAAAGAAAGAATATATGGGAAGATGGATTAGTTAAAACACGATATTTGTAATAATATAATCCTTTGGGATTGTTCTGTAGAAATGTATTTAAAATCTAACTTAATATAATAAACCATAGTAAATAAAATAATATTTCAAAGAAATACTTAAAGTAGGATGTTGCATAGTTGACCCATTTATTGCTCCCTCTTTACATTATGTATGGTACGCACTGAAGAACATAAAGCTTTACTTACTTCTTGAACAGCGGAAGTCACGTTCATGGATGTATTAAAATATGTAATTATATACATTCATAATCATTTGCGTTTCCTCACGACTAAAATGTTCTCCATTCTGTCGCTTTCTGTCTGCGGGCTCCATAATTACAGTGAATACTCCAATAAAATATGTACCTGTATAGATTATCATGTTTATCAGAATTATAGATATAGATATGCATGCTTACTTTTAAATGCCTGAAAAAGATAATATGCGCTCTAAAAAGAACGATTTAACAGAAATTATATATAGGTAAATTAAAGACAATATAAAAGTGTACTCACTACAGCAAAAACTGACAACTGACAGCAACGATATCCCATAATAACCATATACTTTGTATAATAGAATTTGCATCAAGGCAACCGGATGTAAAGACTATAGTAACAGAAATGTCCAAAGAAGAGAAAACGACTAGCGCCAACTGTCAAAATAAAATGATTTTAGAATATTGCTATAATTACGTACATTTGTGGCCCCTACAAACTCAGACAGTGTGACAAATAAAAAATGTTGGCTTTGTTTAATTGAGGCATTTTAAAATTTGTGCACGATTCTGACTTACAATAAACTGACACTAACATTGCCATACTGGATAAAAGTCAAATCAACACAACAATTTTTTTGAATTTGGCAGAATAAGTCCAAAGTCGGTGTCTGAGTTTGTAGGGGCCGCAACTGTGCCTAATAGGTGTTCGCTTGTGTACTGAATACCAGCTTAGGTATAATAGTATGCAACCACTAATATAACAGATAATATTTTATGCAATGACAATGAATAGTAGCCATGTGGAAACTGTTATAGATTGTTCTCAGAAAATATGCATTAAAGTAATGGTAATGCGAAGAAATCTCTGAAGTATTTTGACGTAGATACGTATAGTATATTTTTTATCTTGTATTTATATATTTCGTAGATTATTTTTTAATTATTTCATTAACTAATGTTCAGAAGTAATTGCGGAAACGTATTTAATACTGTACAATCACAATATTATTATAGTGATTATTTTTTAATAATTTTATTAACCAATCGTTTAGCAGTATTTGCGGACACGTGCTTAATTCTGTGCAATCACAATATTATTATAGTGAGAATAATCTTGGTACATTATTCTCCCGAGACTATTCAATTCACCTGTCATTGTTCAAATATGAACCAATAAAATAGCAAATATTTACTTTCGTATCATAGCAACAGGAAATTTCAGCGATTATTTCCTTCACCTGTCAAATTTAAATTTTGTCCAATCACAATCAAAACTGAAGTTGAAATTAACCAATGAAAGGTACCGGTTCTTGATATCAGCGACTATTACAAATCGACTATTCAAATGTAGGTAACAAATCAAGTATGTATTTTTTCATTAAGTGGCATACGTGTCAAATAGATGAAAATGTCCGACAAAAAGAGATTTAGCGATGTTTCGGATGAAATTATTGATAATCACATCGATTTGACAACTCATTTTTTATTATGAAACTTAGTTTAGGAAATAATCTTAACAAATATAGCTCGAGCTTGATAAGTAGTCGACTATTACATTGTTTCAATTTTTCTCGTGTGCCTCCTAATTTGACTTAACCAAAATTGGCATTAATAATTAAAGACTAAAGCCCTCGAGCTAAAGCTCTCGTGCTCTAGTCAAATTATTAATGCCAATTTTGGTCTCGTCAAATTGACCGTAGCGCACACTCGAAAAATTGATCACAATGAAATAGTCGACTATTTGTCAAGCTCTCGTTATATTACCTTTGATTATATCTTCCTAGAAGGTATTCAAGTGGATATTTTAAACAAGTGAAAGTTTTTATTAATGTAACTCATTTACTAACAATATTGAAGGTACAATTAGAAAAACTAACATTACTGCAGTGCTGCAGCAGACATTCTGGAACAGAGCTATCACTGGGAGTACCCGAGGGAGTACCTTTCTCTTGTAGCTTAATACCGTCACTATTACTGACAGATGTCGAAGTTGTACATGACACATTTGTTGTTGTAAAATTTCTTCGCATTTTGGTGATAATCGACTCGTGGTGCTCATCATCAAGCTGCAAGTACGATTTTATGGAATTCAGATTTTGGTGTCCCGTTATTTTCATCAGTTGTTGCTCTCCGACTCCAGCTTTCGCCAGAGATGATACAGTTGAAGAGCGTACCGAATGATTTGATATCTTCCTTCTTTTAACATCTAATCCAGTTTTTTCAGCTAATAACTTCACCCATTTACTGATCTCACATATACCAACTGGACTGTTCTTATACCACACCGCATTCTCAACTTTATCCCAAAACGGATTCGGTGTCAAAAACATCCTTTCTGTTTTCACATTTTTTCCTCTCTTCGATTTCAGTAGATAATACAATCTAAATAACAGAAGAATATTAATTATACCGTCTTGAAATTAAATATAAATAGGTTACCTAACTGGACACATATCGGTACTGCTTTTATTCTCTATCAACCACTTGCTGCCTGTCAATGATTTAGTTCCCCCCTGCGCAGTTTTCGAAAATACTGGATTATACTCAATTCTACCAGTTCTTCTTCCCTTGTTATCGAGTTCCTCCTTGAAGTAATAGGTGAAACAGTTGCTCCCTTCTCCTCCCCGCCAAGCTAGTTCGTAAGATGCTATTAAGAAAAACTTTTTCTGTAAACCGTCTGGGGTACTCTCATCTAATATGCGTATCATATTTAAGTATTCTGGTTCTGTAAGTGCCGCCGCGTTGCTGGTTCTTTTTTCAGGACACGCTTGCAGTTTTCTTCTTGTAGCATCCCTGGCGTCACGTGCTGACTTAAATATTGCATCAGAAAACGGGTTTACGTTTATTTTCCACTTATTGAAGAACATTTCTTGAACCATTTTCGCCGTCACGTTCCACATGTGCTTGATGACGCCTTCTTTATAATCGGACCCATCTTTTTTCTTCATATTACATGCCCACGACTTTAAGATGACATTTAAGTCCACAGGAGAAGTAGATTCATCCAGTTTATAGCCTTTTGCTGTTAAAAATGTACTAAATTGTCTCCATACTGAATCTTTGGATTTCTTCGTGTTCCAAGGGGTATTTTCGCAAATTTCTGCATCGATTTCGTCTTCAGATTTCGTGCCAAATCTTTTCTCAGTTCCCATTATTTAGAAACACCAGTTTTTATTCAACGAAACGAACTAAATAGGAACACGATTCCAAAAATTTTAATGACAAACATAAATGTTTTTTTTGTTGACATGGAAACGTAATCATGTGTAACTAAATTTTGAGTCATTTTAATATGAAAAATTGATTTGGTTCATTGAATAGTCTCTCGAATACGATTCGTAGTCAAAGTTGAGTCCACTATTTTTGTGGTGCTTTACACTCATGTCTTTCATAATTAAATGCAATCATGAAAGACATTCGTGTAACCACCACAAAAATAATCGACATAACTTTGACTACTCATGGTATTATAAGTGAATATTTTCTAGTATTTTGTTTCTGTTTGTTGACAACGTATTTTCTAGTTTTGACACCTGTCACCAGTATTATTGCAAATTGGAAGCTATGAACCATAAGCGATTTAGTTCATCATCACTGGAAGATATAAACGCACAGATAAAAGAAAATTTAAACATTAAAAAATAATCTTTCGAATACCACTCGAGAGTGAGAATTAATTAGAAAATAATTCTCCAGTCTTTCTCAAACTTGTTGCCATTCGGGAATAGCCACTCGAGCCCTACGGGCTCTCGTGTCTATTCTCTAGCAACAAGTTTTCGAAAATTGTCGAATTATTTTCAATTTATTCTCACTCTCTTGTGATATTACTATTGAGAATAATCTTGTTATATTATTATTCTCCCGAGAATATCTTCTATTTGTTTTTGTTAATTGACAACTATTTTCTAGTTTTGACATATTGCCGTGAACTTTACTTTAGAAATTAAAACAATATTGTATATAATCATAAAATGTTAAAAGTAGATATAATTAACGTTGACACTAAGATATACTCGTGTATTTAAATCAATATTAGCAATAAGAAAACTCACTTATAGTCTAAGAAATATTTATTCTAAAATAAATATTTACTCGATCATACGATAATACAGGTATGCACATAGAATATAAGTATTTTAATTAAGAATATTATATATATATACATATCATTTAGAAATAAGTGAGGAAAAACCTCAACAATAACAGTCAATGACGCAAATGAATGCTTATTTTCAGAAGTAAAAAACCCGAGATAACATTCAAATTTGAAAATAAAGAACCTGACTATAAGTTAGGAACAAAAAGAGCTCTGAGTACATTATGCAAAGAACCTACATTTAAAAATGGAAAGACTCTTAAGACCAACAACCGTGAAAGAGTGATGTTAACTAACGAAACAATTATAAGAGTCAATCAGAATAGTCTGTGCCACCACTTCCTTGATTTCCTGTCAATATCGTAGCAGGACTTCAGCATGTCAGCACGATCGACACAACCCATACAACGTCTATATTCCTTGATGGCTTCGGGGCAACATATTTCTTTTACACTTCCATCCTTTTCTCTTCTGTTTACTTGAATGGTTTTTGAGGGATCATGAATCGAAGACAAGACCTGGACAACACGTTTGTCCTTCCATTTTACGCAAGAAATATTACGTCCATTCACTGCCCAATCAGTTTGTCCCCTAGCTAAGTCTTTGTCTTGAAGCAACTGAAGAAGACCTTTCCTATTTGCTCTAACTGTTCCACATGAATATATATTTCTTTCGGTCAATTCCTCAAGTAGTTTCACAGAGGTAAAGTAGTTGTCGAAATAGACGTGATAGTTTTTTTCCAATAAGAGCCTCTGTAAGTTTTTTTACAACGGTTGCTCCCAAATTTTCATCTACTCTGTCTCCATTTTTACCTGTGTATATGTCAAAATCGTAGAGATAGCCAGATATGTCAGCTCTAGACCAAATTTTATATCCTCTTTTTATTGGTTTTAGAGGTAAATATTGTTTGAAGGATATGCGGCCGTTAAATTTGACCATTGTTTCATCAACAGCCTGTTCCAGTGAAGGGCCATAATATTTTTGATAATTTGTACGTAACTTGTTGATAAGTGGTCGGATTTTATATAATTTATCGTATTGTCGTTGCCCTTTTGCTGGCATGACAGAATTATCGTTTAGGTGGAGATGAGAAAGGAGAGAACTGAATCTATTCAGGCTCATTGTATTAGATATGTATTCATCTCTCAATTGAGGATATGATGACCAACAGTCTCGATAACTAGGTATATGTTTTATGCCCATGAGCATATTTATAGCAATACATTTTTTTATTTCGTCGGAATTTGTAGGTGCAAAATTATCACCGTTTTGAATGGAATATAAATTCGTTTGGAAGACGATCTCGTCAATCATATCAAAAAGTAATAAAAAGAAGCCGACGGGACCTTGTAGTCCATCTGGCAGATTTTTAGGACCAACGAGTTCTAGAAAATTTGCTTGCACTTTTTTGAATTCCACCTTCTTCCATTTATCCAAGTTCGCCCAAACTGCAAGGGATAGATCGTCTTCATCACTGAACTCATCATTATCATAGTTTCTGTCATTTACATCTGGTTCTGGTTCAGATTCGGAATCACTCTGAGGGGGCTCCTCGTGATTATCCACATCTAATAAATCTTGACGAACCAAATCTTCCTCCTCTATATCTGACATATCTGACAATTCGTCCTCTGACTCATCCCCAGATGGAATTTCGTCCAGTAGATCATAACACTGAGATGACGTTAAATTGATCAATTTATAACTTCGACTCATAGCCAAAAAAAAAAAAATTAACGTTGATCATTTGGTCATACTGGTATCGCTATGTAACCACGTTTACCTTTTCACGTATTTAGTTTTGTCATAGTGGTTTCATAATGAAACCATCAAAAAATGACATGGTTAATTTTGCATAGCTTTGTAAAATTAAAATAGTGTAATTTTTTTGTAATTTCTGCAACTCAAATTCAAGTAATTAGCAGCTTAGTTGCGAGTTTTAGGTTAAGTACAAGATTGCACTAGTTACCTCATACTGGTTTCACACCGAAACCATAACACAAACCTGTTTCTTTATTACGATTTTTGGAAAAATACCATACATCTAGCTTCTAACTTAGTTATAATATTATAAATACACAAATTAATTTAGTACTTACCGAATAATTTTGCAAAAATAAAAAAAAAACTATAGAAACACCCGCAGAGTCCGTCACTTCGGTAAAATACCACCACACTGAATAATGAAACATCCATAAACAGGAATTTTGTTGATTCGGTCCGTTGCCGTACATTATTATAGTTACCCGATAATAGATGACGCTAGTAATTATGCTGGTTAACGTGAAAGACCACAGTGAGATGAAAAACAGACTTTTGAAGTGATGGTTTACCAATGAAACCACTATGCCTGAAAGGGTTAAAGATACATGTACATGGAGCACACAGTATGCGCTGCCGTCCTCTAGTTAATGTTCTCAAATCTTCAAATGCGATTTTTGAGAAAACGATGCAATTTTTCGAGTCTTACCAAGAGTACCTTTTTTTCTTGTACTTAAGACACTTAATCTAAATTTTATAGACAAACTCTTTTTTATCCATTGGCGTAGAAAATGGAAATGTTTTAATATTTATAAACGCAGGTTTCCCGCCTATGGATTGATTACTATCACAATTT
Organism: Amphimallon solstitiale; assembly: GCA_963170755.1. Taxonomy (NCBI): domain Eukaryota; kingdom Metazoa; phylum Arthropoda; class Insecta; order Coleoptera; family Scarabaeidae; genus Amphimallon; species Amphimallon solstitiale. The sequence continues at coordinate 6,951,364 of OY720677.1, forward strand.
TGATACAGAATTTCTTGACTCATAAAACTATGTAAACGTGACAAAATTTAGCGCAATCGGTCCAGCCGTTTCAAATTTATAACAAAAAAACAATTTTCCAACTGCAACTTCAGGACCGTATTGCGCACAAACTAAGCAACTTTCACTAAGCCAAGTTTTGCTAAATCGGTTTATTTTGGTCCGAAAAATACGTGGTAGAGTTGTTTAAAGACCTTTTAGAGACACCCTGTATAATGTAAATAATATGTTTTAAATTAAATATAGTTTATGTGCACAAACATTTTGTTTTATTTATAATATTAGCTTGTACGATTGCTAGTAAATAATAAATGGCATATAAACACTGGAAGTAGATGAAATTAGAAGGTGTTATACTTATTGCTATAGCTTTGTATTTACAAAATTAATGTAAAATCATCAACCAGAAATATAATTTTGAATAGTTTGAAACGAAAATGTTATAATTTAAGATGTACTATAAAGCTAATCTAACAGAAGTGGATAAGACATGTAAATGACATGCTGGAACTCAAGATCCTAGATTTGTACAAGAATGGTCGGAGAGATAGGTCTTGATGAAATATTTTTATTATCAATATATAATTTTAAATAACAGGTCTACTAATTCTCAATGAATAAGAAAGAATCATTACATAACTTTTATTTTGAAACGTTGTGATGTTACGTATTTGTACTATACGTAATATTTTATTCCGAATACTAATGGTACAGTCAATTTATGTTTAAAGTCGATTTAAATTGTTTAAATGGAAATAATAGAGAAGGCTGATTATTTAATTAGTAAAAACTTAATTTAGAAAAAAAACATTAACTTATTGAATACGTTTTTGAGATGTTATAGGTACAAAAGTTCTTTCAAAATTCTTTTATTTTATTACTCTGTCTAGTCTCTGACTTTGTAGTAGTATATTATGTAGTAAGTTTTATAAACCTCATTTTAAGCGCGTGTTTTATTAATCACAAGTAAAGTGTAGCGAAGCGAGTGTTTAATTAAACGAGCGACTAATGAGTTTCACACTATGCTTTTTCTACGACAGCAAATAATTAAAATAATACAAAATTACATGCTCATTGCAGTACCATGTTGGGCTATTTTGACAGATTGATGTAAAGTGTCAACCAACTTGAATTATATTCAATTAATTTTTGCACTTAAAAACCCTTTACGGTAACTTCAGTCCTTGAGTAAGGAGCCCGTTGCTAAGTTTACCCAGTGATTAAAATGTTCACAGCTTGTCAATGTGTATCTCAAAAATCACTTAGAGCTAGCTTTTCAAATTCCGATTAAAATACTCGGTTAACTAATCACGAATTAACCCTAACCGGTTTAATTCAATGCGAAGAAATGCACCGGTTATCTAAACAGTATTTAGATAGTTGTTGTACAACATTTGTAACATATTAGCTAGTGCATTTGATCTAAATTAGTATATTTTCTTCTAATAATATTAACGCCACTTTCTAGATTTGAATTTGTTCTTTGTGATAATAAGGGTATTTCTAAAACGGAAGAATGACGGCTACAAACCTAAAAAAATTAAGCATTTTCACACGAGAACAATAAGAAGGTAGTGGCTGTCTTAGGCATTGCAGGCGCATGTAGCTCTGGTGTGTTATGCAAACTAGGATGGAGAATGTCATGCATAAAAATAACATATTGTTGTTACTGTTGTGTAAGGGTTTTTATTATTTAAGATTGGTAGCGATTGGTAGTTTTAGACTAGAATAGGAGTTTTGTCAACGAACTAGATACAGAGATGATGGCTTCTAGTAGTGCCATACATATGTATAAGATTTAATATCTGTTACTGTAGCTTTGTTAATAAAGTGTTTTAAAATGAAAAGTGTGTTAACGTTTAATTAAAACGAACCCACATAAGAAACAACAAAACATGGTGTCAGAAGTATTAATTAAAACGTGATAACAATCCTGATAACATACTAGTTCCCGCCAACAGATAGGTAACGAAAACAAAATGGAGTGCAAACCACCAGAACAATTTTCCATGGAAGATTCAATTAGTAAATGGCCGAAATGGAAACAAAGGTTCGAGATTTTTATGCTAGCATCAGGAAAAAGTAAAGAACAGGAAGATGTAAAAATTGCCTTACTGTTACATACAATAGGAGAAACAGGTCTGGATATATACAATACCTTTCCTAAGGATAATATAAAAACACTAGAAAATGTCCTACACTGTTTTGACCAGTATTTTCTACCCAAGAAAAATATAACAATGGAAACATTTAAATTCAATAATATTATTCAAAAGGAAGATCAAACCATTGATTCGTTTATAACTGAATTAAAAAAGCAAGCTGCTAACTGCGAATTCATGTGCTCAAAGGACAACTGTAAACAGTCATATATTGACAGAATGTTAAAAGACAGAGTAATTCTAGGAATTAATGACAAACAAATACAACAAAGATTAATTAGAGAACCTGACATGAGCCTTGAAAAAATACAAGAATACTGTAAATCTGTAGAATTATCCGAGCAGCATATAAAATTATTAACTCCAGAAGAGCGAGTCAATGCAGTTTCACTAGCACTAATTAAATGCAAAAGATGTGGCTTTGAACACACGAGAGGGAAATGCCCTGCATACAACAAAACTTGTGCTGTATGTCAGAAGAAAGGACATTTTGCAAAAATGTGTCGCTCGAAAGATAAAAATCAACTATCCACATCAGATTTCAAAAATTCTAGAAAGGATGCAAAAGATAAAAAAGAGAAAAATGAAAACCCAAGATACGAAGAAAAAATAGAAGAAATCCAGACATCGAATGAAGACAATTCAAATATTCTACAAAGAAAAACCGAACTAAATCAAGACAACTATGTTGAAATTTATGAACATAAAGAAAATTCTTTGAATGTATCATGTTGGTATGAATATGTTTTAATTAATAATCATAATATTAGATTTAAATTAGATTCAGGTGCAGAATCAAGTGTATTACCACTAAAAATTCTCAGCAAATTAAATATTCAGAAATCCTCTATTATTCCAACTAAAAGTATTATTCTTTCTTATGGAAATTTCAAAACTAATGTACTAGGTGAATTAATTTTAAAATGTAGCTATAAAGATAAATCTTGCAATTTGAAATTTCTAATTGTAGATCTTGATTCTGAACCGATATTAGGATTAACAGACTGTATAAAATTCAAATTAATATGTCGCTTAAATGCAATTGAGAATAATTTACTTGATAAGTTTACGTTATTACCAAATAACAAAAATGACCTTTATGAACAATTTATGGAAATATTTAATGGTCTTGGCTGTATACCAGGATTCGTAGATATAAAATTAAAAGAAAATGCAATTCCAGTCATTCAGACTCAGAGAAAAGTACCATTATCACTACATAAAAAACTTAAAGAAACTCTAGATGAATTAGAAGAAAAAAGTATAATTTCAAAAGTAAATTATCCTACTGAATGGGTAAATTCTTTAATGATAGTAGAAAAACCCAATGGTTCCCTTCGCTTATGTCTTGATCCCAAACCACTAAATAAATTTATTTGCAGAGAACATTTTATAATACCCAAATGTGATGATATTTTAAACAATTTGGTAGGTAAGACCATGTTTTCGGTCATAGATATGAAAGATGGGTTTTGGCAGATCCAACTTAATGAAAGCAGTTCTAACTTATGTACTTTTAATTCCCCCTTTGGTAGATATAAATTTAATCGAGTACCCTTTGGCCTAAATTCAATACCTGAAATATTCCAAAGAAAAAATATGGAAATATTTGGTGATATACCTGGTGTAAGTATATATTTTGACGATTTAATCGTTACAGGTTCTAATGAAATAGAACATGATAAAGCATTCAAAACTGTCCTAGAAAGAGCTTTAAAATACGGAATTAAATTTAACTTTAGTAAATTACAATATAAACTAGAAGAAGTAAATTTTTTGGGCCAAGATATCTCAAAAAAAGGTGTTCAACCCTCAAATAAAAATATTAATGCTGTCTTAGCTCTAGAAATACCAGAAAATAAGAAAGATTTACTTAGAATTTTAGGACTATTTAAATTTTTTTCTAAGTTTATACCGAACTTAACGCAATTAACTTTTCATATGAGAAATTTAAGTAGAAATGATATCAAATTTATTTGGACAGATGCTCATCAATCCGAATTAGATACTTTAAAAACTTTGATCACAAACAAACCAATATTAAAGTTATTTGATGAAAATAAAAAAATTACTATTCAAACTGATGCTTCTAGTAAGGGCATGGGTTGTGTTCTGTTACAAGACGGATATCCCGTATCATTTGCATCTCGATCTTTGAATCACGCAGAAGTCAAATACGCTCAAATTGAAAAAGAACTCCTCAGCATAACATTTGCTTGTGAAAAATTTAAATTTCTAATTTATGGCAGAGAGATAACTATACAGACTGACCATAAACCATTAATCCCGATATTTAATAAGAGTTTGGATAATGTTAGTGCTCGTTTACAACGAATGTTATTAAAGTTATTAAAATATAAGTTAAATGTTGAATATCTCCCCGGATCGAAAATGTACGTAGCTGATACTTTAAGTAGATCCTACATTAAGACAAATACACCAGTAGATGAAGAATTGGAGTATATGGTGCATTCACTTTCCTTAAATGTCCCTATGACTCCAGAAAAGAAAGTAACTTTTCAAAATGCTATTGATAAGGACATAATTCTGTCAAGAGTTAAACATTTTTGTTCTACAGGCTGGCCTAAGTCCAATAGAGCTCTAGATGGAGAATTAAAATATTATTTTGCTTTAAGGGATGATATATTTCTCTCAGATAATCTATTGTTTTATAATACTAAAATTATTGTACCTTCACAATTAAGAAAGGAAATGTTAAAATTAATTCATGAGACCCACTTTGGAATACAAAAATCTAAATTACGCGCTAGACTAGTAATGTTTTGGCCAAAAATGTCAGCTGATATTGAAAATTTTATAAATGAATGTGAAATATGTCAAGTAAATAAACCAGCTAATAAAAGAGAGAATCTTATAACACACGAAATTCCAAATCGACTGGCAATACTTGTATTCTGATTTTTTTGAGTATAAAAATCAAAACTATTTATTAATCGTAGATTCTTATTCACATTGGATGGAAGTGGTTCCTACTTCTAGCAAAACGGCAGAAACTGTTGTTAAAGTTTGTAAAGAAATATTTTCAAAATTTGGTGTACCGGATAAATTCTTTGGAGATAACAGTCCGTACAATAGCATATGTTTCCGGGATTTTGCGAGAAACTGGAACTTTGAAGTTGAATTTTCTAGTCCGCATCACCACCAATCAAATGGTTTAGCCGAAAAATACGTGGACATAGCAAAAAGAATGTTAAAGAAAATGAAAAATTATGATGATTTGCCTAACTTTTTATTAGAGTATAGAAATACCCCATTACCAAGCATAGGTTATTCTCCTTCTCAACTACTTTTAAATAAATTGGTAAAAACAAAAATTCCTACAGCTATAGAAAATTTAATGCCTAAAATTATAGAAAGCCCTACTGTTACAGATAAATTAAGGGGTAATTCTAAAAAACAAAAAAAACACTATGACAAATCAGCAAAAGATTTACCTCCTTTGAATAGAAACGAAAATATTTTATTTCAAAAAAATAAAAGATGGGAAAAAGGTAAAGTGGTGGAAAAGTATAATGATCGTTCCTATATTGTTAAAGATTTAAATAATAATAAATTTAGGCGTAATCGGAAGCTAATTAACAAAACAAAAATAAGCTTCAATAAAAGTAATTTTTGCCCTAACTTGCATTATGTTTACGAAGACCTTCTGGTTAGTGAAACAGATATTAACGATGTTAACCCTGATAATGTTGTAGTGCCTGTTGAAACTATTATTAATCTTGATGATACTATAATAAATAGTGTAATTGATAATGATGTAAATCCTAATCGTAGTGACAATGATGTATCTATAGATAATGATATTATGAATGTAAATGATAATGACTTATTTATAAGAAATCAAAATAAACCTGTAAATACAAGAAGTATGAGAACTTCTCGGCCGCCTCAAACCTTAAGTGACTATGTCTTATATTAATGTATTAACTTAAAAAAAAAAAAAAAAAAAAAAAAAGAAAAAGCGTGTTGTGTAAGGGTTTTTATTATTTAAGATTGGTAGCGATTGGTAGTTTTAGACTAGAATAGGAGTTTTGTCAACGAACTAGATACAGAGATGATGGCTTCTAGTAGTGCCATACATATGTATAAGATTTAATATCTGTTACTGTAGCTTTGTTAATAAAGTGTTTTAAAATGAAAAGTGTGTTAACGTTTAATTAAAACGAACCCACATAAGAAACAACAAAACAGTTACTATTCCAAACTCTAGAAACGTATGTCACGTACATTAACAATTACTTCTCGTCTAGGTAGTGTTTTTCACCTTGAAATTGTCAAGAAATATATAACGATTAGATTAGAGGTTCAGATAATTTACGCTTCTTTATGCGGTATAAATCCGGCAGATGCTGTATCCTACCAGTCGGGAAAAACACCATTTCCACGACTCCTAACAATATAGCGCATTCTTTGAATCTAGAAAGCTACAAAACATATACAGGGCATTCGTTCAGGGGAACGTGGGCCACGTTACTGGCAAATACTGGAGTGGATGTTTTAGCGACCAGGAGGCAGGGGGTAGAAATTCCCGTCGATTGCAGAAATTTATGTTGCTGACAGTTTATGTAACAAAAATGAAGCAGCTAACAGAATTCTTCACAGCGATACTTTATCTGTAGCTTCCAGTAGTACATCGCATCAGGTTGTAATGGACCAGTCAGATCATTTTAAGAAGAATATTATAGTCAGTAGACATGAGGGAAGTTGTTCATATTTTGTAAATAATGTTATCAATAGTAATAATTGTACGATAACAGTAAATATTATTAAATAATAATTAAAATTTGAAGATCAACATATTTTATTACTTGGATGAACGAAATTCACTTATTAGCCAAGGGTGGTAAGTAGATCACTTACCACCTATTGTCAATAGCAAGAACAAGCACTCACCATTGTCCATGCGATGCATGCACGTCACACAAATATGGATGGCATTAAAGAAATGCCAGAAGCAATTCAAATAAAATTAATGACGAACCTAGACTTTCTAGAAGTCTATTATGGACAGGTAAGGCATGTTTTACAAAATATGGCTCCTTTAGTACACACAATAGTCGCAATTGGATCGAAGAACTTCCTCACGCCGTTCACAGGTTACATCATCAATGGAAGTTTTCTGTTAATATTTGGAATGGGGCGGTTGACTATTATCTAATGGGACCATATTTACTGCTTGCACGGTTTGATGGTGATGTGTATAGCATTTTTCTGGAACATACTCTGCCAGAATTACTTAGAAATGTCCCACGAAGAAATATTGTTTTCCAGCATGATTGTGCAGCAGCACACTTTGGATTAAATTACCGAAATTACCGAAATGTACAGTTTCCAAACAGATGGATCGCAAGAGCGGGATCGATTTCTTGGCCTGCACGTACACCAGATATGACTCCAGTTAATTGTTGTATTACTGGTTTATGAGACACTTGTTAATACAGGAGAAGAGTTAGTGGTTTGAATTATTCTAGCGCTTTATGATATTCGTGAACTTCCTCAGCTATTTCGAAGAATTCGGCAATCGATTGCAGATCGTTACAACTTGTGTGTCAAAAATGGTGGTCGTAACTTCGAACAATTTTTATAAAGTTTAATGCAGTATTACTTCTAATAAAATGTTCCCCAACTTAACTCTTTCCTGTTGTAATTGAGATTGTTATTAAAGATATCTAGTTTATCTTGACACCGAGAAATTTCCAGATACTAGTTTATTAATAAAATGTTTTTTAAGTGCCTTCTGTCACTTCTGAAAATTAGGAATAGTTATTCTGTGACACCCTGTATAAACTATATGCATGTATAAGCGCATAACTTGAGAACGACTGAACCGATTTGGTAATTTTTTTTTGAAATGTTGGTAGTAACAACAATTACAAAGAAGAAAGTCGGAAAATTCGGACAAACTACAAAAAATCGTAATTTTCGTATGCACACTCGATTATAACTGACGATAGAAACGATACATTTGGTTGATTTTGTTTTGTTTTGTTCGTTACGCTTCCAGGATAGAAATAACGCAATTGAATGTTTTCAATTAAAAAAATAATCTGAAAGGTCTGGAGAAAAATGTGGAATAACACATTCCAACCTAAATTGGTGCATCTGTTAGTTATAGAGTAACTTATGAACGACTTGTCTAATTGAGCTCATATTCAAGCAATGTATTTATATTGTCAAGACGATGGTTCCTAGCCATACTAGGATCCGATAGGGGCACTGTTGGTCATGTTATTAACAAATTCTATATTTATGGACCAACATAACTCATGTTCATTATATATATTGCTTTAGTGCCAAAAAATTAAATTACAAAATCTGGACCTAGTAAGTAGGCGCTGTGCTTGAGTTATTAATAAATTTTATATTTATAAACCGACACGATTTCTATGTATACAATATGGTCAACAAAATCGTTTTGGTATATGCTGCCGTCCGATAGATGGCGCTATATTTTTGGTAGAGTACTATTCGCCAACTACCGGAAAGGAAAGAACAATGTTTGCCAGGCCAGCTAGTTTGAAAATAATAATAGTATTTAGTAATAAAATCAAGTGTTATTTTTGACTTTAACTAATTGCTATTATTATGAAAAAATTCAATAGATTCGGCCTTTACTTGACGTAAATCCATATTCCAATAGAAATAAAACACAAACAATTGCTTCAGATTTACACTATATTTAAATTAAAAACACAACAGCTGTTTCGCTACACTGTAGCTTCTTCAGGTGATAACAAATTCTAAATTATTACAATTAGAGAACAATTCTATTATATATAGATAAATACAATGACAACATTAACAAATAACTGTAAAATATTTACAAGGGTAATTTAAATGTTTTCTTAAGAAAACTGTCCTCTTTAAGTAAATACATTTAAATTACCCTTTGTAAATATTTTATAGTTATTTGTTAATGTTGTCATTGTATTTGTCTATATATAATAGAGATGTTCTCTGATTGTAATAATTCAGAATTTCTTATCACCTGAAAAAGCTACAGTGTAGCGAAACAGCTGTTGTGTTTTTAATTTAAATATAGTGTAATTCTGAAACAATTGTTTGTGTTTTATTTCTATTGCTATTATTATGCAAAATATTAA